>OU015763.1:26694902-26746316 GCA_907173295.1 Fagus sylvatica
TTCAAAATTGGAAAAAATGGAATGAAATATATTTTTGGGCAAATTGCAAACCTTTATGTATTGGGTGTGTTTCAATCTTTCCCTTTATGTATTGAACTGAGCAATTTCCCCTCTTATGTATTGAAAATGGATAAATTACCCCCCAACATCTAATTTTATGTTAACATTGTCAACTCTAGTGGCAAATTAACTAAATTACCCTCATGAGCATATTGAAATGTCTATTATGTCCTTCATTACACACAAACAAAAAAAAAAAAAACCCTCTTGGAATTTGAAAAACAAAACTCAAAATTCATAGATCCAATTCTCATCCAACTAAGGAAAAAAAATTCCACAAACCTTCAATTTGGTAAACCAAGGTGAATGCTAAGCTGATGTTGATAATAACTTAGATTGTAAAAATAAAAATAAAAACAAAAACGTGTTGTTGCCATGTTGAATATCATAAACTCAATTGGATTTTCATTCTATTCAATTCCCAAACAAGTTACCCTTCATTCTATTCATTTTTTTTTATAAGTTTTTCTATTCATTTCATTTCAAACCTCCAAATAAAAAAGGGATAAATATTTCATTTTCATTCTATTATTTTCTATGGAAACTCCCAAAAGTAAACTGACCAATACAAGTCAGTAGTCACAATGTAGGGCAACCACCTTTTTTCTTTTGCGAAAAAGTAGGGCAACCCCATTTGAATGCACAAGATTGTGTTTCCACCAAATTCCTTCAATTGAAAACAAAGCAGCTATTTGTTCCTGCTGATAGCTCATTGAGCTTTACTAAGAACTATGAAGTTTTCACTCTCAGCGATAGAAGTATGATTAATCACAAGGGATATCACAATAAACACGTCTCATAAAACATATGTCACTAGTTTGAATCTCTCATTTTCCGTCTCTTCCGGGCTAAAACTTACTTAACAAAGAAAAGAAAAAAAAAAAAAGTGGTATTAAATACAACATGATGGTCTCGTGTTCATTAAAAAACTAAACATGTAAGTTGTAAGTTGTAGATATGATATGACATTTTCAATAGTATGCTGCAAAAGCAAGGTCCACCCTTGTGTTAAGGCTACTCCATGCAGTAGTTGAACACATAATTGCATCATGACAAACAATGTCAGTCTGATGGGATCTATCACTTGATGGACCCTAATATTGACATCAGAGGTCCTGTTGCAACAATGTACGAATTAACAAATCAGATGATCATACCAATAATCAAATATTAGTTTAGTTAGAATTTGGTTTACATGCATGTTATTCACAATTAATTGAATATTACCTCTAACGGTCATCAAGACGATAACTTCTGCCTCGGAAAGCAACTCCAGCTCCCTGGTTGGGCTGCTGTGCAGGACTATCTGTTTCTGCAGTCTGCTCTGTAGTGCTGGGTCGAGTTCCATTGAGACGGTAGCTTCTTCCACGAAATGATACTCCTGCTGATGGATCACGCTGCACTGGGGAATTCATTTGTGTTCCCTCACCCCAATATGCAACGAATTTGTGACTGAAGAGTCATTGAGGATAATACAATTATTTCACAGCAATTGTCTAACCTTAAATTGAATAGTTGATGCCCAAAAATGGTCCCAATTGGTAGTTTTCTCAATTTTGTTTCTTCCTCATATTACATAAAATCTTTTCCAGAAGAAAAAATCACAGATTAGGATGTTGGCTAGCTATGCTTAATTATTTGAATGATATAATATCTGCTTTAATGTAAAAAAAAAAAAAATGTTAAACCAGTGTTTGATCTATTTGGGTCCAACAACCCAAACTTAAGGCCCAACCTTGTTGTAAAGTCCATGCCCCTTTAAACTTGTACTTGCAAGACAAGTAACCTAGTCCTACTAGGATTAGAATCGGGTTATACTAGGTTTTTCTATAAAATACCTCTATGATGTATAATATTGGGTTTGTGAATATAAATTATTTTTCTCTTTTATCATGGTATCAGAGCCATTTTGTAACCTTTATTGAGCAATGTTCTCAATGTATTAGCCATTTTACATGTTCTCTAACGACACTCTTCTAATTTGTTAACATCAGTCATAGCATTATCTCTTCCTTCTCAATCAAAGACTTAGAGTCGTTGTGACTGTTGTTCTCTATTCACAGCCCGTACAGATCTTTCCTCGTCAACCTACCAATCTATGGCCCCTGTCTCTTGAAAATCAAATCACCTCACATGATAACTCTTCGCCCTCCGACGAGCCACACCTGCTTTTTCGATAACAATTGCACGCATTTCACGTGCCTTCAAAAGTTCATCCACACACCAACTTAATGGCCATGTGCAGCTTAGTGTCCTTCATCACATGCCTAACGACCTAGTCAAAGCATGCTTATGACGTCAATATGCCACGACAACACAAGACGACATCAAGATGCATCTGCATGCCATGTCATTAAGGCATGTCAATGTGCCATGTTAGTAGACACATCATCAAGACCAGTTAGATGCCACATCATCAGTGGAGTCAATTGCCACATCAATAATGATGTAGACTACCATGTCATCAATATGTCAACGTGATGACATGAGCGACATTGGTGTGACATCATCATTAATGGCAGCATGATGTCATCCTGTGACATTAGCACCACCTTTGACTTTGTATTGACCAATCTTTCTATGCCTAATTTTTACAAAATTGGGCTTCTTCCCACTCGATTTTTCATGTAGAATTTGAACTACCTGTTTCTTTTTGCATTAAAGCAGTCTACATGGATGAAAATGACACCACACACCCAATTTCCTTGATTCTTAATGGCCACAACTATAGTCAATGTGACTATGCTATGAACAACTTTTTCGAAGGGCGCCACTTATTGAGATATATCACTGGAGATGTTCCTAAACCGGTCAAATTAGATTCAAACTTAATCTTCCCTTTTCTTAGCATGGTTGCACTGTGCAAGATCCTCACACAGGGTAGACCATTGGAAAAGGTGGTAAAGTGGGATGTCTGTTCGAGCCTATTCGAGCTATCCTCTCTTGATCTTCCACCTCACAGGCTCTTTGCTGCTGCTACTCCACCTCTTGCCTCTGAGTCCTTACACCCATGAAACTCTAGATTAGGACATGCCTCATTGTCTTGTCTTTGGCCTTTTAGGGTCAGTCAAGCCCGAGTCTTTTCATTGTACTTCATGTCAACTTAGAAAACAATCTACTTTACCTTTTAATAGTAGTGAATCTCTTTCATGTGCTCCATTAGTATCCTTCATATCAAGAACATGTGTATGATGAAACAGTAAGCCTCATTTTCTATGTGGCTAGTGGTTATGTAACAAGGTGATGTGTGCACCAAAAAACTTCGTTTATCATGCATTGTTTTGGAGTCTCCAACATATAATGGTTTATGGTGCAAAACTTGTTGCATCCTTGACAACAAGGACACAGACACATTGGTCTGTTGTTGGGAGTAGTGAAATTCTCCATAAGTATATGGAGAAATACAATTTCAAACTATGGAGGTTCAATTACCTAGAATCCTACCAGAAAAGTGAACAAAAATCTTGAGAAGAATGAGGTTTAAGAGGTTTCGAGTATAAGTTCAATGCATGCGCTGCTAAAATAAATAAACAAGAGAAAGGATACACCCAAAGAGGGGTCTTGCAGAAGTATTTTCCCCCAGAAAGAGGATGAAGCACTGTTAGGAAGTAATAAAAATGTCCTGCAACCATCCCTACAATGTCTCGCTTCAAAGGATTTCCGAATATCAAATCGAGTGCTAGCATTGCCCAAGGAAGATAGAATCCCTGCAGGTAAAAAAGAAAAATTAACCAGCCACTTAGATTCCTTGCAATTGTGGATTATATAAGAAACTTTGTAAATGTTGTGAATAGCCTTTCGTTATGTTGACTCAATTGCATGAAGCAAGCCAGAGGGCAGAGGCGGACAATGGCAGGGAGCACAATTGTACATAAGATTATAAGTTCAGCAAGAAAATATTCTACTTGAAAAGTTGAAAGCTTGGAAATACCAAAGGAAAAATATATATATATATATATATATCAAGTTTGAGAAAATCGGCTGCATTATTTATAAATATGTGTAAAAGTATGGATAGAAAGTTTGGTGGCATTACACGAAATGAAATACAGGCCAAACGCGCCCTTAATTGGGATTGCAAGTTTGCAACACCATGATGTCAAGGCTAACCAGGCAAAATTTTGAGAGACACCATATTCTTTCTCAGGCTAACTTCATCAAGGTGGTATCCCTTTATGGGGCATACTATACTCATGATGTATTTTTAAGGACCTCTAATAATAATTTCTACAGGAACCAAAAGTATTGTAATTCATGCATAAAAAGTATTCTTTCCATTTTTTTTCCAGGATCACACTCCAAACTCTGTTGGTAAAGAAAAGAGAAAGGAAAGAAGAAAATGACGAAGAGATAGTAACTACTAATTCAAAAAAAGAGCAAGAGAAACTTTTATATGCAGCCGATTGATTGTGCAGGAAAAGCAGAAAGGAAGTTACAAATGGTGTATCAAACCTTCTTTGATTGGTAATCTAGATGTGCACTTAAGCTTTATAGCATGGTGGTGCAGGTACTGCAAGTTCTAGATACCAAGCTATTTTGTAGAACACTAAGTATACTCATATTAAACGCTACGGAAAACAGAGGGGCCTGATTTCAAAGTCTATATGAAGAAAAAAACAGACGCAAGCTTTTATGTTCCAAATGCTAGGATAACCAAAAAAAATCAGTGGAGAGAAAGATTAAATCAAAATTGGTAGAAGCATACCTTCAATGACACAAGACCATAAATGTTTATGCGTGCATTTGGGAACTCCCGGCTCCAAACATAGACGATCATAAATACTAAGGAAACTCCCATGAATGAAGACCGCAGATATGGAACAGCAGCCATCACCTAAGATCAAGTAGCACCCATGTCTTTATTTTCATGGTATATTGATTAGTAATGGGGGATTTAGTTCACTTGTTTGACATCCAATTTCTCTGTTCTTTCCTTGACAGTTGCTCAGTTTGGTGTTGGAAAAGAAATAAAGTGTTTCCCACTCCAATTATTTGTTGTTGTGGCATTTGGTAAATCATATGGCAGATCATAATTCCCCAAATTTTATCACTAATTACCGTACATGTTCATAATCAAGTAAATGTTACTAGAGAAAAAAAAAGGTTGTAAATATTAGATGATTGTTCTGACTTACAAGAAGTGTTAGTGCTCCGAAGATGAACATCCATACATAGTCTGCTGTTCTCTTGTCAAAGGGCCCTCTCTCAAGTGAAACACCATATTTTGCTCTATTTAATTCAACATAACAATGTATTTCAAATGTTCAATTTCACCATGGAACAGTCTGTTTTAAACCTTGCATAACTTTTAAACTTGAAAGTCAATGATCATAAGTGAATGAAACGGATCGAAAAAGATATGTATGTACAGGCTTCAATTGAATGAATAATGACTTAATGCAAATGTGGATCATCATTAAGCCTAATAATTTATCTATCGGATAATTATAATTTACAATGGGTTTTCCAAAACATTTTTTCCTACCACCTTCACCCAAAATGCATCGTAAATGTATTATGATATGGTTTCTGAGGCTAGATATAGTAAGATATCTTACATTATTATCAGACGAAATGCAAAGGGAAATGAAAATGGCCCAAGAAAGAAGAAATTTGTAATAAGCCTCCAAACCTGCACTATGTACAAAGTTACATACATTAACAATCGGGCATACACAGAGAACGAGCCATTAAATTTTCACTAGTCGCAGACCCACGCGATGCGTGGTTATGTAATTAATTTTTTATTTGAATTCAATTTGTAATTGATTTTATTCAACTCCTATTCTTTGACTTTCAGTAAGAACGAAATTACACAAAAAAGATTTGTAAGTGAAAAATCTAAAGTTGGAATAAAAGATGAAAAAATAGCTTGAAGACTTGGAGTATGTAACACTCTAATATTGCTAAATACAACAATTCCAATAACATTCCATACAGTAACAAATTAGAGCTTACATTTAATATTTCGTCAAAAACCAAAACCAAATAATACCAAAATATCAAAAAGTACATTAAATTAAATTAATACCAATAAACCCATTTGAAATTGAAGTTATTGTCTTAGATCTCATACACAAACACTAAACT
This sequence comes from Fagus sylvatica, assembly GCA_907173295.1. NCBI lineage: Eukaryota > Viridiplantae > Streptophyta > Magnoliopsida > Fagales > Fagaceae > Fagus > Fagus sylvatica. The sequence goes on from OU015763.1 coordinate 26,701,053, forward strand.
CGTTATAATTCTGAGTGCAACTAAGATAACATTACATTTTTTTCATTTCAAAATATTGAAATGTAAAAAATTATAAAATATTCATGCCAAGAAATAATGAAACAACCATAAAACACAAATTCTTGTGTAAGGTTTAGTTCTAATCAACCATTCTTTCAAAGATTCATACATAACAAAGTTGAGACCCACATATACTATCTACAAACACCATAAATGTAATGACATGATCATTATATATAGAAATCATAATTCCAAGTATTTCGTGAATATAATAGAAAATATTTGATAAACCGGTAAAGGGTAATATTTAATAGTTAGCACTAAGGAGCTTCAAAATCATGAAGTACTTGCTAATTACAAAATCTGTAAAGAGCTTGGGGCCTTTTCCTTCTTGGACGACTGTAGAAGGTGTATTGAAGATTTCCATATATTGGCTAGGAGAATATTTCTGTCGGTAAAAATATGAGACACAAATAAAATTAATCTGTTAAAGCGAATAGATGAAAAACTGGTCTCTAGAAAGAATACTTAGAGGAGCCTGTGAGTCAACCTCATGCCAAAGGGGTTGGGTGGGTTCGAGAGATTAAACACCTGAAAAAAATGCAAAAGAATTGAAAACTATCATTTGATTGAGATTCAATGTAATCAAAACCAAAAGTAATAGAAACTAACAAATCACATGTTTAAAAGGACAAAGGAATTTAACCAAACACATGGCATGCAACAATAACAAAAATCAATCAAGAAAAACAGCAAACACACCTTAGGAAGTCTGAATTCTAAATTAAATTTACTAAGGCTTACATTCACCCAAATTTAAAAATAGAACACCAAAACATAATGTAAACAAATGTAATACTCCAACAACTAACCTGCTTCCATGCGTTTGGGTTCCACATTTGACCAAAATAAATAAAACTAACAGCTCCTAAAAAGTAAATTGCAGTAGCAGATTCTCTACAAAGATATATAGGCACCTGTGGGTGGAATTTGAATGATTTAGTAACACCCAACCATTAAATGAAAGAGAAATGATTTTGATGGAGGGTTCCATGGGGATAGAGAGAGTCAGAGGCATAAGGGAATTTGGGTGTCTTGATGGTAGGTTCACATGTTTGAAACGGTTTAAGCATCTTAAGAAGAAAGAAAGTTAAGAAAGATGGAAATTAAAAGGACTGAATTAATAATCAATTAGATTAAATAAGGAGAGGAAGAACCGTTTAACATAGAGTTAGAGGAGGTGTCTGTATTTAATGAAAAAAGAAGAAGGAAACGTTAGTTAGCTAGGAGATGAGGAGTCTAGAGATAGCTGGGAGATGAGGAGTCTAGAGAGAGAGAAAAGAGATAGGACCAACATGAAAGAGAATGAATTAAAAAGGGGATAAAAACTGAGTTGAGCTGAGTTGAAATAGAATTATAAGGAAAGAGTAAGTATGATGTGGCAAGTTTTTGAGAAGTTTAAAAACTTTCTCTCAGCTTTAGCTTTTAGTTTATATTATAGATTTGCAATACAAAATGAGCAGAATGAATTTAATCTCTTGTGTTACTAATTTACTACAGATTGGACAAATTGGCAACTAACTTTTTTACCTGAAAACGTTTAAATACGAGGCCATAATCTAATGCTATATTGTAAGGATCATAAAGTTCCAGATAGAATGCAGCTGTGGTCATCAAGCACGCCACTCCAAAGGTCTTGCTTACAGGTGGGATAGATCGATAGTATCTGAAACAATGAAAAATCAGCTTGTTTAAGCAACATAAGGTTATAGAAATTCATGAAGTATCAAAATTGCAAGCCTAAGATAAAATCGAGAGCCGTTTGAATGTTTCTTACTGAGTCCAAAAGTAAATAATCAGAAACTAATGTGACCAAATAGATATAAATTGCAGCAGGGAATTAGGCAAGAAATATTGCATGATTCAAAGGTCTGAATCACCTCAAATTATTAATTCAAACCATATGTCTGCATTGACCAATACATTACAAAAAGGTGCAATCTTTTTCCAAGGACAATTGAATTCAACTATGTGGCTTTTTGGTCCGTGAAACCATATTGTTAATTTAATTGAAGAACCTAAGGTATAACAATTAAAGAACTGTACCTAAGTTTTGTCCATACAGTAATATAGACTGAAGAGCACTCAGTAAGTTTGGAATGAATTCCACAACAAAAAAATAAAATTAAAGTCTTTATAGATTGAAGAAGACAAAAAATTGAAGAAAAAAAATACAGAACTAAAGCTATGATAATAACGGTTGCTCAGAATCAGTAGCAGAGTTTTACTTATATAAATATACACCAAAAAACACTACTTTTAAGTAAGACAATTAACCAAGAACCATTGTGTAACATTAAACTAGCTAACAAATCAACAAAAGGTCATTTAAGCATGTGATCATTCAAATGATTATGTGTGTTTATGCATGTATAAAAAAGAAAGAGAGCTAGATGATTACTCCGCTGGTGTAGACATTGCACAGAATGGTTCTCGTTGTGTGTTGTTGGTGGAAAGTGTGGTAGTAGATTAAAAGGCTATGTAATAAGTATATTGGATATATACATTGCATTGGACTTCAATAATAATACAATAACCCATTGGACACTTCAAGAGAGGAGACTTTGGAGTTATTGGACAATTTAAGAACAAGAAAACTGATAAGAGGACAGGTGTTTATTTCAGGGCAAAATAAGTGCATGTCACATGCATATCATCATGTAACGACAACTTTTAAATACAAAATCGAGCCTGACAGAACATATTTAGCTTTGAATTTAACATCATTTTTCACGATACTATCATATAATAATCAGGGCCGGCCCAATTATTTTGGGGGGCCTCAAGCAAAATTTTAAAATGGGGCCCCAACGTTTTTCACTAACCTGTTATACTAGTTCAATTCAAACTCAATACAAATATACACTAATAAAAAAAGACCCAAGTAAAAAACAAAAAACAAAAAATCAATTAAAATTAAAAAAGAACAAGTCTAACTGACAAGTTGGCATTTGTCAAGTGCAATACCATTAGGTTTTCACGTGGGAGTGGGGGGCTCTAGAAAAAATAAAAGGAAAGGGAGGGATAGTGTTGGCACATTGTTTTGTCCTATCCCACTTATATTTAAACGGCTTATTTACAGAGAGAGAGAGAGGGAGATATAGAGAAGTTTACTCCGCTGGTGTAGACATTGCACAGAATGGTTCTCGTAGTGTGTTGTTGGTGGTAAGTGTGGTCGTAAATTAAAAGACTATGTAATAAGTATATTGGATATACATTGCATTGGACTTCAATAATAATACAAAATAACCCATTGGACACTTCAAAGAGAGGAGACTTTGGAGTCATCGGAAACTTCAATAAAGAGACTTTGGGTTTGGGGTCCTCGAAATCCATCCAAAAGTCACGAATACAACTTTGAAATTCTTCCATTCGACGACCAAACATTGATCATAGTTGTTGAAAAGGAAACAGTCAGCATTTGGATTTTCTTCTTGTCTCATCAAGTTGGCGTAAACCAAGGGCTATAATATGCCACATGTCACTCAGAATTTGTACTCACACCGAAATTATGGATCTTTAATGTTGTTGAAGACCACAACTAAGGGATTACAACACCAATTTTAGTGAGAGAAGCAACAATTTCGGCACCTTTGAAATTAAACATTGAGAGAAATTCTTTTGATTGTTGAGGCCGCTTTGAAGAAGATAGAATGAAGAGACGTGTAATTTTTAGTAGTAGGAAAATGAAAGGTTTAATTTTAACTCTATTAATCTTTGGAGGTATATTTTAAATTAACTGTTTTTCATTTTCATTTTGTTAAATTCTTTTAGTAGTAGAAGAAATATTTTGGATTTTTTTAATAAAATTTTGTTAACGTTGTTATTGTTACTATTAAATATCCTAAGATCAAAGTGAAAAGAGACCAAAACAATTAAGCAACCAATAAGCCCTCTGCATCTAATAGTGCTTCCATATGCATAATTATATCTATCACCGAGGTTGACAAAAATAAATTACTCAACAAATACTCCATTTTGATATTTAAATTAATTCATTGACAGCTATTAATTTAAAAAATTTTATGCAAAGAAGCATTTTCTTTTTGTGCACGGGACAAAATTGGATTCAATTTTCTAAATTCATAGAACATAATGGGCTGTGAAACAAAGGAAGTTGAAATTCCATTCATATAATCAAATTGGAAGTACCCATGAGAATAACACACAAAAGAAAAAAATAAATGCCTTCGTAAATTCTCGACCGTCAAAAGTCCATATTGCAACCATTCATTAGTAAGAACATTTTACTCAAAGATTGAAGAAATTACTAAGAACAAAACGCATTGTTGTTATCATCCCCATAAATAAGCCTCTAACCCACCAGTCTTGTAAGTATTGTTTCCATAAAAAACAAAACTGGGAACTTGATTCCTAGGGTTGTTTTTCTTGGGAATTCCTTGTAAAAGTTCTCAAAACAAAACCATATTCTTTGACAAGTTTAGGAATTAGGACATATGGGAGAAGAGAACAATATTTTTCCTCAAGACCAAGACCACAATAATTATAGAGAGATACAAACAGAATAATAGAAAAGACCATGAAACACAAAGAAGACAGAAAGATAAACAATGTTGAAAAAACAATCTAAAGGAAAAAGTAACAAAACCACGAAGATCCTTACTGGTTGAGCCTGAAGGGAAGAAAACCATAAAGTAACACAATGGCCCGCTATGCGGAGCAATTGCATTATTTTTGGAAATCTTGATGTTATCTTAATCCTTCAAGAAGGGTCTTTTTTATTTTTTGGTTTTCAAAGTAATTCAATCAACGTGTGTTAAGTTTTGTTTTTTTTGTTTTTAATAAAAACCAAATGTCAATAAATGAAAAAAAATTACAAAGAGGAATGGTGGGAACTGCCAACATGAAAATAAAGTGGAATGGAAATGGCAATTGTTGATGATTACACTTGCTTTATTAAACAACACATCACTTGACAAATTTAAACAATAGAGAAACTTGCTTTAATTTGGTGTTTTAACTTTGGCCTAGTTTGTAAGACATGGCAGAACCTTAGAAGGTTTCTGCTTTTATATATATATTGATTGATATTGAATTTTAGTTATGCCCAACTCATATTTAAACAAGCCAAGCTAAAGCATAAAAACCCTGAACTCTTCCTGACCTGGCTCATTTTCATTTTCCCCTCAATAAATCACTACAATGGCTTCCCACTCTAGCAACGATTCTACAAACTATGGACAACTTCTAGGCACAGCTCACTTTGGCCAGTGTGAAAGTACAAAAAGAACTTACTGATATCAATGATAAAATCCTGTCAAGGTGTGGTTAATTTATTACTTATTCTTTTAATAGTAGTATAAATAGAACAACAGCGATTGCTTAATTGCTTGATGTCTTGTTCTCCCGCCTAATCCTCTTTCAAGTATTATCTCAGAGGTGTAGGTTGAACCTCCCACTCTTAAACTAAGGCCACCTGAAATGTCCTGTAAATGTCATTACACAGTATACACACAAGTCATTTGTACAAAACAAATAATGACTGTATAACTTAATCACAAAGCAATGGTTAACACATATAGGCATGGTTAAGATTTTCAGCAAGAAACTCTTTTGCAATTCTTCTGTTAGACTTCGGGACCAGACGCAAATAAGGTAACGAGGCCTCTAAATACTTGTGCCGAAAGTTGGTGAGCTTGAAAGGGCTCCCCATCCAAATTCCATACACTCTCAGTGCCATAAGAAGTGAACATAAAAGCTGTAGTCTGTGCACAAGGAATGAATAAATTACAAAAGGTAATATTTCAAAAACACAAGAAAAATGAGACCCAATAAAAAGAAACATACTTTATGATGTTCAACGAACTTAAAGTTCAGGGGAGTTCCACCTCTCCTTGCAAGCTGGGTAAGGTGCCTGTAGGTATCAATCAATCATGGCATAAGAGTTCTTAAAAAAAAAAAAAATCAAGGATAAAGCAATGAAAACTTAAATGAAAGTAGGGTAGATAGTAACAGAAGTAGCAAGAATATCATCATAACTAGTATCAAAATCAGCCTCATAGAGATGATTTGCAAGTACAACAGGGCCCAATTTTGGTAAGATTGCAGAAGGAACACCCTAAAAGATGAGGAAAAGCATATGATTTTGCATTACTATGTTACTTGAGACAGTGGAAGGTTTTCTTAGTAAAAGGGAGATTAAGTTTTCAAATCTTTCAGTTAGAAATCATTTGGTCAATAAGGTATTTGATAAAGACATTCTCCATTTCTCCTTCCATCATGTGTCAAATCCTAGCAGTCTGAAAGACTCAGACCAACTCTGCTTTCAAACTTACTGAGTTCAAAATTTAACCTTTTCTTTATTACTTTGTTTTGGAGGAAGAAGAGGGGAGGGTGTTGACAAAGAGAGTCTCCGTTTCTCCTACATACCATAGATACAAAGCATGAGGGCAGTCCTTAATCAATATGAGATGCAGGAAACCATCTGAAAGGTGTGCATCAGCCACCAAACCGTCTGGTGCTCTTTCATTTCGGCAAGCGATTATGGCAGCACCAATGCTAAGATAACGCCCTTTGGATCTCAACCATCTTGTCTCTTCTGGAGGTGGGTAAAGTGCTGTGCGGGGACTTCCCATGGAAACATGATCTGGTTTTTTGTTACAAACCATGCAATTAACACGACAAATTACTCTTTCAGATTTATTTGGACTCCGTAATGCCCGAAACCGACCACTCAAGCGACCTCTTTCAGGAGTCGAATTTGTTTCTTCTGATTGGACTTCTAAGTATGCTACTTCTGCCTCATATGACCTGAATAATATCATAGATTAGAGATTATTACCAATAAGCACATTTAGCAGTAGTTGTCACAGTCTACAAGTAGCTTACGGAATAAAATAATACCATGCTTGATGTGAGTCTGAGTCCCACATCAAAAGAGCAAAAATTAACAATGAGTCTCTCTGATACACAGGATAACCATATTCATGATTTAAAATATAGCATATATGGCATGATATCATTTACAAACCCAAAATTCACATGGTAACTTATGCAAGGACTCAACATGGTGCAAATATGCCTCCAAAATAACAAATCTCATAGAGCAGAACTGTTTCATTGATCATATTTGGATACTTTTCTGCATTGAAGCGGAAATACCAGCTTGGTACAGGGAAGTGACTGAATTCTGAAATCAAATAATAGCAATTGAAGACCACCACTTCTCTGTTTTTTTTTCCCCTTAATTTTTAAAATTATTTTATTAACAAAACCGAATACGCAAAGTAAACAGAGGTATTTATTTCAAATACAACAAGATATAAAAGTTGATGAAATCAATTTTAAAAAGCTCATTGCAACTGAAAGGGTAGCCCCATTGTATTCAGATATACCTGTGCTTCAAAAAAACTTTTGTTCCTGCGTAATCATAACGTTTGGGACCCATCCAGCGGTACTTTTCACTCTCAGTAATGACATCTCCATAAAATCCATACCTAATATATTGAAAATGTGGATTTAGAAGAGGGAACATCCAAAAAACTCATCTTAAATGGTATAACATAAAATTACAAGCATACTAGGGACTCTGTCCATTAAATGCGGCCCTCACTAGATGTTGCAAGAGGATTATTTGATTATGTGGAAATTAGTCAAGGAATTGTGCATTTTTGTACCCAAATCATGTTACTAAGAAGAAAAGATAAAATCCTGTTACAAATACCACATCAGTGATAATGAGAAACTACCTACCCAGCAAAAGAAGCCGCATAGCGTACAGAAGGTTCAACTTTTGATTCAGACGTTGTTTTCCATCTTACAACTTGAGCTACATCAAGGCACACCCTTTTACCTAGGACAATGTGCAATGCTGATGTTATAGGATCTCGGGTTCCAGTGGTACTGCAAAACAAAGTCCAATATATTACATGTAATCACATAATTATATCAACCAAGACAAATAGATGACACTACAAATATGTTCTCACAAATTAGCAAATTATTGGTATTAGATGTCAAAATAAATTCCACTGGCACATGAACATTGAAAACTAAAGTACATCAGTGCGCTTTGCGCTGTCTGTTAAATATACAAAGGCATAATTCCCATGTACTTGAATTGTGTCCTTTCTTACACTCTAAATCAACTGTGAACCCTCAACGCTCCTCCCTCTGCCATAGCCTCATACCCTCAACCCATACTTAGCCCTAGTTGTCACAACTTATTTCTTGGAAATTGTAGGGTTTAGCTTTGTATGAGACGATGGCAGCTAAAAGATTTAAATAATCTCCCTATATCTTGGACACCCAAAACATAGGACAAGTAGTCAGGATCTACGCCCATGGTAAAAACAATTTATATTCAGAACAGTGCCCCATCGATATGCAGGACGGGCATATGATCCAGGATATTGGTTTATGGGCCTCTACCACAGCTCCTTTAGCCCTGAATCTACATTCAATGAATCCCCACCATGGGTATCAAGGAACTTTATCAGTATGAAAAAGATGCTAATGAAAGGTGTTCTATATGCAGGTAGGTCATGAAGCAGATCCTCAAGTTCCTAGATTCTCATCCGTCAATTCCACTTTCATCAAAAGTATCATATTCTTAATGAAATAAAAATGCCTAAATGAGACAAGTCAGATATCCTATTCAAGGCTTTTATCACCTGTGCATGCAATATGAACAGGGACATATGCGTGCAGCCATGTCTTAGTATCTGTTCATGCATCCAAACAAGAAAAACTAAAAAAGATGTTCCTAAAAGCCATAAAGCATTTATTAGTCACTAAAATTCATATAGGAACACTTGTTAATCAAACCAGCATTAAAGGTATGCAAAGAATGCTTATTTTGAAGTTTAATCCCACTCCCCCAGTCTTAAATGCTCAAAATGCATGGGGCAAAGATTATAGTCTTTCTCGTGCTAAGCAGGCTCAACTCTGCAAATGTATAGTCTTAATGAATTTCAAATGCTTACATTGGAGAGAGAGAATCTTTTCTAGTTTATACATGAATGAACAACTGAACAGACTATTCTCCCCCTTGAATGAATGACATTTGACACAGGGTCATATGATCTCCTTTGCCTTTAACCCAACTATTTTTTCATTTCTTTTAAACACCATAAAATGTTATTTCTTGGTTCTAATAAGTGCACTTAACTGTATTTTTCCTTTTATGTATCTCATCATATCTATTCTCCAATTCTTTAACAAAATATCAATTACCATTTGAGAGTTTGTTTTAAGGATTTAATTCTGATTTTTGAGCAACTTTGAACATTTAATCTATTTATAAAATAAAATACAAAAGACACTTAACAAAAGGTATATATTTCAAAATTTAGTTTTATTGCATCCAATATTTCCTATGAAGCTAGAACAGTGAATTTACAGGCAAGCAAGGCCATATGCCTCTTTTATGTGTATTAGAATAGATTAATATTCAACACCATAGAAAACATGACCTAAACACAAACTCAAGGTTGTGAGAACCTAACAAACATCACAAACTGTATTTGTATCCCATAGCATTGAGGCCAGGATGATAATTTTGGGTAATGTATATGGCAGATTTCTCAAATGCAATGTAAGACCTGAGGTGTGAGACACGTAGTTCATAATGCTACTTAAAAAATATAATGTGGGAGTAACACAATTGATAAGCCATAGAAACCTAATGCTACTAGGAAGTTCAAAAAATTATAATGAAATGAACTTAGATATGAAACAACAGTCATGCTTTCTACTAAAGAGAGAGAGAGAGAAGAGAAAACAAAAGAGTTTGCAAAATATATATATTCAATAAAATACCACATCACAATGGCATCAGTTGAACCTGCAGGAATGATTCCAAATCTAAGCCGTTCTTCAGGGAAAGTAGGAAACTGACAATCTTGATCTGAAAACAAGAAAAGAGCAGCTATCAGAAACTTGAAATTACCAAAAATAGATACTTCAATCACGGGAAGAAAGCAAAAATAAAAGAACACCGCCTGTGGAAAGGGGTGGAGGAGGAGTTGGGCAACAATTATTTTTCAGTATACTGACATCATATACAAGACTAAATTGTGAAGCATGGAATAAACTAACCAATGTTGCAAGAACCATCTTCAGTTCCTGTAATTTCAGAAAGATTTAGTGATATATCAGATAATTAACGCAATCAAATCCACACTTGGTTTGTATGGAAACAAAGTGATTGTGGTACATACTGGAATTTGAAAGCCCAGATCCATTTTGTTGTCTTGCACTTGAGAGGAGAGGTGACTGGTCATCATTTTGAGAAGTAGTCTCAGCAACTGTTTCACTTGAACCATGATGAATTAGGACACTGCCATTTCCATCAACAGGAAAATTAATATCTGAAGGGCCTGGTGGGTAAGGAGCTTTATGTCTTGAAGAAAGAAACCCATTGAGGATTTCATTGAAGAGACCATCACCACCCTGGAACCAGATCAATGAGAAAACCACCAAAATAAGCAGAAAAACTACTTAGAACTTGTGTATAAGTGGAACAAATCAAAGAGAAATTTGGAGATTAAAAGAGAGGAAAGAGATTAAAAATTAAAATCACCACCAAACGGCTGGTCTTCTGAACTAGACATCAGGGAAAAGAAAGAAAAAACTTTCTTCACTGAAAATTATCAAATATGAATAAAAATATGATTACAACCATTAAGCACACTTTTCTACCATAGAAACCCTAATTAAAATTAAATCCTAGCCCTTGAACATAATAAATCTCAGCCATCCAAAATAACCTAAATAAAATGACTATAAAGACAAAAAAAAAAAAAAAAACTGCTACAGTGTAGTACTACAGTAGCGTGAACAATAATCCACAACCTTTTCCCCCCTTTAATTTTTAGTCTTCTGTTCCTGCATCATATATACATTAAAAGTTCATAACTCAGTTAAGCTGGCAGAATAAAGCAGCTACTCACATGGTATGGAACCTGGAACATACAAGAGCACAACACTCACTATGCCCTAGACCAAGTGGATGCACAACACTAGCTAAGCATAGTTATGCAACCTATTAATTGAATGGCCTAATGTGGAATTTAGCATCACTCCGATATCTGGAATTTAGCTCCACTGTGCCTAATGTGGACTGTGTGGCTGGAGCGTAATAGTAGAACTTTTGAGGACGCTGTGTGCTCTACAGATCAGCTTCTTGAGAAGTTTGCTAGTTCTCTCTTTGATTGGGCAAGGGCATGGGGATTTTCTACAGCAAACTGTGTTGCTGATTTTGTTGTTTCTTTGAACTCTGTTTCTGTTTCTGTTTCTTCTTCAATGCTGTAACTGTTCTAGCCTTTGTGTGCATACTTTGTGCACACATTGGTCTTTTTTAATATAAATCATTTTACCTATCAAAAAAAAATTAATTGAATGGCCTAGTGCTTACTATAATTCTACATATGACAAATAACATGTGAAGGAATCTCATTACTTACAACAACCACAACACCATCATATGAGTAAAGCTCCTTGTTTGAAGTAGAGGCCATCACATTAAATGCCTGCCCTGCCTTCTGTGTCACGATCACCTGATAAAGGAATAAAAAAAAAACAAAAAAAAAAAAAACTGTGAAATAAGAATATGAATCACATTTATCTTAATGGCATGTGTTTCAAGCTTATGACTTCCACCGGACCTTTGTAATTCAGGATTAGTGCAATCTTCATTTAAATCAAGAGTAAACACATAACATAATGCAAATCAAATTTTAAAACCAAAAAATAAATGTAACAAAATAACCCTAGTAAACAGTGCGTGAAATGCAATTTTCACACTGACCTGACCACCATTTAACACTAACAAACATGCTAATCCAAAGATGCGTTTGAACTGTAAGGAATTGCAGCAATACACTTTTCTTTTTTTTTTTTCTTTTTTTTTATAGGTAATTAGGATTGTATTAAAAAAAAAAAAGAAAAAAAAAAGGACCACTGTGTGCACAGAGTATGCACACGGGAGAACCTGGACTTACAATGAATCAGTAGAGAGGATAACTGAACATAAAGAGGCAACAAAATCAGATACAGTAACAGCAGTGGTAAATCCCCAAACCATTGACCACTCGAATAATGAACTAGCAACATTTTCAAGAAGCTGATCCACTGAGCTCTGCTCATTCTCAAAAGTTCTGCTATTGCTTTCGCGCCACACCATTCACATCAAGCAAGAAGGAACTAAGTTCCAAATATCCGAATGATGCCTTCCAAACCAGTTTTGCCACCCATATAATAAATCCAGCACCCGTCTCGGAATAGCCCATTGAATGTTGAAAGATTCGAAACACAAAACTCCACAACTCATAAGCTGCAGGACAATGTAGTAACAAGTGATCCACTGTTTCCCCATTACATCGACACATACAGCAACACCCTGCCATAGCATATCCTCTCCGCATGAGATTGTCGCAAGTGAGAATCCTCCCCCAAGCTGCCTTCCAGACAAAGACACCCACGAAGGGGCTTTAATAGCCCAAATACTTTTCCAAGGAAAACTCTCCCCTGGTCTGTACTTTAACGCATAGTAAAAGGATCGAGAGTCAAAGGACCATCCTTATGAAGTTTTTTTTTTTTGATAAGTAAGAGATTATTATTATTAAAAAAACATTTAAGTGCATAAAGCATGCACTCAAAGCGAGTTACAAAAGCAGATCAGAATCATCAAAAGCCAAAGAAGCTAAAAATTCTCCTACAGAGGGAGAAGAAGTAAAACCCCAAGCCCGAGACCAATCATACAAAACCCCAAAAAAATTCTCTAGCAGTTTATCCAGCAGTTTCCTTGTCCTCAAAAGTACGGCTATTTCACTCCCACCAAATAGTCCACATTAGCCAAGAAGGAATCAAATTCCACACCCCAGACGACTTCTTCCCACACCAATTCCACCAGCCAAATAAAAGATCCGAAACTCGATTCATCCTTACAAAGTTTCCATCTCAACTCATCAGGACCCTCATTGGGATTAGTATTTGATGTTAGGAATTGAAAAAACTGCAGAACAACCTCAAGCTCCCAATCATTAAAGGCACACACAAGGGTAACATTCCACTGACGAGTCCCCCCTGAATTCGGTCTCACCAAAACAGAATCAATGGTAGCCTCGCGTTGATTAGAGCAAGTAAAGAGCAAAGGGAACCTATCCATCAACGCCACATGACCACACCACTTATCCTACCAGAACCAGATTCGACTCCCCAAGCCAACTATAAACTCAACATGCTGGAAATAAGCATCCCACCCCGACATAATGCCTTTCCAAATACCACACCCATACGTTTCTCTAATGTGAGGAGTACGCCACCCACCTAGATCTACACCAGATTTCGCTACTAAAACACAGCGAAACAAATTATGTTCTTCCGCCCCAAATCTCTCAGAACCACTTCCCAAATAAAGAAGTTATAAAATGATGGGCAACACACAAGTGAAAGAAGTTATAAAATGATGGGCATGAGCATAAACTTCTTAGCCGTCAAGGGTGAATGCCCCTGGATTACACGGCAACTAGTTCTGCCGGGTAGGGTGAGTTGCCCATAGGTTTTACTACCTAGAGACGAGTCCAATGGGCTCTTCTTTAAAAAGGTTCCCTACGTTATCAAAAAATAAAAAAATTGGCACAAAGTGTCGTAATCTAATTTGCAGGTATGTCAAATATGTCAACAAAATGTTTGATTCTCAAAGAGTATGAAATATTTATTTATAAATGGAAAAAACATGCTGAAATCTTACCTTTGTTTTGACTTTTGCACGTGAGAATATAGGTGTCACAGTTTCCCAAGTTCTACAACCATTCCCTTTCCCACTCTTTGGATGAACGAAAACCTAGTAAATCAGAGATAAAATCTGGAAAAACTTTACTAGCACTTTTTGTCCATTTTAAGCAACCAACCAAAAGAAAAATAAAATCAAAGAAGCAAAAGACACAACACTGAAGAATTCACAGAACATACCAGAATATTTCTTGGTCTCCCCAATTCAAGATTCAGAGAATCATTGATTCGATTCACCCACATCTGACACGTTTGCATATCCTTATGGCAGAATGTGTACACAGCCAGGACCCAAAGAGAAGGCTGAGTTTTTGACCTTTGGAAACCATGCACCGTAAAGCGGTACATCTGCATCAGAGTAAATAAATTTTCCATCCCTGGATATAATTATAAAGTGTGGACTAAAAGTGCATAAGAAAAAATATTAATGAGAACAAACCTCATGGTCATTACCCACAAGACATCTTCCAACATTTGGTAGATTTGATTCATGAACCAAGCCATAGTCGATGAACTCAACAGCATAAACGTCAGAGAATTTGATCTCAGTTGCATCCTTAGGAGCAAGGTTTCTGCCCAAACAAGTTGACTCATCCTGTTTCATTAAAAATAAAATAAAATAAAATAAAGAAATCCAATGTGTTACACTATCTGATTAACCTTATTAGTTGACAGTTAAAAAACATATCTTAAAATACTAATTATCGGTTGACTTCGAAAAGCCAAATAATCACCCAACCAGAAGATTAAAAAAGATAATACCCATATATGGAAAAGTATTCAGACAAACCCTCACCACATCCATCTATTATAAGATTATAATGCCAATTAATAGAGATTTTAATAAATGATCAAGCAATACAGAAGTTATGTAATTATGTTGTACTTGACTTACTGAAGGATTAACATTCAATTAAAGAATTAAGATATTCTCAAACAATACCAAACTGCACTTGACATGCCATACTTCTTAATCTACATTAAAGCATGATAACCTAACTAGTTGTACCAAACTTCAAATCCTAACCTTAACCTATTGAATCTAGCTCAATCAAGCAGCAAACCAACCTCCAAACTGTTCCTTTATTATAACTTTTGTAATGTACTTCAATTCATCGCAATGTCAGCCTCCAAAACAACCTCCCTAACCAAATTTTTACTGACCCCTAAACAGAACATTATTTTGGAAACTTATGCGTATCATAACCATGTTGTATAAACCAAAAAAATAATACATGTAATTAGAAATTACATTTCAATATTTCAAGTCCCAAATTGACATAGACATAAAGGGCCTTGAACCTCTCACATTACTCATCAAACGAGCTATTCGAGTTGCACCCAACAACCCAAGCACTAAAACGTCATTCATTTCTCGAAAACCAAGAAATCACCATAAAAATACCCAAAAAATAAAAGTTTTTTTTTTTTAATAAAAAGGCAGGTTTCTCAAAGCATGCCTCTAAACAATTAAAAGCTAAAACTAAAACGAGAAAACATATCAAATGCAAATTAGAAAACAAACCCAATACGCACAAAACAGGCAAGAATCAGACAATCAGTCCACCCAATCAAACAAAACAAATCTACATACCAAAATGATCACAAATTGGCACTGAATATACATATAACTTCAACCTAATATATCCAAATACAAACATTTTAATCCACGGTTGATAAAGATTAGAAATTTAAATATGAATCTGATAAATAATACAAACAAAATGAAAAAAAGTTACATGATTGACAGAGTTGACCAATTCCCAAGTCAATCCATCTGAATTGAAGGTGAGAATAACTTGGCCAACATGATCCAATAAAAGGGTGGAGCTAAGAGCCGATGTTTCTGCATGAGCCTCAGTGCTGTCCTTGCCATCATCTCCATCTCTCTCCATTTGAATCATGAATCGGAATTCTCAATTCGATTAAAAATGAAAGGCAAAGCTGACCTGTCCGAGATGGATATATCTCTCTCAAGTCTCACGCACCTAAGAAATTGAAAATACAGAAACAAACCCAAATTTGGATTTGTGGGAATTGGGATATACCCATTCGGAGTAAATCCTCAGAATCGTTTATTCTTCTTTCTTATTATTACTCAGAATCGTTTATTCTTCTTTCTTATTATTACTCTCTTCTGTTCCTCGTATGTTTTCTTTTTTGGACACCCAAAATAAAACAAACTTGAACTGGTGTTTTTATTTTTTGAGGGAACAGTTTTCACAAGTTTTTTTAATCAAAATCAAACCGGAATCCTTTATTTTTTAATTTAAAATTGGAAATGCCTGAATTTTGAAAATTATTCGAATTTATATCTAAATTTTTATGGATAAATGAATAAAAAAAAATTAAACATTATTTCCATTTTTTTTAAAGAAAAAAAAAAAAACCAAAAACAAAATTTTAAAATGACATTATAATATAAACAATAATAAAAAAAAAAAGTGTTAGAAATTTAGACCGAATAAGCAATTTAGTAATTTCTCAAAATTTAGGAACTCCTGATTTCAAATTAAAAAACTAAGGAATCGGTTTGATTTTAACCCAAAATTAGGAGGAGTTTTAAATTATTATTTTTTTCCCTAATTGCCATCCTTAATATATAAAGCAAAATGATAGAAAATAATTATATCTTTATTACGGTTATTTTTGACAAATCAATTATTTGATTATATTGTCTTGTTATATTCTTTATCCTTACAAAATATGAAGATGAACGAGAATAGGGTCCGTTTGGATTAGCTGTTTCAAAAAGTGCGTTTTTAAAAAATAATGATTTTAAAATGTGCGTTTTGAAAACATAATTTTTAAAACCACAGTTAAGCGTTTGGATGACATTGGTCTAAAATTACTGTTTTGGATGAAAATTACCAAAAAAGACTTAATTATGTTGCTAAGGATATTTATCGTTTTTAATGCATTAAATGTTAAAAAATACTTTAATATTAATAATAATAACATATTAATAAATTCATAGAAAAAAATATATTTTTATTAAAAACATGTTCACTATCAATAATATACATATTAAATTGTACACCATAAAAAAAAAAAAAATAAAAATAAAAAACTAACTAACTAAGGAATATATTATATACTCTGTAGCTCTATAATAAGTTGGCCCAGTATCCAAGAACTACACCATAGACTCTCTTGCCACCTCTCACATCAACTGAAGCTAGCCAGCTTTTTTGTTAACAATGTAAACTTTTTTGTTTGATATTTTTGCCAATCAACAAAAGGAGAAGGGCATTTTGGGCTTTCTACCTATTAGAAAGTCACGCATATCTACGTTTTTGAAAAAGCAAGGCAGAGCTTCAGTTTGAAACTGACGCTTTTTTGCGTTTTTTAAAACGCAACGTTGTTTATATCGCGCAGCCAAATGAATGGTTTTCTGCGATTTTATCTGAAATCGCGCGATTTCCCTTTGAAATCGTGGGGCCAAACGAGCCCTAAACAATTATTTCATCATAAAATGTTTAAATTTAGGTTAGATGTTTTAACATGGTATCAGAGTTAGGTTGTGGTGCCCAGTAACACTTAACCGTCTAAATTAATTATATTGGTTCTAAATCACTTAAGAATTATAAGTTTAATAAATTCATGTGGTAGGTTAATTTTATTCATGTGGTAGGTTAATTTTTTTAGGTTAATTTTATTCATGTGGTAGGTTAATTTTTTTTTTTTTTTTGATATATGATAGAAATTCTAATCTAAACTCACACACACGTATATTTGAACCTATGGCGTCCGCTCATGATGGTTGCTCTTACCATCAGGCCAAGACACCAATTGGTTTTTGGTGTAGGCGGGATTTGAACCCAGGTCCCTTACTCGACAACAAGAGACTTTACCAGTTGAGCTAACTGGAACCCACGTGGTAGGTTAATTTTAAATTGGATTATTACTACACTATAATATTATTATTATTATTATGTATACATTAGTAATGATAATGGATATAGTTTAATTATAACCAAACTATCATATGGCATCAAGGTAGTTAATAGATTACTGAGGGGAAAAATGGTCATTTCATACTTTATTTCTGGAGTCCAATGAGATTTAACCATTTGGAAAAATCTTACAATTGCATCTTGTTTTTTTTTCAACTATTAACTCCACGCGCATACTTCCTATTAGACTTTCTGGGATCAAAATGGGCAGCCAAGTTTGTGTCATGGGATTACAAATGAATAACTCTGGTGCGACAAAGGATCAAACCGTTGCTTGATACGAGGATCCTATTGTTCATTAAAAAAGAAAAAAAGAAAATAAAATAAAAACTTGTTAGACACATCCAATGAGAGTTATTTATGATTACCAGACACTGGGTGCAGTTCTACGGTGTCGACATTGTAACATTGACATTCATTAGGCTCAATGAAGAAATTTTGAACTGAAATATTCGACTTTGTTTCAATGCGAAGAATAATTTTACTGTTGTTGAGAACTCGGAGAATGATTTGCATACAGAGTTGAATCTGTATATACTCTTCACAACTATGCCATCGGATGATGAAACATTCCATATTTTATCCTTCCTACCAACAAAGAGTATATACAATCAAATTTGTATGTAAATCATTCTCTTCCAGTTCTCGACAGAAGAATTCTTTTCATTGAAACAAAAATTTTCAATTCAAAAATGACACCGGGTTAATTAATGTCAACATTGCAATGTCGACACAATGGAACTGCATCCACTTTCTGGTAATTATGAACAACTCTCTTTGGTATACCCGACGAGTCTCTCCAATTCTTAATGAACAATGCCAAGATCCTCGCATCAAGCAACGGTTTGGTCGCAACACCAAAAATAACGTACCAAAGTTATTCATCTATAATCCCGTGACACAAATTTGGCTGCCCATTCCGACCCTAGAAAGTCTATCTGTAGGATGTGTGTGTGGAGGTAAGAGTTGTATTTGAGTACAACATTAATTTTGCCGCTCTTGATTCAATTCTACATCCTAATGTGTTATTAGTCATTATTTTACACACTAAAGGATCACATGTGGTTAGAAAAAAAAAAAATTGGTTTTTTTTTTTGTCCAAAAGATATCCACTTTGAGATTCTCGTTATCCACGATGGTGCTGTGCATTTTATTTCGAATTGTTTTCCATATATAGCTAACGGAAGTAGCTACTATAGGCCATATATTATGGCATATGATATCGATAATGGTACATCAAAAATACTAAATGTGCAAAATGGGTATTTACAAATAGGGGAAAGAGGCAAAAAGAAATTTCAAATCTATATGTATGATTAGATTGAGAAAGTAAAAAATTTAAAGCATGAGTTTTGCCAAACTATGATTCAAGTTTATGGAGACGGATTATAAAGATTCGGGTTAGTGCATTGGGGTTAACGGAGCATAATACTATTGCCGCGGGGGTTCTGGATCATGATTCATGAATGAGGATTCTTTGGTTTTTGCCCCAAAAGAGAAGGTCTATCTGTATAGGTTGTTATTTGAATGACTACGTGACCAATCAATCATATTTATTATTTCCACACAATCATTTATAAAATTAAAAAAAATAATAATAATAATTTAAAGGTAAATATGAACATGTTAAATTTATCCAACCAAAATGATCCAAGAAAAGGGAAAGCTGAGAACTGATGCTTCTGCATAAGGCTGAGTGTTCTCCTTCTCTCCCATCACAATATCTCCGTGTTTATACATAAAAATATTACAAACCACCATATAACTTCCATGATGTGGACAACATGTGACATGATTTCCAAGTTTCAAAGGATAGTTATTTGTCTAGAAATAATCACCCACTAAGCCAATGATGGGAGGTTATTTGATAAAAATAACCACCCATTTTGGGAGATAAATACCATAAGATAAATTCTATGACAAACACTCCATCTGTTTGTATCATGAAGATGAATTTGAATTTGAATTTGGAATTCTTAATTCAACCAAAAAAAAAAAAAATCTAATCTGTCAGAGATATCTCTCTCTCACACAAGAAATTGAAAATACAGAAACCCAAATTTGGATTTGTGGGATTTGGGATATATACCCATTTGGAGTATATCCTCAGAATCATTGATTACTCTGGCCGTCGTTTTCTTTTTTGGACACCCAAGTTTCTCAACAGAAAAACCCAGAAGTCATAATACAAGCAATGATACTTGAAAGAAGCCACCAGATTCAGTCTTTCCAACAACCCATGTGTAAGGTTAATAGGTTATCTCAAGTGAGCACATTCTTGTTGAAGAAGGTAAAACACTCGTATTCAATGATATGCATGAAAACATCATAATAATTTTCTGTGGGAAGTCTGGCCATATAAATATAATCGAAGTACAATAATTCCATGTCACTTAAATTTTAGGAATAAATAGAAAAACCAACCACAATAATACCACACATGAAGTATATCAAGTTAACAGTCAATATAAGAGGGTTCCTAATTTAGGGTAGCACAGTGAAAACCTCCACATCATCCATTTCTGGACTTCTAACTGAGTATTGAAACGTCCATCCATGGCAAGCACCAGCATGCACACCATTCTTATTAATGGCAAAAACAGCTCCCACAAAATCAGGAAATTTTCTCGCTATTCGTGATATTGCATCCTTGGCAGCAAGCTTAGGTTCCATTCCCAATCTCATACTCTCCACAACCTGATAACTGAAATAACATAGGCGCATGTTTTAAGATTCAAAACACAGAGCAGAAAATAATCATTATTATTATTATTATTATTATAGGTGTATCAACCGTAGCTAAAACAGGGATTGTTTCAAGCGTGAGAACAAGCTACAATTGGCTATACTAAATGCACAAGGAAACCAAGCATGCCTGACAAATCCACAACATATTCATAAATTGTGTGCATAAAGGTTCCAAAGGATCAGCAGTTTGGAGGTGCAATCAAGCTCAAGAGGCAAACATGATTGGGTTTGTGTGGATGGAGGGTTTAGAATTTACCCCATCCAACAAGGTTACTATGCTCAGTGAAATAAAGCAAGCCAATCTAATTTTATCCTAATTTCCTACTCTTTAAAGAGATGAAGACAAGTCTAAGCCTAGTAAAGCTTAAGGCAGCTTGATTAATTTATCATCATACATAAGTCTTGAATATTATGAAGATTACAGACATATCTTAAAGCAAACCAGTTAAGAAATATGAATAACTCAAAATTTTAACTAATATCGAGTTTGTCAGGGAAAAAAGAAGCAGCAGCAGAAATTGATGTTGATGTTGATGTTTTTCATTATATATTCCAGTGATTCCCAGATTTTAAAGAACTTATAAAATTTTGCTTCTGATTGATTAAAACAACCAGTAACAAGAATGATCCCAATGAAAGTTGAAAACTTGGAGTCATCTACGTTACCATGGAAGGAACCGCATCATAATGTCACCATCCCCAGTTGCACCACATGCACCAATTTCATCATCAGCATATGCTGAAGATCCTGTGATGGGTCCATCACCTACCCTGCAGTCAAGGAAAAACTTTCATTCAGTATTTTTTTTTAAAAAGGCTTATACAGCACATCCTCACTAATTGGCATCGATCTGCTTCACTTGTGTAATATGAAACATCTGTTTCATTGAACTTTATAAGCTCAATTACCATTGACTTTAAAAGTTATAAGCTCAAAGTTATATACCCATCTATGTATATTCATTTACCTATTAATTGGGGAAAACAGAATTTAATATTATGGTCAAGTCCCTGATTCATCCATTACATCCTTTCCTGTCACTAAGCCTCCTTCCATTGTTTTCTTGAATTCAGGTTTTGTAAAGGAAATGATGACAGGTTGATTTGTTGCAATCACACTGGTATGTAGATTATGCATGCTGTGATCATACTGGCAAACAGGATCTTGCAATGCCAGACCTAGTACTCATGGAAAATTGTGTCACCAGAGCAGCTTATATACCATATACTATTGATCTTTACTTCATTTCTAAACCAAACTAATTTCTAATAAACTGATATTCAATATCAATTTTTTGGTTAACACCAATAAACATATGGTCAAGAATAGAAAGAACACTTGGCATTTCCCCCATGCCAAGTGTATGAGATTAGACAAGATCCCTTGTAATATGATCTTTTTGCAAATAAAAAACATTTAAAAAAAAAAAAAAAATATCCATTATATAAGGAAAAAAAAAAAAAAAAAAAAAGCAGAAAAGAGAAATTTAGGATGTGTAAAATTTGGGTTTTACAAGTAAAATTACAACAGTATCAACAAAATTAGTGGTTCAATATGTTTCAATTATATAACCACCTTGGAAGGCCTCATGTTAACCTTACCTGCCAGGGATCTTATATGTTGCTCCATTAGTTGATGTACCAACGGCAATGTGCCCCATCTATGCAAGAAAAAAGAATTTTAGTTGAATGCAAAGAATATAATAAAAGGAACTCTGTTGTTATTATCAACCTACTTTATCAAAAACAGCCATTGCTATAGTGTCATGGTTATGAAGACCAACAAGAGATGATCTTGATTCAATAGTTTCCATCAGCTTGGCTTTGGAACATGTCCTTTCAGTAAGGCCAAGAGAACCCCTTGGATGATATGGGCCACAACCATTGACAGGTACAACATTTTTCCAAAAATTTGGTTGGCAGCTATTTTCCTTCCATTTACTCCACTTTGCAATCGACTCAGATGAACTAAGGTTTGTGGGCCCTGAAAGACCCATTGAAATGGCAAATGCCGAGGCCTGCTCTCCAACAAGCAATGTGTGTTTAGTATGCTCCATTACTAATCTAGCAGCTCTGATGCCATCCTTCACATACCTCATAGCAGCGACAGCTCCAACCTCCATTGTCACCTATGCATGTCCTTAGCAAGCACATGAAAGATAATCATTTTTTATGTGCACAGATAAGCATGCCACAATAAAGAGAACAATAAAGGATGAAACAAAAATAAAACATGTGAGTGGTGGTTACCCCATCCATGACTAGAGCATCAATTGTAGTTTCCCCATTTTCATCTGGACTTCCACCAGGCCCAACTGTTTCAGAGTAGAATCATATGAGTATAATGGATAGCTAAACCAATTCATTCCATTTTGTGTTCAACAGTGACAACTGAAAAAAGCCAGATGCACTACTCTATTGTCCACCCCAACTCTATCATTTTAACGATTGGCTCCAAGTACATCCAATATGAATATACTCTAACTTTAACAACTAGTGTGATAATAAACCATAAACTCTTTTTTGTTTTGTTTTGCTGAATGATAAACCATAAACTCAGATTCAAGAAATGAACCAATAAATTGCTTTGACATGTTTTTCCCATGAAAATTAAGACCTAAACAAATTGATCTCACTCTTGGAATACCTTGATCACCCTATCAAGCACAATCAGAACTAATACCACAATCCACAGTTTAATACATGATAAAGGATCATATGTTTAGCAAAGCAAAACTAGATAATGAGAGCATGTAAATTTATAACCATACTGCCTTCAATTAATTTTAACAAAATCAGATTCAAGGTCCAACCTGTTCCATCACACCTCAGTTCCTCGCATTCCGAACAACCCTCCACGACAGAATCCACAGCAGAAAGCCCACTATCAACAGCCCTCCAAGCAGCTCTAACAGCATCTAAGAAGGGCCATGTGCTCACAACCAAAGGGTACTGCCCTGAATTCACAGCTCCATGTCCTAATACCTGATAAAACAATGAACAAGTCCAAATTAGATAAATTTGAGTAACCTGAATCAAAAATGGGTCTCATACTTTTATTACAAAAGAATGATTTGGTTGCTGAGAAAATGTAGGAGAACAAAAGAAATTTTATACATTTTCAAATACCCATTTAGAAGAATTCTACACCCAACTAGTTGGCTATGTTGGATTCTTCATTCAATATAAGATTAAAATACTATATTTTCTTTTCCCTGCCCCCATTTGCCTTCAATTTCTCAGCAACCAAACAGCGTGGAAGGAAAAAGATACTAGGAAAGCAGGAACAACCCAGAACCATAAAAATCAGTTTGGTTGCCGAGAAACCTTAAAAACGAGGAGATGGAAAGTTGGGATTTTGTTAACAGATCATGGCTGAATTGGGTACAGAAAAATTCCAAGTTTCTTTTTTTTCCCATATATTCTGAGAAGCCAAACAGAGATAAAAAGAGGTAGTGAAAGTGAAAAGAATAAGTTTTTAGTCTCTAATTACCAGATGGAAGAATGTAAGGAGCAAAAGATAATAAGGCAAGAGCAGGTTTTTGGTAGCCATGGAATGGAAAGAAAAAAAAAAAAAAAAGTGGTAGGATTGAGCTCGGGGGTGCTGTTTCTACACTTTTCTAGTTGAGTTGAGCTCGGAACTGTTTTTGAGTTTTTCGTTTTGACTGACTGGTGAGTGGTGAACAAACCTTAGTTTAGGAAATACATTCTTCCAGCAGAATGCATTTTTTGTAAATATATGCGGAATAATTGTGTTTGATATTATGGGACAACTTTTACTAAAAAATATTATCGCATGTATTTTGGGACTATCTCAAGGGTTTTACTCTTATAATTATGTAATTATCGGTTGTAGCCTATATGTGAGACGGGGTCTAGAACTCTAGACTCACAAGAAGGGGAAAATAAAAAAGAAAGGAAAAAAAGAGAGAGAGAATAATAGAAAGAGTGGTTGGAGATGTAAGGATGGGAAATTTGAACCGATCCGCGTGGATTTTCTCTGTCCCGTAAAGGTGGTGGGGCGGTTAAGAGTTAAGAAATTTTCCCGAATCCCCGACCATCGGGGCGGGGCGGTTCGAGGACGAGGCAAGATTGGGTATTGATATTTATAGTGCTGGGCGGGGCCGGGTCACCCATGATCTGGTCCCGATTCGCCCCGTTGCCATCCCTAGTTGGATGTGGGCCTAACCGCCTAATGGATCCCATCATCCCATGCACTTTAGTAAAAAAATGAGAAGTAAAATGTAGAATTAAAATACTCATTTTTGTGGATTATGACTCTTGTTACAAAAAATATCCGGGAATGCCAACCTATATATATATATATATATTATATATTTTATATATATATATATATTATATATATTATATATATATATATATATATATATTTTGCCAATTATAGAGTAGTCCGTGTCTAGGCCAATAAGAAGAAGCCAAATCATAAATAAAGTTGACATCAGCTAAAGAGCCATATCATTCAAAAGGTGACATCCGTTTAGTAAATACAAAATCAATCCATTCAAATTTCATGTGCATCGGATAAAACTTTTCAAATTTTATTATTTATTTATTTATTTATTTTATATCTATATCATCTCATCTCTCTCCTTTCTCTTTTCAAACTACAACATCATTTTTTTTTTTTTTTTTGGCAAAATTGCACTTTCCCCCCTTTATCTATTGTGTCAGTTTCAATTCTCCTCATTATCTATAAAACCAAGCAAATGTCCCCTCACATCTATTGGAAATGTACAAATTACCCCACACCTTTTATTTTTCTATTAAATCCTAACGGAATCTATGTAAAATGTCTAAAATACTCACAGTTTTACCCTATCCAACCCAATTCTCCAAACCCGAATCCATTTAACCCATTAATCCAAACATACTACCCCACCAAATCTAATTTAACCCAAAATTCCTTAACCTAATCTCATCAGATCCAATAATTCCTCATCCCATCCTAACACATTTGTTTCAATTCGGAGCACTAGTTCTGACACACTGAAGTTTCTTTTTGACTGAAGTTTTGCTTTTTGATGAAGTTTTGCTGTATGGTTTTAAAATTGCTCGAAATACAAAATGCAATGCTAATCAATTATATGGTAACTTAGAACCTTAGTCCTCTATGGATTGCTTTGGCTGATGAGAATTCCATGGTTTCTTTGGCTTTTACATTTTGAAATTTAAAAGAAAAATAAAAGTCACAAATAAGATATTACACAGAAATTTATTTATTTGAAAAGAAAAAAAAAAAAGGAAAATCAAAAGGTATACAAATTGTATTTCTTGTAAATCTTAGAGAAAATATACCTTTACACTTCCAAATTGTACCTATCTTCCAGCATAGGGCATAGGCATACAAGTTGTGGTTTTCTTCTTCTATAATTATGAATGTGTTTATTGATTTATTTTGGGTGCGTAAGTTTGCACTTATATGAATGTAAATGGTGTCCACAGTGAAGTAAGAATAGAAGGTCTAGAGACTCATGACTATCTAGACAATCCTTGCCAAAGAAAACGTTTTACGGAACAAAGAGTCTAAGGAGATGCAAATGCATAACTATTGAATGTGAGGTAAATTTATGTCTTGAATTTTATTTGCAATCAGACACATTAGAACTATTTAGAAGTTATTTAGTAGGGATACTCTAGATCATATCAAAATGTTGAACCGGTGCTCCGACGAGATGGGATTGAAACAAATGCGTTAGGATGCGATGAGGAATATGATCTGATGAGATTATGTTAGGGACTTCCGGGGTTACAGATTTAGGGTTAAATGGATCCCAGTTAAAAAGACTTGGGTTAAGAGAATTGGGTTGGGTAGGGTGAAATTGAGGGTATTATAGACATTTTACATAGATTCCATTAGGATTTAATAGAAAAATAGACCGTGGGAGTAATTTGCACTTTTTCAATAGATGTAGCGGGATATTGCTCGGTTTTATAAATAATGAGGGAATTGAAACGGACTCAATAGATAAAGAGGGGAAGCGCAATTTGCCCTATACTTTTCACCATCAACATCCGTAACCCAACCATGCCCAAACGTTAGATAAGAGTAAAATGATAATTTTGCGTGAATGAAAATTTCATAAATGACCATAACCTTAAAATCTATCTCTCTAAGTGGTCATAGTGATCATAGTGAAATTAAGGGTAAATTGGTCTCTTTCTGTGTTCAGAACAATTCTAGGATCATTGTTTTATAAATTCTTGAATCTGATTGATTAATCGATGATCTTAACCATAGACATGCGTGTATAGGATCATCCTAGGTTAATTTAAATTGATCCTAAGGCGATAACTTAGTCTTTAGCTTTATGTTTAATTTACTCCAATATCCTAAATGATCAGATTATGAATATATGAAGAATATATAAGAATTGGATTTTATACAGATGATGAATTAATTGATTAAAAATCAATCATCCATTGGTATATAAAGGTTAAAAGTTTTCTTACAAAATGCAAATAAAGTATGATATAAATGCATCATGTTTCATGATTGAAGAGAATGCGGTTTGGTTTTTTCAAACACGAATTTTGTGTTTAAAGTAATGAAAACGTGACCTTTTTCAAAATTAGTAACACGATTATGATATCATGTGCAATTTGAACTACATTTTAAAATATTCTGTAAGTAATTATCTTATAAGACATTTATATTACTTATTATGTGTTATACTATTTAAGGAATCAATTTTAATTATACAACATGTCATTAGAAAGAGGGTTGATGACAAATGGTAATAAAAGTTATAATTAAGAGGTAATGATAATTAATTTTTTGAAAAAAAAGGAAAATAAAAAAAATTATGATATGACTTAATGAAAAGATAATGAATCTAATAAAGTAATTAGAATGAATTTTTATTAACTCACAATTTTAAAGACATTTTTTAGAATAAGGAAAAAAAATATATAACACATTTTCTTTTTCTACAAAATTAATTATTTATTCTTATTTTATTTATTTTATTATTATTATTATTTTTTTCTTGGGCCACCCCTGTATCTGTAATTTGCTTTACGTAATTTGAACAAGAAGAAAAGGAGGGGTTATGGGTCTTGCCACTAACCGTCAAAACCGTCACTTACAGAGAGTGGTGGAAATGATATAGTGCTTTTCATGTATATTGAAAAAACCAACAGTTTTCAGCCATGTCAGCAAGGGCGAGAGAAACATGATAGTGGTCCCACTTCATTATAGTAAAAATTCGCTAAAAAATGATTTCTGCCATTTGATTCCAATCAAAGGTAACGATTTCGATGTGTCCTGATTGTTATGTTGATATGGCAAGGTAAATGCACCATACTTCCATGAAGCTGAGCACAGAGGATCGAAACCAAAGTGTGCAACAAATTAAAAAAAAAGACACATTTGAAATTTACCATGCCACGATTTAATCTCTAGTAGAAATGAATTCAAGGAAGAGAATGAAACAAAAGTAAAAAATCTCATCAAAACTAGAGAATTTGGGCTGTGATCAATTGAAGAAAATTAAGGAATTGAGAAATGGAAAGACACAATGATGGAACATACATAAAGAAAGGGCCATGGACTGCTGAAGAGGATGAGGTATTGAAAAATTTTGTGAACAAGTATGGTCCGAGAGACTGGAGCTCCATTCGATCCAAAGGATTGTTGCCAAGAACCGGAAAATCGTGCCGTCTTAGATGGGTTAATAAGCTCAGACCCAACTTAATATCGTAAGTTGTTGTTCGATTTCTCTGATTCTTAATTAGGAAACTACAACAAAACAAAAAACACATGTCTTTTATAAGTTTTGGTTTTAAGTTTTAATGTACTTGCAAAGTGATAAATGTGTATTTGATTGGCTAAAAATTAGTATTTTAGCATTTGTCATCATCTTTATTAATTGTATAATAGATGATTTCACAAAAATAGAAAAGGGAATTTGATTTTAGGTGGGGCTATTCAAGGATAGCAAAATGTTGTAATTTTGTTTTTTGTGTGTGTGGTTATGAAAGCTAATGAAGAAGGTGATTTTTTGTATATAAAAAACAATGTGTAGTGGATGCAAGTTTTCAGCAGAGGAAGAGAGGGTGGTGATAGAATTGCAGGCACAATTTGGGAACAAGTGGGCGAAAATTGCAACATACTTGCATGGAAGGACAGATAATGATGTGAAGAATTTCTGGAGTAGTAGAAGAAAAAGGCTGGAAAGGATTTTGCGAACTCCACCAGCAAAGCAACAGAAAAACAAAGGGAAGGATCCTGTTTTCCATGAACTGCCAATTCTAGAGGTTAGAAATTTGAATATGTCGATCTCTCTAGGCTTTTGCCTTTAAAACCTTTTGTTTTTTTTCTTTACCAGAGGAAGAGATGTCTCTTATATGAAATATTGCTTTTGTAATTAGCAAGTTGGAAAAGAATAGATTTTATTTCATGAGCAAATGTTTGATATGGCAATTTGATTTTTTGTTTGCTTGAATTTTATTAAGATGTCAATGATAACTTACAAGTAGCACTTTTTTAAAATTGGTAAGTCACCCACCTATTTAGTGAGTCTTGAATCTATGACCTTACCTTCCATGATTCCATCCCATTATAATGGTAGGAGGAAGTGTCATTTGAGACTTATTGACCAAGTAAGTAGCAACGTTCTCCACACTAATTCTTCTTTTGGTCTTCTTTCCTGTAATTTTAAGTGTTCTTTTTAATGTTGTAATTTCATAAACTTTTTGGATGCTTTATAACCATAAGCATTGTAATATTTAGAAATTTCTTGAATGAATGATACTTCTAGTTTTTAAGAACCTATATGATAGTGCAAGAATTGTAAGTGTTGTGAATATTTTATTCTTAAACCAATGAACAGGAAAGAGAACAAAAACAAGGGAGAGGGGGGGTTGAATATTCCCATGTTTAATATGCACCGGTCTTCTATTTCACTATGTTTTATATAAATTTTAGGTTATAATATTTTATAATCCATTATTATTAATAAATATATATATATATATATATATATATATATATATATATATTGACATAAAATTTTAATAGATGATACAAAATTTAATAGTAGGTGATAGGATTGGACTTAACAAATGGAATGAAAATGTGTTGTAAATCTGTCACCTTGGTTTAGGATATTGCTCTCATGGAGATTTGTCCCTTTTTTACATTTTTTGGGACAAACCTTTTGTACTTATAGTTATTGATATAATATAAAACCGTGTATTGATAATGAATAACATAATTTCAGGTGCCAGCATGCGGTTCCACCTCCACCCCCATAGAGGAAGAAGGGTCATTGTCTTTCAAGAATCAGTGCCAACCTTCTTATCCAGAAAACTCTGAAGAGTACAAGATGGTGGCACTACCAGATTTGGTGAGGTCTAACTTGCAAATTTGTGTACCAAGCCTTCCTATGCTTGAGCCCACACCCATGGTGCCACCCTTTGAATCCTCTTCAAATAACCCTTTCCCTCAGCTCCCTGAGCCCCAACAAGACATCTCACTTATGCCAGAGTGCCATGACCTCACCCCAGACCACTGTGATCCCAACTTCTTGGACATGTTCAAGCAACCAGAAACTTTAGGGACCGAACATGGCCTGAAATTCATGACCAGCATGCCACCGTTAGGATTAAAGTGTAACACCCAGAATGCAAAGCAAGGTGGAAATGCAAACCCTTCAAGCCCTGACTGTTCCTTTGATGACTTTCCAATTGAGATGTTTGATTTCCTTGAACCCCTCCCAAGCTCATCTGAGTTGTAAACTCTTGATGGTTGGAACCCTTTGCCTTGTCCGACAAGTGAGAATTTATTTTAGAAGATCCTGTACTAGCATATTTGTGTTGTAGCATGCCAATGACTTTGTTCAAGGATTAAGGGACACTAGGACAGTTTACTGTGACATTTATATTTGCTAGGCCTCCATTTGTATGATGAAACGAATGACTTCACAAATTTTCTTTTTATTTCGCCAGGCACAATACCTGTATTGCACATTGCCTAACTCTCAAAAAAATTCCAACTTCCAAGAGTATTGTTGAATTTAACAGTTTGTTGTATGGATACAGGGAAGCAACTGAAGAAATTCTTGCATTATCAGTATTCTTAGCCCCCCAATTAGTGCAGAGTGCTTTTCTATTTTCCAATTCCTGTATGCTGCTCTCTTCTTTCTCTAGTATTCTCTCATGATTTGATAAAAAATTCATAATTTTCCCCCTCATACTAATTTCCATTTAATCTTTAAGTCGTAACTGAGCTCAAAAGAGACATCCCAAGCCTCTCCAATATTAGTGTTGTTGCTGCTGCGGATGATGATGACGACGACAACAATGAAAATAGTAATCATGTAACCATCATTTGACTATTTGAGAAACTGATTTTTTATTTTTATTTTTTTAAAATGGCAAACCGTTCACAGAGGCTTCACCAAGCCAACAGTTGGAACCTCGAAAAATGTAGCAACCTTGGCATGCCCCAAGAAGTATAGACAAACCAAATGGGGTTTTCAAATAGGTTGCGTTAAATCCCTACTCTTACAGTTCATCTTAATTACTGCAAAATATACATCCTTTTATCCACTCCCCTTTTTTTTCCCTTAATGCAATCTCATGAAAAGAATTCAAGTCCATCTCATATAGAAGGGAGTATAGACAAAGCAATTCACAATAAATTAGTCCTATAAATCAGATACAAGTTACTTCTGTCTAAAATGTATTGCTTATTTACTTGCAAACTTGTAAATTATGATTCCAACTGCATTCACACCACAAGAATTTCACACCTACAAGCTATGGATTGGTAAATCATTTACAAAGGGGCAAATATTGGCAATATTAAATCCAAATTTCAGTACTCCCTGATCACTAAAAACATACCCGGTAATGGTCTCAGCTTTAGCAAGGAATGTAACATCCAGTACTGAGCGATAATTGTGACCAGACTAGGATTTCAACCTTGACAAATAGTTGGCTAAACTATTCAACTTAGTAAATCCCATGCTGTATGAGGTAGAAAGTCATTCTAATTCATCTCCAAATCGTCACATTTGCATCCGTGAAAATTGCATTGTGATGTTCTATAAGACACTGAACAACCTCAATAGCACCAAAGTCAACCGGCATGCCATCATCCAAGGGAATGAGAGAGGATGCATCAATACTTTCGCTCTCTTCTGTACCCACAAGATTAAGGAAAGAAAAAAAGAGAATAGTAAGGATTTACTGATGCAGACAAAGTTTTCACGTAGCATAATAACTTTGCATTATCCAACACTTTATTAATAAAAAACCTTATTACCATATTTAACAAATAAGTATTTAATCAATTTTAAGTCACCTAAAATTAGTCCACAACTTTCACACACAAAAAATCAAATTTAAGTAAATAGAACACGTACAAGTACATTTTTCACCTAGTGATATAATTTCTCCAGTACTATAGTTCCAAAGCAAAATGAAAGAGAAAGAAATGGAAAAATCCAATATATAGGTGGCAAACGGACAGGTGAAGGTGGGTCACAAATGGGTTGGATACTTGAATACCCATTTAGCCATTTATACCTATTTATATATTTTAATAAGTCTGTTTATACCTACATAAACGTTAATTAAACACCTAGGAAGATGCATTCACTTGATAGATTTATAATTTCTTTTCTATGAATGAGAGCAAGATCTAATCGTCACAATTTTCCCCTAAAATTTCTAAGCTACCAAACAAAGCATATCTTTTTTCAAATGGGAAAGGAAGAAAAATCATCAAATTGATTGGGTTTGGGGCAAAAAAAATCAATTCCAGTCGTACTTGTTTGAAGGATTTGGATCCCATGAGAAGTGAAATTCTGCGTTATCACTTATCAACACCTAGATGCCTCATGGATTTTATTCTATCTACTGGTGTCATAGACTGTTAGACGCAAGAGTACACTAACCTAGGCAAAAAGTTTATATATGCACAAACTGAATGAAAGAGGATTACTCACCAGCAAGCATGTCCCATGCACTATAACTAGGCGGTTGATCCAAGTTCTTGGAAGGATCTTTGGATGGTTGATTCCAATATTGCCTATAAAACTCTGGTTTCTGTTCCTTCTGCCAAATGATAACAGGAGCAATTTCCATGGCAAGGCTTCGGGCATGCATCTGTTGAGAAGTTAACAACCACTGAGAAAGCTTATGAAATACTATCTACCTGTATGCTAATAATTTTATCCACAGTTTCTCATTCAGTAGAAGTATAAAATAAAAAGGGAATTGCTCAGATGGCCATAATAAATTAGATGAAGAATATCTGTTTGTTGTCACGTGAAAATCATAGCTGCAGACAGTAAAAAAGAACAGATAAAACATACAATATTTCCTTCACGATCAACATGGAGGAGTAAGTTAACCATGAAATAAGTTGTGATTTGATGAATAATCCTCAACCTGAACAGAGGCAACGGATAAAGGAAAAAGTAGTTTGTCTTGACCATCAAATTGTGTTTTGCTGATCAGAAATCCCAGGTACAAGCAATTTCCAGACCCATATGGATTTCTGAGGTTTTGTATGATCCCATTGGATGTGAAAAACAAAGCAAGCAGTTAATGTACACCAATATATGAGGGGCCTTATTCATTGGAGATGTGCTTGATTTCAGTTTCAGTCAAACTATAGCTTAGAAAGTTTAGATGCTAAATGATAAGAATTTTGAAAGTAACTTTCTTGACTTTTTGAATTGATCAAGAAATAGTATCTTTCAAAAGCAGTGAAAGTAATTCTAATGTGCTAATCTAATGGTTTTTTAAATGTTTCCTTTAGTCAAGTTTGTTTGTTTGTTTTTTTTTTTTTTTAATCTTGATAAATAAAAATATAATGCATAGAAAGAGTGATAATCTAACTCAACTGATAATCCTGTTGGTGGCTGGAAAAAGACATTGACGATATAATCCTCAGTCAAGTGAGGATTTCATATATAATAAGCCAATGCTTGAGCCCACCAAACCCCAATCCATGGGTCACACCCATTATAACCAATCCCCATTTAAAAAAAAAAAAAAAAATGAGAGAGAGAGAGAGAGAGATTCATGCCTTGTTAAGAAGTGACTTCTGGCTAACACGGAGTAACAGAGCAGTGATAAATTCCAGGGTCATGTAGTTTACACTAGGAAGCTTCTTCAGTATGTTTCTCATTGCATGTATGCTAGAACGAGCACCTTTGATCTCGTTATAAAGCTCAAATGTAGTTAGTGGCTCAGGAAGGCTAGCTAGGTAGCATTTAGCTAGAGCTGCTACGTCAACTGGATTTACTCCCTCTGGTAATGATGCATTTGAATCTGTAAAAAACATACTACAGCATTACATTACAGCTCTAGATTATAATAACATCCAAACTAAACAAATAAAGACAACTGCAGAGATACCTTGGTTGTATATTGAAACCAATTGTTGAATGACCTTTTTATCTCCTTCAGACTTAAAAAGATCTGGTGAGTTTAGTCCTTAAAATTGAAACAATAAACAGGTTACTCTCAGCATTGAAATGAAGGTATATATTATATCAGGAAAGCATACTTCATCTAAATGTAATTACCAGATAATATGAGATAATCTGCACATCTGACCAAAATATAAGGAATGGGCCTGCTGGATTGTTGCCGTTGCACTGTAACCTCAATTGGAACTCCAAATACTAGGAAAGTAACAACATAAAAAAATAAATAAAGAAATGATAGCCTAACTCTACAATACTAATTAAAAGCAACCCAAAGACCTTATGAAATGTCAGTATATAAGTGCAAATGTAAAACAATGTTACAAAGTGATAAATGCTACATTGGATGTTCCAACCACTGCAGAAATTCAAATGAATAACTCTATTGGTGAAAATTCCAACTACATGACAAAAAGTCCAATATCACAAAACAGAGAAACTCTTATTAACTATCTCAGAAGGTAGGATTACCAAATACGAAATACCATCCAAAAAGCTAAAAATGATCAAAGTTTAAGTAACTCACCATCGGTACTAGCAACTCCCTGCAGATGGCCAAAACAGGATAGGTAAGAATTTTGAAACTTGATATTGGAAGAGAGAGAGGGAGAGGAGAACAAGAAGAACTACTAGTTGCGTCAGAATCCATACCTTCTGCCATCTTTCAATGTCAGTCAAGATAGTCTTACTTTTTTGTGCAGTCTTCTTTGCAACCTGAAACAAACTCAGCATCTCAGATGTGTCAGTTAGCATCTTAACTCGAAGACAAGGCTAATAGAAGCTAAGATGACCTTAGCTGTCAATATTCCTAATCATTCCAAAATGCTTAATTCTACACTTTTTCGTACATGTATTATATCAGATAAAAATACACTAAAATTTTAAGATATGAAAAAAGAGACAGGAAGAAATGTTAAGAAATCCAACACTTGGAAAGTTAGACACAACAACCTAGTCTTCAGTTATAATACTCATGCTAATTTCTACCTATTTACACAATTTAGAGTTAGGGTATGATACATTTTCAATGTACTTCTAATTCATAATAATGAATAATGGTTGTTCTGATCTGCTAATTGATTCTTTGTATTTCCAAGTATACGACTAGTGTACTTGGATCTTCTTAATTCTCAATAAAACTTTATTACTTATAAAAAATATATATATCTTTTAGGTTTTAAATTCAGACTTACACATTCCAAATTAATAATATCTTATCAGTGGTGAAGTTTCCAATTATATAATGAAGAATCTTTAATGACTTTGCTTCCTAAATTGTAGAGAATTTTAGCAGGTGTTTTACAGACATCATCAAGAGAAGATTTCAACCTTAAAAGGATGACTATGGATTTGGTTTCATTCACTCGTGTAAATAGCTGTCACAATAGTGTTTAATGGGGTTGGGCTCATTCAGAACATGATTTAAGTTTAAGTTTTTGAGACCAATGTATGGATAACTGATTGCTTTAGGCAGAATCCATTGTTCTTCTCAAGATTTTCTTATTCTTTCAAAATTAGATTGTAACTTCAAGGAAGACATTTGTACGCCCATGTACTTCTCTTTTCTTAAATAAAACTATTACTAATCAGAAAGGGAAAATAGCTGTGATCCCACAGATGACAGAGTGGCAGAGGAAGGAATTCAACACCAAAAGTAGATTGTTTCAACTAAGGGAATTCTCACTTCTCAATAGCGCTTTGGATTGACTCGATTGAACTGCCTAAACCAACCCAAACCACTCCGACTTGATCAGTTATTTCTATGGTTCAAAATAATTTTCCATAGAAAACAGAGGGATCATATGGGCTTGGTGCTCGAATTCCCTGATTCCTAACCGATTAATAACCCACCAAAACCATTGATGCATAAATAAGTTTATACTTCAATATATGAGAATAACGTGGTGATGTTTCAGTCGTCAGATTCATAGTGTAACTATAAATCTGCACACTTTGTTCTTTGCCCAAGTAAACCTATCATCCCTAATCAATCCTTCCAGAACCTCTTTTCTCATACCCCACACCACCTCTTCTGCCTACCTGCCTCCTCCAAGCTCCAACACTGTCGCTCTCTTTCTCTTATTTCCTCCTCTCTCATCTGATCTCTAGTTTCTCCTTTCCCAACCTTTGTCATTCATCTATTCTCCTCTTCTCTCTCCTCAACTTGCTCATCGAAGGTAAACTTGTAGCAATCAGATCCGACCTTCATGCCGTCTCTGAGGATGCAAGTCAGCCTACTCTGCCATCACTGAGTCAAAGACAGAATGAGCCACACCGTGTGTAGTGCATGCTCACTCACTTTCTCAATTTCTCACTTTTTGGTAGTTAGGTCTCTATTTGATTGCCAGGAAAGCTTTAGGAAAATTAAATATATTTTTTTTGATAAGTTTAAATGAAAGAAAAATTTATAAGTTGTGAACTTTTCCACCGACCAATCGAAACTGACATTTCTTCAAAATGAATGCAACCGATTACTTTGGCTTTAGGGGTGGATCCGTATTCCAGTCTCCTAAATAGACATCACTAACCAATTTGATTCATTAAAATCCAACAGCAACAATCCCTTTTTGTTGGAGACCACTAATTCGAGTAGAGCGCTAAAACTTTTCACAAGGCTATAAAACAAACAAAGAGGTATTGACTGACAATCACCATAGGTGTTTAATTCATTATCAAGCCACAAGATTAGCGTAATTGACACACCTCCAAAACTAAGTTCAGGTGTTGAGTCTGTTTCAAGTACAGCCTTAAAATTCTACTTCATACTATATGAATCAATCAATCAACTTTTTTTGGGACCCAGTAAACAATATCGAATTAGGAATATCACTAAAGAACACAATTAAAAAATTCGACAAATATGAAAACAAAACCAAGTCTATCACTAAAATTACCTCTTCAACTTTAGTCTTGCCAACAACAACCTTGTCCTTGGTCTCCTCGACGCCTTTCCTAAGCAATGTACCGGTGGTAGCAGCCGCGGATATAAGGCGCTCTTGAACTGCCTGCTTCGTCGAAGGCTGCTGAAGAAGCGCCCACCGGCTTTTCACCATCAACCCAACCCGTCCCGCCACATCCGAAAAATTGCCTTTTGCATCCTTTGCTACTTCCCCCACAAATGTCCCCGCCGATTGCCCGGCCGATTTAAGCTTCACCCCTGCTTTAATTAAAACCATAAATTCTAAAAATTAAAAAAAAAAAAAAAAAAAAAAATTGCATAGAATTTAATGATTGAAATTTAGAATCACCTGAGGAAGAAAAGAAACCAGTAGCCTTCTCTTGCCACTGAGGCGAGGTGGCTGAAGGCATCGAATCAAGCGAATCCTAATCACCACAAATCAAATTTCAGCAATAAATTCAACTTTTTCGAAATAGCTTATGTAATAAATAAAAAAGAGAGAAACCCTAATTATGGGAGAAGGAGGAGAAAGTATTTACCTTGGTTAGAGTAGTGATTGGAAATGATGAAAGCAAATTTAGAGAGAGAAAGTTCAAATTTGAAAAGCCAGAGTAGACAAGGTTGGAGAGAGAGAGAGTCAGCCGTGGAGGGAGTTGAGAATCAAGGATTGTGTGCGACTAGTCTGGGATTTTGGTTTTTTGTGTGAGCCAATGGAATACTGCCACGTAGGAGCGTGTGAATGTGTCTCTGGTAGTGATGGGCTCGTGTGGTTGTTCCAATTCCTAACTGATGTAACTGTTCTTTGTGCTATTTTCAGCTGGTGATGCTTTTCCTGATATGTGATTCGCTTACGCTTCTTCAGCGCGTGTAATTTATTGTTATTTTATTTATGAAAACTATCTCTTTCATTGATTTTTGAATGTCATGTGAATATGATATGACCCTTGTTATTTGACGTAAAGGATGAAGATAGATATAGACTTTGAATACAGTTGTAAAACATAATGAATAAAATCTAATAAGATAATTAAATTCTAAATTACCATTTTATCAGATATTAATATTTATTAATCTCCCTAAATAAGGATGAAGATAGATATAGACTTTCAATAGAGTTGTAAAACATAATGAATAAAATCTAATAAGATAATTAAATTCTAAATTAGCATTTTATCAAATATTAATATTTATTAATCTCCCTAAATTGAATTAACTTGTCCAATGATACGGACCCAAATTAACCCTCAACGACGACCAACCCGTTATGGACGACAAGTATTAAGGCACCTAGACGACCGTATTAAGACACCCAGCTGTATACAGCTTCAAACCCGTATATCAAGCGCGCCAGCTCTTTTACCTCTCTGGAAAAGTCAAAAGAGCAATTTAAAAGCTAGAATCAAGGACCAACACGGTTACAAATCAGGACCAGACGGTTACAAATCCGGACATTAAAACCATTTAATGACCACTAACGGCTAGAAGACCAGAGCCTCCCTATATAAATCCAGAGAATTCTCAGACAAAGGTAATTTTTCATTTTCTCACTTCTAGACTCTCCAACTCCCTCTTTCTCTGTCACATTCTTTGCTAACTTAAGCATCGGAGGCTTCCCCCACCGGACCACCGTCGGTGCCCCCTCTTTAAATTGTTTTTCTGTTTTGCAGGTATTGTCTCGTCGAAGAGAGCATCGTCCGTTCGGATTGACTCGTGCGTGGACCCACTGATTTTTAGGCATTATCAGTTGGCGCCGTCTGTGGGAACGACTTAATAAGTCACTGTCGTTCTTAGAGCAAAAAGGGCCGCACACAGGTCGATAACGATCATGGAAGGAGCTCCCAACGACGGAACCAGTGCTGACCCAACCATGACTCCAATTGAGAGGCAAATGCAGGTCATCGCCACCAGCATTCAGGACCTCGCTCGAGAAACATCTCGTCAGAATCAGGAGTTATGGCAGGCCATCAGGAAGGGGCCCCCGACCCCCCATGACAACAACCAACCCCCTCCGCGGGGTGGAAACAGGTCGAATGACCAGGAAGCTGACAGCCATCAAGTCACCCGTCGTAGGGGAGACGAAGCTGAGAGAACTCCGCCTCGCAGCAGGCACAGAGCGGAAAGCGCAGGAAGTTCCGCTCCACCCAGCCAGCACAAGACGGCTAAAACAACGAGGTCGTCCAAACAGCCGGAACGACCAGATAGGTCGTCCAAGCAGCCTGAGCGAGAAGATCGACAAGGAAACTCCTCCAGACAATCCGATCGTCCAGACCGATCCACAAGAGATCCGGATGACAAAACGACACGTTTGGAGAAAGAATTGCGAGAAATGAGGAAACAAATGGGAGACATGAAGAACAGCCTGAGAGCGAAAGCTGCTCGCAACCTCGACAACCTCGTACACCGGGCTGATTCTCCATTTATCCCAAGCATCGCTGACTTCCCGCTCCCGTCCAGATTCAAGGTACCATTGCTAGAGAACTTCGATGGAACCAAGGACCCATTTGACTACCTAGAGGCCTTCAAAACAATCATGCAACTGCAAGCCGTCCCTGAAGAAGTAATGTGCCGAGCATTCCCCTTGGGACTGAGAGGATCTGCAAAGTATGGTTCAACAAGCTCGAATCAGAGTCGATCAGTTCATTTGTCCAGCTCAGCCGTGCATTCATCGATCACTTTATTGGCAGCCAACGAAGGGGACGACCGCCAACTCACTTGCTCAGCGTCAAGCAAATGGAAGGAGAATCACTGAGGACATTTGTACACCGCTTCAACGGAGAAGCGATGAAGATAGATCGTCCAAAAGAAGATGTCACAGTAACAGCCTTCATGGCGGGTCTGCGAAAAGGGGATTTCCTCTATGAACTCTGCAAAGACCCCCCAGAAACAATGTCAGAACTTATGTACGAAGCTACAAAACACATGAACGCAGAGGACGCCCTAGAGGCCATGGACGACCCACCACCGAAAAGGCGGAAGGAAGTTGAGGATCGCAAACCCGAACCTTCCAAGCAAAAAGTTCCGAAATTCACCGAAACCCCGGAACGAAAACGGACGACCGCACCCCCCGTGAAATTCAGCAGTTTCACACCTCTGAACACACCTATCGACAAATTACTCTTACAGATACAAGACGACCCATCACTTCGGTGGCCAGGTAAGATACGTTCAGATCCTAACAGCCGACCTAAAAACTTGTATTGCAGGTTCCACAGAGATCATGGACATCTCACAGAAGAGTGCGTAGCCCTAAAAGAACAAGTAGAAACACTCATCCGACAGGGCAAACTGCAGAAGTATGTCAATCGTCCAACGAATACCCGTCCAGCAAAGCCTCCAGTACAGAGGGAACAGGCCGAACCCAACAGGCCAGGACCCGTAGGAGAAATCAGAACCATCGTTGGAGGACCAGCATCAGGAGGAACCTCAAGAGCCTCAAGGAAAGCGTATGCGAGGCAAGTACACAACATCATGGTCGTCCAGCGCCCACCAAAGAACATCCGCCTCGACGACCAGATCATCTCTTTCAGCGAAGAGGACGCCAGAGGCACCCATCAGCCCCATGACGATGCCCTAGTGATAACGATTAACATTGCAGGTTTCACCACCAGGCGAGTAATGGTAGACAACGGGAGTTCGGCTGATATACTCTACCTCCCCGCTTA
The DNA here is from genome assembly GCA_907173295.1 of Fagus sylvatica. NCBI lineage: Eukaryota > Viridiplantae > Streptophyta > Magnoliopsida > Fagales > Fagaceae > Fagus > Fagus sylvatica. The sequence goes on from OU015763.1 coordinate 26,741,599, forward strand.
CCAACAAATGCAGCTTGACAAGGATAAATTGCGCCCCATGGATGCACCACTCGTGGGATTCACAGGCGACAAGATTTGCCCAGTCGGTATTGTGACCTTACCGATAATGGTCGGTACTCACCCAAAGACGGTCTCTAAGACTGTCGACTTCCTCGTCGTCAACTGCCCCTCGGCATACAACGCTATAATCGGACGACCAACCCTCAACCGACTCCGAGCCGTCACCTCCACATACCACCTTCTCCTCAAATTCCCCACTGAGCATGGAATAGGAGAAGTCAGAGGAGATCAAGTAGCAGCCAGAGAATGTTACCTTGCCTCCCTCGGGTCAGGGGGACAGAATCAGACGATGAGCATTGAAGAGCAGAAGGTTCTAGTGAAGCCTTCTGGGGAGCTAGCCACCATCGAGCTAGAAGATGGACGACCAGAGAGGACGACCAAAATTGGAGCAGACCTTCCTCCAAAAATAAGAGAATCACTTGTCCAGTTCTTAAAAGATAACAAAGATGTTTTCGCATGGAGTCACGAAGGACATGCCAGGTATCAACCCTTCCGTCATTTCACATAAATTAAATGTTGACCCTTCTCTCCGTCCAATAAAACAGAAACGAAGAGTCTTCGCGCCAGAGCGGAACAATGCCATCATGGAAGAGGTGGACAAACTCCTGGCAGCAAACTTCATCAGGGAAGTATTCTACCCCGACTGGCTTGCCAACGTAGTCATGGTAAAGAAAAATACCGGAAAGTGGCGTATGTGCGTCGACTTCACCGACCTAAATAAAGCATGTCCTAAAGACAGCTTCCCTCTCCCTAGAATAGACCAGCTAGTCGACTCGACAGCTGGTCATAAACTATTAACATTTATGGATGCCTTTTCAGGTTACAACCAAATAGTGATGGACGAGGGCGATCAAGAAAAGACATCCTTCATCACCAGCAGAGGGCTCTTCTGCTACAAAGTGATGCCTTTCGGACTGAAGAACGCCGGAGCCACCTACCAACGACTGATGAACAGAATGTTCCACGACCAGATTGGCCGGAACGTCGAAGTTTACGTTGACGACATGTTGGTAAAGTCCAAAGAGGAAGACGGTCACCTGGACGACCTCAGAGAGACCTTCCAAACGCTCCGCAAGTACCAGATGAAGCTGAACCCAAGTAAGTGTGCATTTGGTGTTTATTCAGGAAAATTTCTTGGCTTTATGGTTTCGCAGAGAGGCATAGAAGCAAACCCAGACAAGATCAAAGCGATCCTAGAAATGCAGCCACCAAAGAACATCAAAGAAGTACAGAGACTGACGGGAAGGATAGCCGCACTGAATCGATTCATGTCTCGATCCACAGACAAGTGCCTACCCTTCTTCAAAACATTAAAGAAGGCGTTTGAATGGACCGACGAATGCCAACAAGCATTTGAAGAGCTCAAGAAGTACCTGACGGAACCACCCTTGCTTAGCCCGTCTAAACAAGGCGAGGAGCTCTACCTATATCTGGCCGTGTCACCAACTGCCGTCAGCTCCGCACTAATCCGAGAAGAAGAAAGACGGCAGTTGCCCTGTCTATTACACTAGTAGAGCACTGAGAGGAGCCGAAGAAAGATATCCTCCTATGGAAAAGTTGGCATTCGCCCTAGTGACAGCTGCAAGGAAGCTCCGCCCATACTTCCAAGCTCACACGATTGTGTTACTCACCAACCACCCATTACGGAAAGCAATGAGCAAACCAGATGCAGCTGGACGACTTATCCAGTGGTCGATTGAGCTCAGCGAGTTCGACATCGACTACCGACCGCGAACAGCGATCAAGGCTCAAGCCCTGGCAGATTTCATAGCAGAGTTCACCTCAAAAGATGACGAGCCAACGGAAGACGTCGAACAGACATCGAAGTGGACGATGAACATAGATGGGTCGTCGACAAAAGACTCAGGCGGAGTGGGCATAGTCTTGAGATCCCCAGAAGGTGACATCATCAAACAAGCAATACGACTGCAGTACCCAACCACCAACAACGAAGCTGAATATGAAGCCCTTCTATTGGGGCTCAACACAGCCAGAATACTGGGAGCCACAGAACTGGACGTACATAGTGATTCGCAGCTCGTCGTAGGACAGGTAAACGGGGACTATGAGGCAAAAGAAGGGCGTATGCAGCAATACCTACAGTTGGTCCGACATCAAATAAGCCAATTCCACGAAGTAAGACTCTGTCGAGTACCACGAGAACAAAATACAGAGGCAGACCAACTGGCCAAATCTGCCTCGTCATCAACGGTAGACGACAAAATCAAAACCATCCAACAATCAAGCCTACAAACGACTAAGATGAACCCCATCCACACTGAAATTTCTTGGATGACGCCAATAATCTCCTACTTACAGAGAGGAACGCTACCAGACAACCGACACGAAGCCCGACGATTAAAGGTACGCGCCTCACGTTTTCTCATGTTGCAGGGAACATTATACAAGAGAGGCTTCTCCCTCCCTTACCTTAGATGCCTGGCACCAGACGAGGCTAACTACGTCATGAGGGAAATACACGAAGGTGTTTGTGGCGACCACTCAGGCGCACGAGCTTTACAAAGAAAGATCGTCAGAGCAGGTTACTATTGGCCGTCCATGAAAGCTGACGCCTATCAGTTCGTCCAGCGCTGCGACAAATGCCAACGGTTCGCCAATCACCTACATTCACCTCCGGCTGTGCTGGTACCAATGACGGCCCCCTGGCCCTTCGCGCAGTGGGGGTTAGACATCATGGGGCCACTCCCAATTGGAAGACGGCAACTGAAATTTCTGGTGGTTGCGATCGATTATTTCACCAAGTGGGTAGAAGCAGAGCCACTGGCGACCATCACAGAAAGAAACATCCAGAACTTCGTATGGAAGGCAGTGATCTGCAGGTTTGGGATTCCACGAGTGCTCGTATCTGACAACGGGAAGCAATTCGACAATCCCAGGTTCAGACAGTTCTCCCAGGAACTAGGCATCCACAACCATTATTCATCTCCTGGCCATCCACAAGCCAACGGACAAGTCGAGGTCACGAATCGTTCACTACTCAAACTCATCAAAACCCGACTTGAGGGGGCGAAAGGACTATGGCCAGAAGAACTTCCGAGCATACTTTGGGCATACAGAACGACAGTCAGGATACCAACAGGCGAAACACCATTTCGAATGACATTCGGAAGTGAAGCAGTGGTACCCGTCGAAATAGGACTGACGACATTTCGTACTTCAACGTATGACGAACAAGAAAATGAAGAGCAACTCCGCCTCAACCTTGACCTGATCGATGAAGTTAGGGAAACAGCAGAAACCAGAGTGAAAAGATATCAGGAAAGAATGGCACGACACTACAACTCAAGAGTCAAGCCCAGGCAATTGTCAGTCGGTGACCTCGTCTTACGGAAGGTTACGCTGGCCACCAAAAATCCCTCTGAAGGGAAGCTAGGACCAAACTGGGAAGGACCTTATAAAGTCATAGAGATACGACGACCAGGGACATATCACCTGGAAGACATGAACGGACGACGGTTACCTCACCCATGGAATGCCGAGCACCTCAGGAAATACTATCCCTAAAAAAGGACCAACTTTGTAAAAATACAATACTTCGAATAAAGGAATAAGGGTGGACGTAGGCACTATTGCCGAACCACAATAAAATCACGTGTCTCAGCTCATACCTACATCCCCTACAAAGCCACCCAAAGTTAGACTGCATCGTCCAACACGATCTTCTAACTTAACCACGTTAGACTGCATCGTCCAACACGATCTTCTAACTTAACCACGTTAGACTGCATCGTCCAACACGATCTTCTAACTTAACCACGTTAGACTGTATCGTTCAACACGATCTTCTAACTTAACCACGTTAGACTGTATCGTCCAAACACGATCTTTTAACAAACACCCAAAGGTAGACTGTATCGTCCAACACGATCTTCTAACTTAACCACGTTAGACTGTATCGTCCAACACGATCTTTAACAAACACCCAAAGGTAGACTGTATCGTCCAACACGATCTTCTAACTTAACCAATGTTAAAACTGTATCGTCCAACACGACCTTTTAACAAACACCCAAAGTTAGACTATATCATCAAAACACGATCTGTTAACCCAAACAAAGTTAAAAATACAAACACGATCTTCTACAAGACAAAAAAAGGTATCGTCCAAGCCGATTAAAACACAATCCTTTTAACGTAGGCAAAAACCCAGAGTTAAAACCATGTCGTCCAAACGCCATCCCTTAACATTAGACAAGTGATTAACATCAAACTAACACCATTTAAAAGACAAAACTAAAATAGAACATTCAAGCATCTAGTAAGATGGAAAATTTATACCAAAGACAAAATTCCGTGCACCGTCTTAAAACGACGAAACATGCACAAACATGCTGTTTCAGAAATGTTAAAAACGCCCTAAACACGGGCCCCACATTGTTTGGAAATTTTTTAAAAAACAAAAAACAAACATTTTCATTTCGACGACACATCCTCGTCACCCGCCTGGTCCTGGGAAACGCCAGCCACGGAGTCTTCATCATCATAAGGTTGAAGAGCGGAGAAATCTAAACCTGGGAAGCGTTGGACGGCTTGCTTTCTGAAGGCTTCAAAGCCAGACAAGAAGTAGCGAGTATTGATGTCTTCAAAAGTTTCCGACGCTCTGAACTCAGACACCGCTGCTTCCTTAGCTCCCTCAA
>OU015763.1:26746416-26784823 GCA_907173295.1 Fagus sylvatica
CTCGACGACCAGATCATCTCTTTCAGCGAAGAGGACGCCAGAGGCACCCATCAGCCCCATGACGATGCCCTAGTGATAACGATTAACATTGCAGGTTTCACCACCAGGCGAGTAATGGTAGACAACGGGAGTTCGGCTGATATACTCTACCTCCCCGCTTACCAACAAATGCAGCTTGACAAGGATAAATTGCGCCCCATGGATGCACCACTCGTGGGATTCACAGGCGACAAGATTTGCCCAGTCGGTATTGTGACCTTACCGATAATGGTCGGTACTCACCCAAAGACGGTCTCTAAGACTGTCGACTTCCTCGTCGTCAACTGCCCCTCGGCATACAACGCTATAATCGGACGACCAACCCTCAACCGACTCCGAGCCGTCACCTCCACATACCACCTTCTCCTCAAATTCCCCACTGAGCATGGAATAGGAGAAGTCAGAGGAGATCAAGTAGCAGCCAGAGAATGTTACCTTGCCTCCCTCGGGTCAGGGGGACAGAATCAGACGATGAGCATTGAAGAGCAGAAGGTTCTAGTGAAGCCTTCTGGGGAGCTAGCCACCATAGAGCTAGAAGATGGACGACCAGAGAGGACGACCAAAATTGGAGCAGACCTTCCTCCAAAAATAAGAGAATCACTTGTCCAGTTCTTAAAAGATAACAAAGATGTTTTCGCATGGAGTCACGAGGACATGCCAGGTATCAACCCTTCCGTCATTTCACATAAATTAAATGTTGACCCTTCTCTCCGTCCAATAAAACAGAAACGAAGAGTCTTCGCGCCAGAGCGGAACAATGCCATCATGGAAGAGGTGGACAAACTCCTGGCAGCAAACTTCATCAGGGAAGTATTCTACCCCGACTGGCTTGCCAACGTAGTCATGGTAAAGAAAAATACCGGAAAGTGGCGTATGTGCGTCGACTTCACCGACCTAAATAAAGCATGTCCTAAAGACAGCTTCCCTCTCCCTAGAATAGACCAGCTAGTCGACTCGACAGCTGGTCATAAACTATTAACATTTATGGATGCCTTTTCAGGTTACAACCAAATAGTGATGGACGAGGGCGATCAAGAAAAGACATCCTTCATCACCAGCAGAGGGCTCTTCTGCTACAAGGTGATGCCTTTCGGACTGAAGAACGCCGGAGCCACCTACCAACGACTGATGAACAGAATGTTCCACGACCAGATTGGCCGGAACGTCGAAGTTTACGTTGACGACATGTTGGTAAAGTCCAAAGAGGAAGACGGTCACCTGGACGACCTCAGAGAGACCTTCCAAACGCTCCGCAAGTACCAGATGAAGCTGAACCCAAGTAAGTGTGCATTTGGTGTTTATTCAGGAAAATTTCTTGGCTTTATGGTTTCGCAGAGAGGCATAGAAGCAAACCCAGACAAGATCAAAGCGATCCTGGAAATGCAGCCACCAAAGAACATCAAAGAAGTACAGAGACTGACGGGAAGGATAGCCGCACTGAATCGATTCATGTCTCGATCCACAGACAAGTGCCTACCCTTCTTCAAAACATTAAAGAAGGCGTTTGAATGGACCGACGAATGCCAACAAGCATTTGAAGAGCTCAAGAAGTACCTGACGGAACCACCCTTGCTTAGCCCGTCTAAACAAGGCGAGGAGCTCTACCTATATCTGGCCGTGTCACCAACTGCCGTCAGCTCCGCACTAATCCGAGAAGAAGAAAGACGGCAGTTGCCTGTCTATTACACTAGTAGAGCACTGAGAGGAGCCGAAGAAAGATATCCTCCTATGGAAAAGTTGGCATTCGCCCTAGTGACAGCTGCAAGGAAGCTCCGCCCATACTTCCAAGCTCACACGATTGTGTTACTCACCAACCACCCATTACGGAAAGCAATGAGCAAACCAGATGCAGCTGGACGACTTATCCAGTGGTCGATTGAGCTCAGCGAGTTCGACATCGACTACCGACCGCGAACAGCGATCAAGGCTCAAGCCCTGGCAGATTTCATAGCAGAGTTCACCTCAAAAGATGACGAACCAACGGAAGACGTCGAACAGACATCGAAGTGGACGATGAACATAGATGGGTCGTCGACAAAAGACTCAGGCGGAGTGGGCATAGTCTTGAGATCCCCAGAAGGTGACATCGTCAAACAAGCAATACGACTGCAGTACCCAACCACCAACAACGAAGCTGAATATGAAGCCCTTCTATTGGGGCTCAACACAGCCAGAATACTGGGAGCCACAGAACTGGACGTACATAGTGATTCGCAGCTCGTCGTAGGACAGGTAAACGGGGACTATGAGGCAAAAGAAGGGCGTATGCAGCAATACCTACAGTTGGTCCGACATCAAATAAGCCAATTCCACGAAGTAAGACTCTGTCGAGTACCACGAGAACAAAATACAGAGGCAGACCAACTGGCCAAATCTGCCTCGTCATCAACGGTAGACGACAAAATCAAAACCATCCAACAATCAAGCCTACAAACGACTAAGATGAACCCCATCCACACTGAAATTTCTTGGATGACGCCAATAATCTCCTACTTACAGAGAGGAACGCTACCAGACAACCGACACGAAGCCCGACGATTAAAGGTACGCGCCTCACGTTTTCTCATGTTGCAGGGAACATTATACAAGAGAGGCTTCTCCCTCCCTTACCTTAGATGCCTGGCACCAGACGAGGCTAACTACGTCATGAGGGAAATACACGAAGGTGTTTGTGGCGACCACTCAGGCGCACGAGCTTTACAAAGAAAGATCGTCAGAGCAGGTTACTATTGGCCGTCCATGAAAGCTGACGCCTATCAGTTCGTCCAGCGCTGCGACAAATGCCAACGGTTCGCCAATCACCTACATTCACCTCCTGCTGTGCTGGTACCAATGACGGCCCCCTGGCCCTTCGCGCAGTGGGGGTTAGACATCATGGGGCCACTCCCAATTGGAAGACGGCAACTGAAATTTCTGGTGGTTGCGATCGATTATTTCACCAAGTGGGTAGAAGCAGAGCCACTGGCGACCATCACAGAAAGAAACATCCAGAACTTCGTATGGAAGGCAGTGATCTGCAGGTTTGGGATTCCACGAGTGCTCGTATCTGACAACGGGAAGCAATTCGACAATCCCAGGTTCAGACAGTTCTCCCAGGAACTAGGCATCCACAACCATTATTCATCTCCTGGCCATCCACAAGCCAACGGACAAGTCGAGGTCACGAATCGTTCACTACTCAAACTCATCAAAACCCGACTTGAGGGGGCGAAAGGACTATGGCCAGAAGAACTTCCGAGCATACTTTGGGCATACAGAACGACAGTCAGGATACCAACAGGCGAAACACCATTTCGAATGACATTCGGAAGTGAAGCAGTGGTACCCGTCGAAATAGGACTGACGACATTTCGTACTTCAACGTATGACGAACAAGAAAATGAAGAGCAACTCCGCCTCAACCTTGACCTGATCGATGAAGTTAGGGAAACAGCAGAAACCAGAGTGAAAAGATATCAGGAAAGAATGGCACGACACTACAACTCAAGAGTCAAGCCCAGGCAATTGTCAGTCGGTGACCTCGTCTTACGGAAGGTTACGCTGGCCACCAAAAATCCCTCTGAAGGGAAGCTAGGACCAAACTGGGAAGGACCTTATAAAGTCATAGAGATACGACGACCAGGGACATATCACCTGGAAGACATGAACGGACGACGGTTACCTCACCCATGGAATGCCGAGCACCTCAGGAAATACTATCCCTAAAAAAGGACCAACTTTGTAAAAATACAATACTTCGAATAAAGGAATAAGGGTGGACGTAGGCACTATTGCCGAACCACGGTAAAATCACGTGTCTCAAGCTCATACCTACATCCCCTACAAAGCAACCCAAAGTTAGACTGCATCGTCCAACACGATCTTCTAACTTAACCACGTTAGACTGCATCGTCCAACACGATCTTCTAACTTAACCACGTTAGACTGCATCGTCCAACACGATCTTCTAACTTAACCACGTTAGACTGTATCGTCCAACACGATCTTCTAACTTAACCACGTTAGACTGTATCGTCCAACACGATCTTTTAACAAACACCCAAAGTTAGACTGTATCGTCCAACACGATCTTCTAACTTAACCACGTTAGACTGTATCGTCCAACACGATCTTTAACAAACACCCAAAGGTAGACTGTATCGTCCAACACGATCTTCTAACTTAACCAATGTTAAAACTGTATCGTCCAACACGATCTTTTAACAAACACCCAAAGTTAGACTATATCATCAAAACACGATCTGTTAACCCAAACAAAGTTAAAAATACAAACACGATCTTCTACAAGACAAAATAAAGGTATCGTCCAACGCCGATTAAAACACAATCCTTTTAACGTAGGCAAAAACCCAGAGTTAAAACCATGTCGTCCAAACGCCATCCCTTAACATTAGGCAAAGTGATTAACATCAAACTAACACCATTTAAAAGACAAAACTAAAATAGAACATTCAAGCATCTAGTAAGATGGAAAATTTATACCAAAGACAAAATTCCGTGCACCGTCTTAAAACGACGAAACATGCACAAACATGCTGTTTCAGAAATGTTAAAAACGCCCTAAACACGGGCCCCACATTGTTTGGAAATTTTTTAAAAAACAAAAAACAAACATTTTTTCATTTCGACGACACATCCTCGTCACCCGCCTGGTCCTGGGAAACGCCAGCCACGGAGTCTTCATCATCATAAGGTTGAAGAGCGGAGAAATCTAAACCTGGGAAGCGTTGGACGGCTTGCTTTCTGAAGGCTTCAAAGCCAGACAAGAAGTAGCGAGTATTGATGTCTTCAAAAGTTTCCGACGCTCTGAACTCAGACACCGCTGCTTCCTTAGCTCCCTCAATCTGGCCAACGAGATGCTTAAGATCGGCGACAGCCTTATCCTTAGCATCAACCGCCGCCTTAACATCGTCATCTCTGGCCTTGAGCTCCTTCTTCAGCTTCTCCGCATCATTCAGGGCTTCCCTCCTATCCCTCGTCAACTCCATGACGGCCTTTTTGGCGTTCTTCATCTCCGCCTCGTCCGCAATAGATTTTGCTCTCAGCATAGCCAAGTCCTCCTCAACTGAAGCACACCTCCGGGCCATCACCATGGCCTCCGTCAGACCCTACATACACGATCGGGTCAGAAGCCACAAGTAAAAGGACAAAGTAAAATATACAGAGCAAAAGGACAGAAGACCATACCCGCATCAAAGAGTGAACCATAAGCAGCGAAAGGTCTTCAGTATGGGCCACGGCATACTCATCCGTGTCCTGGGAAGTGATGGCACCTTTTGCTCTGTCCATTGCCACAAGAGGACTCTGATTGATCGTGGAGGCCGCAGATGGAGGAGTGAAATCAGAGTCCACCAGGATGACGGACGGGGCCTCTTGGCCTGAAGGGACGGCAGTTCGGGAGGACAGGAGTAACGACCGGGACAGAAGGACGAGGAGGCGCCTCCTCGGCCCGCTTGGAAGATCCCTCGTCCGGCTTCTTCCGCTTCAGACTGACGGGGTTAATTGCCACCTCCCCTGATTGGGCAAGTTGTTTGAGCCGATTCTTGTTAAGCTTCATGGTGTTCACGCCTGCAAGCAAGAAGAAACATGCCCAAGTTAAAGAAAAATATATATATATATATATATATAAAGAATAAATAATATATATATATATATATATATATAATACGCAAAACTCAACGACCTACGTTTCTTATTGGCCTTCACTAACGCTCTGACGGAGGAGCTGGGGACGGGTCCAAGTGAGAAAGTAGCAAGGAGGTCCGGCTCGATAAAGATATTGTACCGACGGTCTTCGATATCTAATATCCTCCAAATCCTCTCTTGCCAGACGGAATTCAGCAACGGACGGTTCAAAGCTGCAAGAAACAAGAAAAACAGGTCACACACTGACGATATATAAAAATAAAAAAAAAAAAAAGAAAAAAAAAAGAGAGCAAACCGAAGACACACACCAGACCGCGAAGGTGTCCCCCAGGACCTACGGACTCCTACGAAGTCCCTAGGGTCTTCTTGCGGCAGCCTTTCCCAGTTGTCGCCGCATACGAAGAAATACCCGTCCTTCCAGATTCTGTCGGACGAGGGTAATCCTTGAACGACCCTAGAGTTCGCATCGCGGTTTTTGAACGTCCAAAAGCCCCGGGACAATGCGATCTGGACGGGCTCGTAACAGAAGAGGAACTCGTCCACTGTTAGGTCCTCCTCCCCATTACTACTAACCCGCCACATGACCATGCAAGAGATGATCGTCCGCCAACCGTTGGGGTTTATTTGCCCCGGCGCCAAGGAAAGGAAATCTAGAAGTTCCCTAACGAAGGGCTGGACGGGAAAACGAAGACCAGCCCGAAGATCGGCTTCGTAAAAAGCTACGTCACCCTCATATTTAGGGCAACACGCCCGCTCGTCGGAGTCAGGGATTCTGAGGACGACGTCATCAGGTATTTGATAACGACGCCTTATCCTATCTATATCCTCGTCCCGTCTTATTTTGCTAAAGAAAGACATGGCCTTCCAAGACCTGTCCACCCTAGGCTGTTGACGGGAACCCGAAGTACTCGGGACCGCGTCAGACGAGAGGTCCCCTGCCACCCTGCCGGCAGATTCATCGGAGAGCCCCTCCGGCAACTCCTCTGACAACGGAAGAGACCATTCCGTCTCATTCGCCGCCATCCTACTCCTAACCGCTTCCCAAGTCGAGAGGGCCGGGTAAACTATAGAGTATAGCTCCGCCGCTAATCGGTGGAGCACACTATCGGAGGAAACGTAGCCCTCCAACGGCGGTGGTCCTAAGCTACCCTCGGCAAACCTAGAGACGCCTACGAAGAATAACTTAAACGACGGGCTAAACGAAGCCAGAATGTACTCGGGTGAAAACACAAAACGCTAATCGGAAAAAGCTAAAGAGAGAAAGGAAAACTCACCGGAAAAACGGAGAAGAAACCTCAGTCGCTCGCCCCAAAGAACTCTCTTTCGAATAAACTCTCTTTCGAACATGAAAATAGAACTCGAAATCGGTATAAAAACCCTAACCCAAAAAACCCTTCGCATTCAAAAAACCGCCAAAAAACTGACGAAACAACGATTCGAGCACGCCGTCAAATCACGCGACGACACGTGTCATCCGCAACCCGAAGCGACACCTTGACATTAATGCAAGATCTGACGGAACGGCGCCTCGGTCACGCCGACCAAACATGCGGCGACACGTGTCACCTGCCGCCTGAAAAGACACCTTGACATTAATACAAGATCTGACGAAGCGACACAACGATCACGACAGCCAACTACGTGACGACACGTGTCACCCACTCCCAGAAAGACGACCCCTCATTGAATGAAGTCTCCGTTTCCCGAAAAATACGCGAAGTTACCGAAAAACCCCCGCGACCACTTCAGTACCTCGTACATCGTCATTTAATAAACGACGATACGAAGTAGGGGGCATCTGATACGGACCCAAATTAACCCTCAACGACGACCAACCCGTCATGGACGACAAGTATTAAGGCACCTAGACGACCGTATTAAGACACCCAGCTGTATACAGCTTCAAACCCGCATATCAAGCGCGCCAGCTCTTTTACCTCTCTGGAAAAGTCAAAAGAGCAATTTAAAAGCTAGAATCAAGGACCAACACGGTTACAAATCAGGACCAGACGGTTACAAATCCGGACATTAAAACCATTTAATGACCACTAACGGCTAGAAGACCAGAGCCTCCCTATATAAATCCAGAGAATTCTCAGACAAAGGTAATTTTTCATTTTCTCACTTCTAGACTCTCCAACTCCCTCTTTCTCTGTCACATTCTTTGCTAACTTAAGCATCGGAGGCTTCCCCCACCGGACCACCGCCGGTGCCCCCTCTTTAAATTGTTTTTCTGTTTTGCAGGTATTGTCTCGTCGAAGAGAGCATCGTCCGTTCGGATTGACTCGTGCGTGGACCCACTGATTTTTAGGCATTATCATCCAACATTATTTGTCTAGGAATCTTCCTAAATGGGAGTTACATGTTTGTTATTATTTGTGAGGCGTCCATGGTTCCCAATGATACATTCTAACTACTCAACTTCAAACGTAAGGCTCTCATAATCATGTGGCATTTTTGTATCATCATTACTCATGAGAGGGTAGTTTTTAATTTTATGGTTTATGATTTGACAAAATTGGATCCACATCTGTTAACCCATCCAAATTTCAAGGATAAAACTGATATGGATAAATTTTGTATTTTTGGACTTGTGAAAAACGAGTCAATCCCAAGTTCCCAACCCAACTCACTACAACAACCGGTTGTGTTTTTATTTTTATTTTTTAATAAGTAAGATAAATTTTAGGAAAAATTACATTTTAAACCCTATAATTTGAGGGTGGTAACAAATTAAACCCTAAACTTTAAAAAATAACAAATCGAACCCTGAAATTTTCAATTTGTAATAAATTAAACCCTATATTTGTCAAATTTCAATTTGACAAATTAATTTTTGAAGAATTTGAAAGTGGGGTTTAATTTGTTACCTATTAGAAACTTTATGGTTTAATTTGTTATTTTTTAAAGTTTAGAGTTTACTTTGTTATCACCCTTAAACTATAGGATTTAAAATGTAATTTTTCATAAATTTTATTAAATTATAATAAAGCTCCTCTAGTTGGTGCACAAAGAGTGCACCAGGAGGAGGTAAATAATATCAAAGAGAGAGAAAATAACGACGGGTTGTGTTGGGTTAACCTCCCGCGTCAAGTGGGTCAAACTTTTTCTTAAGAAAAAAAATCCCCTTTTCTCATCTAGTTATTAACTTCTATTTTTTTGGCTAGAGCAACTAGTTATTTATTTTTGCTAACAAAGGAAAAAAAATTTATGTAAACAAAATTTTTCATCGCCTATTTTTCCATCCTCTCAACATGTAAAAAGTTACAAATTAATTCACTTGTTGTACCATACATTTAGAATTGGTTTAAAATTTTCAATTAAATTTAACCATGCAATTATACATACTAGTATAACACAAAAATGTCATCAAAAGATAATTAAAATCAACAATGTGACTCATTGTTCAATGCAACCACGTGGTTTAAGGGTAAACTTATATTACAATACGAAAAGAATTATACTTAGGTTTTATGTTTATAGTCCCTATTTTGTTCTTTTGGACTTGGAAGGGAAAAAGAAAAGAGAAGAAAATAAGGCTTACAAATCCTCATGGTGCTTCCATCTTACTCTCGCCACTCACTTCCGGGACCATTTTCTTCCAAAACCAATGCTCCCTCCAGACTCTATCCATCTGTTCAATAGGCAGATTCTTAGTCTCCGGCAAAAGAAAGTACACAAACGTGGTCATCACCACCACCCATCCCCCAAAAAAGAAGAAAATCCCGGCCTTGAATTGGCATAGCATGGTAAGAAAAGTTTGAGCAACTATGAAAGTGAATATAAAGCTCACTGCCACCGTAATACTTTGCCCAGCTGACCTAATCTCCAATGGAAAAATCTCACTTGGAACCAACCATCCCAATGGACCCCATGACCACCCAAACCCAGCAACATACACACATATCAAAATTAGAACCAAATATGCAAACCCTTTGTCTAGCCCACCATGGTCACCTAGTTGAGCTGCCATTATTACACCAATAAGTACTTGTGAGATAAACATTTGAAAACCCCCTATCATAAACAAAGCTCTTCGACCAAGTTTATCCACTACAAGCATGGATATGAAGGTTGAGACGGTACCAACAATCCCAGTCATAACTGCTGACAAAAGTGATGCACTTTCACCAAAACCTATTGTTCGAAAGAGTATTGGGGCATAGAAAGCAATGACATTGATCCCTGTCACTTGTTGGAAAAAGGGTATTGCTATTGCCATTACAAGTTGTGGTCTATATTTTCTTTGTACAATTTTCTTAAATGGGTATTCAATGGTTTTTGATATGGAACTAGCTTTGATGAGATCATCTAATTCTGCTTGCACATCATTGGTGCCTCGGACGCGTTGTAGCATTAGTTTGGCCTTTTGGTGGTCATTGTCACGTTGGATTAGGCTGTTGGGTGTTTCGGGAAGGAAAAGTGCACCTAGTGTTAGAATTGAGGCTGGGACTGCGGCCATTCCTAGAGAGATTCGCCAGCCCCATCCACCTTTGATCTTTTCAGTACCAAAGTTGATGAGGTTTGCCGATAAAGCACCAATTCCAATGCTGAATTGAAAGCCATTGTTGAATGCTCCTCTAAATTTTGGGGGAGCCATTTCGGAGAGATATAGGGGGACTGCCTGCAAAGACAAGTATATTGTAAAAGAGAATATCCAATTCAAAGATTTTCTATACAAATATGAAAAGACAGGTAAAACTTAGTTAAGTTTTCTACATTAAGTTCTCTAATTATATTCAAACACATAATTGCATTATATTTAATTATCTTTAGAAAAGATAATATTATTTGTATTTCATTGGTCAATACAATTATGTGTTTGAATTTAAAGGAGTATTAGAAACCTAATATACTATGTTAGTGTCTTTATTATGAATTGAAGTCTCGTCAGAGTGGGGATCACAGAATATTAATACATTTGTTCAAAGAAAGCAATTTGTCAACGTTGAGTCAATGAGACTCTGACCTTATAAGTTATAAAGGTTACTAGCTAGACACCCCTTGATAAGAGATATTTGTCACAAAGAGTCATAACCTAACTAAAATATGTCTCTTTAGCTATGAATTAATGTAACATTTTGTGAAGCAACACCGTCTATCAAGTCGCCAGTCGGGATAATTGTATACATGAAGGTGCAACATATTATGGTGTGATCACTTATCATGATTATACACGTACAGTATCTAAGGAATTATATCTAAGTTTTATCTTATATATTACCTGATTTGCAAAACCAACCCCAATTCCAAGCAAGACCCGACCAAGTATAAGCATGGAGACATTGAAAGCTGCACCGCCAAGGGCTGCACCTGCAAGGAATGCGGCCCCTCCTGCAAGGATTGAAGGCATACGTCCAAAGGCTCTCGTGACTGAGGAAGCAAAGAAAGACGCCACAAGGCCAGCCACGTAGAGTGAAGATGTGAAGGAAGTTAACAATTGGCTATCAAACTTGCAGTAATTGCTAATACTGGTATCTTCTTTCATCTTAGTGTACACTTCTGGGAAGAATTTCTTGAGAAATGACTCCATAGAAGTGACTCCACCTTCATAGTTAATTGCATTAGTATAATTGTTCAATTTTTTATACAAGGGTTGCATATAATAAATAATAACGACAATAATAACAATGAATTTTTTTTATTTTTTATTTATAATAATCCAGATACAGTGATTGCACGATCAACTCAAGCAAGCAGTTTTTTACAATATTTTCTGGAGGTCATGAAATTTAGGTTGTCGATTGATATATAGTGCAGGCCAGTCCAATCGATGAAATGTTAATTTATGTGTCTATTTTTAATTTTCTTTGTAATAACGGAGAACCCACACTACAAAAAACTTGGTTTTGGACAATTGGCATGATTCTATATATGATAGGAAGAAAAAAGAAAGAAGAATCTCAAAATAATAATCAGTTTTTTTGGACACACAAAATAATAACCTAATTAATAAGCTCCACGGATAATTCTAAACTATCTCTATGATTTTTAGGGGTTTGATTAATGAGATATGTCAGTAAAACTTTGTTACATTCATTGTTTAATAACTCACGTCACATTGAAAAATAACTATTATGTAGACATAAGATATCACACCTCAAAAATATTAAAGGTACCATACAAAGGTCCAAATTTCTTTAGATTCCCTAATTTTTTGGCATGTTAAGCAATACAATTTTGACACATGGAAACCATATCGGGTTTGAGCCATCTTGATCACTACGTGATTGTAAAAGGACATGTGATATTCCACAGAATAGCAATTATGGTCCTTTTGTTATTTGTGTACAAATAAACAGGCGGAATGTTACAACTTACAACATGAATTTTGATAAGAAAAAGACTTCATTTGAAACTCTTTCTAAAACCTATTGGAGACACAAATTTGAAAGTAGTCAAGGGGTGAATATGTGTGGAGTCACATGCGTCAATTATTAATTAAGTCCCAATAATAATTACAAAAAAAAAGTGGATGGATACAAGTGGCAACTTTTTATTTTCCTTTTCTTTTGTCCTTTAATATATATATATATATATATTTTAAAAATATATATATATATATAATTTTTTAGATTAAAGTTTTGTTAAACCAAAAATAAAAACTGCAAAACAACAAAAATGGACCCCAGCAAACAAACAAACCAACAACCAGACATTAGAGTTACTAACATTATATATATAGGAAGTGTAGTATTGTTCATATAGATTCATTATGGATATCAGAAACCTGAAATTAAGCAATAATCCAATATATATATATATATATATATATACACGTCCTAAAGCTAGCATAGCATGAAATGGTTGAGTATCTGAATGGATTGACTAGCTTTGCTGAGAAGAAAGCAATTAAGTACATCATAAATTAAGTATGGTAAGACGGACCTGAAATTCCAATATCATAGCCGAAGATAACTCCTCCCATGGCAGCCATCATACAAGATAGGATGACAAACAGGGTCATCCTTCCATTGTAGTACTGCCCTCCTTCGCTTGATATTGCTAGTCCTACTGCCATGGCCTTTTCCAACCTCACTCACTCACTCACGACGAAGATAGAGAGAGAGAGAGTTAAATGTTTTTTGTGGGATATATGGAAAATAAAAGCAGCAGTCTTCCTTGACTGGTAGAGATCAACATCATTGTTGTCAATTTGAATCGTCCAAACAACAATATCATAAAATATATATATATCTAGTGAATTTTTGGACTTCATAGCATAGGAGCATGTGGTGTGGAATTTTTTATTTAAGTATGCAACTTATTCACTATTATACACGTCATTTTACAAAATCAAGCACGACAATTTGACTTACTCCTGTGTTGTCTAAAGAAAGGTAGATAAGCTTTTGGGAGGAAGCTACAAAAAAAATGAGAGAACAACCACACAATAATTGGTGAATAATTTGTCATTTTTCCACGGAAAGAGATTTGGTTGTATTATATGAATATTAATTTACGAAAACATCCCCATTCCCCACTAAAAGTCTAAAACAGAAAAGAAAGAAAAAAAATGTAGAACAAAAAAGTCATATGCACTATGTACATGCTTGACCAGCAGCAATTGTATGGCACTTATACACGGCTAGGATTAAGTTAGCAAGGTGGCTTAGAGAATTGGATAAGCACGCCTCAAAGAACAATGAGAGGATATGGTTTGCATTCTCTGCTCTCTTATACCTTCAATTTTGTTTGTTCTTAAAGAAAACTAAATCCTTTCCATTAGGATTAAAGGATGAGAATTTAAGAAATTGGATTTCAGTGGGTTAGAAAAAGGAAAAAGGAAAAGAATATCCGTATCAAGTTTTGTCCATGTAAATTGTTAGGCGAATGTTAATTCATGCAAATAGTTAGAAAATAACACTTTGTACTCTCACCTTTATTAAGAAAAATGACATTCCATCTCCTCATTTTTTAAAAGGTGAGGGCGAATGTCAATTTATATTATTATATGAATGGATTGATATCTCTAAGTGGAGAATAAAAGAAAACCGAAGCTAATTATGAAGATCATAGGTAACAATTTGAGGGCAGACCAAAAATTATGGAATAAAGTGGATCATTCATCCAACAAGAAGTGATATGATTTATTATTATTATTTTATTTTGGAACTAGCTTAAGTAGACCAAGTGGAGAAAAGAAGGTGCTAATAAAAGTGTATTTTGTGGAAGTTAGATAGTTTACATTAAGTTTTGTTAATAATATTATAATGCAACAGTTGCTTAATAATCCACTTTCTCCAATTTGACTATGCTTTGATGGTTATGAACTTATGATTCTATCTTCTATCAATAATGGACATATGTGAGTGTGGTAACAACAGCCTTTTCCCATCAAAATACTTTATTATTATCATCTAATAATGAAGGCAATTAGCAAGTTCTATTTCAAAGCCAAATGGTAAGAAACCTTTGGCAACTTGAAGATGTATACTACTATTAGTTAAGTTAATTCCTTGATATAAATTATATCACTACCGAGTCAAAAAACTAGAGAAACTGGCCAAGAATTTCATGTACAAGTTTATGTTCCTTAAAGTAGCCAAGTTTCATACCAGGATCAGGATTCTCACTACCTCACACCATATTCTTTAATTACTTTGCAATTAGCCAATATAAAAGAAGCTGAAATTGCAAGAGATGAGAGAGTGAAAATGGAAATTCACATGGGAACATAGTAATTATGAATTGGTTATAAAATAAGTAAACATATCATGGTGCTTCCATCTTTCTATCTTCATTCACTTCCCCAATAATTCTCTTCCAAAACCAATGCTCACTCCACACTCTAGTCATCTGTTCAATGGGCATATTCTTAGTCTCCGGCAACAAGTACACAAATACAGACATCACCAACACCCATCCCGCAAAAAAGAAGAAAATCCCAGATTTTAAATGGCAAAGCATGGTAAGAAAAGTTTGAGCAACCATAAAAGTGAAGAGAAAGCCCACTGCTACTGTAATACTTTGCCCTGCTGATCGAATTTCCAAGGGAAAAATCTCACTTGGAACCAACCATCCTAGAGGCCCCCATGACCATGCAAACCCAGCCACATATATACAAATAAAAATTATAATCAAACTTGCATACCCTTTGCTAATCCCACCATGATCCCCAAGCTGAGCTGCCATAAGTCCACCAACCATAATTTGTGAGAGGAACATCTGAATACCCCCAATCATGAACAAAGCTCTTCTGCCAAGTTTATCCACTATAAGCATGGATATGAAGGTAA
This sequence comes from Fagus sylvatica, assembly GCA_907173295.1. Lineage (NCBI taxonomy): Eukaryota > Viridiplantae > Streptophyta > Magnoliopsida > Fagales > Fagaceae > Fagus > Fagus sylvatica. Next base: position 26,761,341 of record OU015763.1, read on the forward strand.
AGGCAGTACCTAAAACCCCAGTGATCATTAATGAGGACAAAAGTGATGCACTTTCACCTAAACCAATCGTTCGAAAAAGTACTGGTGCATAGAAGGATATGACATTTATTCCTAGTTACTTGCTGGAAAAATGGAATTGCTATTGCCATAACCAGTTGCGGCCTATACTTTCTTTGTAAGATATTCTTAAATGGGTGTTTAATGGTTTTTGAAATGGAACTAGCTTTGATAAGATCATCTAATTCTGCTTGGACATCATTGGTGCCTCGGACACGTTGCAGCATTAGCTTGGCCTTTTCGTGGTCTTTGTTGTTCTGGATTAGGCTATTGGGTGTCTCTGGGAGGAATAGAGTACCTAATGTGAGGATTGAAGCTGGAACAGCAGCCATGGCTAGGGAGATTCGCCAGCCCCAACCGCCTTTAATCTTCTCAGTACCAAAATTGATGAGGTTAGCTGATAGAACACCTATGCCAACACAGAGTTGAAAGCCAATGTTGGTTGCTCCTCTGTAGTTTGGTGGTGCCATTTCTGAGAGATACAAGGGAACTGACTGCAAAAACACAGTAGATTTTAGAACAAATGTTTTACCATCATCCAATTCAAAGAGAAGCCCATAAAAAGTTAGTACCTGGTTGGCAAAACCAATACCAATTCCAAGCAAAATGCGACCAAATATAAGCATGTACACATTCAAAGCTGCACCACCAAGGGCTAAACCAGAAAGGAATGCGACACCTCCTGTAAGAATTGATGGCTTGCACCCAAAGGCTCTAGTGATTGATGAGGCAAATAAGGAAGCAACAAGGCCAGCAATATAGAGTGAGGATGTGAAGGAGGTGAGCAGTTGGCTATCAAATTTGTAGTAGTTGCTAATCTTGGTGTCTTCATTCATCTTAGTGTACACCTTTGGGAAGAACTTCTTGAGAAATGGCTCCATAGAGGTCACTCCTCCTTCATATATAGTTGTTTAGTTAGTGAAATTGTTTGAAACTTCTTTTGTAGTGTTGTTTATCAGATAATGATATTGCTTACTAAAAGCAATATTCATGGTGTTATTAGCAGCTGGAAAGCTTAAAACATTGAATTTTTTTTTTTTAACCTTAATTGAGTATAATGTTTGTAAAATCAAAAACCTGATATGTATCTTGGACAGCTATAAAAGGTACTTGAAAATTCCAAAACCACATAACATACCATCGTCAACTATATGTAAATTAGTATAGATCAGTATGTGTTTTCTCAATTGGTCGCTAACATGAGAAAAATGACACTAAGCTTTTTTTTTTTTTTTTTAATGAATATAAAAGTTTAGGAAGAAGGGACCTGAAATTCCAATATCATAGCCAAAGATAACGCCTCCTATGGCAGCAATCATGCAAGATAGGACCACGAAGGGGGTCATCTTGCCATTATATTTCCCAACTTCACTTGTTATGGCTAACCCAACTGCCATAGCTTCTTACAAGCTCCAGCACAGTACACAAAAACAAGAGAGACACTACAAGAAAAATCACTTTTAACGTCAACATTTGTTGACGCTAAAGATAAAAAGTTGTTGCATGCAATAACTCGTGTCGCTTAAAATCATTGCGTCAACGATGAGTTGACGTAAAAAATAACATCTTTTTGCGGCAACTAATATCTTTTAGCGTCGACCTTTTGTTGATGCCAAAAACTTATATAACATCTTTTGCGTCAACATTTTGTTGACGCCAAAACCTCATATAATATCTTTTGTGTCAACAAAATGTTAACGCCAAAAACCTATATAACACAAAAAACCTATATAACTCCAATGGGATGTGTCTGCAAACAATAAAACATATGCCGGTAATAAGAATATTTCCATTAATCTACTTCACAATTGTCAAATAATGCAAAGTAACCACAAAAAAATTCAACTTCTGAACAATGAGCTTCCTTCAACCTCCAAAACATCCTCATTCAAGTTTACCAAAAAAACAATGGTAACGAATATTAAACTCTTATTTGTCTTCCAGCAAAAAACAAGTTGTTTCTTGTTATTGTGTAAGAAACAAAACTCATATAGAGGAATAGACATTCACATACACAATTAAAAAGTGTGTACAATTAACAACATAGACAAGAACACATGTTTCCAGCATGTAAAGTTTTATTTTTTGTATCTTCTCCATTTCATTCTAATGGAGTGTTCCATGGCTTTGGATGAAGGTGTTGCTCCCAAAACATACCCAAGTAGAGCATGTTCACGTGTTAAACCTCAGTAGGCATCTTCTTCCCTTTATTCTCTGCAGGTTTTACAAATATATAAATAAGCACCAACATGTGTCAATAAATATTTAAAGTCTTTTTTTTTTTTTCATGTCAACATACATGCTCCACAGTCAAAACGGAAACCATAATTAGACTAATATTTAAATCTTAAAATCATTGTTGTATATTCAAAATAAATAAACAAAGTATTATGCAAAATAAGAAAATTTCAAAATTATAAACTATTGAGGAATTACAATCAAACAAACCAGAGTTCCTCTACACTCCATTTCTTTTCCTTTGCCATATCCTGGTTTCCATCTTTCCTACCTTTATACACAACCTCCAGTGGGATGACCCATCACCCATTCCTTTTTGAGCCAATCCCAACCATTTCCTCCTATCATAAACCCACATGACACATCTGAACAAACCTCCATCATTTGCTCCCACCATTACTCCATAATGAAAAATATCATTTTTGAACCAATCCTAACTATTTCCTCTCATCACAAACCCACCTTACACACATTTTAACAAAGCTCCATTCTTTACTTCCACTATAACTTCACAATGAAAAGTAAAGACAAACCTTACTTAGCTTTGAAACAAAAATTCACAAGGGTACCTATAACTATAAACATATAAATATGTGTTATTTCTAATATTCTACTCACAAGGGTGTACCTATAACTTTATTCACAAGTATCAGCACATGATCTTTTTAACAAAAATTCACAATGAAAAGTAAAGTCAAACCTTACTTAGCTTTGAAACAAAAATTCATAAGGGTACCTATAACCATGGTTTTAAAAACCGGACCGGGGAGAGAACCGGAAAAGAGAGTGGTTCCCGTATCACTGGTCCGACCGGTGGTCGAACCGGTGACGTCATAAATAATTTAATTAATAATTTAATAATTATATAAATAAATATAACATTTATAATATTTTTAAAAAAATATCCCCACATTGTTCTACTGTTGAAATATATTTTTGGTAACAAATCCATACATCAAACACCAAAAAATGTTTCATTCAGCAAAAAATGTTTCTTAAAAACAAAAAACACCATAAAATGTAAATACTAGCCACAACCATCTCAACACATGAGGTGGCATTATTTCAATGGAGGAACACTCAACACTATATGTGACCACATGGTTACATTAGCATAGCAAGCAGCAAGTGCTAGCCAGCTAATATGAGGAATAAGTAAAAAGTAAAAAACCATTTCTTTTAGTCTTCAGAGTCTTCTTCTTGGTCTTTACTGTCTACACCTTCACCGTCTTCTTCTTGGTTTTAGTCTTTACAGTCTTCTTCTTTTAGTCTTTCTTTTATTCAAATCCATACGAAGCAAGTAGTCTTCGTCTTCTTTACTAACTTGAACTACAACCTTTTATTCATTTTTTGGACAGCTTTATAGCTTTACACCTTCACCGTCTCTCTCTCTCTCACACACACATTGAGCCAAGATCAAGCTTTTCTCTCCACGAAGATCGTCATTTGTACTCCACCTCCACAGTCACGTCGAAAAGTGGCTTCAGTGGACATCGCCAAGACGTACGCCGGCGTTGCTTTCTTCTTTCCAGTGTTGATTTCATCCTCTCCAGTGTTGATCTTGTCTCCTCCGACGTCAAAACCTCAACCCTTTTGTCTGTGCGAGACCGTGAACGCCGGAGATCGAGATCAAGACCGATGAGAGTGAAAGTGAGTGAGAGTGAGATTGAGATTTAGTAGTTTTGGGCTTTAATACGGTGAGTTTTGGAAATCTTAGAACCGGGCCATAACCGGTTCAACCGTGCCGGTTCGCGGTTTTCACGGTTGAACCATTGGTTTCCGGTTTTTTACTACTTTTTTTAAATTTCCGGTTTTTTTGGAGAACCGAACCGGAAAGAACACCGGTCTCCGGTTGAACCGGCCGGTCCGGTCCGGTTTTTAAAACCATGCCTATAACTATAAACATATAAATATGTGTTATTTCTAATATTCTATTCACAAGGGTACCTATAACTATAAACATATAAATATGTTTTATTTATAAGGATACCTATAACTTTATTCACAAGTATCAGCACATGATCTTTTTAAGCACAAACATGATCTTTAAAAACCATTTCAAGAGAAACAGGTTTACGAATCATTTCAATTGCAAGAATGTCTACTAAACAAGTTTGTAAATTCCATTGACCTCGTGGTTGTGCTAGTAGATTCCATTGACTTCGTGGTTGTGCCCATCTGAAAAAGATAAGACAACATTAATCAGTCTAACCTAAAAAAAAATTCTCAATTTTTCTATCATATACATAGATTAAATATAATAAACAAATAATAACATACAACATCTCCATTCTTCATGTAATGGAACGCTTGCATGATCATATTCAATTGTCCACACATCTCTTGTTGTTGGTCCTCCACTTGAGCCATTTTTCGAGTCAATGTATCGCGCTCTTTTCGAACTTCTTCACGTTCCATTCCCGTTTCATCACGTTCCCTTCTAATGTGGTCCATTTCCTTTTGTAGCTCCTCACATAAACGTTTCCTAGTCTTTGGAGGTAATGGTCCAAATCTCATTTCTTTCACGTATCCCGACATCTCTCCTACAACTTGCTCAAATGCATCATTCTCTGTCAACTGTATAGAATTATCTCCCTCATATGATTCAATAATTTTGTGAGAGACAGCCTCCTACATGAAAATTCCATATAAAAACATTAATAGTAATATATACTACATTAAAAAATACAAAATATAATAATTTAACTTATTTTTAAACACACATGTTTTAATTAACATAATAGTTTCCTTATAACTGTCATTATTGATTTTCATAACACAAAAGCAAGGATAATCAATATATAACACTTACATCTATAGGGATGATCAAAGGAAAATATAAAAGGTAAAGTCTACACAACAAAATATGCATAGCCTAAAGAGTCATAGATAGTGATCCTAATAGTGGCACATCCTAAAAAGCATATCATGAGTAGATAAAAGGAAACAAACCCAATCAGGGTTTTTTTATAACAAAAATTATATACCCAACAGTGGAGGGCTTAAATACAAACCTATTAGCTTCACCAGGAGCCAATAGTAATAAGCACCTAGTAACAACTTACTAATTGTGAAAACAAGAAGAACATGTACCTTGACCAAGTTGCTTAGTGTTATATCCAGGTAGTGTGAAAAGCGTAAAAGTGAGAACAAAGCAACCTGAAAATGAATACATGAATTATGAAAAACATGCCTAAAAATGAACAGAGCAACCTTAAACAGAGAAACCCATTGGGCTTATGTAGTGACATTCATAAAGTAATAGGTACTTCTTAAAACCTTACTTATTTGTTTGGTAAAGTATAATTAAAAAAGTCACATAGAAACACCAATAAAGAAATGCACAACCTGAACTTTGAATACTATGAGTTCTGAAGGAAACCAAAGTTTTTTTATCATTCACACATACTATTTGTGATCATTCATTGGCACAACTATATCTGTACGAGTAGCCACTTGGCCATTTCTCTATTTGCTACCCCCATTGAGCCCAAACTTGGGAACAGAATCAATCCCATTCCCATCAACCATCAATTTTTTGTATTAATAGCTTCATTAACAGACCTCATTGTAACATTAACACCACCATACACAACTATTACAGATATAATAAAGAAGTAAATTCTTAAAAGTGAGTCACTTAATAAGCACTCTCAAGGGAAAAAAAAAAATGACAACTTCAACAACATTATACATAACTGTAACAAGAATAATTACTATTGCAAATCACTAGAGCCCATTTGGAAAGTAAAATAAGTTAATTCTTAAAAGTTTGTGACCTTGTTAGGGAAAATACTTATATCCCGTGACTGGAGGCTCTAGTCACGGCATTTTTGTCATTTTGAAAAAAATTGTAACCGGTTGTTCAGGTCATCGGTGTAAATATATTGACATATAAATTACAATAAATAACACATGTATTATAAAAACACACTCTAATACACAAATTGACACAAATATACAAATATACAAAACACACTTTAATACACAAATTACAATCCCTAATTAGATGTCTTAATTACATATGACTACCATCCAATTGGGTTAAAACCTTACAAGGGTGGAAACCCCTAATTTTTTTTTTTTCATAATAACCCTAATACATAGTCTTTTGTTAAATTCATTCACTCCGGCTAAATTATTATCGAAACTTGAAGTTTAAATATTTAATTGGGTTTATTAATTACATTCTTGAGCAATCAATTTAATGGATGGATAGTCGTAATACAAACCCCGCCTTTTAGACATAAAACCTTAATTCTTAATATGCAAGATCTCTAATAATTTGTTAACCGGTTACTATTTTAATCAATTGTTGGTTTAAATCTTCAACTTGAGGCCTCAATTTCATGATTTGTTGATTAATTGAAATAAAATATAAGTTTAACATAGAAATCCCTAAATCATGCCCTAAAGCCAAAGCCCACATTTAATCCATTCTCTATTTCCAACCTAAGTAGTAGTATTTTAGAAAAATTAACATGACACGTTTAACCCATATAATTAAATACATGTTTTATCACATCTACATTTGAATTTTAAAAATAAAAATTAGTAATTAATTAATAATAGAGACTCACATATATATTATCAGTAAACTTATCATAACTTCCCACAATTTTCAAACTATTAATAACTGTGATTCCTCTACAAATTCCACTATATCATTTTTTTTTGTAAAATCTATCTATGTCATTTTAATCAATTTATGTTTTTTGATATATTATAATTTTATTTATATATACTATTAATGCAAACTTAGATGACTAAATATATATATATATATATATATATAATATATATATATATATATATATTATATATAATATATATATTTTTTTGCATTTAATTTCCTTTTTTCTTCTTTAGTTGAGTGTTTGTCTTCAAACTCATTATATGAATCTTGGACCAATAGAGGTAAATCTCTCTCTCTCTCTCTCTCTCTCTCTCTCATAAAGGTTCTTTCTACATTTACTTTGTTTTTTATTTTCATTTCTTCTTGATTTTTTTTGCTAATCCTTCTTTTTGAATTTTTCGATTACATTGTAGTTTTTATTTGACTCCTAATCTCTTTGTTTTCATGTTTTTTTTTGCCAAGAATATGAAAAATGCGATCGTTTTAGGCTTTGGACAAAATGTGATCAATCACTATACCCTCTGGAAAAATGTGGATCCATTTCACACAGTGAAGACCATTTACAAGTTTTAACACCTTACACAATCGATCACGAATCCATTAACAAAATATTCAATCGATCATTTCAACCTCTGTGTAGATGTGCAATTCAATAAGAGGCGATAGTGATCGATCGCAACTGTGGTTATGAAAAAAACGCGATCGATCACTATACCCTCTGAAAAAATGTGGATCCATTCACATAAAAGCCATTTACAATTTTTAACATCCAAAGTGATCAATCACGGATCCATTAACAAAATCTTTGATCGATAACAGCAACCTCTATGTAGATATGTAATTCAGTCAGAGACTATAATGATTAATCACAACTGCAATTATGAAAAAAAGCGATCGATCAAGGTATTACAAACACTAAGAACTTTCTAGAAAATTAGAAAAATTTGTTGTAAATGAGGACTAATCGTTTAATGTCCTCTTAAATATGCAAAATTTACCAACTGCAATTAAAGAAATGAGTAGTCACGTCTTCAAAAAAAAATGATCGATTGCATTTGGCTCTATTACTACAAGTTTTCTAATTTTGTTTTATTTGTTCAATTAAAAACAAGTAGAAACAATATTGATAGTATTAAATGTCAACTAGTTACTGAAACTTTTGAACCTAACTTGCCATTGTGCGCAAAATTATTAATTAGGAAATACGCATTCACGGTAATTTACAAAAATCAAAATCCTATAAATACACAAATAGTACAATTTTCATCCATGAAAAGAAAAAGAAATTATAGCCCAAATTTCATCCACATGACACTATTCTCATACACCAAAAGACACTAATCAATACTAATTCAAACTAAAAATAAATTAATACTGTTGGTAAACACCAAAAACACTAACAAGTAAATTTAGAACAAATTTCCAAAAACTTGCGGAAACCACATTCCACTCCTGCCAAAGACACTAAAAATAAATTAACATTGTTAAACAATGTGGCACAGCCCTCCAAAGTACAACAAGCACTTCTATATGGTCATTCTAGCATTTAATAAGTGGCTGCAACAATAAATCAGCACTAGTTAAATCTTCTTAGATGAAAAGCTTGTGTATTGTGTGGATTAGAAAGAACACATAATTGTCAACCAAATATGGAATTAAAATACAAAATGCATCAAACTGATTTCACTAAGATATTCCCAACAAAAAGAGAAGCTATTATATATGATGCTGCACTCATAAAAGAGATCCATTTAAAATAAAAACTAAAAATTCCAAGTGCCATTTTTTAGATCATAATGCATATCAATTCAATGACCAAAATGAAAATAAATACATACATAACATAGTTGTCAAAGTCCAAAGCATATTTAACACACATTTACAGTATATAACAAACTATACAATATCATAAATTTAACTTCCACAATTTCAACGGGATTTTTCTTCTCCCCCAATCAAATTCTTAATAAATCAGATTTACAACCCCCCCCCCCCCTAAAAAAAAGGATGCATAAGGTTCAACCATCATGAAAATCATAGATAAATTCACCAAAAGCGAGGAAAAAAAACAAAGAACAAGAAGAGAATTATTTACCTTTTCCAATCCACACACCAGGCATCATCTTCTTCGTCAAAGATTACAAAATTGCTTCATAGGGACAATTTATCAAGCAATTGGAGTGCAAAACAAAACAGGGCAGCAAGCTATTTAACTCTTCTACTGAACAAGACCCATCAAACAAATTCATACTTGGAATCCACTATGATGAAGTAAAACCTCAAGATCTCCATATCTAAAACCAGCTCATTTTCACAACAACGAACGTTAACTTTGAGATTTCAAGATACCCAAATCAAAAGTTTAACTTAAAATTCACTTTAGAGTTTAGAGCTTCCAAAAGCTTCAAACAAAAACCAAAAACACCAATACTAAAACACTGAACTCAAACTACAACAAGAAAAAACAATAACTTCACAACAAAAACTCTAAAACCCAAGTCATAAATAAGCAGCACAAGATTAAATACTCAGCATTATAGCTCAAAAAAAAAACATACCCTTAACTGTGACTGAAGCCTTGAAAGTCAAACTTAGTGTGACCTTAAGCTTCACAGAATTGCAATCAAAGAAAAAAAAAATTTAAAAGCTTGAAGGCTAACCTTTTAATCCAAACCCCCTTTTTTTTTTCTAGCCTATCTAGTCCAACCCCAACACAGCCCCTAGAGAAATTTACTGGCCGGAACCAGGTAAGCTAGGTTGTTTCACAGTATAAAACAAGTCATGCCAGTTCTAGCAAAGTGTAAAAACAGATTTTTTTAGTCCATGAAATGGAGAGAATGAAAAATAAGCTCCATTGTAGTAGAATTAAATACTGACCAGCTGAACTTTTTCAGACTTACAAAAGCAATTTGCACACCCTCAATGTAAATTTCTTCATCTATGTAGGTAGTATTTTACAATTAACCAAATTCATTAAATAATGATAATAAATTTTATAACACATATGCCCAACATTGATTTTTCTAAAACATCACAACACAAGAGTTAATCCACAGTAATTAACCGTAGATGCTAATTACCCAAAATTATTTATAGCTCTGCTCACTCTAATTCCTTACTTCTCCAAACCAAATGAAGATTCATAACACCCTTTCATGTCCCTTTTGGCCTATGCATCTACATACCTTTCTTCTCTTTTCTAATATGCAATTTATAAAAATTCATACCCATAATAATAATAGTAATAAAAAAAAGCTTGGAGTCCAATTGATAGCAAAGCAAAGAGATAAATGATACACACACACAAAAACATAAACACATGCAGTGCAAATCAAATCAAAACAAAATACCCACAAGACAAGACAAGACCCTCAACACCAAATCTCAACACAAAACCAGGAAATCCAACACACAAAGAGATTTTCAAATGCAAACAATCAAAGCAAAAATTAAAAAGAAAAGGTCACGGGAGTACCGAATAAGAACCCTTCCTTCATTCTGGGTCTCTCTCTCTCTCTCTCATGAGTACTGGATAAGAACTCTCTCTGTTATGTGTGTGTTGAGCCAAAACATAAGACCACACATAAAACCCTCACAACAGTGACACCGGGTTCTATTTTTGTTATGTGGTTACCTGAAAGCTGAACATGAATTGTCTTGATTTCTTGCTTATTTAAAGCAGTTGGGTGAATCTAACATAAACAACCATAGTATTTAACTACTCAGATTTATCAATCATGAGAAAAAAAAAATCATATGAAAAGATCACATATCAAGACTAAAAGGATTTTCATCGAACATATGGCATGCAATACCAAAAGCACATATATAGAACATTACAAATTTTCATTGACCATTTATAGAACATATGGCATGCAATACCAAAAGAACATATATAGAACATTACATATATGGTGCATACAATTTATCAAGTCAGCTTCAACTCCTAACCATTAAACTGCATGACTAAGAACTCTCAGGGTTTGCTACTAAGATCAGAAATCATGAGTTTTTTCCATATGAGAAATCATAAAGCAAACAACTAAAGATAAGATAGGTGTAATTGAGCAAGATATTTTTCCATGTGAAACTAATAGGTATACGTATACTAAAGCAAATCAAACTAGGCAATTGAGTTGACAGAAAATTAATTTACCAAAACCCGCAAAAAAATTACCAGTTATAAAGTAGTCCAGCCTTTTTTCTAAAGCCATTTTAGAAAAATACATCTGTATTTAAAGAGTTCAAAAGCTTAATTAGTAATTATCTAGCCAATTGTGAGTACAAGATATTGAACAAAAGATTAAAATCACCACATACTTGAAACATTATTAAGCATACATCAAGAGTAGGAAATTGAGCACTTGCCCTGGACAGAAAAACCTGAATAGTTAAAACATAAAAGAAATTGATCAAAATCACAAGCCAACACTCACTTGTAATTATACAAAAGAAGCCTGCAAAAGGTATAAAACCTGGTGTATGTCAGGAAAAGGGGAAAAAATAAAAAAAATTCAAAAAAGCGTTACAAAGCAATACATCTGTGAATCTTGTCACATTTTATTGAAGCTAACTGTAAGTTAAATTTATAAATCAGAGTACCAAACATGTATCAGTGGAAGAACCCATGAGGATGAAAGCAATTAAATCATAAAATCAAAAAGTGCAGGATCCATGTAATAAGAAATTATGAAATGAAATTATGGCACAATAAAACCTGACACAAACCTTTTGCCATAATTTAACAAATCGAGAGATGTCAACAATATATCTAATAGTCATCAAGAACATAGAATCCATAAGCAACCCATTTAATGTATTAGCAAATGAAGCTAGCCTAGTCCCTATAAATAAATATATTTATTCTAAAAAAAACCCTAATCAAAACACCCAAACCCAAAACCTATTCTACAAATACAAGAAGTGACCAAACCCACATAACCCCAATTCTACATACTCAATTACCATCACTAATCAAGCAAAAAAAACCAACACACAGATCAAACTCTCACCACTTACCAACAAACCCCAAGCATTAGTTTTAGGGTTTCAAACGGAGGTGAAGAAAAATTGAAAAAAAAAAGGGGGGGGAAATGCGAGATTTCTTACAATCGGCTTGAGGGCTGTCTCATTTTCACTCTGGGCTGCCGAATTGCTCATATTTCTCGCCAATCTGGTCGATCTGCACCATGGAGGCTCTGGAGTTGACTCGTCGGCGCTAGCCTGGGCTCAGTGGTGCTTCTTGGTCAACAAAGGCGCTGGTCTAGGCTCAGTGGTGCTACCATGAGTTTGATACGACGCCGAGCTGATAATTTTGAGAGAGAAGAGGATACACAAGAAAGAGAATTGGGGAAATAATAAAAAAGAGAGAGACACAACCGGTTAATTAGATTATCCATTCCCCTTCAATTTGATCAAACGGCTACAAAAACCTTAACTAATCCTGTAACGCCCCGAACCCAAAGCATGAGCTCGACACGTGACAATGGCCGCACACCCATAAGCTTTGCCTTACAAGTGTGCCAGGCCTCACTAACAAGTTACAATACTAGCGCCAAATGAAATTAAAATCTCCAAAATAATCCACTAATCAAGGATGTATCAAATAATTAAATTACATAACATCACTAATAAAAAATTTTCTTAAACAAAGGTCTCTCACAAATCACAAAAATAGCAATCGTGATACGCTTGATAATCTTGTCTAACTTTCTTCCCACACTACTCCCTTGCAACGTTTGCGCTAACTAATCCTCAGAATCTGAAATGGGGAAATAAATGGGGGGTGAGCTGGGAGGCCCAGTAAATAACCAATATCCTTATCCAGTCGGATCAAACACACATTTGTTAAAAACAGATATACATAGGTAATACAAAATTCTCAAATGATTGTTTTGATAAAGCATTTGGTTTAGTTCACAAAATAAAATATATTATTTTATTTGCAAACAGTAAATTCAACATATTCAGAAATAAATACAGATACAGATATAGTTTCAAATACAGATATAGATTCAAATACAGATTCAGATTCAAATTCAGATTCAGATTCGGATACAGATATAGATATAATACATATACTAAACAGTCTTTAGTGACTACGGCCACATTATCCTTGTGACAAGGCCCAAAAACCACACATAGGTCGGTGGCAAACCCCAGAATGAAACTAGTTTCGGTACCAACGTATAATCCCCATTGGCGGGGCCCAGAACATAGTCAGACTGAGAGTTTTCAAATATCAAAACACATTTAAAATATATTTGAATTCCAAAACATAGTGATTTTCAAACCTTATTCAAATTATGTACAAAAACAAATCAGTTTAGCAAATAAGCTGTATAAAGATTCTTGTAACATATAATCACACGTTTGATCCGAATTTTTGAAGTAAACAATACTTTACAAATACAATGATTTTTCTGATATTTCGAAACAAGGTTGATTTTGGCATAATAGAATAATAAACTATAATAATAAGTTCGCAAATAAGAATATTTAATATATAAAATTGAGAAAATACTAGTTAAGGATAAATGTCACTTACCTCTAGCAAGTAAAAGATAATGTAATCCTTCTTATCTTCTCTTTTCAAATCTCACAAATCAGATCCTAATCAATTATACAATAACCAAAATACATTAATTGATATAAACAATGCTATTTACTTAGCAACTAATTTATTCACTGGACTACCTAGCCTAAATCCTTCTCCATGCTTTCACGTCAATAGCTATAGCCATGACAAGTTTTATTATTTTTATTTATTTTCTTTCTTTTCTTTCTTTTTCTTTGACTGTATGTACAGCAGTATTTAACCCATACTTCACGTTAAAGACTAGGACTTGTTTATCTTTTATATATTTTCTTTTTGTTTCTTTTTCTTTTTCTTCACGTCAATGGACTAGGCTACCTTTTATTTCTTTTCTTTTCTTTCTTTTTCTTTTACTGCTGCATGTACAGTGGCCATCAATCTCTATCACGTCAAACCTATACTCATGCCTAGTCTAGGAAATCAAACAGTAAATATAGATATGGTATTCATAGTTCCTATGCAGCAATTCTACTACGTATTGCTCCTAAATTTGGCTGATTCAGACTATGATATTCATCAATAGTAATTAAATCTAAAAGAAAAGTTTTATATGCTCTTACCTTAAAGAATTCTCCAATTTATCTTTTCTTGAAATCCTTCAAATCTTGCCGTCAAAGAGTGTCTATAGGTATTGAATAAAGTTTATAGCTCTATTTATACCCTAATATTGCTAGGGTTAGGGCTTATATTATTTTCTAGAAACTCCTTAAAATAATAAATTATTTACTATTTACCCCACAGTTAAAATTGATTAGATTACCCACCTAAAGCAAACTCCTTTTTTTTTTTTATCCTTTGGGACCGGGTATTACAAATCCAATGGTTGTAAAAAGAACACGTCACCATACACTATTTTACTATGCCAGCTTACTACAATCCACTACGTGACAACTAATAAAATCATTTATGTGTACTTTAGTCACATGATATATTTAATAAGTCATGTGTGACTTTTTTAAATAATACATGTGGATCGTCTTATAAGCTACCATATAGTGGATAGTAACAAACCAGTTACAAATTGGTTTGTAGCCAAACCTTGTCATTTTACTAATAACGGGACATAAGTGCAGCAACAAGATCCTAGATGGATTCGGTGTGGCAAATCCAAACTGACCAGCTCTACATTAATAATTTCAGATTAAATAATTACTTAGGCGACCAACCCTATGCAAAAAATCTACATTAACTGTTTATATAAGGGATAGGCTCAAAGTATCATTCAGCTTAAACTAAATTAGTTCTGCTAGGCACTCAAGTACATTCTCAGTTTATCTACTCACACATCAACAACAATGCTGCGGACTCCTTTAGCTCTCTCCTTCAAACATCCATTTTGCTCAACTCAGCTCTAATGGAACTATATATAAGAGTGTCGCCCCAATTAAGAAAATATGTATTTTACATATTTTTCAAAAAAATAATCTCCAAATTATATATAAGTTTTCTTTTTATAAATTAAACAAGAAAAGGTGGCGGATTTTCATGCTCATAATCCTTTGCTTATTCATAAAGACTTCGAAGATTTATACAGAAATGGGCAAAGACATATACAAGACCTTGCATTGACTACGCTTTGATGGTAATGAACTTATGAGTTTATCTTCTACAGATAATGGTTATATGTTAGTGTGGTAAGAAAAACTTTACCCATCAAAATACTTTATTACTTATCAACTCATGAAGGCAATTAGCAAGTGCTATCTCAAAGTCAAATGGTAAGAATCGTTTGGGGCTCTACTGATAACCTTAACTTGAAGATGTATACTCCTATATAAATTCGTTAGTCGGTTCCTTGATATAAATTATTTCACTACTGTCAAAAGCCTTATATTTTAACTAGCAATTATAAGAAAAACTCAGGTTCAAATCATATTTGATGACTTTGCCATTAGCCTACATAAAAGAAGCTAGAATTGGAAGAGATGAGAGAGCAAAAATGGAAATTCACATCGGAACATAGTAATTATGAATTGGTTATAAAATAACATATCATGGTGCTTCAACCTTTATATCATCATTCACTTCCCCAACAATTCTCTTCCAAAACCAATGCTCACTCCACACTCTATTCATCTGTTCAATGGGAACATTCTTAGTCTCCGGCAACAAGAAGTACACAAATGAAGACATCACCACCACCCATCCCCCGAAAAAGAAGAAAATCCTATATTTGAAATGGCAAAGCAAGGTAAAAAAAGTTTGAGCACCTATAAAAATGAAGAAAAAGCTTACTGCAACTGTAATACTTTCCCCTGTTGATCGAATTTCCAAGGGATAAATTTCACTTGGAACCAACCATCCTAGTGGCCCCCATGACCATGCAAACCCAGCCACATATATACAAATAAAAATTATAATCAAACTTGCATACCCTTTGCTAATCCCACCTTGATCTCCAAGCTGAGCTGCCATCAGTCCGCCAATAATAATTTGTGAGAGGAACATCTGAATACCCCCAATCATGAACAAAGCTCTTCTTCCTAGTTTATCAACTATAAGCATGGATATGAAGGTAAAGACAATACTTGAAACCCCAGTGATCAATATTGAGGACAAAAGTGATGCACTTTCACCAAAACCAATTGTTCGAAAAAGTACTGGTGCATAGAAGGTGATGAAATTTATTCCGGTTACTTGTTGGAAAAATGGAATTGCTATTGCCATAACAAGTTGAGGCCAATACTTTCTCTGTATGATATTCTTAAATGGGTGTTTAATGGTTTTTGATATGGCGTTAGCCTTGATGAGATCATCTAATTCTTCTTGGACATCATTGGTGCCTCGGACACGTTGCAGCATTAGCTTGGCCTTTTCGTGGTCTTCGTTGTTCTGGATTAGGCTATTGGGTGTCTCAGGAAGGAATACAGCACCTAGTGTGAGGATTGAAGCTGGAACAGCAGACATGGCTAGGGAGATTCGCCAGCCCCAACCGCCTTTAATCTTCTCAGAACCAAAATTGATGAGGTTAGCTGATAGGACACCTATTCTAACACATAGGTCAAAGCCAATGTTTGTTGCTCCTCTGTGGTTTGGTGGTGCCATTTCTGAGAGATACAAGGGGATTGACTACAAAAACAAAGTATATATTAGTACAAAATCCTGACTATAATCCAACTTCAAGATATTCCCATAAAAGCTTACTACCTGGTTGGCAAAACCAACACCAATTCCAAGCAAAATTCGACCAAATATAAGCATGGACACATTCAAAGCTGCACCAGCAAGGGCTGAACCAACAAGGAATGCGATGCCTCCTACAAGAATTGATGACTTGCGCCCAAAAGCTTTAGTGACTGATGAGGCAAATAAGGAAGCAACAAGGCCAGCAATGTACAATGAGGATGTGAAGGAGGTGAGCAGTTGGCTATCAAATTTGCAGTAGTTACTAATCTTGGTGTCTGCATTCTTCTTAGTGTACACCTCTGGGAAGAACTTTTTGAGAAATGGCTCCATAGAAATGGCTACATATGTTAGTGAAACTGATTAAAACTTCTTTTGCAGCATGCTAAATTATTATGGTATCAAAGCAAGTGGTTTTAAGTTTAAACCCTATCTCCGCTCTACCTCCCATTTCAAAAATAAAAAATCCAACGTTTTGATTAACTGTAATTTACCAATTAGATAATGATATTGTTTACTAATAGCAATATCCTTTAGCCAGTCATATTGATGCCGATTGTTACAGAAACTGAAGCAGTAAGCAGCTGGAAATCTTAAATCATTGGAATGTGCTTCTTCTTTTTTAACCTTAATTGAGTTCAATGTCTATAAATTTAAAAATCCAATATGTATCCTGGACAACTATAATAAGGTAATTCAAAATCCAATACCACATAACATACATCGTCAACTATATGTAAAGTTAGTACAGATCAGTCTGTGTTTTCTCAATTGGTAGCTAACATTGCATGTATAGGAGAAAATTAACACTAGGATTTTTATTTTTTTATGTAATCCTGATGAATATAAAATTTTAGGAAGAAGGGACCTGAAATTCCAAGATCGTAGCCAAAGAAAATTCCTCCTGTGGCAGCAATTATGCAGGATAGGACCACAAAGGAGGTCATCTTCCCATTATATTGCCCTACTTCACTTGTTATGGCTAACCCAACTGCCATAGTTTCTTCCAAGCTCCAACACGGTACACACAAACAAGAGAGAGTTCAATGTTGTATGTTCAGAATAAAAAAGCAATCTTGGACATAGTGTACTTAGTGGAGCATGTGTGATTGGTCTTGACGATTGCAGGTTTGGAGTCTTGCTGGCTTCAAGTGTCCGTCAGCCATATCATGCAACAAAATGTCGCACTACTAATTAAGTAGTTGTACTACAGAGGAATTGATGCTGATGTGTCTGTTACAAAACAATGAAACACTTCTAAATGGTTGAGGAAATATAAAAATCAGGTTTATCTGCAAGCTTCTGGGTCTTTGTTAAAAAATGTGTGCCATGACCAGTTGTATTTTAGGATATTTATAACTAATTTTCGGCACATTTTAGAGGTTAACTACTAGTTATCATTCACAAAAAGATGTACTCATTGGCTATTGTTTGTAGCTTATGGTATGGTTCCTCTAATCCTCTCCCACTTGGAAAAAAGGGATTGGGAATAGATTCTTACAGTATGCCATCATTCCAAAACACCTCTAAAAATGAGCAGTCACAAAAAATAATTTCCTTTTGAGGGCTGAAGGTTTGGGCAGGCTAGTGTGATTGTGTGAGGCCTGCATCCAATTATCAAGTTGATGGTGGGTTCAGCTTTATGTTATCAATTGAATTGGACCCAAATCAACATATATAAAAAAATGGGGACAGGAAGGGCCCTAGTATGGTTCAGCCCAAAGTCTTACCCAAACCAAACCCATATCCGAGAATTAAAAGAAAAAAAAAAATAATAATAATAATAATAATAAAGCTCTTCACAATGCAATTTATTTTTACAGGTTTTCTTTTTTCTAAAGGTTTTTATCAAATAAAGGTGGGCTTTTAATATGGTTTCCATTATTATTTTTTTACATTTAATGTGGCCCGTTGCCCCAATTAACAAAATATATAGGGTAAAACTTAGGTACAGTTCCTTAGGTCAAATACATTAGATTCTTAGTTGAATTTAAAAATAATATTGTTTGTGTTTCATTGGTTAATGCAACCATGTGTTTTAATTCAACTAGTCGCAAACCCGTGCAATGCACGGGAAATATATCTAATCTAATTAATCTAATGTTGTACAACATCAATATAAACAGAAAAACGAATAAAGTCAAGACAACAATTAGAACATTGTTTGAGAAAAGCTTAGGAACTACAAAATTATAAAACCAAAGGAACAAAGAACATCAAAAGCCAAAAAATAAAAATATTGAGCAAAACAGAAAAACTAAAAAAATAAATAAATAAAAACATGAAACCAGGCAAACTCAATCAGAAACCAAAGAGGAAAGAACGCACCTTTGAGACTCAAACAACAATAGAGTTATAGGGACCACATGGAGACTAAAAAAAAAAATCACAGCATAGGATTTAAATAGGAAATAGGGGGTGCAATTAATTGGGGAGATGAAGAGGTAAGGGAGTTCAAGAGGTGAGAGTGAGAGAGAGGTAGATGAAAAGGTGAGGTAATTAATTGAGGAGATGAAAAGGTCAGGGAATTCAAGAGGTGAGAGGTAGATGAAGAGGTGAGGTAAAGGAACAGCTATGAGAGAGAGAATTTATTTTTGAATAAAAGTGAGAGAATTAAATAAAGGGAAAGGGAAGGTGGAATCGTGGAAGTGTGTGAGAGTAGCAAATCTGACGTGGTGGTATTTGAGGAAGCCTAAAAATTTTCTCTCAGCTTCAGCTTTTAGTTTATACTAGTCGTAAACCCGTGCAATGCACGGGAAAGCTACTGAAAATAAAAATTTCACAATATTTCATTTTTTGAGAGATTTATACAATCTAAAAAAAGGAAGGTCAAGCTCTTTAGGAACCTATCAAAAATAATATTTTACAAATTGTACGATTACTTAAATCAAAGAATAGTATTAAACCTTGTTTTTCTATTATGAATTCTTACCTTTAAACATTTGTTTAAAAGGTTTTTTTGTTGATATGTGGATTAATTTTTTAACTATCAAATGAAATGAACATTACCGACCATGTATGATCTTCAACATTCAATAACAAATAATAATTTAGTAGTTACATTTTAATAAAATAAAATAAAATTATTAACAATGTAGAGGTAGTATGGAATTAGATATATTCAATATACTATTTAGTTTGACTGTTAGGCATGAATGAAAGCCAAGAAATCCAAAGTTCCAAACTAGTTTTGCCCAAATTGAAAGAAGGGAAGTAAGGAGGAAGGGGTGAAAAACTTTGAATCTATACTATAATGTAAAACCGAAACTTTTTGACTTTTGGTTGACCTCATCATGTTGCACCACATAAGTTTTTGAAATCTCACAATTTTACACCTCATTATTTTAATATATATTTTCTAATTGAATTTAAATTTTATTCTATTATTAAACTTTCCATTAGAATCTTGACACATCATATTTTCTGTAATATAAGAATATATTATTCCATATATAAAACACAATCATAATTAATGTCTAATACTAAAATATATTCCATATATAAACACAATATAAATATCTTTTAATAATAATCATAATTATCAATTTTCATCAAGATTTTTAGAGTTTTTTTTTTTTGCTGCAATGGAGAAAGATGGATGGATTTGTTATAATAAAACCATGTGAGCTTGAAATGAGTTATGAAAATTATTTAGGTTTGATCATATAATCATGTGCCTATATATTTATTTGTCCTTCTTCTTATTTTAAGTATCCTTTATTTTATTTTTGGATGGAAACATGATCCATATGGTAAATATAAACATGAATCGTGTTTTATAAAAATTGGACTATATTCAACTTATGCCAAAAAAAAAAATTACATTATATTAAATTTTAATTATCCTATGATAAATATACTTTCTTAGTTATTTTTTTTAAACTAAAAAGTAGGATCTATCCTAAATCCGATCCATAAAGTCTCTTTATCTATCTTGCCTACAACATTTTGAACAACAAAAAAGAAAAAAGAAAAAAAATACATATTCAACATAAGAAGTAAAATGAATCAAAATTAATTTAGATTTTATTTTCAATAATTTTCCTGTGCATCGCACGGGTTTACGACTAGTATCTTTGTATAAGAGAAACTGAAGAGCATAGCATTTTTTTTTTTTTCAAGGATCCAATGGGGGAATGGCTAAAAGTTTTTTTTTTTTTTTTTTCCCCTCAATTTTTTCCTTATTTAGTGGGTGGGTGAGGGTACATTATTTTTGTGAGTCATGCCTATTCTATAATTTCTCAAAGTAAGAACTACCAACCAAATATTGAAGAAGCAAACATAAATATTAGAATCTGAAGTTATGCTTAAATAATTGTTTATTTTTATTTCATTGCCCCATTCAGTTGAAGTCAAGAATTGCCAAATCAACTAAATTCACTAAGAAGAAGAAGACAACTAAAATAAATGAATCAGGATAATAAACTGATTGTATTTATCACAAATAGTTAGGAGTTTCAGGCTTTTAGCACTACCTCAATACAAATAAAAAAATTTCAGCACTAATTTTTGCTCACATACTAAGCGCATGTAAAAGTAAAATAGAGGGTGAGATCATGAGTTTAAAACCCATTGGAGATGAGTAATTACCATTAAAAGAAATAAAAAAAAATTCCTAAGCCCCATTTGAGCTGTTTATTATACATTTCATTGTGACAATTGTTTCTTGGTGTATTATCATTCTGCTGTGAATATGTTTGTAGTATCTTATTCAATCCTTTAGGGTGTAAATTGAATCAGTTACTTTCTTTTAGATGCCCAATTGGTCTCTGAGTTCAAAAAATCTTCTATTGTTTGTTCAATTATTATAGTACTCTCCTCAAATTGATGTCCATTTTGTGTTACATTTTCTTTTGTTACATTTTCTTTTACCAGCATAAACTCAACATATACAAAATTCTTACGACTGAAAGCCAACCTAACTTGAAAAATAAAATTTTAAGAGCATCCAAAAACTCCTACAGAGATAGAGAAGACCCAAATCTAAGAGAAAGACATCCATGAAAACGAAAATCACAGCCGCCAAGCACGCCTCTTCCTTTATCCTGAAACCAAATTCCAAAGCACATAATTTGACCTTGAATACTTAAACTTCCATTCCAGCCGCCACCAACTCAGCAGATCAACATCTAGATGGGATCAAAATCAGAAGCCCCCCAAAAATCCCATAACCAATGAAACCCTTAAAAGCTCCTAATTTTCCCAATTCCACACTTTTCATATATGTATATGTGTAAAATGCACTAAGATTTTCGAATTTTTATGCTGTTACAATAAGGTATGTAATGATGAATGAAGATCCTTATTCCCAAAAGCAGGGAACACATCTTATTTCTTGGGCACAAATCACTCAACGTGCTTGGTAATATGAGGTACCAGGCTCTCTAAGCTTTGTGTTGGCTTGTAGAATTCATAGGAAAAGGAGGAGCTAAAGGCGTGGAATAAGAAACATGTAAGATCGTCCCCGAACTCATCATTTGGACGGTGACTTTTTTTTATAGCATTTGACGTGTGTATTAAGTTTGCATGTCTTTAGGATGAGTGGTAGACTACTAGTTATAAGGAGTTGCCTTTGATGACTTAACAATTTCATTTGTTCAACTTTTGCAACCGGTAGGTGAGTAATTTTAGGAACTTGTCCCTTTTGTATTCTATATAGCATCTAACGAATAGCATAAGGGTAGTAACAAGAAGTGGAAGTGGAAATAAGAAGCAAGAGTGAAGTTAGAGAGTAGTGTGGTGTGTGTAGCAAAGTTATATAATGTTTTGAATATCAATAAAATTCTCTTTCATTAAGAACTCATTTGTGTAATTTGTTTGAGTAAATTTGATAACTACTTTCTTATTGAGTGTGATTTATTATTTTGACACAACTCACAGTGAAAAATTCAACATGAAATGAAAGGAAATTGAGAAGAGAATCACTAGAGAGAAAAGTGAGAAAAGTTTGTCTTATTTCTGTGTATGATCCCACCACCATTTACAACGGATTTAACATGTATATGCTCAATTCTCTTGGTCAGATAATTGCACACGTTTTTGTAATACCTAACCAACTACTAATTAGACATGTGCCAATTTAAGAAGACATTAAGAAAATTTTGTCAAAATACTTTATTACACAACAATTAGCAAGTCCAAAGTGTAACTTCTATATAAAAGTTAGTCGGTTCTTGATATAATTATTTCAACATCAGGAAACAAGAGAAATGAAAGTTTTCCTTAATTAGAAATGCAGGGTGATCCTCAGCCTCACACCATTCTTTAAACTTTGCGAGCCAAATAAAGAAGCAAGTTGCAAAAGATGAGAGAGTGAAATTGGAAATAGAAATGAAATGAAAGGAAATAAGTAAACATATCATGGTGCTTCCATCTTTCTATCTCCATTAACTTCCCCAACAAATCTCTTCCAAAACCAATGCTCACTCCACACTTTATTCATCTGTTGAATGGGAACATTCTTCATCTCTAGCAAAAGAAAGTACACAAATGCAGACATCACAACTGCCCATCCTCCAAAAAAGAAGAAAATCCCAGATTTGAAATGGCAAAGCATAGTAAGAAAAGATTGAACACCTATAAAAATGAATAAAAAGCCAACTGCTACTGTAATACTTTGCCCTGCTGATCGAATTTCCAACGGAAAAATCTCACTTGGAACCAACCATCCTAGCAGCCCCCATTACCATGCAAACCCGGCCACATATACACAAATAAAAATTATAATCAAACTTGCATACCCTTTGCTAATCCCACCATAATCTTTAAGCTGAGCTGCCATTAGTCCACCAATTATAATTTGTGAGAGGAACATCTGAATACTCCCAATCATGA
>OU015763.1:26784923-26816541 GCA_907173295.1 Fagus sylvatica
TAGGAGTTTCAGGCTTTTAGCACTACCTCAATACAAATAAAAAAATTTCAGCACTAATTTTTGCTCACATACTAAGCGCATGTAAAAGTAAAATAGAGGGTGAGATCATGAGTTTAAAACCCATTGGAGATGAGTAATTACCATTAAAAGAAATAAAAAAAAATTCCTAAGCCCCATTTGAGCTGTTTATTATACATTTCATTGTGACAATTGTTTCTTGGTGTATTATCATTCTGCTGTGAATATGTTTGTAGTATCTTATTCAATCCTTTAGGGTGTAAATTGAATCAGTTACTTTCTTTTAGATGCCCAATTGGTCTCTGAGTTCAAAAAATCTTCTATTGTTTGTTCAATTATTATAGTACTCTCCACAAATTGATGTCCATTTTGTGCTTTTGTTACATTTTCTTTTACTGCTGTAAACATTTTCTTTTACCAGCATAAACTCAACATATACAAAATTCTTACGACTGAAAGCCAACCTAACTTGAAAAATAAAATTTTAAGAGCATCCAAAAACTCCTACAGAGATAGAGAAGACCCAAATCTAAGAGAAAGACATCCATGAAAACGAAAATCACAGCCGCCAAGCACGCCTCTTCCTTTATCCTGAAACCAAATTCCAAAGCACATAATTTGACCTAGAATACTTAAACTTCCATTCCAGCCGCCACCAACTCAGCAGATCAACATCTAGATGGGATCAAAATCAGAAGCCCCCCAAAAATCCCATAACCAATGAAACCCTTAAAAGCTCCTAATTTTCCCAATTCCACACTTTTCATATATGTATATGTGTAAAATGCACTAAGATTTTCGAATTTTTATGCTGTTACAATAAGGTATGTAATGATGAATGAAGATCCTTATTCCCAAAAGCAGGGAACACATCTTATTTCTTGGGCACAAATCACTCAACGTGCTTGGTAATATGAGGTACCAGGCTCTCTAAGCTTTGTGTTGGCTTGTAGAATTCATAGGAAAAGGAGGAGCTAAAGGCGTGGAATAAGAAACATGTAAGATCGTCCCCGAACTCATCATTTGGACGGTGACTTTTTTTTATAGCATTTGACGTGTGTATTAAGTTTGCATGTCTTTAGGATGAGTGGTAGACTACTAGTTATAAGGAGTTGCCTTTGATGACTTAACAATTTCATTTGTTCAACTTTTGCAACCGGTAGGTGAGTAATTTTAGGAACTTGTCCCTTTTGTATTCTATATAGCATCTAACGAATAGCATAAGGGTAGTAACAAGAAGTGGAAGTGGAAATAAGAAGCAAGAGTGAAGTTAGAGAGTAGTGTGGTGTGTGTAGCAAAGTTATATAATGTTTTGAATATCAATAAAATTCTCTTTCATTAAGAACTCATTTGTGTAATTTGTTTGAGTAATATTTGATAACATACTTTCTTATTGAGTGTGATTTATTATTTTGACACAACTTCCAAAGTGAAAAATCTCAACATAGAAATGAAAGGAAATTGAGAAGAGAATCAACATAGAAATGAAATGAAAGGAAATAAGTAAACATATCATGGTGCTTCCATCTTTCTATCTCCATTAACTTCCCCAACAAATCTCTTCCAAAACCAATGCTCACTCCACACTTTATTCATCTGTTGAATGGGAACATTCTTCATCTCTAGCAAAAGAAAGTACACAAATGCAGACATCACAACTGCCCATCCTCCAAAAAAGAAGAAAATCCCAGATTTGAAATGGCAAAGCATAGTAAGAAAAGATTGAACACCTATAAAAATGAATAAAAAGCCAACTGCTACTGTAATACTTTGCCCTGCTGATCGAATTTCCAACGGAAAAATCTCACTTGGAACCAACCATCCTAGCAGCCCCCATTACCATGCAAACCCGGCCACATATACACAAATAAAAATTATAATCAAACTTGCATACCCTTTGCTAATCCCACCATAATCTTTAAGCTGAGCTGCCATTAGTCCACCAATTATAATTTGTGAGAGGAACATCTGAATACTCCCAATCATGAACAAAGCTCTTCGTCTTAGTTTATCCACCATTATTAGCATGGAAATGAAGTTTGAGATAGTCCCTAAAACCCCAGTGATCATTAATGAGGACAGAAGTGACGCACTTTCACCAAAACCAATAGTTCGAAAAAGTACTGGTGCATAGAAGGTGATGACATTTATTCTGATTACTTGTTGGAAAAATGGAATTGCTATTGCCATAACCAGTTGAGGCCTATACTTTCTCTGTAAGATATTCTTAAATGGGTGTTTGATGGTTTTTGATATGGAACTAGCTTTGATGAGATCATCTAATTCTGCTTGGACATCATTGGTGCCTTGAACACGTTGCAGCATTAGCTTGGCCTTTTCGTGGTCTTTGTTGTTTTGGATCAGGCTATTGGGTGTCTCTGGAAGGAATAGGGCACCTAGTGTCAGTATTGAAGCTGGAACAGCAGCCATAGCTAGAGATATTCACCAGCCCCAACCGCCTTTGATTTTCTCAGTGCCAAAATTGATGAGGTTAGCTAATAGGACACCTATGCCAACACAGAGTTCAAAGCCAATTGTTGTTGCTCCTCTGTAGTTTGGTGGTGCCATTTCTGAGAGATACAAAGGGACTGACTGCAAAAACAAAGTATATATTAGTACCAAATTTTGACCATAATTCAATTGAAAGATATGCCCATAAAAAGTTACTACCTAGTTGGCAAAACCAATTCCGATTCCAAGAAAAATCCGACCAAATATAAGCATGGAGACATTCATTGCTGCACCACCAAGGGCTGAGCCAACAAGGAATGCGGCAGCTCCTACAAGAATTGATGGCTTGCGCCCAAAGGCTCTAGTGACTGATGAGGCAAATAAGGAAGCAACAAAACCAGCAATATAGAGTGAGGATGTGAAGGAGGTGAGCAGCTGGCTATCAAATTTGCAGTAGTTACTAATCTTGGTGTCTTCATTCATCTTAGTGTATACCTTTGGGAAGAACTTTTTGAGAAATGGCTCCATAGAGGTCACTCCTCCTTCATAGTTGCTGACATATGTTAGTGAAACAGTTTGATACTTCTTTTGTAGCATGGTTTATTAGATAATGATATTGCTTACTAATAGCAATATTCTTGGTGTTATTAGTTATTTGCCAGTCATATTGATGTCGAATTTAAACAGAAACTGATCTAATAAGCAGCTGGAAAGCTTCAAACATTATTTTTTTTAAAAACTAAAAAATAAAACCTTAATTGAGTACTCTTAAAGATATATCAAGGCTCATTTTTGGTCAAGACCTAAATCCAATACTTGGTGTGGAAGCAAAGAAAGTTTACATGTAATTCAAGTCATGTAACTCTAGTTAATGTATAATTTTTTATGAATAGTTAATGTATAATTAGTTTAGGGTTTAATTTCCTATAAATATCCTGCTAAGAGCTCATTATAATATATCAGATTCTATAGTATGCCCTTAAGAGCTTTCTCCCATGGACTTAGTAACCCTACTTTTGCTCTCTCTCTCTCTCTCTCTCTCTCTCTCTCTCTCTCTCTCTCTCTTAACATCATTATTACTTCCTCATTATTTGATGTACTACCACGCTATCATAGTAGTGATTATAACAAGTACAATGTTTGTTAAAACAAAAACCTGATATGTATCTTGGACAGTACTTGAAAATCCAATACCTTATAACAAATATATATCGTCAATAATATGTAACTTAGTATAGATGGGAGGAAGCTGCAAAAAAAAAATGAGAGAACAACCACACAATAATTGGTGGATAATTTATCATTTTTCCACGGAAAGAGATTTGGTTGTATTATATGATTATTAATTTACGAAAAAATCCCCATTCCCCACTAAAGGTCTAAAACGGAAAAGGAAAAGAAAAAATGAAGAACAAAAAAGTCATATGTACTATGTACATGCTTGACCAGCAACAATTGTGTGGCACTTATACACGGCTAGGATTAAGTTAGCAAGGTGGCTTAGAGAATTGGATATATAAGCACGCCTCAAAGAACAATGAGAGGATATGGTTTGCATTCTCTGCTCTCTTATACCTTCAATTTTGTTTGTTCTTAAAGAAAACTAAATCCTTTCCATTAGGATTAAAGGATGAGAATTTAAGAAATTGGATTTCAGTGGGTTAGAAAAAGGAAAAAGGAAAAGAATATCCGTATCAAGTTTTGTCCATGTAAATTGTTAGGCGAATGTTAATTCATGCAAATAGTTAGAAAATAACACTTTGTACTCTCACCTTTATTAAAAAAATGACATTCCATCTCCTCATTTTTTAAAAGGTGAGGGCGAATGTCAATTTATATTATTATATGAATGGATTGATATCTCTAAGTGGAGAATAAAAGAAAACCGAAGCTAATTATGAAGATCATAGGTAACAATTTGAGGGCAGACCAAAAATTATGGAATAAAGTGGATCATTCATCCAACAAGAAGTGATATGATTTATTATTATTATTTTATTTTGGAACTAGCTTAAGTAGACCAAGTGGAGAAAAGAAGGTGCTAATAAAAGTGTATTTTGTGGAAGTTAGATAGTTTACATTAAGTTTTGTAATAATATTATAATGCAACAGTTGCTTAATAATCCACTTTCTCCAATTTGACTATGCTTTGATGGTTATGAACTTATGATTCTATCTTCTATCAATAATGGACATATGTGAGTGTGGTAACAACAGCCTTTTCCCATCAAAATACTTCATTATTATCATCTAATGAAGGCAATTAGCAAGTTCTATTTCAAAGCCAAATGGTAAGAAACCTTTGGAAACTTGAAGATGTATACTGCTATTAGTTAAGTTAATTCCTTGATATAAATTATATCACTACCGAGTCAAAAAACTAGAGAAACTGGCCAAGAATTTCATGTACAAGTTTATGTTCCTTAAAGTAGCCAAGTTTCATACCAGGATCAGGATCCTCACTACCTCACACCATATTCTTTAATTACTTTGCAATTAGCCAATATAAAAGAAGCTGAAATTGCAAGAGATGAGAGAGTGAAAATGGAAATTCACATGGGAACATAGTAATTATGAATTGGTTATAAAATAAGTAAACATATCATGGTGCTTCCATCTTTCTATCTTCATTCACTTCCCCAATAATTCTCTTCCAAAACCAATGCTCACTCCACAC
Source organism: Fagus sylvatica (assembly GCA_907173295.1). Taxonomy (NCBI): domain Eukaryota; kingdom Viridiplantae; phylum Streptophyta; class Magnoliopsida; order Fagales; family Fagaceae; genus Fagus; species Fagus sylvatica. The sequence goes on from OU015763.1 coordinate 26,790,070, forward strand.
TCTAGTCATCTGTTCAATGGGCATATTCTTAGTCTCTGGCAACAACAAGTACACAAATACAGACATCACCAACACCCATCCCGCAAAAAAGAAGAAAATCCCAGATTTTAAATGGCAAAGCATGGTAAGAAAAGTTTGAGCAACCATAAAAGTGAAGAGAAAGCCCACTGCTACTGTAATACTTTGCCCTGCTGATCGAATTTCCAAGGGAAAAATCTCACTTGGAACCAACCATCCTAGAGGCCCCCATGACCATGCAAACCCAGCCACATATATACAAATAAAAATTATAATCAAACTTGCATACCCTTTGCTAATCCCACCATGATCCCCAAGCTGAGCTGCCATAAGTCCACCAACCATAATTTGTGAGAGGAACATCTGAATACCCCCAATCATGAACAAAGCTCTTCTGCCAAGTTTATCCACTATAAGCATGGATATGAAGGTAAAGGCAGTACCTAAAACCCCAGTGATCATTAATGAGGACAAAAGTGATGCACTTTCACCTAAACCAATCGTTCGAAAAAGTACTGGTGCATAGAAGGATATGACATTTATTCCAGTTACTTGCTGGAAAAATGGAATTGCTATTGCCATAACCAGTTGCGGCCTATACTTTCTTTGTAAGATATTCTTAAATGGGTGTTTAATGGTTTTTGAAATGGAACTAGCTTTGATAAGATCATCTAATTCTGCTTGGACATCATTGGTGTCTCGGACACGTTGCAGCATTAGCTTGGCCTTTTCATGGTCTTTGTTGTTCTGGATTAGGCTATTGGGTGTCTCTGGGAGGAATAGAGCACCTAATGTGAGGATTGAAGCTGGAACAGCAGCCATGGCTAGGGAGATTCGCCAGCCCCAACCGCCTTTAATCTTCTCAGTACCAAAATTGATGAGGTTAGCTGATAGAACACCTATGCCAACACAGAGTTGAAAGCCAATGTTGGTTGCTCCTCTGTAGTTTGGTGGTGCCATTTCTGAGAGATACAAGGGAACTGACTGCAAAAACACAGTAGATTTTAGAAAAAATGTTTTATCATCATCCAATTCAAAGAGAAGCCCATAAAAAGTTAGTACCTGGTTGGCAAAACCAATACCAATTCCAAGCAAAATGCGACCAAATATAAGCATGTACACATTCAAAGCTGCACCACCAAGGGCTGAACCAGCAAGGAATGCGACACCTCCTGTAAGAATTGATGGCTTGCGCCCAAAGGCTCTAGTGATTGATGAGGCAAATAAGGAAGCAACAAGGCCAGCAATATAGAGTGAGGATGTGAAGGAGGTGAGCAGTTGGCTATCAAATTTGCAGTAGTTGCTAATCTTGGTGTCTTCATTCATCTTAGTGTACACCTCTGGGAAGAACTTCTTGAGAAATGGCTCCATAGAGGTCACTCCTCCTTCATATATTGTTGTTTAGTTAGTGAAACTGTTTGAAACTTCTTTTGTAGTGTTGTTTATCAGATAATGATATTGCTTACTAAAAGCAATATTCATGGTGTTATTAGCAGCTGGAAAGCTTAAAACATTGAATTTTTTTTTTTTAACCTTAATTGAGTATAATGTTTGTAAAAACAAAAACCTGATATGTATCTTGGACAACTATAAAAGGTACTTGAAAATTCCAAAACCACATAACATACCATCGTCAACTATATGTAAATTAGTATAGATCAGTATGTGTTTTCTCAATTGGTCGCTAACATTGCATATGAGAAAAATGACACTAAGCTTTTTTTTTTTTTTTTTTTTTTTTAATGAATATAAAAGTTTAGGAAGAAGGGACCTGAAATTCCAATATCATAGCCAAAGATAACTCCTCCTGTGGCAGCAATCATGCAAAATAGGACCACGAAGGGGGTCATCTTGCCATTATATTTCCCAACTTCACTTGTTATGGCTAACCCAACTGCCATAGCTTCTTCCAAGCTCCAGCACAGTACACACAAACAAGAGAGAGAGACAGAGAGAGAGTTCAAAGTTGTAAGTTCAAAATGAAAAGAGCTGTCTTTCTTGACCGGCAACAGCATCAATGTGATAAAATTGTGGTAAAGTCAATACAAAATATCATATAGTTTCTGGACTTAGCAGAGCATGTGGGCTGTTTGGAGTCTTGTTAGCTTTTGACTGAGACACAGAGAGTTCAAAGTTGTAAGTTCAAAATAAAAAGAGCTGTCTTTATTGACTGGCAACAGCATCAATGTGATAAAATTGTGGTAAAGTCAATACAAAATATCATATAGTTTCTGGACTTAGCAGAGCATGTGGGCTTTTTGGAGTCTTGTTAGCTTTGACTGTCATAATTTGTGGCTCTAACTGATAACCTTATCAACTCATGAAGGCAATTAGCAAGTGCTATCTCAAAGTCAAATGGTAAGAATCGTTTGGGGCTCTAACTGATAACCTTAACTTGAAGATGTATACTCCTATATAAATCAGTTAGTCGGTTCCTTGATATAAATTATTTCACTGCTGTCAAAAGCCTTATATTTTAACTAGCAATTATAAGAAAAACTCAGGTTCAAATCATATTTGATGACTTTGCCATTAGCCTACATAAAAGAAGCTAGAATTGGAAGAGGTGAGAGAGCAAAAATGGAAATTCACATCGGAACATAGTAATTATGAATTGGTTATAAAATAACATATCATGGTGCTTCAACCTTTATATCATCATTCACTTCCTCAACAATTCTCTTCAAAAACCAATGCTCACTCCACACTCTATTCATCTGTTCAATGGGAACATTCTTAGTCTCCGGCAACAAGAAGTACACAAATGAAGACATCACCACCACCCATCCCCCGAAAAAGAAGAAAATCCCAGATTTGAAATGGCAAAGCATAGTAAGAAAAGTTTGAGCACTTGTAAAAATGAAGAAAAAGCTAACTGCAACTGTAATACTTTGCCCTGATGATCGAATTTCCAAGGGATAAATTTCACTTGGAACTATTAAGACAGATATTGTTTCATCTCTATCAGTTACAACAACTGATATACCAGCTGCAACTAAACAACCTCAACAGCATCAGATAGACTCAAAGTTTAAAGATAAAGATAGAAACAAACCTGATAGCTGATAATACTAGATTATCAAGATAAGTTGTATTTAAATATATCAGTTATCTCTACTTGATTTTACTCTGTAAATTCTCATTTATAAATACAGCAGAAGCTCCTGAGATATGCAGGTAGCCAGAAACTCAAACACTATCTTTCCTATAGTTATTAGTCTCTTTATGGTATCAGAGCACTATTAGACTTACGTCAAAATGTCTTCCTCCTCCTCCTCCACCACCACCACAGATTCAACCTCCCACTCTCAAAATCAGCCCACCCCTATTCTCACATCCTCAACTCATCTCCAAATAAAACTCACCAAAGACAATTATCTATCTTGGAAGACGGCCATCACTCCATATATCAATGGCAATAAGATCCTTCACCATATTGATGGTACAACCGTTGCCCCTCCCAAACACATTCCTTCTCCGACCACTCCCAGTGATCTCATCCCCAATCCCGCCTATAACACTTGGTTTGAAACAGATCAGCTTTTGCTGAGTGTACTGGTATCCACCATCTCTGAATCCCTAGTCTCTACCCTTGTTGGTCTCTCTTCCTCTCTTGAAGTTTGGATTACGCTTGAAAAGATGTTCTCTTCTCAGTCCAGAGCCCGGGTCATGCAAACCCGATATCACCTCGCAACCTTAAAGAAGAGCAACTCTACAATATCTGAGTATTTTAACAAGGCCAAGACCTATTCTGACTTGCTTGCTTCCATTGGACAACCTCTCAGCAACAATGACATTGTCACTTATCTTCTCGCTGGCTTACCCTCAGACTATGATTCCCTCATCGTCACTGTTACAATGCGCCTTGAAGACTTTCCTTTAGATGATCTCTATGGTCATCTTCTCACTCATGAACTCCGATTGGAGCAACAAGCTACTGTCCCAGATTTGGGCCTTCCCACAGCTAATCTTGCCACCAAGCCATCATTCCCAAATCAACCACACCGTACCTTCACTAACTTTCACGGTTGTGGCAACAATGGTGGCAGGGGTCGTGGCCGAGGCAACAATGGTTCTTACTCCAACAATGGGTCTTCCTCCAACACCAACTCTTCAAGGTCCTTCTGTCAAATCTGTCTCAAAGTGGGCCATCTTGCTCCAACTTGTTGGCACCGATTTGAACAAAATTATCAAGCTCAACCTGGCCAATCACAAGCTTTTGTTGCTGCCACCTCTTCATCCGTTGATCCTATTTGGTACCCTGATACTGGTGCCAACAATCATTTAACCTCTGATCTTAGCAACCTTAACCTGAATGTTGAAAACTACAATGGTCAAGATCAAGTTCACATCGGCAATGGTCAAGGTTTGCATATTCATCACATTGGTTCTTCTATATTATGCTTTTCTTCTCATGACTTCTTTCTCAAAAACATTCTTCATGTTCCACACATTAGTCAAAATTTACTATCTGTACATCAATTTGCTAAAGACAATAATGTTTTCTTTGAGTTTCACCCTTCCTTCTTTTATGTAAAGGATCTATTCTCGGGCGCCATCCTTCTCAGCGGCAAGAGTAAAGATGGTCTCTACCCCTTTCATTCTCTCCACAAAATAAAGCCACGTGCATTCCTTGGTGAACGAGTCTCTCTTACTCAATGGCATGCTCGTCTTGGTCATCCTGCCTTACGTGTGGTGCGTCATATTTTATCCCAACATCATCTTGCAGTTTCAACAAATAAGTCTCCACCAGTCTGTCATGCCTGTCAGCTTGGAAAGAGTCATCGTCTTCCTTTTTACTTATCTCCCTCTAAGTCTCAGTTTCCTCTTAAATTAATTTTTACTGATGTATGGGGTCCTTCTCCTCACCTTTCAATAAATGGAAATAGATATTATGTTTGTTTCATTGATGACTACTCCAAGTTTATTTGGTTATTTCCTTTCTCTTCTAAATCTGATGTTTAAAATATTTTTCTTAAGTTTCAAACTTTTTTTGAACGTTATTTTGATAGAAAAATTAAATCCATCCAGTCCAACTGGGGTGGAGAATACAGAGGCTTAAATAAATTTTTCTCTTCTCTTGGCATTTTTCATCGTCTCTCTTGCCCACACACGCATCAACAAAATGGCTCAGTTGAACGTAAACACAGACATATAGTTGAAACTGGTCTCACCCTTCTTGCAAATGCATCAGTTCCTTTGTCCTATTGGGATGAAGCTTTTCTCACATCTGCATATTTAATTACTTGTCTGCCATCTCCCATTACCCAAAATACATGTCCACTTGAAATTCTCTATCACAAACAACCTGATTACAACTTTCTCAAAACTTTTGGCTGTGCTTGTTGGCCCCACCTCCGTCCTTATAATTCTCACAAATTAGATTTCTGTTCCAAACAATGTATTTTCCTTGGCTATAGTCTCCATCATAAAGGTTATAAATGTTTGAATCTCTCCACCAATCGTGTCTATATTGCCAGAAATGTGATTTTTTATGAAACTTTATTTCCTTTCTCTCATCTATCAGCTGCACCCCACTTGGTCACTCCATCTTCCACTCATGTTCCTCTTCCTTCTATTCCACAAACTATGTCAAATTCTACTCCAAATGTGGTGCCACACAATAACACCAGTCCTTCTACTCCCACTGCAAGTCCACCTTCTACCTCCATTCCTTCACTTCCATACTCTACTAATGTGAATATGCAGATTCCTTGCCCAGCTGAAGGACTGAATCAGCATCCAATGCAGACTAGAAGCCGTGCCAACATTGTTAAACCCAAGCAGCTGTACCCCGACATCATCAAGTACCCACTGCCCAAGGCTCTCTTTGCAGTCAACACCGCCAGTACCACTGAGCCCAGCTGCTTCACTGAAGCTTCCAAATCAGCAGAATGGCGAGCTGCTATGAACACTGAATTCACAGCCTTACTCAAGAATGGCACTTGGAATCTTGTCCCCCCAAAGTCTCACACAAATGTTGTAGGGTGCAAGTGGGTTTTTCGTATCAAATGAAATGCCAATGGCTCCCTTGCAAGACACAAAGCCCGCTTAGTTGCCAAGGGATTTCATCAGCAACAAGGCCTTGATTACGGTGACACTTTCAGCCCCGTGATAAAACCTATCACAATACGTACTGTATTATCTCTTGCATTTGCCTCCAATTGGAATATCCGTCAATTAGACGTCACTAATGCCTTCCTACATGGTTTTCTATCTGAAGATGTCTACATGACCCAACCTCCAGGATTTGTTCATTCTTCCTTCCTAAATCACGTGTGTCATCTTCGCAAGGCCCTCTACGGTCTCAAACAAGCACCAAGAGCCTGGTACTCTCGCCTCAGCACACGTTTAGTTGAACTCGGCTTCAAAGGCTGCAAGTCAGATACATCCCTGTTTATTCTTCGATCAGGTTCAGATATTACTCTCTTGCTCATCTATGTTGATGATATCATAGTCACGGGTTCCAACTCCACATCCATTGCTGGTTTAATTGCCAAACTACAAGAAGACTTTGCCTTAAAGGACCTTGGTCCTCTAAATTTTTTTCTTGGTGTTAAAGCACACACCACTACCTCTGGTATGTATCTCTCTCAACGTCGCTATATTTCTGATTTACTTCAGAAAACCAAGATGCATGAAGCCAAGCCAGTCACTTCTCCAATGTCATCCAGTACCATACTCAGCAAACATTCAGGTACTTCACTTTCAGACCCAACTTCGTATCGTAGTGCAGTGGGTTCTCTGCAGTACCTTTCTCTCACTCGCCCAAACATCGCCTTTGCTATTAGTAAAGTTTGTCAGTTCATAGCAAATCCAACTGAAGATCATTGGAGTGCAGTCAAACGGATTTTAAGGTGCCTCAAACATACTATAAACCACTGCCTTTTCCTTCATCGTGACACCACCTTCACTCTTCAAGCTTTTCTGATGCCGATTGGGCAAGTTGTCCGGATGACCGTCATTCAACAACCGGCTATTGTCTCTATCTTGATCGTAATCTTATTTCATGGACATCCCGCAAGCAACGTACCGTATCTCGCTCCAGCACTGAATCGGAATATCGTGCCGTTGCTCAAGCCACTACTGAAATTGTTTGGTTGCAATCTCTTCTGTCAGAACTTGGTATTTCCTCCTCTAGCCCGCCTCTGCTCTGGTGTGACAACATTGGTGCAACTTACCTTGCAGCCAATCCTCTGTTCCATGCACGCACCAAGCACATCGAAATTGATGTACATTTTGTTCGTGATTTAGTTTCTGCCAATGCTTTATCTATTCTTTTTCTTTCCTCCAAAGACCATATTGCAAATACCTTCACAAAGCCCTTACCCACGGCACGGTTCAATTCTCTAAGGGACAATCTCAATATCCGCGAACTCCCCTTGAGATTGCAGGGGCATATTAAGACAGATATTGTTTCATCTCTATCAGTTACAACAACTGATATACCAGCTGCAACTAAACAACCTCAACAGCATCAGATAGACTCAAAGTTTAAAGATAAAGATAGAAACAAACCTGATAGCTGATAATACTAGATTATCAAGATAAGTTGTATTTAAATATATCAGTTATCTCTACCTGATTTTACTCTGTAAATTCTCATTTATAAATACAGCAGAAGCTCCTGAGATATGCTGGTAGCCAGAAACTCAAACACTATCTTTCCTACAGTTATTAGTCTCTTTAGGAACCAACCATCCTAGTGGCCCCCATGACCATGCAAACCCAGCCACATATATACAAATAAAAATTATAATCAAACTTGCATACCCTTTGCTAATCCCACCATGATCTCCAAGCTGAGCTGCAATAAGTCCGCCAATAATAATTTGTGAGAGGAACATCTGAATACCCCCAATCATGAACAAAGCTCTTCTTCCTAGTTTATCAACTATAAGCATGGATATGAAGGTAAAGACAGTACCTAAAACCCCAGTGACCATTAATGAGGACAAAAGTGATGCACTTTCACCAAAACCAATTGTTCGAAAAAGTACTGGTGCATAGAAGGTTATGACATTTATTCCGGTTACTTGTTGGAAAAATGGAATTGCTATTGCCATAACAAGTTGAGGCCTATACTTTCTTGTAATGATATTCTTAAATGGGTGTTTAATGGTTTTTGATATGGCGCTAGCCTTGATGAGATCATCTAATTCTTCTTGGACATCATTGGTGCCTCGGACACGTTGCAGCATTAGCTTGGCCTTTTCATGGTCTTTGTTGTTCTGGATTAGGCTGTTGGGTGTCTCTGGAAGGAATAGAGCACCTAGTGTGATGATTGAAGCTGGAACAGCAGCCATGGCTAGGGAGATTCGCCAGCCCCAACCGCCTTTAATCTTCTCAGAAGCAAAATTGATAAGGTTAGCTGATAGGACACCTATTCTAACACATAGGTCAAAGCCAATGTTTGTTGCCCCTCTGTAGTTTGGTGGTGCCATTTCTGAGAGATACAAGGGGACTGACTGCAAAAACAAAGTATATATTAGCACAAAATTTTGACTATAATCCAACTCCAAGATATTCCCATAAAAGCTTACTACCTGGTTGGCAAAACCAACACCAATTCCAAGCAAAATTCGACCAAATATAAGCATGGACACATTCAAAGCTGCACCAGCAAGGGCTGACCTGGCAAGGAATGCGATGCCTTCTATAAGAATTGATGACTTGCGCCCAAAGGCTTTAGTGACTGATGAGGCAAATAAGGAAGCAACAAGGCCAGCAATGTACAGTGAGGATGTGAAGGAGGTGAGCAGTTGGCTATCAAATTTGCAATAGTTACTAATCTTGGTGTCTTCATTCTTCTTAGTGTACACCTCTGGGAAGAACTTTTTGAGAAATGGCTCCATAGAGGTCACTCCTCCTTCATAGTTGCTTACATATGTTAGTGAAACTGATTAAAACTTCTTTTGTAGTATGCTAAATTATTATGGTATCAAAGCAAGTGGTTCTGAGTTTAAATCCTATCTCTGCTCTACCTCCCATTTCAAAAATAAAAAAATCCAACGTTTTGATTAATTGTAATTTACCAATTAGATAATGATATTGTTTACTAATAGCAATATCCTTTAGCCAGTCATATTGATGCCAAATTGTAACAGAAACTGAAGTACTAAGCAGCTGGAAAGCTTAAATCATTGAAATGTGCTTCTTCTTTTTTAACCTTAATTGAGTTCAATGGTTGTAAATTTAAAAATCCAATATGTATTCTGGACAACTATAATAAGGTACTTCAAAATCCAATACTACATTACATACATCGTCAACTATATGTAAAGTTAGTACAGATCAGTCTGTGTTTTCTCAGTTGGTAGCTAACATTGCATATATAGGAGAAAATTAACACTAGGATTTTTATTTTTATATGTAATCCTGATGAATATAAAATTTTAGGAAGAAGGGACCTGAAATTCCAAGATCGTAGCCAAAGAGAACTCCTCCTGTGGCAGCAATTATGCAGGATAGGACCACAAAGGAGGTCATCTTCCCATTATATTGCCCTTCTTCACTTGTTATGGCTAACCCAACTGCCATAGTTTCTTCCAAGCTCCAACACGGTACACACAAACAAGAGAGAGTTCAATGTTGTAGGTTCAGAATAAAAAAGCAATCTTGGACATAGTGGACTTACTGGAGCATGTGTGATTGGTCGTGACAATTGCATGTTTGGAGTCTTGCTGGCTTCAACTGTCTGTCAGCCACATCATTGTGTCTGTTACAAAACAATGAAACACTTCTAAAAATGAGCAGTCACAAAAAGACGTACTCATTGGCTATTGTTTGTAGCATATGGTATGGTTCCTCTAATCCTCTGCCACTTGGAAAAAAGGGATTGGGAAATGGGATTAGATTCTTACACTATGCCATCATTCCAAAACACCTCTAAAAATGAGCAGTCACAAAAATAATTTCCTTTTGAGGGCTGAAGCTTTGGGCAGGCTAGTGTGACTGTGTGAGGCCTGCATGCAATTATCAATTTGATGGTGGGTTCAGATTTATGTTATCAATTGGACCCAAATCAACATATATAAAAAAATGGGGACAGGAAGGGCCCTAGTATGGTACAGCCCAAAGTCTTACCCAAACCAAACCCATATCCGAGAATTAAAAGAAAAAAATAATAATAATAAAAAAACTCTTCACAATGCAATTTATTTTTACAGGTTTTCTTTTTATCTAAAGGTGGGCTTTTAATATGGTTTGCATTATTATTTTTTTTTATTTAATGTGATCCGTTGCCCCAATTGACAAAATATATATGTATATGTGTAAAATGCACTAAGATTTTCGAATTTTTATGCTGTTACAATAAGGTATGTAATGATGAATGAAGATCCTTAAGTCACAAAAGAAGGGAAGACATCTTATTTCTTGGGCAACAGATCACTCAGAGTTGCTGAATACGCATATGGTGGAGCGTGCCTGGTAATATGAGGTACCAGGCTCTCCAAGCTTTGTGTTGGCTTGTAGAATTCATAGGAAAAGGAGGAGCTAAAGGCGTGGAATAAGAAACAAGTAAGATCGTGTCCGACCTTATCATTTGGACGGTGACTTTTTTTATAGCATTTGACATGTGTGTATTAAGTTTGCATGTCTTTAGGATGAGTGGTAGACTACTAGTTATAAGGAGTTGCCTTTGATGACTTAACAATTTCATTTGTTCAACTTTTGCAACCGGTAGGTGAGTAATTTTAGGAACTTGTCCCTTTTGTATTCTATATAGCATCTAACGAATAGCATAAGTGTAGTAACAAGAAGTGGAAGTGGAAATAAGAAGCAAGAGTGAAGCTAGAGAGTAGTGTGATGTGTGTAGCAAAGTTATATAATGTTTTGAATATCAATAAAATTCTTTTTCATTAAGAACTCATTTGTGTAATTTGTTTGAGTAATATTTGATAACATACTTTCTTATTGAGTGTGATTTATTATTTTGACACAATTTTCACAGTGAAAAATCTCAACATAGAAATGAAAGGAAATTGAGAAGAGAATCACTAGAGAGAAAAGTGAGAAAAGTTTCGTCTTATTTCTGTGAATGATGAGTCCCACCACCACTTTACAACGGTATTTATACATGTATATGCTCAATTCTCGTTGGTCAGATAATTGCACACGTTTTAAATGCGTAATACCTAACCAACTACTAATTAGACATGTGCCAACTTCTAACTAAGAAGACATGTGGTAAGAAAACTTTTACCCGTCAAAATACTTTATTACTTAATATCTAATAAAGGCAATTAGCAAGTGCTATTTCAAAGGCAAATGGTAACTTCTATATAAATTAGTTAGTCGGTTCCTTGATATAATTATTTCACTACCAAGTCAGGAAACAAGAGAAACTTGTCAAGAATTTCATGTACATGTTCGTTTTCCTTAATTAGCCAACTTTCATTGCAGGGTCAGGATCCTCACTGCCTCACACCATTCTTTAATGACTTTGCGAAGCCAATATAAAGAAGCTAAAGTTGCAAAAGATGAGAGAGTGAAATTGGAAATTCACACGGGAACATAGTCATTATGAATTGGTATTAAATAAGTAAGCATATTATGGTGCTTCCACCTTTCTATCTTCATTCACTTCCCCAACAAATCTCTTCCAAAACCAATGCTCACTCCACACTCTATTCATCTGTTCAATGGGAACATTCTTAGTCTCCGGCAAAAGAAAGTACACAAATGCAGACATCACCACTGCCCATCCTCCAAAAAAGAAGAAAATCCCAGATTTGAAATGGCAAAGCATAGTAAGAAAAGATTGAGCACCTATAAAAATGAATAAAAAGCCAACTGCTACTGTAATACTTTGCCCTGCTGATCGAATTTCCAACGGAAAAATCTCACTTGGAACCAACCATCCTAGCGGCCCCCATGACCATGCAAACCCGGCCACATATACACAAATAAAAATTATAATCAAACTTGCATACCCTTTGCTAATCCCACCATAATCTCTAAGCTGAGCTGCCATAAGTCCACCAATTATAATTTGTGAGAGGAACATCTGAATACCCCCAATCATGAACAAAGCTTTTCGTCCTAGTTTATCCACTATCAGCATGGAAATGAAGTTTGAGATAGTACCTAAAACCCCAGTGATCATTAATGAGGACAGAAGTGACGCACTTTCACCAAAACCAATAGTTCGAAAAAGTACTGGTGCATAGAAGGTGATAACATTTATTCCGGTTACTTGTTGGAAAAATGGAATTGCTATTGCCATAACCAGTTGAGGCCTATACTTTCTCTGTAAGATATTCTTAAATGGGTGTTTGATGGTTTTTGATATGGAACTAGCTTTGATGAGATCATCTAATTCTGCTTGGACATCATTGGTGCCTCGAACACGTTGCAGCATTAGCTTGGCCTTTTCGTGGTCTTTGTTGTTTTGGATCAGGCTGTTGGGTGTCTCTGGAAGGAATAGAGCACCTAGTGTGAGTATTGAAGCTGGAACAGCAGCCATAGCTAGGGAGATTCGCCAGCCCCAACCGCCTTTGATTTTCTCAGTACCAAAATTGATGAGGTTAGCTAATAGGACACCTATGCCAACACAGAGTTCAAAGCCAATGTTTGTTGCTCCTCTGTAGTTTGGTGGTGCCATTTCTGAGAGATACAAAGGGACTGACTGCAAAAACAAAGTATATATTAGTACCAAATTTTGACCATAATCCAATTGAAAGATATGTCCATAAAAAGTTACTACCTGGTTGGCAAAACCAATTCCAATTCCAAGAAAAATCCGACCAAATATAAGCATGGAGACATTCATTGCTGCACCACCAAGGGCTGAACCAACAAGGAATGCGGCAGCTCCTACAAGAATTGATGGCTTGCGCCCAAAGGCTCTAGTGACTGACGAGGCAAATAAGGAAGCAACAAGGCCGGCAATATAGAGTGAGGATGTGAAGGAGGTGAGCAGTTGGCTATCAAATTTGCAGTAGTTACTAATCTTGGTGTCTTCATTCATCTTAGTGTATACCTTTGGGAAGAACTTTTTGAGAAATGGCTCCATAGAGGTCACTCCTCCTTCATAGTTGCTGACATATGTTAGTGAAACAGTTTGATACTTCTTTTGTAGCATGGTTTATTAGATAATGATATTGCTTACTAATAGCAATATTCCTGGTGTTATTAGTTATTTGCGAGTCATATTGATGTCAAGTTTAAACAGAAACTGATCTAATAAGCAACTGGAAAGCTTCAAACATTAATTTTTTAAAAACTAAAAAATAAAACCTTAATTGAGTACTCTTAAAGATATATCAAGGCTCATTTTTGGTCAAGACCCAAATCCAATACTTGGTGTACAAGCAAAGAAAGTTTATATGTAATTCAAGTCAAATAACTCTAGTTAATGTATAGTTCTTTATGAATAGTTAATGTATAATTAGTTTAGGGTTTAGTTTCCTATAAATATCCTGCTAAAGCTCATTATAATATATCAGATTCTATAGTAAGCCCTTAAGAGCTTTCTCCTATGGATGCAGTAACCCTACTTTCGCTCTCTCTCCCTCTCTACTCTTTACACTCTTAACATCATTATTACTTCCTCCTTATTTAATGTACTACTACGCTATCATAGTAGTGATTATAACAAGTACAATGTTTGTTAAAACAAAAACCTGATATGTATCTTGGACAGTACTTGAAAATCCAATAACTTATAAGAGCATTCCCAGCTAGGAAGCACCGGTACGGCAAAATGGGCGCCGTACCCGTACCGGGTACGTCGTGGGTACGTATACCGCCGGGGTACCGCTGCATGCGTACCCCAGGCGTACCCGTTTTCGGCCAAAAAAAAAAATTTCCGGTACGGTTTTGGTACGGGTCCGGTACGGGTCGGGTCGGGTCCGGTACGGGGCGAGCCAAAACGGCGCCGTTTAAGGTAAATCTCAAACTTAAATATCATCTCCCGATTCTTCTCAGCCACTCGATCTCCCTTCTCTGCAACGCTGCTCGACTTCTTCTCTGCAACGCCACCGCCGCTCGATCTCTGTCACTCCACGCTGCTCGACTTCTTTCCACCTCAATATTGAAAAACAAACGACTTAGCAGCCTTTGGACACAGCACTGCAGAAGTGATTCCCCATTTACCACATAGAATTCTATTCAGAATAGAGGCAAAAATATTACTTGTGCTTTCTACTCTTCCCTTACCATCCCTCTTGATGTCTCTAAAAATTTGCTCTTCAGTTCTAATCCTCCTGGAGTGGATGATAGCCGTAAGGTTAGATGGGTAAAGCCAAGAAAATATCTCGTGGCTTTGGGGCTTTGGGCAGTCCGCCCAATATAAACTTTTGTCTCTCTTATCTCACTTTACACGTGGCCACATCTCCCCCATCTTTTGGTTTTTAAATTTTTTTTTTTCTCAATTAAACTATCAACCAGCTGGCATATAGCATGATCCGGATATTATTATTGTCATTTTAAAGATGTTTAGCAAGTTATATGGAATTTAATACTAATTATTTTGGTTTCAATGTTTAAATGCTTATTTCATTTATTCTTTTGAATCTTGGATGTAATATAAAGACCATTTAATGGTATTTTATTATTTATAATTGTTATTAAATTCACATATGTTTAAAAATATATGCATAAAAATATATAAAAATATATAATTAAAAAATATCCCGCCGTACCCGTACCCTAGTTTTTCAGGAATTGCCGTACCGCCGTACCGTACCAGTACCTGTACCCGAAAACGTACCCGTGCTTCCTAGATTCCCAGCCGGATCTCTATTGAATCTCTATTTTACATCTTCAAAAAGCAACTTTTCTATTTTACAAACTCATTTTAACATAACACCCTACATTCCATTCTCTATTTTACAATACATCCTATTAAAATATTATAAAAAAATAATTTTTTTTTTCTTTTTTCCACGCTTCCCCAACCACACCTCACGGCAACACCAACCCACAGCGCCCTACACAACCCACACCCACCACCACCCCATGGCCATCGATCCCTCTTCCACCCCAAAGCCACAACCACCGATCCCTCTTTCCACAGCAACCCAAACCCATCACCTCAACCAACAACCACCGATCCCTCTTCCACAACAACCCAAACCCACCCACCTCAGCCCACAACCACACTCGCAAACCCACCCACCCATCACCAACCACATTGCGCCGCTACACAACCAATTGCGCCACTCTCCACGGCAACACCAACCCGATTGTGCCGTTACACAACCCACACCGCCACTCTCCACGGCAACACCAACCCACGGCAACACAAACCACAGCCTAGCACAAACCACACCTCCGATCTACAACCCAACACCCCACGCCGGAATCCACAGCCATAAACCCAAAATTATCTCCGATCTACAACCCAACCCACAGCCCAGCCCAGCACAAACCACACCTCCGATCTACAATCCAGCATCCCACGCCGGAATCCACAGCCACAACCACACCGTGAGGAAGAGTAGAGAGCACTCCATGAGAGAGAGAGAGAGAGAGAGAGAGGTAGACAGAGAAATGGAAAGAAAAATGAAAGGAGAGAGAAAGAGTGAATAAAAAAAGGAAAAATAAGTTTACAGGTTTGCACAGTAACGTGTAAAAATACACGTTACTGTAGCATTGTGTAAAAAAAAAAGCTATTTTAGAGCACGGTTGGGAGCCTTTTTTGTGATATTTTGTAAACATATCATCTATTATTTTTGATAAAGCAGTATATCTATTATAGAATGCTCTAACATATATATCATCAATAATATGCAGATCAGTATGTGTTTTTAAATTGGTCGCTAACATTGCATATATAGGATAAATTTAACACTAAGATTTTTATAACAATTTTTTTTATTAAAGAAAAAAATACTAAGATTTCAAATTTTAAGGAAGAAGGGACCTGAAATTCCAAGATCGTAGCCAAAGAGAATTCCTCCCGTGGCAGCGATCATGCAAGATAGGACGAAAAAGGGGGTAATCTTGCCATTATATTGCCCTTCTTTTCTTGTTTTGGCTAATTCAACTGCCATAGCTTCTTCCAAGCTCCAACACAGTACACACAAACAAGAGAGGGTCGTAGGTTTGAAAATTAAAAGAGCAGTCTTACTTGACTGGTACTAGCATCAATGTCATAAAGTTGTGGTAAAGTTAAAACCAATGTCATAGTTTTTGGACTTTATAGTGAAGCATGTGGGTTTGGTTTGGTCATCACAATTGCAGGTTTGGAGTCTTGCTAGGTTCACTTTCTGTCAGTCACATCATGTCACAAAATGTAGCACCACTATTTAAGTTGCTGGCTTCATTTTTCGGATAAAATATCTGTCATTTGTTGAATTCCGTTTATGATAAAATGCATGTTATTTGTTGTATTTCATTTGTGATAAAATGCCTGTTATTTATTGTATTTATCATATAAAGTCTATCATTTGTTGTAAGGAAGTTTACCACAAGTGACAGGCATTTTATCACAAATGACAAGCATATATACATATATAAAAGCAAAAACCTCAAATTGTGAGAGTTTGAAGTTCTGCCAATAGACACACTTGAGGTTTTGCCAAGTATCCCACTTATGTAGTCTTCCGTCTTATTTTTATATTAGTATCATATGTCACTCTTCTTTGAAAGAGAAATAACAATCATTCAATGTATCATTTCTCTTAACCTAAGTATCGATTGAGCAATGCTACATACACAACATAAATGTACTGGCATAAATGTACTGGCAGTAATGTATTATTATGATCAGAAGTAACTCACCTATGCAAATATCATAATGTTCAAATGGGTGCAACAACATCATAACTACAATTTATTACATTAACAACACATCACAGGAGTTCTCTATTTTTTTTTATAGTTGTGATAGTATTTGAACTAGTATTTGAACCTATAGCGTCCGCTCCATTATATTGTTCTTACCATCAGGCCAAGACACCAATTGGTTTTTGATGTAGAAGAGATTTGAATCCAAGTCTCTTACTCAACGATAAGAGACTTTATCAGTTGAGCTAACTGGAACTCATGCGAGTTCTCTATTAATTACAACAAATGATCACATCGACAACAAGATGGTCCTCCACGGGACCAAACTCACCCCCTTGATATTGATGTTTGTTCCAAAGGGACCAAAATCCTCTAAAAATGAGGAGTCACAAAGATATACTCATTGGCTAACGTAGGCATGAAAGATTGAGAGGATGAGGGAAGTCCGGAGTGGGATTAGGTAGGGAGAAATAACTTCTCGATAGGTACGGGTAGGTTGGGGTACTTAATGAGAGAATTCCACACACTACAAAAAACACTTTTTTCGAGGATCACAACCTTCGAAATAACATTAAAACCCTCGAAACAAATTAATAGAGTGTTTTTTTTTTTTTTTTCTAAAATATATATTAAGATATATCATATAATAATAATAAAATATAACAATAATAATTAATGTACATAAATTAAATAAACAGTACAAATAAATAAGACCTTAATACAACTTTGTTATTTTGTCATGTATTGTTATTTTGGTACTTAATAGTTACTTAGTTATTGACTTTTAAATAATTTGTGTTTGGAAAATATATACAATTTTGGTAGCTAATAGAGATGTAGAATATGTAATTAAGTTGCATTATATTGTAAAATTTATCTATTTTCTTTAATGATTCTTTAACATATATATCATCAATTATTGATTTATTGGTATTTTTTATTTTTTATTTTACAATAAGTAAAATCTTACAATTGTCGATCTAATTCCACGATCCGATCACCAAGCTCTTCTCAATGATCCTAGGTAGGAGTAGATTTTTACACTATGCCATCATTTAACGGATCCTCTCTCAGTGTCATAGCAATACAACATAAAGACATGTACCTTCTCACCGATCTTAGGTGCGCTTTTATTTTTATTTTTTAAGGTTATTTGATGTGAGGGTGGATTGGTCAGTTTAGGATGATGGAAAGGTATTGGGTATGGCCACGTTTGGTGATGGAGAGCCGGAGAGGAAGAAGATAAGAAAGAAAAGAAGAAGAAGAAAATAAAGGGCGTTCAAACTTCAAAGGCAAAAGAAATAATTACAAAGAGTTTAGACTCAATGTTCAATGGGTTTTCTTTTCAAAAACAAAAAACAAAACAAAGGTTACTGACTAAGATGATGACAGCTATCATCAATTGTGATGTAATTAACTAATTACCATCATATGTGAAGTTGATACTATCCAATTTTTTACTATATGCGCTGATACCACAAGGGGAAGCAGCGCATATACAAAGCAATATATATTAGTATATGCAATATATATGATTAATAAGGCGGTAAAACCAGCCAATTGTATATATATAAAGATATATATATAACAATATAACAAAATATTTATTAAGGCGGTTGGACCAACCAATTATATATATTAAAACAAGTTTAATATAAGGGATGTAAAAAGATAATGCAAAAGATTATTCAAGAAATTACTTTATTGAAAGTAATTACTTACGGATTACAAGGGTTTAATCAATTGGATTAGAAGCTGGAAGTGTCCATGCTTGCTTACAAGTTTGATATGGGTAGGGGAATCGGTAGACAACCTATTCTAATTCAAGGCTTTCAACACATGAATGCTTGAATATTATGAGAGAAGGTTGAGCTAAAAATTCTGCCTACAATACAATGGAAAGCCATATATATAGGCATACAAATGCAAAGGAAGGAGTCATCGGACAAGTCTTCAAATGCATTGAAAGAAGTCTTGAAACATCATCATTGGAGGACTATTTTCTTTTTGAAAATGGTCTTGGAATCTCATCATGATAGGCCAAGAAGTCTTTCTTTGATGATGGGAGACAAGAAAGCTTATTTTACTATTTGCTTTACTTTTGAAAAAGCAATAGTAATTCTTGGAGAAGCAATTGTCGTAGATGTATTTGGCAAACTTTGGCAATTCATTCTTTGCAGTGATTTTGACAGCAACTTTGTTATTTGTCGGAACATGCTTATTAACAGTGCAGATTCTTCTGACAGAATATTTTTACTGTAGTAGACTGACTGTAGTTTTGCTGATAAGTCCTTATTCAAGGAATTGTTCCTCAAGAAGGGCTTCATATTCTTCTAATTCAGCATTTGGGTCTTGGGCATCCTGGTAAAGAGAATCTTCATACCAATTCTTTTTCATTGGAACTGAGAACTGGGAAAGGTGGACCATTTCAGTGGTTGATCCTTCTGAGGATGCTGAAGATTTTGCTGGGGATTTTCCTTTGCCACTGGCAGAGGCAGAGGCTGCTTGGCAAGCTTGGGCAGCCAACTTGCATATTTCTGCAAGCTCTTCAGGGGATTTTCCTGAAAGGAAATTTGGGATGGAGGAAGATGGCTGGTCTTCAACTTGTTTAATTTCGGGGAATTCATCAAAGACAAAGTTTATGATTCTGTCTCTGTCAAAATTATCCCAACATTTAACTGCGAAGTTCCTGATTAAAATATTGTTTTTAATCTGGTAACTCCATTTAACAATCCATGGGACCTTGTATTTGAAGCAGAATAGCAGAGCTGGGGGAAATCTGCTAATATATTCTGTGCACCTGTACATTTGAACAAACTGATTAAGAGCCTGTCTAATCGTTCTGGTGCACAGAGGGGGATCTTTTTTAATCTTGGGGGGCTCTGTGTTCCATAGAGTATCTGGGATGATCTCTATTTGGGCACCATGCTTGGACCACCATTTCAAGAACCACATTGGTGGTTGACATTCTGGTTTAGTAAACTGGAAATCCTTGTTGAATTGGATGAACCAGGAATGGGACATATCAAGGTATTGGATGAGTAGTATTTGGTACCACGCATCAATATAATCATAATAATTGTACTCAATAGAATGATTTTTTAGGGGCTTGGAATGCCAAGGATGACCCCAATCTCTCAGATGAGTAAATTTAATGATTTCTACCTTATGGAAAAGGATTTGATTTTTAGTGGCTGGGGTTTTTCCAAAGATAGATTTTATTTCTACAGAACCTTCTTGTTGGAGGATGTTCTGATAAAATTGGATGGTTTTGTATGGAATAGAGGGGCAGTAATGCTGCTGGACTCCATCAGTGGGATGAAGGGGAAAATATGATTTTATTAATAGGAGGGGATCTTCAATTCTTCGGTGTTCGAACTCAATTGGAAAGAGTTTTTCATCGAAGAGAAGGAAATAAGGGGAAACAGCTTTTTTGTTGTTTCTATGTTTAATTGGGGCTGCTGGAGTAGCAGGAACAATCTTTTTATTGAACGGGTCATAAGGCTCGACAAGGGCTTTAGCAAAGGAAGAACTGCTTTGGACAGGTTTTCCTAAGGATACCATCCTGGAGGATGATGGGTTATTTTGGGAAGAGGCTTGTTGGGGATTGTACCTAACAAGTTGGCTCGGGGTTACTAACTCTGGCTTTATTTCTGGGAGCTTATTGGGTGGAATTTTGCTGGAGGTGGAGGTAGCTTTTTTGGCGTTTTTACCCGCCATCTTTATTCTGCAAAAATTCACGGGTAAGGAAGTCAGGGATGGAGTTTTGGCTTCCTTTAATATATTCAATTTCAAAATCAAAAATACTTAATATAGATTGCCATCGGGCAAAAATGTGTTTTGATGCAATGTTTTCAACATCTTTTTCTAAAACATATTTTGCAGATTTGCAATCAATGCGAATGAGAAATTTTTGATTTATTAAATCAGTATGAAATTTATTGATGCATAGTACTATAGATAAAATTTCTTTTTTAATAGTACTATAGTTATTTTGCGCTTTAGTCCAGACACCAGAATGGAAACGAACAATTTGTTCAGGAGAATCTGGACTGATTCTTTGCTTCAGAATACCACCGTATCCAATGTCGGAGGCATCAGTTTCAACAATTTTGAAAGAATTTATTGTTGGAATGCCAAGACAAGGCAGAGTCTTAACATATTTTTTAATATCTTGGACAATGGAAGTGTGAACATCTGTCCAAGGGGGAGGATTTGTTTGGAGTCTATCAAACAAAGGTTTACATTGCTTCCTAAGATTTTGATAGAAATCAGCAACATAGTTTAATGAACCCAAAAATCTTTGGAGTTGAGATTTGTCAAGAATTTTATCAGGAAATTTATCAGCAAACTTGATGACTCGATCTATGGGACTGATTTTACCCTGATAGATGTTGTAACCAAGGAATCTTATTTTTGTCTGGAAAAGTTTAATTTTTGGAGAGGAGACTACTAAACCACTGTGTTTAATAGTTTCTAGAAACGTGTACAAATGTTTCCAATGTTCGTCAATGGATTTACTGAAGATAAGAACATCATCTATGTAGACAATGCAGAATTTACTAAATGGATTGAAAATGTCATTCATGATGTTTTGGAACTCACTCGGGGCATTTTTTAATCCAAAAGGCATTACATTCCACTCATAATGACCAAAAGGGGTGGTGAATGCAGTTTTATATTTATCATCTTCATGGATCTGGAATTTGCCAAAATCCACTTTTAAGATCAAATTTACTAAAAATGACTGAATCACTCAATCGATTTATTAAATCTTGTTTATTAGGAATTGGATATCTTATCCATTCCAAGACTTTATTTAATGGCTTATAATTTATTACAAGTCTAGGGACACCTCTTTCTAGTTCAGCATTTTTCTGAACATAGAAGGCTGGACAAGACCAAGGGGATTTACTATGCCTGATTATCTTTTTCTCGAGTAAATCATTAATTTCATTTTTACAAAATTCCATGATTTCTTGATTCATTTGGATAGGTCTGGCTTTAGTAGGGATATTCCTTTCATTAAAATCTTTAATGTAAGGAAGTTTAACAACATGAGTTTTTCTATTCCAGAAAGCATTTGGGAGACTGGAACAAACTTCTTGGTTTAATTGGCTTTGGAATTTTTCAATTTTATGTTGAAGAATTTCACATTTTAATTGTCGTTCAATTCTTTGAAAATGAATTTCATCTTGTAAGAATTTGACATGTTTTTCTTTACTTTTAATCAAACAAATTGATTGTGAGATTAAATTATCTTGCAACATTTTAATGTCATTTTCTTCAAATTGTTGAAGAAATTCAAATTTAACAGGCTGTCCAAAAGGGGCAGTTGTTATACCATCCACATCTGTTGTGAAAGGTAATAATAAATGGATAAAGGGTAATCCAAGGATTACTTTATCACTTATATTTTTAACAAGAACAAATGATGTTTTAAAACAGACTTTGTCTTTGCAAACATGAGCGTTATTGATTTCATATTTGATTTGCATTTTGCTACCATTGGCAGAGCTTAATTTTTCATTTGATTTTTCAAAATATTTAGTTGGGATGAGACCTTCTTGGATACAATTTAGGTCTGCACCGGTATCAACTAGAACGATAACTTCAATTTCAAAGTCATCAATTATTAATTTAACATATGTGTGCCATCTTACTGGCGCAATTTTATTTAAGAGATTACAAGTATCTAATCTCATCATCAGATTTATTCAATCTTTTATAAGAAGATTCAGGTTGTTCATCTTCAGAGGAAGATTCATGATTATTAAGGGGTTTGAAGATTTTATCGAGTTCAAGGATAGATACTCGGTCTTCTAATTTATTATTTTTATTTTCCAATTTAAGATTTTTATCTTCAAGTTGTTTGTTGACATCTTTTAATTGGATGATTTCTTGTTTAATTTGTTTTATTTCAAGTTGTAAGTCTTCAAGGCTTACTTTCTTTGTTTTAAGCTTATTAAATCTTTCAAGAGTTTCTGAAAGGCTTATTGTGGGTTTAGGAAGTTTATTATCTTTTACTTCATCTTTTTTATTAAGCATTTTCCTAAGTTTGTAAAGCATGCTTGCTTTTAGTTCTGGATCATTAATTTTACTTATTGCTTCTAGGAGCAATTCTTCGTGTTCTTCTTGTTTAGACATGACATTTATTCTTTTATCTGCACAACAATTATCTGTGCATCCAAATTTTATTATCTGGGGTTGAGGACGATGAAGATGAATATTCATCAGAGGAGGATTCAATCTCATCTGGTGATATTTCATTTTCACTATCAGTATTTCTTAATTCAAGAAGATTATATAATTCTTCTTTTTCTTTATCATTTATTTGGAGTTGGTTTATTTTTTGTTTAACTTTACAGTCATTAGCAAAATGACCATATTTACCACATTTAAAACATTTTGTTTTCTTTTTATCAAATTTTTTATTATCATATTTTTTATAATTTTTATTAGATTTTTTAGAAAATTTCTTATTTTTGTTATAGTATTCATTGGGTTGAAAATTTTTCTTTTTCTTCCAAATCCTACCTTGTTTATTATATTTTTCTTTTTTATGTTTAGTATATTTTCTTTGGGAAGGAGCTATGGATGAGATTCCATATTGCTCACAGAAGTTTCCCATTTCATATTTAGCTTTTCTTTTATTATCATATTGCTGTTTGGCAATACGTTGTTCAATACACATTTTCAAACCTTCTTGTTTGATTGTGCTTATTATATCTCCATAGGTTAGGGTATCATAATCAATGATCCCATTGGAGTTGCTTAATACTGTCCTAATTTTATGGGCAAAAAGATTAGGTAAACCATCAATGAATTTTTCTTTCCAAAATGGTTTGTTACTATCATCTCTTAGCATAACTCTAGAGGTAAAGACATCTTCATACCATCTAAAGTCACTCATGGTTGGACATTTAAGATTACTTAATTGGTCGTGGATCCTAGAGGTAATGTTACTAGGTTGGCCAATAAAGTGTCTTATTATTGTGAAAACAAGAGTATTAACTCCATCAGGAATTCCCATTCCTATTCTTTCATCGAAGAGAGGATTGCCTTCTTCGTCTCTTTTAACAGAATTTTTTATTAATTCTCTAGATTCTTCAGTGAGATGTTTTTCCCACCAGGATTTTAACTTTCCAGAGAAACCTGTGGCTAATAAGATCAATTATTTCAATGTGATTTAATTGATGATTAGTCATATAACTATTGGCTACCATGGTTAGATGACTAAGTTTATTAAGAACTTCCTGTTCAGAAAGTCCATCAATGTTCCATTCATAAAGTTTATCTGCAGACACCGAGAATTGGTGCTGAAAGCTTCTTTCTTCAAATTGCATATCTGGAGGTGTTGGCCTGGGATACCAATTTTTTGTGAAAGTTGTTGGGTTTGGTTTTTTATTATGAATTCTTTGGATTTTTCCAAAGGCTTGTTCAAGTTTATTAATTTCTTCATCAGAAGTGGCTTCTGAGTTTGAAGAACATGTTTCAACAGTTACTATGTCTTTGTTTATTACATTTAATTTGGAAGTAGAGGGTTCATCCTTTACTTTGTTTAATTCTTTTAACATTTGTTCTATTTTCTCCCTAGTTTTTGTTTGACTAGTTTTAAGACTTAGATTTGGCTTTAATTCTTGAGTTTTTATTAAAGGAATGTCTGTTTTGACTGGTTTTGACTCAATATTGATTGAATCAATTTTAGTTTCAATTTTATCAAGTTGATCACCAATAACATTTAAACATTTATTGGTATAGTTATTTTGTTCAATTATTTTTCTTTCTTCATCCTTTTCTGGCTTAGTAGGAGGAATTTTAAAAGGGGAGGCTTTTACTAAATCTTTTCCATCTTTCCCAACATTTATTAGAATGTTTTCTTTTGGGGGATGAGAGGATTCAACAGATGTTGATGTTTTGTCATGGAGCATCCATTTAGATTTAGTAACTACATTTAATTCTTTTAAATTTTGGATAGTAATTATCAACAAAATCAAAGAAGTGAATTTCTCTTCTTAAATCTTGCATTACTGATTTCCATTTTTTATAAATTAATTGTTTTTCTTCTTTATTGTGGGTTTTGCGATGTTTTTCGCGACGACCCTTGTTTTTCTCAGAATCAAATTCTGAATTTAACATTTCCCAATTTATTTCAAAAGGTTTTTTAATAACATTTAATTGGTTATCTTCACCATACATTTCTGAGGGTGTTGGTTCTAGTGATTCATTATCAGATCCAACAGCTTCATTTGTTTTATTATTATTATTATTATTATTATCAACCGTATAATAGGCTGATTCAACTTGAGAAGATGTTGATTTAACACCTTTTTGTTTAATATCTAAGTTTTTATTCTTTTCTTTTTGTTTATTAAGATTTAATTCATTTAGATATTTTTCTAAATCTTTTTCTTTTTCTAGATCTTGATCTCTTTTACTAGTTGAAGAAGAACCAGAGAATGAGCGTCTAGAGCTTTGATATTTTATTAAAGGAGGTATTCTGGGTTTACTATGATCAAACCTAATTTTTACAGAGCCATCATGGAACTGTAAAACTGAGTCTAGGTTATCTTGGTTGGCGAGATTTATTGGTTGTTGAACTGTGGGTGGCATCTCATTTGGGAGATCCCATTCATCAGGAAGTTTGATGTCTTCCCAGTTAATCATTTTAGGGACATTAGTGTTAATGTCTTCTCTACTTGTTTGAAGTAGTAAAGTTTGGTTTTGAGGATCTTTTATTAAAGCTTGAGGATTCAAGTTTGATTTAAAGAGTTTGTAGTATATTCTATATACCAAGGCAAGAGGACGACTTCCTTCTATCATTTGATATCCAGAAGTATTTATTCTTAGAGTTAGTGCTTTTTCAGGAGCACCATCATTAAGACTCAATGTTAAATCTGGGTTAACATTGAACCAGATTGGTCCATGGGCGAGACTTGCTTCGACCATGCCAAGGCGAGCTTGAATTTCGTTTGTGAAACGAGCATCAATTAATCTTAGTAAGACAGAGGCATTTATTCCTCGTCTAGTGAGAGGTTTAATTCCTACTTGGATTAATCCTATATGGATAAATTTAAAACCTTTATTTTTGAATTCTTTCATTTCAGATTTGCGAAACAAAAGAGTTTCATCTTTAGATTTATTAAGGGCATAGGCTCTTTCTACAGATTTAACTTTGTGTTCTGTTTGGAACACATCTGAAGCCCATGAAGATTTATAGACTTCATTTTTATTTATTTTTGGGAGAGTCCAATTTTGGAGATCTCTCTCAGAATGAGGAAGAAGTTCATCTTCTTCATGCACTATATCACTTAAGGTTGCCAAGCTACTAGATCCTGATCTAGAGCTGACAGTTGAGTTAGATCTGCGAAGTTTATTAAACATTTTCAAGTTTATCAATTTATTATGTTTATCTTTTTAATCTTTTTAATGTTTTCTCTCTTACTAAAATGCTAGGTTCTCTCACTTCCTATACCCTGTCCGCTCACGCCCACCGCTCATGCCTCTACACTCGGGACTTACTGTTTGGAAAAGGACTCACTGTTTGGGTGAGGGTACTCAGATTTGAGATAGATAGTTTAATAGCAAGGGATAGACAATATCAAGATTATTGAAGAAAACACAAAGAACTGATAACCAAGAAAAGAAGAATAAAAGCAACACAGATATTAACACAACCACCAACAAAAGATGAAGATGAACTTGGCTCTGATACCA
>OU015763.1:26816641-26845564 GCA_907173295.1 Fagus sylvatica
TTTTTTTTTTAACCTTAATTGAGTACAATGTTTGTAAAAACAAAAACCTGATATGTATCTTGGACAAGTATAATAGGTACTTGAAAAATCCAAAACCGCATAACATACCATCGTCAACTATATGTAAATTAGTATAGATCAGTATGTGTTTTCTCAATTGGTCGCTAACATTGCATATGAGAAAAATGACACTAAGCTTTTTTTCTTTAATGAATATAAAAGTTTAGGAAGAAGGGATCTGAAATTCCAATATCATAGCCAAAGATAACTCCTCCTGTGGCAACAATCATGCAAGATAGGACCACAAAGGGGGTCATCTTGCCATTATATTTCCCAACTTCACTTGTTATGGCTAACCCAACTGCCATAGCTTCTTCCAAGCTCCAGCACAGTACACACAAACAAGAGAGATACTAAAAAAGCAATGGTAATCAATATTAAACTCTTATTTGTCTTCCAGCAAAGAACAAGTTGTTTCTTGTTATTATGTAAGAAACAAAACTCATATAGAGGAATAGACATTGGCATACAAAATTAAAAGGTGTGTACAATTAAACACATAGACAAGAACACATGTTTCCAGCATGTAAAGTTTTATTTTTTGTATCTTCTTCATTTCATTCTAATGGAGTGTTCCATGGCTTTGGATGAAGGTGTTGTTCCCAAAACATACCAAGCAAGCATGTTCACGTGTTAAACCTCAGCAGCCATCTTCTTCCCTTTATTCTCTGTAGGTTTTACAAATATATATATAAGCACCAACATGTGTCAATAAATATTTAAAGTCTTTTTTTTTTTCATGTCAACATACATGCTCCAAAGTCAAAACGGAAACTATAATTAGACTAATATTTAAATCTTAAAGTCATTGTTGTATATTCAAAATAAATAAACAAAGTACTAAAGTACTATGCAAAATAAGGAAATTTCAAAATTATCAACTATTGAGGAATTGCAATCAAACAAACCAGAGTTCCTCTATACTCCATTTCTTTTCCTTGGCCATACCCTGGTTTCCATCTTCCTTACCCTTATACACAACCTCCAGTGGGATGACCCGCCACCCATTCCTTTTTGAACCAATCCCAACCATTTCCTCCTATCATAAACCCACATGACACACATTTTAATAAACCTCCATCCTTTGCTCCCAGCATAACTCCACAATGAAAAATATCATTTTTGAACCAATAATAACCATTTCGTCCCATCACAAACTCACCTGACACACATTTTAACAAAGCTCTATCCTTTACTTCCACTATAACTTCACAATGAAAAGTAAAAGCAAACCTAACTTAGCTTTGAAACAAAAATTCACAAGGGTACCTATAACTATAAACATATAAATATGTGCTATTTCCAATATTCTATTCACAAGGGTACTTATAACTATAAACATATAAATATGTTCTATTCATAAGGGTACCTATAACTTTATTCACAAGTATCAGCACATGATCATTTTAAGCACAAACATGATCTTTAAGAACCATTTCAAGAGAAACGGGTTTACGAATCATTTCAATTGCAAGAATGTCTACTAAACAAGTTTGTAAATTTCATTGACCTCGTGGTTGTGCTAGTAGATTCCATTGACTTCGTGGTTGTGCCCATCTGAAAAAGATAAGACAACATTAATCAGTCTAACCTAAAAAAAAATTCTCAATTTTTCTATCATATACATAGATTAAATATAATAAACAAATAATAACATACAACATCTCTATTCTTCATGTAATGGAACGCTTGCATGATTATATTCAATTGTTCATGCATCTCTTGTTGTTGGTCCTCTACTTGAGCCATTTTTCGAGTTAATGTATTGCGCTCTTTTCGAGCTTCTTCACGTTCCATTCTAGCTTCATCGTGTTCCCTTCTGATGTGGTCTATTTCCTTTTGTAGCTTCTCACATAAACGTTTCCTAGTTTTTGGTGGTAATGGTCCAAATCCCATGCCTTTCACGTATCCCGACCTCTCGCCTACAACTTGCTCAAATGTATCATTCTCTATCAACTGTATAGAATCATCTCCTTTATATGATTCAATAATTTTGTGAGAGACAGCCTCCTACATGAAAATTCCATATGAAAACATTAATAGTAATATATACTACTTTAAAAAATACGATATATGATAGTTTAACTTATTTTTAAACAGACATGTTTTAATTAACATAAAATTTCCTTATAACTATCATTCTTGATTTTCATAACACAAAAGCGAGAATAATCAATATATAACACTTACATCTATAGGGATGATCAAAGGAAAATATAAAAGGTAAAGTCTACACAACAAAATATGCATAGCCTAAAGAGTCATAGATAGTGATCCTAATAGTGGCACATCCTAAAAAGCATATCATGAGTAGACAAGAGGAAGGTGAATAGATCTATGAGAAAGAGAAAGAGCGAGAGAGATGAAAAAAAAAATTCAAATTGGAAACAAACCCAATCATGGTTTTTTTATAACAAAAATTATATACCCAACAGTGGAGGGCTTGAATACAAACCTATTAACTTCACCAGGAGCCAATAGTAATAAGCACCTAGTAACAACTTGCTAATTGTGAAAACAAGAAGAACATGTACCTTGACCAAGTTGCTTAGTGTTATATCCAGGTAGTGTGAAAAGCGTAAAAGTGAGAACAGAGCAACCTGAAAATAAATACATGAATTATGAAAAACATGCCTGAAAATGAACAGAGAAACCTCAAGTAGAGAAACCCATTAGGCTTATGTAGTGACATTCATAAAGTAATAGGTACTTCTTAAAACCTTATTTGTTTGGTAAAGTATAATTAAAAAAGTCACACAGACACCAATAAAGAAATGCACAACCTGAACTTTGAATACTATGAGTTCTGAAGGAAACCAAAGCTTTTTGATCATTCATACATACTATTTATGATCATTCATTGGCACAACTATATTGGCCATTTCTCTATTTGCTGCCCCCATTGAGCCCAAACTTTGGAACAGAATCAGTCCCATTCCCATCAACCATCAATTTTTTGTATTGACAGCTTCATTAACAGACCTCATTGTAACATTAACACCACCATACACAACTGTTACAGATATAATAAAGAAGTAAATTCTTAAAAGTGAGCCACTTAATAAGCACTCTCAAGGAAAAAAAAATGACAGCTTCAACAACATTATACATAACTGTAACAAGAATAATTACTGTTGCAAATCACTAGGGCCCATTTGGAAAGTAAAATAAGTTAATTTTTAAAAGTTTGTGACCCAGTTAGTACTTAATAAGCATTCTAAAATTTCATTTTTTTTCACTCATTTCAAGAACCAATTGAAAAAGATTTAATTTGCCTGTCAAGGCTGAGGATGGAAGTAACTTTAAGGCGGCATACCTTCAACTAAAGTAGCCTAAACAATCATAACTTAAAATTTAAAGAGAATATTTTAATAATAGCATGCTGCAATTCATTTAAATTACTAAAACAGATTGTCCCAATGATATAAAAGCATAATAGACGCTTAAGTAAATTTCAGATTAAATAATCTACAAGTTCCCCTGCTTAAGTGCAGCAACAAGATCCTAGATGGATTCGGTGTGTATAGGCTAGTGACAGATCCAAACTGACCAGCTCTACATAAATAATTTCAGATTAAATAATTGCATAGGCGACCAACCCTATGCAAAAAATCTACATTAACTGTTTATATAAGGGATAGGCTCAAAGTATCATTCAGCCTAAAGTGAACAAAAGTGTACGTGTTTACCGTTTATATAAAAGTGATTAAGCTATATATTAAATACAAATACAAGTAATAAAATTAAAGAGGCACACATAATAAATACAAATACAAATACAAAGGGAAACCATAAGAGTCAAAGCAAAAAATCAAAAAATCAAAACCATGAACTTACAGATTGAGGAAAACAGGAAAATGTCGCAATAAGCGAAGAACCTAGCTCGAATCTTGAAACGAAATGCTACCAGGCTTATTTTCGTTAGTTTTTATTTTATTTTATTATTTTATTATTTTATTATTTAAGATTGGGCCACGGCTACCAGGCTTATTTTAAAGTTAAAAAAGATTGTGCTGGTACCAAGCCTATTTTAAAGTCTACTTACAAGTTACCCAAGCCTATTTTAAAGTTTATTGTGGCAACTTCTAAGTTGATGTCGTAAAAAACATTTTTTTTTTTTTTTTTTTAGTGAGAGAGAGAGAGAGAGAGAGTTCAAAGTTGTAAGTTCAAAATAAAAAGAGCTGTCTTTCTTGACTGGCAACAGCATCAATGTGATAAAATTGTGGTAAAGTCAATACAAGATATCATATAGTTTCTGGACTTAGCAGAGCATGTGGGCTGTTTGTAGTCTTGTTAGCTTGACTGTCATAATTTGTGTTCCAATACACTTCAAAAAAGGAGCAGTCACAAAAATATATTCATTGGCCATTGTAGCTTATGATTCTTCCCAAACTTGATATACTCAACTCAACTAATCATTAATTCCAATTAAATTGATAATGACTTCAAAAACAATCAATATCACATACAGAACAAAATTCAATGATACTAAGATATATCAAAGCTCATATATCTCAATTCCCAATTAATTTCAAAAAAATATTTCCAAGTTCTATTCAAGAGATCAACAAAAAGAGCAACCTACTTTCTTTCTCATTTCCTATGAATCATGTTCTGTTTCACTAAACTTGTTCTGCTAGGCACACAAGTACATTCTCAGTTTATCTACTCACACATCAACAACAATGCTGCGGACTCCTTTAGCTCTCTCCATCAAACATCCATTTTGCTCAACTCAGCTCTAATGGAACTATATATAAGAGTGTCGCCCCAATTAAGAAAATATGTATTTTACATATTTTTCAAAGCTCTAATGGAACTATATATAAGAGTGTCGCCCCAATTAAGAAAATATGTATTTTACATATTTTTCAAAAAAATAATCTCCAAATTATATATAAGTTTTCTTTTTATAAATTAAACAAGAAAAGGTGGCGGATTTTCATGCTCATAATCCTTTGCTTATTCATAAATTTGACCGGCTCCTTTGCTTATTCATAAAGACTTCGAGATTTATACAGAAATGGGCAAAGACATATACAAGACCTTGCATTGACTACGCTTTGATGGTAATGAACTTATGAGTTTATCTTCTACAGATAATGGTTATATGTTAGTGTGGTAAGAAAAACTTTACCCATCAAAATACTTTATTACTTATCAACTCATGAAGGCAATTAGCAAGTGCTATCTCAAAGTCAAATGGTAAGAATCGTTTGGGGCTCTACTGATAACCTTAACTTGAAGATGTATACTCCTATATAAATTCGTTAGTCGGTTCCTTGATATAAATTATTTCACTACTGTCAAAAGCCTTATATTTTAACTAGCAATTATAAGAAAAACTCAGGTTCAAATCATATTTGATGACTTTGCCATTAGCCTACATAAAAGAAGCTAGAATTGGAAGAGATGAGAGAGCAAAAATGGAAATTCACATCGGAACATAGTAATTATGAATTGGTTATAAAATAACATATCATGGTGCTTCAACCTTTATATCATCATTCACTTCCCCAACAATTCTCTTCCAAAACCAATGCTCACTCCACACTCTATTCATCTGTTCAATGGGAACATTCTTAGTCTCCGGCAACAAGAAGTACACAAATGAAGACATCACCACCACCCATCCCCCGAAAAAGAAGAAAATCCCAGATTTGAAATGGCAAAGCATGGTAAAAAAAGTTTGAGCACCTATAAAAATGAAGAAAAAGCTAACTGCAACTGTAATACTTTGCCCTGTTGATCGAATTTCCAAGGGATAAATTTCACTTGGAACCAACCATCCTAGTGGCCCCCATGACCATGCAAACCCAGCCACATATATACAAATAAAAATTATAATCAAACTTGCATACCCTTTGCTAATCCCACCTTGATCTCCAAGCTGAGCTGCCATAAGTCCGCCAATAATAATTTGTGAGAGGAACATCTGAATACCCCCAATCATGAACAAAGCTCTTCTTCCTAGTTTATCAACTATAAGCATGGATATGAAGGTAAAGACAATACCTTGAAACCCCAGTGATCAATATTGAGGACAAAAGTGATGCACTTTCACCAAAACCAATTGTTCGAAAAAGTACTGGTGCATAGAAGGTGATGAAATTTATTCCGGTTACTTGTTGGAAAAATGGAATTGCTATTGCCATAACAAGTTGAGGCCAATACTTTCTCTGTATGATATTCTTAAATGGGTGTTTAATGGTTTTTGATATGGCGTTAGCCTTGATGAGATCATCTAATTCTTCTTGGACATCATTGGTGCCTCGGACACGTTGCAGCATTAGCTTGGCCTTTTCGTGGTCTTTCGTTGTTCTTGGATTAGGCTATTGGGTGTCTCAGGAAGGAATACAGCACCTAGTGTGAGGATTGAAGCTGGAACAGCAGACATGGCTAGGGAGATTCGCCAGCCCCAACCGCCTTTAATCTTCTCAGAACCAAAATTGATGAGGTTAGCTGATAGGACACCTATTCTAACACATAGGTCAAAGCCAATGTTTGTTGCTCCTCTGTAGTTTGGTGGTGCCATTTCTGAGAGATACAAGGGGATTGACTGCAAAAACAAAGTATATATTAGTACAAAATCCTGACTATAATCCAACTTCAAGATATTCCCATAAAAGCTTACTACCTGGTTGGCAAAACCAACACCAATTCCAAGCAAAATTCGACCAAATATAAGCATGGACACATTCAAAGCTGCACCAGGCAAGGGCTGAACCAACAAGGAATGCGATGCCTCCTACAAGAATTGATGACTTGCGCCCAAAAGCTTTAGTGACTGATGAGGCAAATAAGGAAGCAACAAGGCCAGCAATGTACAATGAGGATGTGAAGGAGGTGAGCAGTTGGCTATCAAATTTGCAGTAGTTACTAATCTTGGTGTCTTCATTCTTCTTAGTGTACACCTCTGGGAAGAACTTTTTGAGAAATGGCTCCATAGAACTCCTCCTTCATGGCTACATATGTTAGTGAAACTGATTAAAACTTCTTTTGCAGCATGCTAAATTATTATGGTATCAAAGCAAGTGGTTCTAAGTTTAAACCCTATCTCCACTTTACCTCCCATTTCAAAAATAAAAAAAAATCCAACGTTTGATTAACTGTAATTTACCAATTAGATAATGATATTGTTTACTAATAGCAATATCCTTTAGCCAGTCATATTGATGCCAAATTGTAACAGAAACTGAAGTAGTAAGCAGCTGGAAAGCTTAAATCATTGGAATGTGCTTCTTCTTTTTTAACCTTAATTGAGTTCAATGTTTGTAAATTTAAAAATCCAATATGTATCCTGGACAACTATAATAAGGTAATTCAAAATCCAATACCACATAACATACATCGTCAACTATATGTAAAGTTAGTACAGATCAGTCTGTGTTTTCTCAATTGGTAGCTAACATTGCATATATAGGAGAAAATTAACACTAGGATTTTTATTTTTTTATGTAATCCTGATGAATATAAAATTTTAGGAAGAAGGGACCTGAAATTCCAAGATCGTAGCCAAAGAGAAATTCCTCCTGTGGCAGCAATTATGCAGGATAGGACCACAAAGGAGGTCATCTTCCCATTATATTGCCCTACTTCACTTGTTATGGCTAACCCAACTGCCATAGTTTCTTCCAAGCTCCAACACGGTACACACAAACAAGAGAGAGTTCAATGTTGTATGTTCAGAATAAAAAAGCAATCTTGGACATAGTGTACTTAGTGGAGCATGTGTGATTGGTCTTGACGATTGCAGGTTTGGAGTCTTGCTGGCTTCAAGTGTCCGTCAGCCATATCATGCAACAAAATGTCGCACTACTAATTAAGTAGTTGTACTACAGAGGAATTGATGCTGATGTGTCTGTTACAAAACAATGAAACACTTCTAAATGGTTGAGGAAATATAAAAATCAGGTTTATCTGCAAGCTTCTGGGTCTTTGTTAAAAAATGTGTGCTATGACCAGTTGTATTTTAGGATATATATAACTAATTTTCGGCACATTTTAGAGGTTAACTACTAGTTATCATTCACAAAAAGATGTACTCATTGCCTATTGTTTGTAGCATATGGTATGGTTCCTCTAATCCTCTCCCACTTGGAAAAAAGGGATTGGGAAATGGGAATAGATTCTTACAATATGCCATCATTCCAAAACGCCTCTAAGAAGGGGATCCGGATCCCATTTAATGGTTAAGATTTAATTAAACTAAATCTAAGGCTAGATTGTGCCACCTCATTAAAGAAATAGTCCAATAAATTAAACTGGGGTTAACTTAACTAACGTTAACCAAAGTTAAAAAAAATAAAAAAATAAAAACCAAACCTTTTTCTTTTCTCTCTCTTCCAGACCCACGAATATCACCACCATTAACACCCAAATCTGCAAATATACAGATCCTTCAATTCATTTGGTTTTCTTTCTTCACCAACAAATTAAAAAATTGAAGCATGAAATCCCAATATCTTGTACAACCACGAGCTCATCAGTATATTCCAAGCAAGCATAATGCCACCCTGATCTCATGCCCATTGTGTCTACAAAAGCTCACTCACCAAGCTCTCAGCTTTGGTTTTGAGTTATTCTCTCTGCAGAAACCTCAGTCGCACGACCCAAGATTATGACAAAAAGCTTAACTATTTTCGGTGACAATGGTGTAAAGCACCAGAAACCCCACAAAAAAAACCCAAACCCAGCCACGAAAATCTAGCTCAAACCCATTCCCAATCTTAGAAAATAACCCTTCGAATTCCACCTCTGTCCTTCTTCTTCTCCATCTTCTCATTCATCTTCCAGTCCATCTCAGGTCTTTAATGGTGGTGATGGTCGTGGGTCTAGAAGAGAGAAAAGATAGACATTTGGTTTTTTAATTTTTTTAAACTCTGGTTAACGTTAGTTAGAGTAACCACAATTCAATTTATTGAGTTATTTTATTTAAATGAAGTGACCCAATTTAGACTCTAGATTTTGTTTAAATAAAGCCTACCCTTTAAATGGAGAGGATCGCATCCCTAAAAATGAGCCGTCACAAAAATAATTTCCTTTTGAGGGTTGAAGCTTTCGGCATGCTAGTGTGACTGTGTGAGGCCTGCATCCAATTATCAAGTTGATGGTGGGTTCAGCTTTATGTTATCAATTGAATTGGACCCAAATCAACATATATAAAAAAATGGGGACAGGAAGGGCCCTAGTATGGTTCAGCCCAAAGTCTTACCCAAACCAAACCCATATCCGAGAATTAAAAGAAAAAAATAATAATAATAAAAAAACTCTTCACAATGCAATTTATTTTTACAGGTTTTCTTTTTATCTAAAGGTGGGCTTTTATCCAATTAAACAAATAAAAAATAAAGGTGGGCTTTTAATATGGTTTCCATTATTATTTTTTTACATTTAATGTGGCCCGTTGCCCCAATTGAACAAAATATATAGGGTAAAACTTAGGTACAGTTCCTTAGGTCAAATACATTAGGTTCCTATTCTTAGTTGAATTTAAAAATAATAATATTGTTTGTGTTTCATTGGTTAATGCAACCATGTGTTTTAATTCAACTAGTCGCAAACCCGTGCAATGCACGGGAAATATATCTAATCTAATTAATCTAATGTTGTATAACATCAATATAAACAGAAAAACGAATGAAGTCAAGACAACAATTAGAACTTTATTTGAGAAAAGCTTAGGAACTACAAAATTATAAAACCAAAGGAACAAAGAACATCAAAAGCCAAAAAATAAAAATATTGAGCAAAACAGAAAAACCAAAAAATAAAAAATAAATAAAAACATGAAACCCGGCAAAGCCAATCAGAAACCAAAGAGGAAAGAACGCACCTTTGAGACTCAAACAACAATAGAACTATAGGGACCACATGGAGACTAAAAAAAAAATCCCAGCATAGGATTTAAATAGGAAATAGGGGGTGCAATTAATTGGGAAGATGAAGAGCTAAGGGAGTTCAAGAGGTGAGAGTGAGAGAGAGGTAGATGAAAAGGTGAGGTAATTAATTGAGGAGATGAAAATGTTAGGGAGTTCAAGAGGTGAGAGGTAGATGAAGATGTAAGGTAAAGGAACAGCTATGAGAGAGAGAATTTATTTTTGAATAAAAGTGAGAGAATTAAATAAAGGGAAGGGAAAGGTGGAAGTGTGTGAGAGTAGCAAATCTGACGTGGTGGTATTTGGGGAAGCCTAAAAATTTTCTCTCAACTTCAGCTTTTAGTTTATACTAGTCGCAAACCCTTGCAATGCACGGGAAAGCTACTGAAAATAAAAATTTCACAATATTTCATTTTTTGAGAGATTTATACAATCTAAAAAAAGGAAGGTCAAGCTCTTTAGGAACCTATCAAAAATAATATTTTACAAATTGTACGATTACTTAAATCAAAGAATAGTATTAAACCTTGTTTTTCTATTATGAATTCTTACCTTTAAACATTTGTTTAAAAGGTTTTTTTGTTGATATGTGGATTAATTTTTTAACTATCAAATGAAATGAACATTACCGACCATGTATGATCTTCAACATTCAATAACAAATAATAATTTAGTAGTTACATTTTAATAAAATAAAATAAAATTATTAACAATGTAGAGGTAGTATGGAATTAGATATATTCAATATACTATTTAGTTTGACTGTTAGGCATGAATGAAAGCCAAGAAATCCAAAGTTCCAAACTAGTTTTGCCCAAATTGAAAGAAGGGAAGTAAGGAGGAAGGGGTGAAAAACTTTGAATCTATACTATAATGTAAAACCGAAACTTTTTGACTTTTGGTTGACCTCATCATGTTGCACCACATAAGTTTTTGAAATCTCACAATTTTACACCTCATTATTTTAATATATATTTTCTAATTGAATTTAAATTTTATTCTATTATTAAACTTTCCATTAGAATACACATCATATTTTCTTTAATATAAGAATATATTATTCCATATATAAAACACAATCATAATTAATGTCTAATACTAAAATATATTCATATATAAACCAATATAAATATCAATCAGATTTTTAGAGTTTTTTTTTTTTCTGAGAAGGCTTGAGCTTGAAATGAGTTATGAAAATTATTTAGGTTTGATCATATAATCATGTGCCTATCCTTCTTCTTATTTTAAGTATCCTTTATTTTATTTTTGGATGGAAACATGATCCATATGGAAATATAAACATGAATCGTGTTTTATAAAAATTGGACTATATTCAACTTATGCCAAAAAAAAAAATTACATTATATTAAATTTTAATTATCCTATGAAGTTATTTTTTTAAACCTATCTAAATCCGATGTATCTCTTGCCTAACACTCTATAAGAATCAAAATTAATTTAGATTTTATTTTCAATAATTTTCCTGTGATCGCACGGGTTTACGACTATATCTTTGTATAAGAGAAACTGAAGAGCATGCATTTTTTTTTTTTTCAAGGATCCAATGGGGGAATGGCTAAAAGTATTTTTTTTTTTCATTTTTTCCTTATTTAGTGGGTGGGTGAGGGTACATTATTTTTGTGAGTCATGCCTATTCTATAATTTCTCAAAGTAAGAACTACCAACCAAATATTGAAGAAGCAAACATAAATATTAGAATCTGAAGTTATGCTTAAATAATTGTTTATTTTTATTTCATTGCCCCATTCAGTTGAAGTCAAGAATTGCCAAATCAACTAAATTCACTAAGAAGAAGAAGACAACTAAAATAAATGAATCAGGATAATAAACTGATTGTATTTATCACAAATAGTTAGGAGTTTCAGGCTTTTAGCACTACCTCAATACAAATAAAAAAATTTCAGCACTAATTTTTGCTCACATACTAAGCGCATGTAAAAGTAAAATAGAGGGTGAGATCATGAGTTTAAAACCCATTGGAGATGAGTAATTACCATTAAAAGAAATAAAAAAAAATTCCTAAGCCCCATTTGAGCTGTTTATTATACATTTCATTGTGACAATTGTTTCTTGGTGTATTATCATTCTGCTGTGAATATGTTTGTAGTATCTTATTCAATCCTTTAGGGTGTAAATTGAATCAGTTACTTTCTTTTAGATGCCCAATTGGTCTCTGAGTTCAAAAAATCTTCTATTGTTTGTTCAATTATTATAGTACTCTCCTCAAATTGATGTCCATTTTGTGCTTTTGTTACATTTTCTTTTACCAGCATAAACTCAACATATACAAAATTCTTACGACTGAAAGCCAACCTAACTTGAAAAATAAAATTTTAAGAGCATCCAAAAACTCCTACAGAGATAGAGAAGACCCAAATCTAAGAGAAAGACATCCATGAAAACGAAAATCACAGCCGCCAAGCACGCCTCTTCCTTTATCCTGAAACCAAATTCCAAAGCACATAATTTGACCTTGAATACTTAAACTTCCATTCCAGCCGCCACCAACTCAGCAGATCAACATCTAGATGGGATCAAAATCAGAAGCCCCCCAAAAATCCCATAACCAATGAAACCCTTAAAAGCTCCTAATTTTCCCAATTCCACACTTTTCATATATGTATATGTGTAAAATGCACTAAGATTTTCGAATTTTTATGCTGTTACAATAAGGTATGTAATGATGAATGAAGATCCTTATTCCCAAAAGCAGGGAACACATCTTATTTCTTGGGCACAAATCACTCAACGTGCTTGGTAATATGAGGTACCAGGCTCTCTAAGCTTTGTGTTGGCTTGTAGAATTCATAGGAAAAGGAGGAGCTAAAGGCGTGGAATAAGAAACATGTAAGATCGTCCCCGAACTCATCATTTGGACGGTGACTTTTTTTTATAGCATTTGACGTGTGTATTAAGTTTGCATGTCTTTAGGATGAGTG
Source organism: Fagus sylvatica (assembly GCA_907173295.1). Classification (NCBI taxonomy): domain Eukaryota; kingdom Viridiplantae; phylum Streptophyta; class Magnoliopsida; order Fagales; family Fagaceae; genus Fagus; species Fagus sylvatica. Next base: position 26,829,540 of record OU015763.1, read on the forward strand.
GTAGACTACTAGTTATAAGGAGTTGCCTTTGATGACTTAACAATTTCATTTGTTCAACTTTTGCAACCGGTAGGTGAGTAATTTTAGGAACTTGTCCCTTTTGTATTCTATATAGCATCTAACGAATAGCATAAGGGTAGTAACAAGAAGTGGAAGTGGAAATAAGAAGCAAGAGTGAAGTTAGAGAGTAGTGTGGTGTGTGTAGCAAAGTTATATAATGTTTTGAATATCAATAAAATTCTCTTTCATTAAGAACTCATTTGTGTAATTTGTTTGAGTAATATTTGATAACATACTTTCTTATTGAGTGTGATTTATTATTTTGACACAACTTCCAAAGTGAAAAATCTCAACATAGAAATGAAAGGAAATTGAGAAGAGAATCAACATAGAAATGAAATGAAAGGAAATAAGTAAACATATCATGGTGCTTCCATCTTTCTATCTCCATTAACTTCCCCAACAAATCTCTTCCAAAACCAATGCTCACTCCACACTTTATTCATCTGTTGAATGGGAACATTCTTCATCTCTAGCAAAAGAAAGTACACAAATGCAGACATCACAACTGCCCATCCTCCAAAAAAGAAGAAAATCCCAGATTTGAAATGGCAAAGCATAGTAAGAAAAGATTGAACACCTATAAAAATGAATAAAAAGCCAACTGCTACTGTAATACTTTGCCCTGCTGATCGAATTTCCAACGGAAAAATCTCACTTGGAACCAACCATCCTAGCAGCCCCCATTACCATGCAAACCCGGCCACATATACACAAATAAAAATTATAATCAAACTTGCATACCCTTTGCTAATCCCACCATAATCTTTAAGCTGAGCTGCCATTAGTCCACCAATTATAATTTGTGAGAGGAACATTTAAATACTCCCAATCATGAACAAAGCTCTTCGTCTTAGTTTATCCACTATTATTAGCATGGAAATGAAGTTTGAGATAGTCCCTAAAACCCCAGTGATCATTAATGAGGACAGAAGTGACGCACTTTCACCAAAACCAATAGTTCGAAAAAGTACTGGTGCATAGAAGGTGATGACATTTATTCTGATTACTTGTTGGAAAAATGGAATTGCTATTGCCATAACCAGTTGAGGCCTATACTTTCTCTGTAAGATATTCTTAAATGGGTGTTTGATGGTTTTTGATATGGAACTAGCTTTGATGAGATCATCTAATTCTGCTTGGACATCATTGGTGCCTTGAACACGGCAGCATTAGTTCCTTTTCCCTTGGGTGTCTCTGGAAGGAATAGAGCACCTAGTGTCAGTATTGAAGCTGGAACAGCAGCCATAGCTAGAGATATTCACCAGCCCCAACCGCCTTTGATTTTCCATGCCAAAATTGATGAGGTTAGCTAATAGGACACCTTGCCAACACAGAGTTCAAAGCCAATTGTTGTTGCTCCTCTGTAGTTTGGTGGTGCCATTTCTGAGAGATACAAAGGGACTGATGCAAAAACAAAGTATATATTAGTACCAAATTTTGACCATAATTCAATTGAAAGATATGCCCATAAAAAGTACTACCTAGTTGGCAAAACCAATTCCGATTCCAAGAAAAATCCGACCAAATTAAGATGGAGACATTCATTGCTGCACCACCAAGGGCTGAGCCAACAAGGAATGCGGCAGCTCCTACAAGAATTGATGGCTTGCGCCCAAAGGCTCTAGTGACTGATGAGGCAAATAAGGAAGCAACAAAGCCAGCAATATAGAGTGAGGATGTGAAGGAGGTGAGCAGTTGGCTATCAAATTTGCAGTAGTTACTAATCTTGGTGTCTTCATTCATCTTAGTGTATACCTTTGGGAAGAACTTTTTGAGAAATGGCTCCATAGAGGTCACTCCTCCTTCATAGTTGCTGACATATGTTAGTGAAACAGTTTGATACTTCTTTTGTAGCATGGTTTATATCAAAATAGCAAGCAGAAAATGTAAGATAACAGAAGGAAGAACTTAGAATACTTGCTTAAATCTTATTAACTGAATTATACAGAATATATATACACATAGGCAAAGAAGCTTCTGCTGCACAATGAATTACCAACCTAACAACTTAAACAGGCTGTACTAATAACAGAAATAATAACAGAATTAGTATCACACAAACACGTGTGTTTATTAGTTCTAACTAACTTGCATTAGCTAAACTACAAGTAGTCCTACACTATACAAATTAAACTACATGTCGTTTGTCTTGTTTATCAATAATGCAGCAGCAACAACAGAACAGAGAGCTTGATTCTGAGAGCAGAACACTGAGAGCTTGAGCTTCAATTAATGCTGCATCTGATCTGATAACACCAACTTTAATACTCCCCCTCAAGATGGAGCATAATATTGTGAACTCCCATCTTGCCTAACAAAGATTGAAACTGAGCAGAACCAAGAGCTTTGGTCATTATATCAGCTAACTGATTTTGAGATGTCACATGGAGTGTTCTACCAAACCTGCTGAATCTTTTCTCTTAAAGTGACAATCAGCTCTATATGTTTTGTTCTTTCATGAAAACAGGATAGCTGCTATGTGGAGGGCAGCTGCTGTCAAAAAGAGAAGAGCTGAGGATGAGGAGCTTGAAGTTCATTGATAATGGCAGTAACCACATCAGCTCACATACTACAGTGCCATTGCTCGAATTCTGCCTCAGCAGAAGATCTAGAAACTGTTGCTGTTTCTTTGATTTCCAGGAAATTAATGAGTCTCCAATGTAACACAATAACCCGAACTATCTTCTAGTATCAAGGCAGCCAGCCCAATCAGAATTGAGAAGGCTTTAAGTGGATCTGAATGGCTGGGAAAGAAGAGACCCTGACCGAAGTTCCCTTGATGTATCTCAACACTCTAAGCTGCTGAGAGAGAAGTTGGCTTAGACATGAACTGACTGATTTTTGCAACTATAACTGATGTCAGGTTAGTAACTGTTAAGTACAATAATCTGCCAACAAGTCTTCTATATGGGGAAGGATCAAGAATTTCTCCAGTAGACTGACTGATCTTTAAGTTCTGTTCCAAGGTGTAATTACTGGTTTTGATCCTAGCATTCCACTGTCTGAAAGGATGTCCAGGACATACTTCCTTTGGCAATGGCCTTTGGTTGATCCAACTTCCAAACCAAGAAATATTTCAGATTTCCTAAATCCTTTAATTTGATCTGCAGTGAAGCTTGTAAGTAATTACTAGTAGGATCCACATACACTAATAGGTTTGAGTTCTGGTGAACTCGAGTTGAACAAAGCCTTGTTTGATGATGGTGGAAGAAAACTTTGCAAACTTAAGGCTTGTTTCAGGTGAAGGCAAACCAGACTGACCAGGGGGCAATGATGTAAACCAGGATCTCCATGAAGGAAGGCATCATCCAATTGGTTAAAGACAGTGCTTGACAGAAGCAACAGCCAGCAGTGTTCTAACAGATTTGGCACTGGAGAGAAAGTGAAGGCCTTCCTGCTGTGTGTAACCCTTAGAAGCCTGGCCTTATATCTCTCTAAGAACCATCTGGAATAGACCCATATGGTCAAGAAGAGATCCAGGTGTTGTTTGCTTCTAAGTGTCAACAAACATAGCCTCCTGCCAAGGAGATTGGCTTGGTGGAAAAGATGCAGAAACTGGAAAATTTCTGGTGCTGGAGATGCTGGTGCAGAAGTAGCAGAAGGCATATCAGGAATGAGATGAGATGGAGGAATGAAATGAGGAGTAGGTGATAGAGGTTCAGGAGAACAACTTAAAAATGTGGAGAAATCAGGAGAACAACTATAGGAGTTTGATTTTGGAAAGGGAAAATGGTTTCATGAAAGACCACATCTCTAGAAATAAGGACTTTGTGAGTGTTTAGTTCAAGTAATTTGTAGCCTTTGACACCTGAAGGGTATCCTAGGAAAGCACAAGCTTTGGCTCTAGGATCAAATTTGGTTCTGTGACCAGAGAGTGTAGAAGCAAAACATAAACACCCAAAGACCTTAAGATGAGTATAAGAAGGTGTTTTATGGAGTAAGGCTTCAAAAGGAGATTTGTTTGACAAGAGAGGACAGGGAAGTCTATTAATCAAGTAGACAGCAGTTTGGATGCAATGACCCCAATATTTGAGAGGAAGATGAGATTGAAAACAAAGGGCTCGGGCAACATTAAGAAGATGTTGATGTTTCCTTTCCACAACTGAATTCTGTTGGGGAGTTTCAACACAAGAATGCTGATGTATGATGCCTTTTGAAGCATAAAAGTCTGGCATATGGAATTCTTGACCATTATCACTCCTAAGCTGCTTGATCACAGTGTGAAACTGAGTGTGAATCATGGTGATAAATGAGGTCAAGAGGGTCCTAGTATCAGACTTGGATTTCATAAGGTAAATCCAGGTGGTTCGGGTGCAATCATCAACCAAGGTAAGAAAGTATCTATACCCTTCAACAGTGGGTATATGATAAGGACCCCAAATGTCAATATGTAGTAAATCAAAAGAGTTGAGAGACAAATGATTATTATTTGGAAAAGGCAATTTTCTCTGTTTTGCCAAGGGACAAACAGTACAAGTAGAAGCATCATTAGAAGAGTAAGATGCATTAGGTACTATACTAGACAGAAAATGCATTCTGGACAGAGAAGGATGTCCTAACCTGCAGTGCCATACATGAATGTCTTTATTTGGATTCTTAATAGAACTAAGACTATACAAGTGTTTAGGAAGACTAGAATCAGAAGTAATGGTTGCTGCAGTGGTGGTTGAATCAGAAGAAGCATCCAACAGATATAGCCCATTATGTTGCCTACCCATACCAATCATCCTCCAATGCATGAGGTCCTACCATGTTGGAGTGAGCAGAGATGGAGGTAGCAGCTTGATGGTTCTGTGAATCTGATACAGGATTGGCTTGCTGTGCCTGAGCAGTCAACATATGTAGCAACTGTTGACATTGGACTGACATGGCAGTCAGATTGGGAATGCTTTGAGCATTGTCTGCAGACTCTGAATGTGGTACTGCACTGCTTGACACTTGATTAGCCACTGCAACATTTCTCCCTTTGCTACGAAAACCTGGTGGATAACCATGAAGTTTGTAGCATTTGTTTGCTGTGTGTCCCTTGTAACCACAGTGAGAACAGATGCAGGGAGGCTTATCTTTCCTTGGATACTGATAATGTTGCTTCTGGTTATCAGTTCGAGTAAAGAAAGCATTGGATCCAGTGTTTGGGTAAGGAAAAGCAGTGTTAAGTCCATTTTCCAGCCTGGAAAGTAATGCAGTGCTGTCTACAGTGGGTAATGGCAGTAACCCTGCACCTCTTTGCTTTTCATCATTCTGAATCAAGGAAAATACCTTGTTGATGTTTGGCAGTGGCTCCATCAGAAGGATTTGACCTCTTACTGGGGCAAAAGAATCATTTAACCCCATAAGAAAGCTGTGCACATAGTCATAGTGCTGGTAATCCATCAAGGTTCTACTCAGACCACAGATACATTTGGCACCACATGTGCAACCGGGAATAGGTCTGTAATTAAGGAATTCATCCCATAACCCCTTTAGTTGAGTGAAATAGTCACTTACAGGCATGTTGTCTTGCTTGAGAGAAGCAATTGCCTGCTTGAGGTGATGGACCCTAGTGCCATTGCTTTGGCAGTACCTTTGTTGTAAATCATCCCAAACCTCCTTAGCAGTGTAAACATATAACACAGTAGCATGAATCTGCCTTGACAAGCAATTTGTGATCCAAGATAGAACTAGATCATTGCACCTTTGCCAATCAGAAAAGAGGGGATCAGATTCATCATTAGGTTGTAGTATTGCTCCATTAACAAAACCTAGTTTGTTCTTGGCTGAAAGTGCAGTGGTCATTGATCTCCTCCATGCCTGATAATTGTCTCCAGTGAGAGGTTCAGGTACAATACGAATTCCAGGGTTGTCACCATTGTTGAGGTAAAAGGGGCTTCGAGAATTCTCAATGGGAATAGGGATTGAGTTTGAGGTTGTTTGATTTGTAGAAGAAGTAGAAGAAGAAGAAGAAGAAGAAGGAGGAACAGGTTCAATTGAAACCATCTTGAAATTGCAGATTGAATGAGAAAGAAAACAAACCTCAGAAAGATGAAGAACTCATCAATGGAGCATAGGCTCTGATACCATATCAAAATAGCAAGCAGAAAATGTAAGATAACAGAAGGAAGAACTTAGAATACTTGCTTAAATCTTATTAACTGAATTATACAGAATATATATACACATAGGCAGAGAAGCTTCTGCTGCACAATGAATTACCAACCTAACAACTTAAACAGGCTGTACTAATAACAGAAATAATAACAGAATTAGTATCACACAAACACGTGTGTTTATTAGTTCTAACTAACTTGCATTAGCTAAACTACAAGTAGTCCTACACTATACAAATTAAACTACATGTCGTTTGTCTTGTTTATCAATAATGCAGCAGCAACAACAGAACAGAGAGCTTGATTCTGAGAGCAGAACACTGAGAGCTTGAGCTTCAATTAATGCTGCATCTGATCTGATAACACCAACTTTAATAGTTTATTAGATAATGATATTGCTTACTAATAGCAATATTCTTGGTGTTATTAGTTATTTGCCAGTCATATTGATGCCGAATTTAAACAGAAACTGATCTAATAAGCAGCTGGAAAGCTTCAAACATTATTTTTTTTTAAAAACTAAAAAATAAAACCTTAATTGAGTACTCTTAAAGATATATCAAGGCTCATTTTTGGTCAAGACCTAAATCCAATACTTGGTGTGGAAGCAAAGAAAGTTTACATGTAATTCAAGTCATGTAACTCTAGTTAATGTATAATTTTTTATGAATAGTTAATGTATAATTAGTTTAGGGTTTAATTTCCTATAAATATCCTGCTAAGAGCTCATTATAATATATCAGATTCTATAGTATGCCCTTAAGAGCTTTCTCCCATGGACTTAGTAACCCTACTTTTGCTCTCTCTCTCTCTCTCTCTCTCTCTCTCTCTCTCTCTCTCTCTCTCTCTCTCTCTCTCTCTCTCTCTCTCTCTCTCTCTCTCTCTCTCTCTCTCTCTCTCTCTCTCTCTCTCTCTCTCTCTCTCTCTCTTAACATCATTATTACTTCCTCATTATTTGATGTACTACCACGCTATCATAGTAGTGATTATAACAAGTACAATGTTTGTTAAAACAAAAACCTGATATGTATCTTGGACAGTACTTGAAAATCCAATACCTTATAACAAATATATATCGTCAATAATATGTAACTTAGTATAGATGGGAGGAAGCTGCAAAAAAAAAATGAGAGAACAACCACACAATAATTGGTGGATAATTTATCATTTTTCCACGGAAAGAGATTTGGTTGTATTATATGATTATTAATTTACGAAAAAATCCCCATTCCCCACTAAAGGTCTAAAACGGAAAAGGAAAAGAAAAAATGAAGAACAAAAAAGTCATATGTACTATGTACATGCTTGACCAGCAACAATTGTGTGGCACTTATACACGGCTAGGATTAAGTTAGCAAGGTGGCTTAGAGAATTGGATATATAAGCACGCCTCAAAGAACAATGAGAGGATATGGTTTGCATTCTCTGCTCTCTTATACCTTCAATTTTGTTTGTTCTTAAAGAAAACTAAATCCTTTCCATTAGGATTAAAGGATGAGAATTTAAGAAATTGGATTTCAGTGGGTTAGAAAAAGGAAAAAGGAAAAGAATATCCGTATCAAGTTTTGTCCATGTAAATTGTTAGGCGAATGTTAATTCATGCAAATAGTTAGAAAATAACACTTTGTACTCTCACCTTTATTAAAAAAATGACATTCCATCTCCTCATTTTTTAAAAGGTGAGGGCGAATGTCAATTTATATTATTATATGAATGGATTGATATCTCTAAGTGGAGAATAAAAGAAAACCGAAGCTAATTATGAAGATCATAGGTAACAATTTGAGGGCAGACCAAAAATTATGGAATAAAGTGGATCATTCATCCAACAAGAAGTGATATGATTTATTATTATTATTTTATTTTGGAACTAGCTTAAGTAGACCAAGTGGAGAAAAGAAGGTGCTAATAAAAGTGTATTTTGTGGAAGTTAGATAGTTTACATTAAGTTTTGTAATAATATTATAATGCAACAGTTGCTTAATAATCCACTTTCTCCAATTTGACTATGCTTTGATGGTTATGAACTTATGATTCTATCTTCTATCAATAATGGACATATGTGAGTGTGGTAACAACAGCCTTTTCCCATCAAAATACTTCATTATTATCATCTAATGAAGGCAATTAGCAAGTTCTATTTCAAAGCCAAATGGTAAGAAACCTTTGGAAACTTGAAGATGTATACTGCTATTAGTTAAGTTAATTCCTTGATATAAATTATATCACTACCGAGTCAAAAAACTAGAGAAACTGGCCAAGAATTTCATGTACAAGTTTATGTTCCTTAAAGTAGCCAAGTTTCATACCAGGATCAGGATCCTCACTACCTCACACCATATTCTTTAATTACTTTGCAATTAGCCAATATAAAAGAAGCTGAAATTGCAAGAGATGAGAGAGTGAAAATGGAAATTCACATGGGAACATAGTAATTATGAATTGGTTATAAAATAAGTAAACATATCATGGTGCTTCCATCTTTCTATCTTCATTCACTTCCCCAATAATTCTCTTCCAAAACCAATGCTCACTCCACACTCTAGTCATCTGTTCAATGGGCATATTCTTAGTCTCCGGCAACAACAAGTACACAAATACAGACATCACCAACACCCATCCCGCAAAAAAGAAGAAAATCCCAGATTTTAAATGGCAAAGCATGGTAAGAAAAGTTTGAGCAACCATAAAAGTGAAGAGAAAGCCCACTGCTACTGTAATACTTTGCCCTGCTGATCGAATTTCCAAGGGAAAAATCTCACTTGGAACCAACCATCCTAGAGGCCCCCATGACCATGCAAACCCAGCCACATATATACAAATAAAAATTATAATCAAACTTGCATACCCTTTGCTACTCCCACCATGATCCCCAAGCTGAGCTGCCATAAGTCCACCAACCATAATTTGTGAGAGGAACATCTTAATACCCCCAATCATGAACAAAGCTCTTCTGCCAAGTTTATCCACTATAAGAGCAACTCCAGCAACTCTTTAAATTTATCTCTATTTTATCTCTATATTTGCACTATTCAACAACTCTCTATTTATTTTTTCAGACAAACTCTCCAGCAGTACTCTCTATTTCACTCTCTACTCTATTTAAATATATTTTTTTATTCTTTTATCTCATTTAAATATTATATTTTTTATTCATTCTTTATTATTATTTACGGCAAAATTACCCGTATAACCAATAGCCATAACCCAAATCCTTACTACCGCCGCCACCAACACCACCACCGTGAATCAACCCAGAGCAACCAAAACCCACCGCGACCACCACCGTGAATCAACTGTCAACCACCACAAACCCAACAAAAACCACCACAAAATCAATTTCTCAACAACCAAACAGAGTCAAATTCCAAAGTTCCAAAACTAAAAGAATTAAAAAGAAAAAAAACCCAGAAAAAAACCCAAAGTTCCAAGCCGAGATCGGCGGCGCAAACCCCAAGCCAAGACTGAGAAACCGAATCAACCACCACGCTGGCAAGCCCAAGACGAGATCGGCAAACCCACCACCACCACGCCGTTAACCACCACCACACCGGAAGAGAGAAGGAAGAGATCGGCAAGCCTAGGCCGAGATCGGCAAACCCAAGCCGAGATCGGCAAGCCCAACCACCAAATCAACCACCACCACGCCGAGATTTGCAAACCCAAGCCGAGATCGGCAAGCCTAGCCACCGAATCAACCACCACCACTTTCCAACCGCAAACCCAAGCCCCCCGTTTCGTGCTTCAATAGAAAACCGAAAGAGAAGAGAGAGCACAGAGAGAAGAGAGAGCACAGAGCTGAAGAGAGAGAAAAAATCGAGTGAAATGAAAGGAAAGGAAAAAATAAGGGGATTTATATTCGGTGGTCCCACGCCGAGAAAGTATTTTTTAATCGGATAGAAAATGTTTACAAAGTGTACAGTAGCTTTTCATTTGTGAAAAGCTACTGTACACTTTGTAAAAAAATTTGGAGATAGAAAGCTCATTTAGAGCACTGCTGGATCCTTTAAATCAACTTTGTACTCTACAAATAGAGATAGAAAGCAATTTTAAACAACTGTTGGAGTTGCTCTAAGCATGGATATGAAGGTAAAGGCAGTACCTAAAACCCCAGTGATCATTAATGAGGACAAAAGTGATGCACTTTCACCTAAACCAATCGTTCGAAAAAGTACTGGTGCATAGAAGGATATGACATTTATTCCAGTTACTTGCTAGAAAAATGGAATTGTTATTGCCATAACCAGTTGCGGCCTATACTTTCTTTGTAAGATATTCTTAAATGGGTGTTTAATGGTTTTTGAAATGGAACTAGCTTTGATAAGATCATCTAATTCTGCTTGGACGTCATTGGTGCCTCGGACACGTTGCAGCATTAGCTTGGCCTTTTCGTGGTCTTTGTTGTTCTGGATTAGGCTATTGGGTGTCTCTGGGAGGAATAGAGCACCTAATGTGAGGATTGAAGCTGGAACAGCAGCCATGGCTAGGGAGATTCGCCAGCCCCAACCGCCTTTAATCTTCTCAGTACCAAAATTGATGAGGTTAGCTGATAGAACACCTATGCCAACACAGAGTTGAAAGCCAATGTTGGTTGCTCCTCTGTAGTTTGGTGGTGCCATTTCTGAGAGATACAAGGGAACTGACTGCAAAAACACAGTAGATTTTAGAACAAAATGTTTTATCATCATCCAATTCAAAGAGAAGCCCATAGAAAAGTTAGTACCTAGGTTGGCAAAACCAATACCAATTCCAAGCAAAATGCGACCAAATATAAGCATGTACACATTCAAAGCTGCACCACCAAGGGCTGAACCAGCAAGGAATGCGACACCTCCTGTAAGAATTGATGGCTTGCGCCCAAAGGCTCTAGTGATTGATGAGGCAAATAAGGAAGCAACAAGGCCAGCAATATAGAGTGAGGATGTGAAGGAGGTGAGCAGTTGGCTATCAAATTTGCAGTAGTTGCTAATCTTGGTGTCTTCATTCATCTTAGTGTACACCTCTGGGAAGAACTTCTTGAGAAATGGCTCCATAGAGGTCACTCCTCCTTCATATATTGTTGTTTAGTTAGTGAAACTGTTTGAAACTTCTTTTGTAGTGTTGTTTATCAGATAATGATATTGCTTACTAAAAGCAATATTCATGGTGTTATTAGCAGCTGGAAAGCTTAAAACATTGAATTTTTTTTTTTTTAACCTTAATTGAGTACAATGTTTGTAAAAACAAAAACCTGATATGTATCTTGGACAACTATAAAAGGTACTTGAAAATTCCAAAACCACATAACATACCATCGTCAACTATATGTAAATTAGTATAGATCAGTATGTGTTTTCTCAATTGGTCGCTAACATTGCATATGAGAAAAATGACACTAAGCTTTTTTTTTTAATGAATATAAAAGTTTAGGAAGAAGGGACCTGAAATTCCAATATCATAGCCAAAGATAACTCCTCCTGTGGCAACAATCATGCAAGATAGGACCACAAAGGGGGTCATCTTGCCATTATATTTCCCAACTTCACTTGTTATGGCTAACCCAACTGCCATAGCTTCTTCCAAGCTCCAGCACAGTACACACAAACAAGAGAGATACTAAAAAAGCAATGGTAATCAATATTAAACTCTTATTTGTCTTCCAGCAAAGAACAAGTTGTTTCTTGTTATTATGTAAGAAACAAAACTCATATAGAGGAATAGACATTGGCATACAAAATTAAAAGGTGTGTACAATTAAAAACATAGACAAGAACACATGTTTCCAGCATGTAAAGTTTTATTTTTTGTATCTTCTCCATTTCATTCTAATGGAGTGTTCCATGGCTTTGGATGAAGGTGTTGCTCCCAAAATATACCCAAGCAGAGCATGTTCACGTGTTAAACCTCAATAGCCATCTTCTTCCCTGTATTCTTTGCAAGTTTTACAAATATATATATAAGCACCAACATGTGTCAATAAATATTTAAAGTCTTTTTTTTTTCATGTCAACATACATGCTCCAAAGTCAAAACGGAAACCATAATTAGACTAATATTTAAATCTTAAAGTCATTGTTGTATATTCAAAATAAATAAACAAAGTACTATGCAAAATAAGGAAATTTCAAAATTATCAACTATTGGGGAATTGCAATCAAACAAACCAGAGTTCCTCTATACTCCATTTCTTTTCCTTGGCCATACCCTGGTTTCCATCTTCCTTACCCTTATACACAACCTCCAGTGGGATGACCCGCCACCCATTCCTTTTTGAACCAATCCCAACCATTTCCTCCTATCATAAACCCACATGACACACATTTTAATAAACCTCCATCCTTTGCTCCCAGCATAACTCCACAATGAAAAATATCATTTTTGAACCAATAATAACCATTTCGTCCCATCACAAACTCACCTGACACACATTTTAACAAAGCTCTATCCTTTACTTCCACTATAACTTCACAATGAAAAGTAAAGACAAACCTAACTTAGCTTTGAAACAAAAATTCACAAGGGTACCTATAACTATAAACATAGAAATATGTTCTATTTCCAATATTCTATTCACAAGGGTACTTATAACTATAAACATATAAATATGTTCTATTCATAAGGGAACCTATAACTTTATTCACAAGTATCAGCACATGATCATTTTAAGCACAAACATGATCTTTAAGAACCATTTCAAGAGAAACGGGTTTACGAATCATTTCAATTGCAAGAATGTCTACTAAACAAGTTTGTAAATTCATTGACCTCGTGGTTGTGCTAGTAGATTCCATTGACTTCGTGGTTGTACCCATCTAAAAAAGATAAGACAACATTAATCAGTCTAACCTAAAAAAAATTCTCAATTTTTCTATCATATACATAGATTAAATATAATAAACAAATAATAACATACAACATCTCCATTCTTCATGTAATGGAACGCTTGCATGATCATATTCAATTGTTCATGCATCTCTTGTTGTTGGTCCTCTACTTGAGCCATTTTTCGAGTTAATGTATTGCGCTCTTTTCGAGCTTCTTCACGTTCCATTCTAGCTTCATCGTGTTCCCTTCTATGTGGTCCATTTCCTTTTGTAGCTCTCACATAAACGTTTCCTAGTCTTTGGAGGTAATGGTCCAAATCCCATGCCTTTCACGTATCCCGACCTCTCTCCTACAACTTGCTCAAATGCATCATTCTCTGTCAACTGTATAGAATCATCTCCCTCATATGATTCAATAATTTTGTGAGAGACAGCCTCCTACATGAAAATTCCATATAAAAACATTAATAGTAATATATACTACATTAAAAAATACGATATATGATAGTTTAACTTATTTTTAAACACACATGTTTTAATTAACATAAAATTTCCTTATAACTATCATTCTTGATTTTCATAACACAAAAGCGAGAATAATCAATATATAACACTTACATCTATAGGGATGATCAAAGGAAAATATAAAAGGTAAAGTCTACACAACAAAATATGCATAGCCTAAAGAGTCATAGATAGTGATCCTAATAGTGGCACATCCTAAAAAGCATATCATGAGTAGACAAGAGGAAGGTGAATAGATCTATGAGAAAGAGAAAGAGCGAGAGAGATGAAAAAAAAAATTCAAATTGGAAACAAACCCAATCATGGTTTTTTTATAACAAAAATTATATACCCAACAGTGGAGGGCTTGAATACAAACCTATTAACTTCACCAGGAGCCAATAGTAATAAGCACCTAGTAACAACTTGCTAATTGTGAAAACAAGAAGAACATGTACCTTGACCAAGTTGCTTAGTGTTATATCCAGGTAGTGTGAAAAGCGTAAAAGTGAGAACAGAGCAACCTGAAAATAAATACATGAATTATGAAAAACATGCCTGAAAATGAACAGAGAAACCTCAAGTAGAGAAACCCATTAGGCTTATGTAGTGACATTCATAAAGTAATAGGTACTTCTTAAAACCTTATTTGTTTGGTAAAGTATAATTAAAAAAGTCACACAGGAGCACCAATAAAGAAATGCACAACCTGAACTTTGAATACTATGAGTTCTGAAGGAAACCAAAGCTTTTTGATCATTCATACATACTATTTATGATCATTCATTGGCACAACTATATTGGCCATTTCTCTATTTGCTGCCCCCATTGAGCCCAAACTTTGGAACAGAATCAGTCCCATTCCCATCAACATCAATTTTTTGTATTGACAGCTTCATTAACAGACCTCATTGTAACATTAACACCACCATACACAACTGTTACATATATAATAAAGAAGTAATTTCTTAAAAGTGAACCACTTAATAAGCACTCTCAAGGAAAAAAAAAAATGACAGCTTCAACAACATTATACATAATTGTAACAAGAATAATTACTGTTGCAAATCACTAGGGCCCATTTGGAAAGTAAAATAAGTTAATTTTTAAAAGTTTGTGACCCAGTTAGTACTTAATAAGCATTCTAAAATTTCATTTTTTTTCACTCATTTCAAGAACCAATTGAAAAAGATTTAATTTGCCTGTCAAGGCTGAGGATGGAAGTAACTTTAAGGCGGCATACCTTCAACTAAAGTAGCCTAAACAATCATAACTTAAAATTTAAAGAGAATATTTTAATAATAGCATGCTGCAATTCATTTAAATTACTAAAACAGATTGTCCCAATGATATAAAAGCATAATAGACGCTTAAGTAAATTTCAGATTAAATAATCTACAAGTTCCCCTGCTTAAGTGCAGCAACAAGATCCTAGATGGATTCGGTGTGGCAAATCCAAATTGACCAGCTCTACATAAATAATTTCAGATTAAATAATTGCATAGGCGACCAACCCTATGCAAAAAATCTACATTAACTGTTTATATAAGGGATAGGCTCAAAGTATCATTCAGCCTAAAGTGAACAAAAGTGTACGTGTTTACTGTTTATATAAAAGTGATTAAGCTATATATTAAATACAAATACAAGTAATAAAATTAAAGAGGCACACATAATAAATACAAATACAAATACAAAGGGAAACCATAAGAGTCAAAGCAAAAAATCAAAAAATCAAAACCATGAACTTACCGATCGAGGAAAACCAGAAAATGTTGCAATAAGCGAAGAACCTAGCTCGAATCTTGAAACGAAATGCTTCAGGCTTATTTTCGTTAGTTTTTATTTTATTTTATTATTTTATTATTTTATTTTAAGATTGGGCCACGGCTACCAGGCTTATTTTAAAGTTAAAAAAGATTGGCTGGTACCAAGCCTATTTTAAAGTCTACTTACAAGTTACCCAAGCCTATTTTAAAGTTTATTGTGGCAACTTCTAAGTTGATGTCGTAAAAAACATTTTTTTTTTTTTTTGTAGTGAAGAGAGAGAGAGAGAGAGTTCAAAGTTGTAAGTTCAAAATAAAAAGAGCTGTCTTTCTTGACTGGCAACAGCATCAATGTGATAAAATTGTGGTAAAGTCAATACAAAATATCATATAGTTTCTGGACTTAGCAGAGCATGTGGGCTGTTTGTAGTCTTGTTAGCTTGACTGTCATAATTTGTGTTCCAATACACTTCAAAAAAGGAGCAGTCACAAAAATATATTCATTGGCCATTGTAGCTTATGATTCTTCCCAAACTTGATATACTCAACTCAACTAATCATTAATTCCAATTAAATTGATAATGACTTCAAAAACAATCAATATCACATACAGAACAAAATTCAATGATACTAAGATATATCAAAGCTCATATATCTCAATTCCCAATTAATTTCAAAAAAATATTTCCAAGTTCTATTCAGAATCAACAAAAAAGCAACATTACTGTTTTCTATTTCCTTGTATCATGTCTGTTTACTAAATTGTTCTGCTAGGCAACAAGTACATTCTCAGTTTATCTACT
>OU015763.1:26845664-26919843 GCA_907173295.1 Fagus sylvatica
TTGGGCAGGCTAGTGTGACTGTGTGAGGCCTGCATCCAATTATCAATTTGATGGTGGGTTCAGCTTTATGTTATCAATTGAATTGGACCCAAATCAACATATATAAAAAAATGGGGACAGGAAGGGCCCTAGTATGGTACAGCCCAAAGTCTTACCCAAACCAAACCCATATCCGAGAATTAAAAGAAAAAAATAATAATAATAAAAAAACTCTTCACAATGCAATTTATTTTTACAGGTTTTCTTTTTATCTAAAGGTGGGCTTTTAATATGGTTTGCATTATTATTTTTTTTTATTTAATGTGATCCGTTGCCCCAATTGACAAAATATATATGTATATGTGTAAAATGCACTAAGATTTTCGAATTTTTATGCTGTTACAATAAGGTATGTAATGATGAATGAAGATCCTTAAGTCACAAAAGAAGGGAAGACATCTTATTTCTTGGGCAACAGATCACTCAGAGTTGCTGAATACGCATATGGTGGAGCGTGCCTGGTAATATGAGGTACCAGGCTCTCCAAGCTTTGTGTTGGCTTGTAGAATTCATAGGAAAAGGAGGAGCTAAAGGCGTGGAATAAGAAACAAGTAAGATCGTGTCCGACCTTATCATTTGGACGGTGACTTTTTTTATAGCATTTGACATGTGTGTATTAAGTTTGCATGTCTTTAGGATGAGTGGTAGACTACTAGTTATAAGGAGTTGCCTTTGATGACTTAACAATTTCATTTGTTCAACTTTTGCAACCGGTAGGTGAGTAATTTTAGGAACTTGTCCCTTTTGTATTCTATATAGCATCTAACGAATAGCATAAGGTGTAGTAACAAGAAGTGGAAGTGGAAATAAGAAGCAAGAGTGAAGTTAGAGAGTAGTGTGGTGTGTGTAGCAAAGTTATATAATGTTTTGAATATCAATAAAATTCTTCTTTCATTAAGAACTCATTTGTGTAATTTGTTTGAGTAATATTTGATAACGTACTTTCTTATTGAGTGTGATTTATCATTTTGACACAACTTCCACAGTGAAAAATCTCAACATAGAAATGAAAGGAAATTGAGAAGAGAATCACTAGAGAGAAAAGTGAGAAAAGTTTCGTCTTATTTCTGTGAATGATGAGTCCCACCACCACTTTACAACGGTATTTATACATGTATATGCTCAATTCTCGTTGGTCAGATAATTGCACACGTTTTAAATGCGTAATACCTAACCAACTACTAATTAGACATGTGCCAACTTCTAACTAAGAAGACATGTGGTAAGAAAAACTTTTACCCGTCAAAATACTTTATTACTTAATATCTAATAAAGGCAATTAGCAAGTGCTATTTCAAAGGCAAATGGTAACTTCTATATAAATTAGTTAGTCGGTTCCTTGATATAATTATTTCACTACCAAGTCAGGAAACAAGAGAAACTTGTCAAGAATTTCATGTATGTTCGTGTTCCATGCCAACTTTCATTTCGTTTTCCTTAATTAGCCAACTTTCATTGCAGGGTCAGGATCCTCACTGCCTCACACCATTCTTTAATGACTTTGCGAAGCCAATATAAAGAAGCTAAAGTTGCAAAAGATGAGAGAGTGAAATTGGAAATTCACACGGGAACATAGTCATTATGAATTGGTATTAAATAAGTAAGCATATTATGGTGCTTCCACCTTTCTATCTTCATTCACTTCCCCAACAAATCTCTTCCAAAACCAATGCTCACTCCACACTCTATTCATCTGTTCAATGGGAACATTCTTAGTCTCTGGCAAAAGAAAGTACACAAATGCAGACATCACCACTGCCCATCCTCCAAAAAAGAAGAAAATCCCAGATTTGAAATGGCAAAGCATAGTAAGAAAAGATTGAGCACCTATAAAAATGAATAAAAAGCCAACTGCTACTGTAATACTTTGCCCTGCTGATCGAATTTCCAACGGAAAAATCTCACTTGGAACCAACCATCCTAGCGGCCCCCATGACCATGCAAACCCGGCCACATATACACAAATAAAAATTATAATCAAACTTGCATACCCTTTGCTAATCCCACCATAATCTCTAAGCTGAGCTGCCATAAGTCCACCAATTATAATTTGTGAGAGGAACATCTGAATACCCCCAATCATGAACAAAGCTTTTCTAGTTTATCCACTATCAGCATGGAAATGAAGTTTATCCTAAAACCCCAGTATCATTAATGAGCAGAATGACGCACTTTCACCAAAACCAAAGTTGAAAAAGTTTGAGATTTATTCCGGTACTTGTTGGAAAAATGGAATTGCTATTGCCAAACCAGTTGAGGCCTATACTTTCTCTGTAAGATATCTTAAATGGGTGTTTGATGGTTTTTGATATGGAACTAGCTTTGATGAGATCATCTAATTCTGCTTGGACACATTGGTGCCTCGAAGTGCAGCATTAGCTTGGCCTTTTCGTGGTCTTTGTTGTTTTGGATCAGGCTGTTGGGTGTCTTGGAAGGAATAGAGCACTAGTGTGAGTATTGAAGCTGGAAAGCAGCCATAGCAATCGCCAGCCCCAACCGCCTTTGATTTTTCAGTGCCAAAATTGATGAGTACTAATGGACACCTATGCCAACACAGAGTTCAAAGCCAATGTTTGTTGCTCCTCTGTAGTTTGGTGGTGCCATTTCTGAGAGATACAAAGGGACTGACTGCAAAAACAAAGTATATATTAGTACCAAATTTTGACCATAATCCAATTGAAAGATATGTCCATAAAAAGTTACTACCTGGTTGGCAAAACCAATTCCGATTCCAAGAAAAATCCGACCAAATATAAGCATGGAGACATTCATTGCTGCACCACCAAGGGCTGAACCAACAAGGAATGCGGCAGCTCCTACAAGAATTGATGGCTTGCGCCCAAAGGCTCTAGTGACTGATGAGGCAAATAAGGAAGCAACAAGGCCGGCAATATAGAGTGAGGATGTGAAGGAGGTAAGCAGTTGGCTATCAAATTTGCAGTAGTTACTAATCTTGGTGTCTTCATTCATCTTAGTGTATACCTTTGGGAAGAACTTTTTGAGAAATGGCTCCATAGAGGTCACTCCTCCTTCATAGTTGCTGACATATGTTAGTGAAACAGTTTGATACTTCTTTTGTAGCATGGTTTATTAGATAATGATATTGCTTACTAATAGCAATATTCCTGGTGTTATTAGTTATTTGCGAGTCATATTGATGTCAAGTTTAAACAGAAACTGATCTAATAAGCAACTGGAAAGCTTCAAACATTAATTTTTTAAAAACTAAAAAATAAAACCTTAATTGAGTACTCTTAAAGATATATCAAGGCTCATTTTTGGTCAAGACCCAAATCCAATACTTGGTGTACAAGCAAAGAAAGTTTATATGTAATTCAAGTCAAATAACTCTAGTTAATGTATAGTTCTTTATGAATAGTTAATGTATAATTAGTTTAGGGTTTAGTTTCCTATAAATATCCTGCTAAGAGCTCATTATAATATATCAGATTCTATAGTAAGCCCTTAAGAGCTTTCTCCTATGGATGCAGTAACCCTACTTTCGCTCTCTCTCCCTCTCTACTCTTTACACTCTTAACATCATTATTACTTCCTCCTTATTTGATGTACTACCACGCTATCATAGTAGTGATTATAACAAGTACAATGTTTGTTAAAACAAAAACCTGATATGTATCTTGGACAGTACTTGAAAATCCAATAACTTATAAGAGCATTCCCAGCTAGGAAGCACCGGTACGGCAAAATGGGCGCCGTACCCGTACCGGGTACGTCGTGGGTACGTATACCGCCGGGGTACCGCTGCATGCGTACCCCAGGCGTACCCGTTTTCGGCCAAAAAAAAAAATTTCCGGTACGGTTTTGGTACGGGTCCGGTACGGGTCGGGTCGGGTCCGGTACGGGGCGAGCCAAAACGGCGCCGTTTAAGGTAAATCTCAAACTTAAATATCATCTCCCGATTCTTCTCAGCCACTCGATCTCCCTTCTCTGCAACGCTGCTCGACTTCTTCTCTGCAACGCCACCGCCGCTCGATCTCTGTCACTCCACGCTGCTCGACTTCTTTCCACCTCAATATTGAAAAACAAACGACTTAGCAGCCTTTGGACACAGCACTGCAGAAGTGATTCCCCATTTACCACATAGAATTCTATTCAGAATAGAGGCAAAAATATTACTTGTGCTTTCTACTCTTCCCTTACCATCCCTCTTGATGTCTCTAAAAATTTGCTCTTCAGTTCTAATCCTCCTGGAGTGGATGATAGCCGTAAGGTTAGATGGGTAAAGCCAAGAAAATATCTCGTGGCTTTGGGGCTTTGGGCAGTCCGCCCAATATAAACTTTTGTCTCTCTTATCTCACTTTACACGTGGCCACATCTCCCCCATCTTTTGGTTTTTAAATTTTTTTTTTTCTCAATTAAACTATCAACCAGCTGGCATATAGCATGATCCGGATATTATTATTGTCATTTTAAAGATGTTTAGCAAGTTATATGGAATTTAATACTAATTATTTTGGTTTCAATGTTTAAATGCTTATTTCATTTATTCTTTTGAATCTTGGATGATAATATAAAGACCATTTAATGGTATTTTATTATTTATAATTGTTATTAAATTCACATATGTTTAAAAATATATGCATAAAAATATATAATATATAATTAAAAAATATCCCGCCGTACCCGTACCCTAGTTTTTCAGGAATTGCCGTACCGCCGTACCGTACCCGTACCCGAAAACGTACCCGTGCTTCCTAGATTCCCAGCCGGATCTCTATTGAATCTCTATTTTACATCTTCAAAAAGCAACTTTTCTATTTTACAAACTCATTTTAACATAACACCCTACATTCCATTCTCTATTTTACAATACATCCTATTAAAATATTATAAAAAAATTTTTTTTTTCTTTTTTCCACGCTTCCCCAACCACACCTCACGGCAACACCAACCCACAGCGCCGTTACACAACCCACACCCACCACCACCCCATGGCCATCGATCCCTCTTCCACCCCAAAGCCACAACCACCGATCCCTCTTCCACAACAACCCAAACCCATCACCTCAACCAACAACCACCGATCCCTCTTCCACAACAACCCAAACCCACCCACCTCAGCCCACAACCACCATACTCGCAAACCCACCCACCTCAGCTCACAACCACCATTGCGCCGCTACACAACCAATTGCGCCACTCTCCACGGCAACACCAACCCGATTGTGCCGTTACACAACCCACACCGCCACTCTCCACGGCAACACCAACCCACGGCAACACAAACCACAGCCTAGCACAAACCACACCTCCGATCTACAACCCAACACCCCACGCCGGAATCCACAGCCATAAACCCAAAATTATCTCCGATCTACAACCCAACCCACAGCCCAGCCCAGCACAAACCACACCTCCGATCTACAATCCAGCATCCCACGCCGGAATCCACAGCCACAACCACACCGTGAGGAAGAGTAGAGAGCACTCCATGAGAGAGAGAGAGAGAGAGAGAGAGGTAGACCAGAGAAATGGAAAGAAAAATGAAAGGAGAGAGAAAGAGTGAATAAAAAAAGGAAAAATAAGTTTACAGGTTTGCACAGTAACGTGTAAAATACACGTTACTGTAGCAGTGTGTAAAAAAAAAGCTATTTTAGAGCACCGGTTGGGAGCCTTTTTTGTGATATTTTGTGAAAGTATCATCTATTATTTTTGATAAAGCAGTATATCTATTATAGAATGCTCTAACATATATATCATCAATAATATGTAGATCAGTATGTGTTTTTAAATTGGTCGCTAACATTGCATATATAGGATAAATTTAACACTAAGATTTTTATAACAATTTTTTTTATTAAAGAAAAAAATACTAAGATTTCAAATTTTAGGAAGAAGGGACCTGAAATTCCAAGATCGTAGCCAAAGAGAATTCCTCCCGTGGCAGCGATCATGCAAGATAGGACGAAAAAGGGGGTAATCTTGCCATTATATTGCCCTTCTTTTCTTGTTATGGCTAATTCAACTGCCATAGCTTCTTCCAAGCTCCAACACAGTACACACAAACAAGAGAGGGTCGTAGGTTTCAAAATTAAAAGAGCAGTCTTACTTGACTGGTACTAGCATCAATGTCATAAAATTGTGGTCAAGTTAAAACCAATATCATAGTTTCTGGACTTTATAGTGAAGCATGTGGGTTTGGTTTGGTCATGACAATTGCAGGTTTGGAGTCTTGCTAGCTTCACTTTCTGTCAGTCACATCATATCACAAAATTTAGGACCACTATTTAAGTTGCTGGCTTCATTTTTCGGATAAAATATCTGTCATTTGTTGAATTCCGTTTATGATAAAATGCATGTTATTTGTTGTATTTCATTTGTGATACAATGCCTATTATTTATGGTATTTATCATATAAAGTCTATCATTTGTTGTAAGGAATTTTACCACAAGTGACAGGCATTTTATCACAAATGACAAGCATATATACATATATAAAAGCAGAAACCTCAAATTGTGAGATTTGAAGTTCTACCAATAGACACACTTGTCTTCCAGCTTATTTTTATATTAGTATCATATGTCACTCTTCTTTGAAAGAGAAATAGCAATCATTTAATGTATCATTTCTCTTAACCTAAGTATCGATTGAGCAATGCTACATACACAACATAAATGTACTGGCAATAATATTATTATGAAGTAACTTTGTATTATCTCCATTGTATTTTTATTTCCTTATTTAATTACTATAATTTCAATATAAATGTATTCATTTTATTGTTGTATTAATTAGAAGTTTTGTCATAACTATCAAAACCCTAAAATCACAATTCACCTATGCAAATATCATAATGTTCAAATGGGTGCAACAACATCATAACTACAATTTATTACATTAACTACACATTACAAGAGTTCTCTATTTTTTTTTATAGTTGTGATAGTATTTGAACTAGTATTTGAATCTATAGCGTCCGCTCCATTATATTGCTCTTACTATCAGGGCAAGACACCAATTGGTTTTTAGTGTAAAAGTGATTTGAACCTAAGTCTCTTACTCAACGATAAGAGACTTTATCAGTTGAGCTAACTGGAACTCATGCGAGTTCTCTATTAATTACAACAAATGATCACATCGACAACAAGATGGTCCTCCACGGGACCAAACTCACCCCCTTGATATTGATGTTTGTTCCAAAGGGACCAAAATCCTCTAAAAATGAGGAGTCACAAAGATATACTCATTGGCTAACGTAGGCATGAAAGATTGAGAGGATGAGGGAAGTCCGGAGTGGGATTAGGTAGGGAGAAATAACTTCTCGATAGGTACGGGTAGGTTGGGGTACTTAATGAGAGAATTCCACACACTACAAAAAACTTAACTTTTTTCGAGGATCACAACCTTCGAAATAAGTCATTAAAACCCTCGAAACAAGTATTTTTTTTCTTACTTTAATAGAGTTGTTTTTTTTTTTTTTTTCTCTAAATATATATTAAGATATATCATATAAATAATAAAATATAACAATAATAATTAATGTACATAAATTAAATAAACAGTACAAATAAATAAGACCTTAATACAACTTTGTTATTTTGTCATGTATTGTTATTTTGGTACTTAATAGTTACTTAGTTATTGACTTTTAAATAATTTGTGTTTGGAAAATATATACAATTTTGGTAGCTAATAGAGATGTAGAATATGTAATTAAGTTGCATTATATTGTAAAATTTATCTATTTTCTTTAATGATTCTTTAACATATATATCATCAATTATTGATTTATTGGTATTTTTTATTTTTTATTTTACAATAAGTAAAATCTTACAATTGTCGATCTAATTCCACGATCCGATCAACAAGCTCTTCTCAATGATCCTAGGTAGGAGTAGATTTTTACACTATGCCTTCATTTTACGGATCCTCTCTCAGTGTCATAGCAATACAACATAAAGACATGTACCTTCTCAACGATCTTGGGTGTGCTTTTATTTTTATTTTTTATGGTTATTTGATGTGAGGGTGGATTGGTCAGTTTAGGATGATGGAAAGGTATTGGGTATGGCCACGTTTGGTGATGGAGAGCCGGAGAGCAAGATAATAAGAAAGAAAAGAAGAAGAAGAAAATAAAGGGCGTTCAAACTTCAAAGGCAAAAGAAATAATTACAAAGAGTTTAGACTCAATGTTCAATGGGTTTTCTTTTCAAAAAACAAAAAACAAAACAAAGGTTACTGACTAAGATGATGACAGCTACCATTAATTGTGATGTAATTAACTAATTACCATCATATGTGAGGTTGATACTATCCAATTTTTTACTATAATAAAGTTTAAAACAATAGGATACCATCAATATGATGTAAAATTAAGTTACTAACCAATATATTGTAGAATTACCTATATTCTCGAGTCTCAACACGCTCCCTCACGTGGACAACAAAAGGGAAGGAGATCAACCCAACACCACATGGGGGCTTTATGTCTTGAGAGACAAGTGATGTTCATGGTTTATAAACCGAATAGCCTACGAAAATTATGATAATATGGGACATTTGATATTCTCAACACCCTATGCCCTCTAAACATTTTTTATTTTATTTTTTTATTATAAATCTATGTCATCCAAACATGGGAAAACTTAGTTTGGCCTTGCATATAAGATCAAAACTAATGGATCAATGTGTGCAGTTAATGGCCTATTCCCACACTTAAAGTTGGAAGTATATATATATATATAGACCTCTCTGTAGGTTTTGAGAGCTCTTTTCTGAGGGTTATTGCTTCTCTGTGGGTTTCGAGACCTCTATTCAACTTTTTGTTGTTTTTTTTTTTATTCCTTTCTTGCACCCAGTCTTTACTCCAAGTGCGAGCTTTTTTTTTTTTTTTCTTTTTTTTCCTTGCACCCAGTCCTTACTCCAAGTGAGAAAGGATTTCCCCCTCACGTGTAAGTTATTGCCTCTCTTTAGGTTTCGAGATCTTTTTTCTAAGGGTCATTGCCTCTTTGTGGGCCTTCAAGACCTCCTTTTTCTTTTTTCTTTTTTCTTTTTTTCTTACACCTAGTCCCTACTTGAACTACGAAGGGACCTGCACGCAAAGTGGTCAATACAGTACTGGAGGCCGTTTTAGTTTAGTCAAGGAAATGAAATATTTCGGTACTAGTCAATACCAATGTACCGTTTTCGGATATAACCTAAAATCTTATCTTTTAAAAAATTAGCATATGTTCTAATCTTTTTAAGCCCCCATACTTTATTAGTTCATTTATTACATTATTCAATTTGTCAATACATACCATTTTTTTTTTTTTTTTTTGAGAAAAATACAATACAAAATTTAAGAATTGAAAAAAAAAAAAAAAAAATTACGTTTACTTGGGGTTCTCACATCTTGGTTGTAATGTCATTGTCAATTCACAATCAAAGCAAATAATAAGGTATTAAATATTATAGGGAATGAGATCTCATGCAATACCAAAAAGGTATTGTATGGGTGCAATACCACTTTTTTCCTCACAACTTTTTTCTTTTTGTAGTCTTTTACTATTTTACCCTTATGACATTTTTTTTTTTTTTATTCAAAAGCTGAGATTAAAAGTTAACTTTTTAACTTTAAATCCCAGCCATTTAAAGGAATTGTAGCCCAAGGTATATATTACATGGGATCTCAATCATGGTTTTAAAAATCTGACCGAACCGGCTGGTTCAACCGTGAACCGGACTCTAATCCAATCCGGTTCTTCTTGAAAACTGGAAATTCATCAAAAATCAAGAAAAACCGGAAACCAGTGGGTTAACCAACAAAACTGTGAACCGAACTAGTTCGACCGGTTCGGAATAGGATGCCAAAACCTTGTAGTTTTGAGCAAAAGAGGAGGAGGAATAGCTCAAATAACAATCTTTTTGCAGCATTTGATGTTGAATCCAAACATCTTCAAATGGATATGCTCCAAAATGGCAAAACCCACTTATATTCTTTGTATTTTGACATCCCACCAATCAAATTAGTAGCAAAATAAAAACTTTATCTTCCATGGATCAGATGGGTTGGAGCAGCTTAAGAGAGAGGGAGAGAGAGAACTAAGACTCAGAGAGGATGATTTTTTAAGATTTAAGATTTATTTGGAGTTTTGTGAGGTTTGGGTAGGAGGCGGCAGTAGAAATTAGAGAGGATAAGTCATAGGGTTTTGTTTCTTTGTACGTGTGATGTGTGTGTTTGGTCATTAGTGTTGTGATTTTTTTTTTTTAAAACGGCAGGTGTTGAAGTGGAGTTAAAGTGGGGTGTATAATGTGAATTTGTGATGACTGAATGTGGGCCGTGCATGTGGTGTGGGCTTGTTTTGATTTTTTTTTTTCCTTTTTTGTTAACGTTAAATAATTTATTTTATTATTTTCTATTATATGTTTTAATTTTTAAGTATGATTATTTTTATAATATTAATTACATTTTTTTTTTTATCTTCTTAACTTAATATATGTTGTGAAAACTCATATAAAAAACATTTTAAAATGTAAATATTTCTTATTATATGTAATTTGTTATATATTCATTTATTTTATTTTATAATTATTAATTAATTAATTTATGATGTCACCGGTCGAACCCCGGTCGGATCAGTGATACAGGAACCACTCTCTTTTCCGGTTCTCTTCCCGGTCTGGTTTTTAAAAACATGATCTCAATCCATAAAAATGTGACAAAGACAAGCTCGCACATTGTTTTACCAAAAAAAAAGACAAATGCACACATTTTATTCTCATTCAATAGACAGTTTTGTTCTTTTTTGGAGGAAAAGAAGTCTAGACCAAGGGTGCCCTGGGTGTCACTAGGCGACTACTGCATCACTGCATGCCTCATTTTAAAATTAGATCTCATTCAAAAATTTTAAAGCATTTATAATTTTGAAAGGCTTAAAAAAATTATAATATAATACTATACAAAAAATTGAAAATGCTTATATTTAAAAAAAAAAAAAAAAAAAAATCAAAAAGTCCCAAATATTGAAACTAATTGTTTAAAATAACCAAACATAATTATTTTTTATCTCAAGTCCTAATAACCCTAAAAAAAGGTAAAAATAAATAAACTTTTCATCCTCTCAATTAATTAGCCGCCTATCACTTTAACACTTCTATTCTAGTATTCTCTCATCTCTTACTCTTTAATTTTAATTTCTTTTATCATTCTCTCGTATTTTTAAAACATCATAATTTTTCTGATCTTGATGGTATTGATTTATTATCGTTATTAAAAGTTTTTCAAGATATTTTACCCAAAAAAAAAACAACGACTACTTAATTTTATGGCTAGATTGCATAATCACCCTCTGAGGTTTAGGTCATTTGCAAACTGACCCCCTGGAGTTTCAATTTTGTAATATAACCACCTGAGGTTTTTTAATTGTTGAAATTGACCCATTTAATACATTTTTTTATCAATTTTGCTAACAAAATTTGTTACATGCATTACACTTGGGTTTATAATAATGAATTTTTTTTATTATAAAGCAGTCACATGTAATGCACGTGACAAATTTCTACTAGCAAAATTAACAAAAAATGTACTTAAGAGGGGTTAATTTCATCAATTTAAAAACCTCAGATGGTTATATTGCAAAATCAAAACCTTAAGGGGTCTGTTTGCAACTAACCCAAACCTCAGAGGGTGAATATGTAATTTGGCCTAATTTTATTAATGATTTGAATTATTTTCCAAATGCATCTATTGTATATAAAATATTATTTATTATACCTGTGACAGTTGTATCTATCGAAAAAAGTTTTTCAAAGAAAAAACTATTGAAATCTTACTTGTGATCAACTATATCATGAGAAAACTTAAATAAGTTAGTCATATTATCTATTGAAAAAAGATTTATTAGAAAATATTGAAAATAAAAGTTAGGGCAAATTACACTAACACTCTCTTCTTTTGAGGAAACTGAACTCGTTATACCCTATTTTAGGAAAATTACACTTTGCTTCCAACTTTGCAAAATAATTAACACTCCACCCCCCTTTTCCCCAATTTTTAAAGGAATATTCCTCATTTAAACTTAAAATAATTAGAATATAATTTTTCTTTTTAACTCTGGTAAGTTAGACATTGGTTAAAAAAAATAAAGAATAAATTACACTGACACCCCTTCTTTTAGGGAAATTAGACTCGCTACATCCTATGTTAGGGAAATGACATTACGCTCCCAAATTTGCAAAATAATTAACACTCTAACCCATTTTTTTGGAGCATGCTAAGTTTAAATAAGTAAACATATCATGATGCTTCCATCTTTCTATCTTCATTCACATCCCCAACAATTCTCTTCCAAAACCAATGCTCACTCCACACTCTATTCATCTGTTCAATGTGAACATTCTTAGTCTCCGGCAACAAAAAGTACACAAAAGCAGACATCACCACTACCCATCCTCCAAAAAAGAAGAAAATCCCAGATTTGAAATGGCAAAGCATAGTAAGAAAAGATTGAGCACCCATAAAAATGAATAAAAAGCCAACTGCTACTGTAATACTTTGCCCTGCTGATCGAATTTCCAATGGAAAAATCTCACTTGGAACCAACCATCCTAGCGGCCCCCATGACCATGCAAACCCGGCCGCATATACACAAATAAAAATTATAATCAAACTTGCATACCCTTTGCTAATCCCACCATAATCTTCAAGCTGAGCTGCCATAAGTCCACCAATTATAATTACTGAGAGGAACATCTGAATACCCCCAATCATGAACAAAGCTCTTCGTCCTAGTTTATCCACTACTAGCATGCATATGAAGTTTGAGATAGTACCTAAAACCCCAGTGATCATTAATGATGACAAGAAGTGAGGCACTTTCACCAAAACCAATAGTTCGAAAAAGTACTGGTGCATAGAAGGTGATGACACTTATTCCACTCACTTGTTGGAAAAATGGAATTGCTATTGCCATAACCAGTTGAGGCCTATACTTTCTCTGTAAGATATTCTTAAATGGGTGTTTGATGGTTTTTGATATGGAACTAGCTTTGATGAGATCATCTAATTCTGCTTGGACATCATTGGTGCCTCGAACACGTTGCAGAATTAGCTTGGCCTTTTCGTGGTCTTTGCCGTTCTGGATTAGGCTATTGGGTGTCTCTGGAAGGAATAGAGCACCTAGTGTGAGGATTGAAGCTGGAACAGCAGCCAAGGCTAGGGAGATTCGCCAGCCCCAACCGCCTTTAATTTTCTCAGTACCAAAATTGATGAGGTTAGCTAATAGGATACCTATCCCAACACAAAGTTCAAAGCCAATGTTTGTTGCTCCTCTGTAGTTTGGTGGTGCCATTTCTGAGAGATACAAAGGGACTGACTGCAAAAACAAAGTATATATTAGTACCAAATTTTGACCATAATCCAATTGAAAGATATGCCCATAAAAAAGTTACTACCTGGTTGGCAAAACCAATTCCGATTCCAAGAAAAATCCGACCAAATATAAGCATGGAGACATTCATTGCTGCACCACCAAGGGCTGAACCAACAAGGAATGCGGCAGCTCCTACAAGAATTGATGGCTTGCGCCCAAAGGCTCTAGTGACTGATGAGGCAAATAAGGAAGCAACAAGGCCAGCAATATAGAGTGAGGATGTGAAGGAGGTAAGCAGTTGGCTATCAAATTTGCAGTAGTTACTAATCTTGGTGTCTTCATTCATCTTAGTGTATACCTCTGGGAAGAACTTTTTGAGAAATGGCTCCATAGAGGTCACTCCTCCTTCATAGTTGCTGACATATGTTAGTGAAACTGTTTGATACTTCTTTTGTAGCATGGTTTATTATATAATGATATTGCTTAATAATAGCAATATTCCTGGTGTTATTAGTTATTTTCCAGTCATATTGATGCCAAATTTAAACAGAAACTAATCTAATAAGCAGCTAGAATGCTTGGAACATTAATTTTTTTTAAAAAAGAAAAAGACCTTAATTGACTACTGTTAAAGATATATCAAGGTTCATTCTTGGTCAAGACTCAAATCTAATACTTGGTGTGCAAGCAACAAAGCTTACCAGTATTTCAAGTCAAGACACTCTAGTTAACGTATAATTTTTTATATATATTTTTTATGAATAGTTAATGTATAATTAGTTTAGGGTTTAGTCTCCTATAAATATCATACTACATTAGGTTCTAAATAAGACATTAAGAGCTTCCTTCCATGGACGTAGTAAACCTACTTCCACTCTCTCTCTACTCTTTACACTCTTAACATCATTATTACTTCCTCTTTATTTGATGTACTACCACGCTATCATAGCAGTGATTCTAACAAGTACAATGTTTGTAAAAACAAAAACATGATATGTATCATGGACAACTATAAAAGGTACTTGGAAATCCAATACCACATAACATACATATATCGTCAACAATATGTAACTTAGTATAGATGGTACCGCATAACATATATATGCCGTCAACAATATGTAAGTTAGTATAGATGATAGATCAGTATGTATTTCTAAATTGGTCGCTAACATTGCATATATAGGATAAGACTAGAGTCTACTTTTAGCCCCATAATTTTGGTGTTTTTTTCATTTTGATCCTCCTAACTTTGAAAGTTTTTATTTTAACTCTTTACGTTTGAATCGTTTTCAAAAGAGTCATTCCATCTAAATCTGTTTTTAAGATTCCGTTAAATGCCAATTCAACCATCCAACTTAGCATCTTTTATTATTATTTACTCAAATTCAATATTTTTTAATTAAAATAATAATAATAAATTTAATTACATAATTGCATAAATAAAATATTATAAAAAGGGGACCATGGTCGGTCTGATATGGATGGGAAAGAGAGATAATAAAAAATCAGTAAAATGAATAATTATGCTTTTTATTAAAAAAATTGCTTATTTAAATTAAATAATATTAGACTTTAATTACTTATGTGGCATTTAACGGAATCTTAGTAACAGATTTGGACGGAATGACTCTTTTGAAAACGACTCAAACATAAGGAACTAAAATAAAAATTCTCAAAATTAGGAGCCAAAATGAAAACATCACCAAAGTTAAGGAGCCAAAAGTAGTCTTTAGTCAAGTGATAAATTTAACACTAAAAGATTTTTATAACAATTTTTTTTATTAAAGAAAAAAACACTAAGATTTCAAATTTTAAGAAGAAGCGACCTGAAATTCCAAGATCGTAGCCAAAGAGAATTCCTCCCGTGGCAGCGATCATGCAAGATAGGACGAAAAAGGGGGTAATCTTGCCATTATATTGCCCTTCTTTTCTTGTTATGGCTAACCCAACTGCCATAGCTTCTTCCAAGCTCCAACACAGTACACACAAACAAGAGAGAGGGTCGTGCGTTTCAGAATAAAAAGAAAAACCAATATCATAGTTTCTGAACTTTATAGTGGAGCATGTGGGTTTGGTTTGGTCATGACAATTGCTGGTTTGGAGTCTTGCTGGCTTCAATTCCTGCCGAATATAGCACCGCTATTTAAGTTTGTGATAAAAGGGTTGTTATTTATTGTATTTGTCATAAAAGTCTATCATTTGTTGTAAGGCATTTTACGACATTTGACCAACATGTTACCACTCAAGTTATATATAAAGCCAAGACTCAAGTTGTGATAGTTTGTGGTTCGGCCAAGTAGCACACTTAAAGTTTTACCAAGTACCCCACTCATGTAGCATTCCATCTTATCTTTTAATTAGTATCATATGTCATTCTTCGTTGAAAGAGAAATAACAATCATTCAATGTATCCTTCCTCTTAACCTAAGCATCGATTGAGCAATGCTATATATACAACATTTTCACAACAATAACGAGTCGGCATGTTTTTATTAGTTCTCATCTGGACCCATCACTTACTTCACTTTATTATTTACCATACATAGCTTAACACCTCAACATTGTTGTGAAATTGTTGTATCTATAATTTTATTGGCATAGATTTAAATTATTTGTGTTTAATGTATCTATTTAATGTAAGTATTAACCAAATACAATGCATGGTTCATGGTGCTTAGAATATAGCCTTTTCAAAGTTGGTATATACATATATATATATAAATGATTTGTGTTACAATTTACATTTTCTAACTCTAAGTATTAACCAAATACAATGTATGGTTCGTGATGCTTAAAATATAGCATTTTCAATGTAAGAAAGTACTTCTTCCCTCCCCTGATATATATATATATATATATATATATATATATATATATATATATATATATGTGTGTGTGTGTGCACTTATGGATGCTATTAGCATCTAAGGAAAAAAAAAAGGTGTATCATTCCAAGTTTGGTGAGAAAGTGAGTGAGTGAGGCTATTGAGAGGCTTGACGAGTAAAAAATATAGAATTATTTATTCAAAATGTTAGTGCTATACTCATAGAAAACTTTAGCCTATTTAGTTGTTCCACTGTAGGTTCAACTACATCAAAGTAAAAAGACTTTGTCACAGTCATGTTACTGGTAGTAATAATATTATGAAGTAACTTTGTATTATCTCCATTATATTTTTATTTCCTTATTTGATTAGTATAACTTCAACATAAATGTATTCATTTTATTGTTGTATTAATCAGAAGTGGCCATAACAATCAAATCCCCAAAATCACAATTCACCCATGCAAATTCTGAATGGATGCAACAACATAGTACTATATTCAAATTTTGTAATAAACTTTTATTAAGCCAAGAGATCAAATTCATATAATTTATCACCCTAAAAAAGTAAAACTAATAGATTCTCAAGACACATCCAACCAGGGGCGGAGCCAGAAAAAAAATTTAGGATGGGCTAATTGCAAAAAAAAAAAAAAAAAAAAAAAAAAAAAAAAAAAAAAAAAAAAAAACTTCTTGACTAGGCTAATTGTTTAATTTAAGGTAATTTTTTTTTTTAAATATAGGTAAAAAAAAAAAAAAAAAACTTGTAGCCCAGCCTACCCATAACGTGGCTACACCACTACATCCAACCATCTACTTCAAATTCTTACCAAAACAAAACGTGAAAAATGACTCATCACTTTCATGATCTTACTACAATTTATAACATTAACTAAGTATCGCACAGGTTCTCTATTAAGGGTAAAACTTAGGTACAGTTCTTTAGGTCAAATTCATTCGGTTCCTAGTTGAATTCAAATATATTAAATTTAAATATTCTTGGAAAAGATAACATTGTTGGTGTTTCATCGGTTAATGCAACCATGTGTTTGAATTCAATTGGGAAACCTAATGTACTTAACCTAAGGAACTATACCTAAGTTTTACCCCTCTATTAATTACAACAAATGACACTTCCACGAGACGATCCCACGAGAGCAAAGTTACCTACTTTTTTTTTTCTTTTTTGGAAAATGATTCTTTCACACCGTGTGTGAAATAGTGATTTCACACCACCACTAAAAGACAAACCGGTTATTCCCGATTTGTTATTCCAATTTCCACTATCCCTGTAACCAAACACCCATTTTCCTCATTTTTTCTGAAACTTTCTCTCTCCTCCCGAATGCTCTCTCCTCCTCTCCCCGAAATCTTTCTCCTCCTCCATTGATTTTCTGCTCCTCCTCAAATCTGTCCTCATGAAGCCATGGATCTCTCTCCCCCGAAGATTTTTCCTTTATTGAAGTTTGAAGTTTGAAGTTTGAAAGAGTTAGGGTTTGAAAAAGTTGATTTCAAATCTGATTTGGGTTTTATTTGGGTTTGGGAATGGTTTTACTTTTGATGTTTGAATTTTGGGTTTGATAGTATTTGTGAGAGTTTGGATGATTTTGTTAGGGTTTGGAAATAATAAAAGTTGAACGTTTTGTTGGGTTTAATATTTTTCTGAGGGTTTGGGCGATTTTGGTTGAGATTGGAAATAATAAAGTTTGGTTTTTTTTATTTTGAAGTGATTTTGGTTGGTTGAGATAAAAAATAATAAAATTGTTACAAAGATGCTAAGAAACATGTTTAATAGATGCCAAGAAACATGACCAATTCGTATGAACATGTTTAAATGTTCATACAATTTTCTGGAAAATGTGGACAAAAACATGAAATTATGGACAAAAATTTCGAGTCTACTTATGAACATTTAAGTGAACCCAGAAATGTTCATACAATTTTCTGGAAAATGTGAACAAAAACATGAAATTATGGACAAAAACATGAAATTATGGACAAACATTTCGAGTCTACTTATGAACATTCATGAACATTCAACTGAACCCAGAAAGTGTGGATAATATTGTCCAAACTTAAAGAATAATTGTCCACACTTTCTGGGTTCACTTGAATGTTCATGAATGTTCATAAGTAGACTCGAAATGTTTGTCCATAATTTCATGTTTTTGTCCACATTTTCCAGAAAATTGTATGAACATTTCTGGGTTTACTTAAATGTTCATAAGTAGACTTGAAATTTTTGTCCATAATTTCATGTTTTTGTCCACATTTTCCAAAAAATTGTATGAACATTCGAGTCTACGCATAAACATTTAAGTGAACCCAGAAAGTGTTTTCTAGAAATTTGAATGGGTCTTAGAGATGTTTTGGACTTTAAAACACAAATTTGCTTCATGGAAACCTGGAATCGTGTTCAACTCCTTCGCTGATGCAATAAGAATCATGATGAAGTCAAGATTGTATTAAAGTGGCCTGGATTTTTCCATCCAGTGGCCTGGGTTTTAAAATTTTAAAATCGAGTGTACCTAGAAAATGTAGACAATGGCAATAGGTTGCTCCTGGGTATTTGTTTGAACATATTTAGTTTCACCACAATTTGGGAAAAAATTTTAGACATTCTTTTTTTATATCTTTCACAACGAGTAATGTGAAAATTCCAATGGCAATAGGTTGCTCCTAGGTAACATTAAATATAAAAGAAACTCATGGGTAACCTAAAATATACGCAAATGTTTCTAACCAATTTCACCATTTCATTTATTTACTCCATTTACAAAATCATAAGATATTGTTTCTGTTGACTACCTTTAATATAATCTCAAGTATAGAAAAAATAGAGCAATCAAAATTTTAAATAAAAAAAGAAGAAACATATAGCAAAATACAAAAACAACAAATGTGTATCAAAACATAAAACTATATGTCGACAAAGAATTGGACAGTTTTGGGCAGCAAGCATGACACAATCGAATTGGGCAGTTTTAGCTTTGTACAGCTTTGGACAGCAAGGAATTGTAATATAATTCCAACAAAATGCGTTACCGAATTCTTTGGCAATCATCCTGCAAAACATAAAAGACATTTAGAAATGATTGGTTAGTTGTTTTGACTTAAAATGAACGCATTAACGCATCATGAAATGAAGGTGTGGAAATCATACATCTCCAAACTGTACTATCTTGTTTAAAAAAATCAAGGATTCCATGTATGTCAACATGAAAATCCCACAGTCGAAGCTGAAAAAAATGAGGCAAAAGTATATAAAAATCAACACTGATTAACATAATTTATGGAAATTCACTTCACTCAAAATTTAGATTCATAACATCCATAAAAACCAACATGTACCAACCACCAACGTAGAAACCAACATGTACCAACAACCAACATAACATCCATAACATCCATAGAAAGTGTGGACAATTATCTTTAAGTTTGGACAATATTGTCCACATTTTCTGGAAAATAGTATGAACATTGTAGTGAACCTAGAAACCAACATAGCAACCAACAATTACATTTGAGTTATCAACCAACAACCAACATCTCAATTACATTTGATGAATCAAAACACCAACAATCAACATAGCAACCAACAATTGCATTTTGTTACCCAAATATCAACCTAAGAGGGGGGGTGATTTAGGTTGAGGCAAACTTTTTCTATTTAAATGCGGAATTAAAAACTATCTTCAAATAGCAAATGTTGATTTAGCAAATGTTTGATCACAATTCAATTGCAATATAGATATGATATGAAATCAAGCACAAGTATATATATAAGCAATTAAATATGTAAGAGATAGAGAGAGAGAAAATCAAACACGATGATTGGTATCGAGGTTCGGCTTCCGTGCCTACGTCCCCGCCTCAAGAACACTTCTTGAGGATTCCCAAATCCACTATTTGACAATCTTCTTTCGGGTGAAGATCAAAACCATTACAAATCTTCCTTATACGGTGAAGAGTAACCACTGAGTGAAAAATCTTTTTCACTCCTTAGGATTTATACCAAAACCCTAACAAAATACTCACAGGTTTCAACAAAGTATTTGTTGTACAAAATAAGGCTCTCTCAAAGAGTAATTGTACACAATATGCTCACTCTAATAGTATATCAAGGATTTGATCAATATGGCTCAAAAAGTGTTTAGAGAAATTTGATTTTCAATCAAGGATTTTGAATGATATGAAAATATAAACTTGAGAAATGATGGGTTGATGTATAAGATGTTATCTTTTCTATCTCTGATTTCTCTTGTATGCTTAGTGTTTAAAAATGAAGAAGGGATAGTATTTATAGCCATAATTGTTTTCTTCCCCTTATCATGTTGTCTTGCATTCTTCTTGATTTTCAATCAATCAAGTTGCTTTCTTTGAAAAATTTTCTTCTTAAGAGATTTTTCAATTGATATGGTTGTCTTACATTTGAATTTCAATCAATCAAGTTGCTTTCTTTGAAAACTTTTCTTCTTAAGAGATTTTTCAATTGATATGGTTGTCTTACATTTGAATTTCAATCAATCAAGTTGCTTTCTTTGAAAACTTTTCTTTTTCAACCATAATTGATATGGTTGTCTTGCATTTGAATTTCAATCAAGTTGCTTTCTTTGAAAACTTTTCTTTTTCAACCATAATTGATATGGTTGTCTTGCATTTGAATTTCAATCAAGTTGCTTTCTTTGAAAACTTTTCTTCTTAAGAGATTTGTCAACCATAATTGATATGGTTGTCTTGTATTTGAATTTCAATCAAGTTGCTTTCTTTGAAAACTTTTCAAAATCAATTTAAGTTGGTTTTAAAGTTGAGCCATAAATATCAAATCTTAATAAACTTTACAAAACCTAACTCTTACTTCTCATATGTCTCGGATCATTGTCTTTGAGCTTGATTTCTTTGTCTTGAGTCTTGATGACTTTGATCTTCAATGAATTTGCAACTTGTCAACTTTGCATTTGCTTGATATTTGAATTAGCCAATGTTGGTCCAATTAAATCAATAGTCAAAATTAAGCTTTAAAACATAAATCATTAGTTCATATGAAAATATCATTTTTGAATGACTTAAAATCATGGTTATCATCAAAACTACATGAATGTTCTTGGATTAATTAACCAATTAATAGGTATTGAAACCTTGAGGCTAACACATTTGAATTATCAAAACACATTAAAAGAGAATATAAACTTACTTACACAGTCTACATTAAAAGGCAAGAAAATTTTGAAGGCCAAATCATAAATTTCCATCTAAGATTGATGAGAAATCCCTCGAAACAGTACACTCAAATTTATCTCAATATATTTGGGGTCATGATAGATATTAGTACTTACGCGTAGTGATCTTAGTTTGGTATGTCCTTCTTGTGTTCTAGGAGCCATGTTTCGACATCCTTATGGCCCAACTTCTCTATGCATAGCTGCTCCAAAGCTTTTCGCTATGATGCAGGCAGCAAAAAGTAGTATCAACAGAATTAACTAAGTTAGTACTGGGTTAGCAAGAAAATTGAAATGAAAAACAAGTGTTTACCAAAATTGGCACCCAAGGTCTATGTGTTGCACTAGGTAAAGAATCAAAAAAATAGAAAACTTTAGTTAGGCAATCTACAACCAGCATTACAAAATGGTCATTGTGGCATGCTGAAACAAAAATCTGCATTAAGAAACATGAAAAGGTAGGTCATACACAGTTTTTTTAAAATAGATATGTAACGACAGTTTTTGACAAAATGAAGTTGAAAAAGTTCTCTAATTACTCGATTGCAATTTTTCGGCATTGTGCGTACCCAATTAGGGTGGAACACAGATTCTGGTCCAGGCTGGTCATCCTCAATGGGTTGTTTACCCTTTTTTGTTCTTTTGCTTCTTTGTGTTGAAGTTGACTGAGCTGAAGCAAGGATCGTAGTCTGCATAAATTATAGTTAGTTATTTCGACAAAAGATCTCGCTGTATTGACATCATTCATAGTGTAAAAGTATGAACAAGTATTTGCCAATGTTGAAATTTCGTTATTTTATCCCGCCATGTACGGTTATTATATAGTTTATGTACGGTGGAGGGTGGCCACTGAGTTTTTTCATAAGTACATCCTTGAAACAGTCCACCACCTGCGTGTGTCACACTTGCTTAGTAAACAATATGGAATTTTAAAACTCATGTCTCAAATATGCAATAAAGAAATGGATCTAAAATGCAAAATGAGGATGTAATTACCGCGGTGGATATCCACCTAGAACTTTCTTCCTGAGCACGATCGCCTAACAAGGATGACACATCTCGACCCATGATCTCATATGTTTTGGTCGAGATTGCAACCTCATTGCTATCAACCCCACTGGCCATAGAAAATTTTTTAGGAGTTATAAACCAATATGAAATAATATATCTAATCACTTAATAAATCATTATATAATTCAAAGAAAGTAGTTGTTACAACCTTCTCCTAGTGGCCCGCTTTGTCGTCAATAACTATTTCTTCCTTAAATCAACCAAGACAGCCTCGTCATGAGCTGTTGGCTGGTACAGAAAATGAATATCCACCCACTGCTGAAAACATATGTGATTTTTAAACATGGTACAGTACATAAAATTATGAAGAATTCATATTTTGTGATTTTTAAACAAAAAAAAGTTAAAGTATGAACCCAACATAAAGTAAACTTGCATTTCTTAAGTACTTTATCATTAAACAACGCACGTACCTCATTTCTGACTGATTCCGATTTGGGGGGCACTATGATTACATTCTTTTAGGCTCGTGTTTTCGCCCTTGTATACCTCACACTAGTAGCCCCCTTCGATGGTGAACTCACCAAATCCACCATAGCTGTAGCTGCCTCCCCTTCATTGTCCCGCTTCGATGGTGAGTTTGCCAAGTCCACCATGGCTGCCTTGGCCTTCTTTTTGGCAGGTTTGTCTCTCTTGACAGCCTTGGACGATGAGCTTGGCAAGTCCACAATGGGGGTTTGAATGGGCAGCTGGCTTTGAATGGATGGCTGGTTTTGTTCTAAGTTTTGTGAAGGTGGGGGCTGGTTTTGTTGAACAGTGGGGCTAGACTCTATCACCGTGGCCAGTAGACCCTTCACACGATGAAGCTCTTCCTCTAAGCGCTTAACATGGCGTGCTAGAGCTTCCCATTCAGTCCTCTCAGCTTGGAACTGTAGCTGGCATTGGTTGGACGGCGTCTGAGTTGTATTACTTGGTCCAGCCCCATCATGCCTTAATATAGCTATGTGCAAGCTGTCATAGGTTTCTTGCAAGGTCTCTATGGCTTCTTGTACCACAGATTCCTGTTGCTCCCATGGCATTGCTGCAAGCACGCATAACACTTGCAAATTGCACTATATGAATTAGAACAATGAAATACTAACATACAACATCTTTATAAGAAACTAACATAGATATTTAATTAGTACTCAACTTTAATGTAAGATACTTACATTGGCACTATTACTAAAGGCCACCATTGCCTTCTTACTAAACATTCATTGGTGGGTCCATGCTAGGAATCTTAGAAAAGGTTGGTTGATTCGAGCATGCTTCTGACCAATCCCCAAGTGCTCGCATATCAATATCTACATAAATGATGACATCAATGGTAAGTTTAAGAATAAAACAAAAGTTAGAATGGTGTTGGAGTAAACAATTCTAACTAAAACATTTTACCTGAAGCAAGACAGTGCAACCTTGAATGTGCAAGTTGCCTTTAGTTTTGTGCGCTTTCTGCGATGCAGCTGCGTGGTTTAAACCACTAACCAAGAACTCATACACTGCCTTCCCCCATGCATATCTACCTAGGTTAGGTCTATCATCAAGCAATGGTAAGAGGTTTGTGATGACTTTTTGAGAGATAGTGGGAAACAAAAAATAGCTCAAGACAAGGGCCATATACAACCTAACCCTATCTGGGACTTTTATAGAAGGTTTGGTGAGCAATGTCATCAATTTAGTCTGTTCCGGTGAAGCTGTCTTCAGATGGGTATGTAACAATGTTTCCACCAGAGACCTCCCAGCATGAGATTGGTACAATCAATTGGCTCCCCCCTCACTGGCAACCCCAATATAAGGGCAACGTCATATAGGATTAAGGGTATGAGCCTATCACCCACTTGGAATGCACGTTTATCGGCATTCCAACTTGCAAGCATCACTTCTAACATTCATCCACTGGCCTCAATATTGCAGTGGAGATTCAACAACCACCCAAATGGAGTGGTTCGCAGTGCCTTTTA
Organism: Fagus sylvatica; assembly: GCA_907173295.1. Lineage (NCBI taxonomy): Eukaryota > Viridiplantae > Streptophyta > Magnoliopsida > Fagales > Fagaceae > Fagus > Fagus sylvatica. Next base: position 26,870,075 of record OU015763.1, read on the forward strand.
CATTGGTCAGATAGGCTCTTATTAACGTCCATCAACTTACTGATAATGCAATGATGGCGAATACAGGGTTGAACTTCTGGGTTGCTTGCAGGTATGTTAACATCAATAGTTGCCATTGCCTTGGCCACATGCAAAATGGAAATCCATAGAATTAGAACATTTCATAAAATCATTGATCATTAAAAGAAAACAACAAGATATAGAATCTGAACTTGGGGTTTAAACCAAAACAACATGATATGAGTGGTTTCAAGCCCTAACATAAACATAATGATGTTTATAAGAAAAAAAATTTGTATTTTACATTAACCCACAAACAAGAAAGAAATTGTACAGAAAATTTGTATTTTATATGAGCAATCACAGGTTCTAACATCTAGCTGCTCCTTCTAACCCCAAATGGAAATTGCACCCGTTTAGTACAACTAGTCAAACACACACACACAATGGAAGCCTTTCCTCAAAACCAAAAGTAAAGCTTCTCTAACAACCATGCACAATGCCACTATCTTGGATTGGCCATAAATATGAACAAACATTATAATAAACAAACATTATAAATTGGCCATAATTTTTAACACATGCTCATAATTTGTTCTCTAAAACCATTAATCAAATACACAAATCAACCAAAACCCAATCAGCAAATTGCACACTGAATGTATTAAGCATTATGTGTTCACCATCATATAAAATGATTGAACAATTTGGTAATTAAGTGAGTAGGTGTCTAGTGCAATATATTTGTGTTTTTTTTCCTCCTTTTTGTTGAGTAGAATTTTGGTTTCTTATGTTGGCATTAGAAGAATTGAAACCTCACATAACTATGCATTAAAGTAGCATATATGGTTTAAATGAGATCAGTAGAAGTCATCTACAAGACAACAACCAAACCTCAGGTTTTGTTCTCCCAACCTAAATCCAGTTGCAATAATTGCAATCACAAACTTGGTAAGAGCATTAATCTCTTAAGTAGTAAGTCACAAGCAGACCCCACTGGACCACCAACCAACCCATAAATACTCAACAAAACCCTAACACAACCCCACTATCACCAACATCCAAAATCCATTGAAAAAATGATGTTTCACATCCATCATTAACAACTCAGATTATGTGCACCTATGAGTTTTAGTTTTTCTCAATTCTAAACCATCCATGATTCTAAACTGCCTTATAATGAACATCACCTAATCTCCCAATTCAAGCACTATCCTACACCAAAATCAGTATGCCAATTCAAGCATTATTGTACAGAAAATGTGAAAATTGTCCAGAATACCCTAAAATTGTCCAGAAAACCCTAACATTGTCCACACTTAGCTAACATGAACAAACATTCAGATAAATTGGATAATACAAGTACATAACTACATATATAGTATTATTTTGGTGACATATACAAACATACATACATGCATACATAGGTACTATATATATAACAAAGCCTAACACACATCGTAAAGATCCCTTTTCAGAAACATTCACCTATACATACTAGAGAAAGAAGATGCAAGTAGTCTTAGTAAGTACATGCTGACCCTCTAATCACAATTTAAACATGTGGCCATTCAAAACATATTTGTAAAAGTTTTGAATTCCTAAATTTCCAAAGCATGGTGTAACTAGCCTCAAGTACATGCACAGCATAAAAAATCAAAGTCATCCATGTGAAACTGACTAATAATACTATAGATAGTATAAGGAACATTCAAGTCAACCTATTAAATTTTGGTCACACATGAATAACTTTCTAGCATTTTAAACATATGCCTATCTCTTGAGCCTAAGATATAGCCTTGAAATGAATTAAAATTTCCACCATTTATATGGCCATATATATATATAAGTAAGTCCACACCAGAAATATTATATATCACAGGTTTAAAGAAGAAGATAAATCATCATTATATGTTTCTGCCTATAATCTCAAGACAAGGATTAAAAAAGAGTGTAGCATAATGGCATTTAGAGGCAGGACCACAAGTGGCGGGGCCTTAGAGAGAAATCAGCAACCAATATCCATGACACAAGCCTGGACTACAATACCATGGAAAGATAAATTTTGGGCTCCATTGATTTGGCATTATACAGAAAACCAGCAAGAAGTACAAATGCTACAAGTTTCATGCTCCACTTTCCACTTAACACTTACCAATAAATACAAGGACTCATGGGAAATCATATGCACATTTAACCTTTTTATTCCTTTACTTATCAAAAAATCTTTTTAAATTTGGATCAAATCCAAGAAAAAAAAAAAAAAAATCTACATCAACATGATCTGTTTATATGTTTATATAAACTAATTAGCAATTTTTGGGGACCTTTTGTTTTGTCAGCATTTGGACTCAATCTAGCAAGACCAACATCCCTGGATTTAGCTCCTTTCATTTGATCAATATGTGCCTAAGACTCTAACTTTAACTATAAATGGATTCATTCCATGGACCATGAAAATTTGTTTTCATAACATAAAGTACAAATTTTACATCACAACTGTACTGTAATACAGATAATAATCCAAAAGAATCAGATAAATAAAGCTAATGTAAATTCCGAAACAGATTGGATGAAAGAAGTGAAAAACTCACATAAATGTAGCACTCAAGCACTAATTACCTTGATGAGTACATTGCAAAAATGGCAAGCAGAGGTGATATACATAAAACCCTAAGATTGTCCACAAAACCCTAAGATTGTCCACACTTAGCTAATTCCTCAACCAAACTCAAAATATTTCACAAACTTAGTCCAATCATAGTATCAACTCACAAAAAATTAAAAATCACAGAAGAAAATGGAAATGTAAACTCACCTTTCTCTTTCGAATATTGTTTCTTAGTTCCTTGTGCTATTATGTCTAGGGTGCAAGGGAATGGATCACGTTGGGGAAGTTTGAGTGTTTGAGAGGAGTGGACTTTATTCTTGGGGATGTTTGCAAAAGGAAACTGTGAAGAGAGGGAGAGGAAAAACTGATTAGAAGGTTCGTTTCAATTTCAATTTCAGTTTCACTTTCGAAGAAAGAGAAGAGAGGGTGTCGTGTTGAGGAAGCTTCAATTTGACATACATAACCATAAACGACACCATTCTGTTCAAGAGTTTCCCCCCCAAATGCCCAACATGACGCCGTTTTGGGGACCAATTTCCTCCCAAATTAGTACAACGCCGTTTTAGGGACCCCGTTTCCCACCAATTTTCTCACGTTGGACTAGCCCATTCTGTGAGTCTTTTTTGGTTTCTTATTTGTTCACAATTTGAACATTAATAAATGGGTTGGATCCTTTAAAACCAAAAGTCCATTTGCCTATGTTAATTTTATTAAAAAGATGAGTTTGGTTAGCCAATTAGTGAGTGAGTTTCAGTGGGCTAATAGGTTTGGGCTTTTTTTACAACCTCTAATATTAATGTATAAAATCTTAAGCAATTAAATATTTAATCAATTAAATTAATTTACATGTAAATATTAATCAATAAATTACCAGAAAAATGTACATATTAATGAATAAAATAGTTATTAAACTATTTTAAATTAAAAAAAAAAAAAAGGAAGACAAAATATATAATATCTGAAATTTAGTTAGGGGGGCAAAATTATAATTCGACACTAACATACATACATATAATAAGATCTAATAACTTTTTTATATTAAAATCAGTAAAGACAAAAAATTAAAAGATTATAATAAAAATATTTAAATTCCAAAAATATAAGTAGAACATTGGAATTGAGTAATTTAGATCTTAGTTATCAAAAAGTAACATTGATATTTTATGTAATGTAATTATACAAACTAACGTATTAAAAACGTATGTCATACAATGTTCTTGGTATTCATGTTTACATTTGATAACCACCTTGGTACTACGATTACATTTGAGTGACATATTTAAACAATAAATTGTAATGTTTTTCTACTAAGAATGCTCTATACAGTACTATATAACTAAGAATGGTCTATACACTAGTACTACTATGTTTTGGCTCACCATATATGTTTTTGAACAAACATTAATAGTTAAAGTATACGATAGTATACTAATGACTATCTTCTATGTGAACAGCAGATCCGATCCAAACAGGAAAGTGTTGGATGACTAGAATGGTTCCAATCAACACCCGATCTATAGCAGATGGTATGCTTAGGGTTGATCCGAGGAAGAGACCAACACAATATCTATACCTTTCCTTGTATCTAACTATAACTTAGCTATTGAATGTATGAGATATAATTGATGATGACGACACATGATAGGAGGTGATCCTAATGGGGAAGAGCTGGATGACTAGGATGACCAATGTTTTCCAATTATACCACACAGAACTGAAAAAAAATTGTTATGTTATTATTATTTTTGCTAAATTGCACTATATTACTTGTATAAGTTAAAAATATTTTCTAAAATTATATTTTTTAATTGAAGTTTACGTTTTATCATTGTTAAAAAAAGTTCTATATTGTAATGAAGAAATTCGTAAATTAGTTAACAACAAATATTGATCTAACATATTCAACCATGATTATTACAATTTCTGAATCTAACATACGTAAAATACATTATTGTACCTTTTTTTAAAATATTTTTTCGTTTTCTAATTTTCATAATATTTTTTTGACATATTTTAAAATTACAACTTCTGAATCTAACTTGTGCATACTTTCTGAAGTCACATTTTCTTAATTTTTTTTACGTTTTATGTCAATAATTATTAACTGTATTATTTGCAATATTTTTATTGATAATAATATTTGAATGAATATTTGCATTTTTTCTCAATAATTATTAAATGTATTATTAACAACCAAATCTTTATAACAAATTTAATGCTGCTGAGGTTATCTTATACTAATGTTCTTTTTATAATACTAACATAAAATTGTGTTTATAACCACAAAAACAAACCATATAAAATGTATTCATAATCCTTGTATGAACTGTATTAATACCAGCAAAGTTTTTTAAACAACCTATGCAATTGCATAAAAAACCTGAATTGAGATCATGGATTTGCATGATTGCACCCATGCAATTCGCTTAAATAATTAAGATTAAAAGTTTCAACATTCACTTTTAATCTCATCCATTAAATGAATAAATAAAATAGTAAATTAACTTATCATGTTTTAATTTTTACACACTTATCTAATCTAAATTTGCATTTGCAATTGCACTAGCAATTGGTTACACGGCATATACTTCCTTTGAAAGAGCTGATTTTTTACACAGTACCACTTTAACAGCTTAATCTTAGTTGGTTAACAAAACACGGGTTGATGTGATCTTCTGAACACAAGGACACGGCAAAGGTTTCATCAGCCGAACTCTTCTATTCTTGGAGCTGCGACATGCTAACGTTCCTACTGCTGCGCCATACACCAACCTGTTGCTGTGTTCTTGGGCAATGAATTAGAAGGTAGAGTCCTCAAGTGCTTTAGCCACAAAACCCGATCTTCCTTGCTTCTTCTTAGCTGTCTGGAGGTACGTTTTCTTCATCTTTCTTCCATTCTCAATTTGGGTTAGCTGTCTTTTGGTTGGCAGAGAGCATTAAATGCTTATAAGACTTCTCAATCTCACTCCATCTCTTCTGCGTGTTAGGTGTCTGAACCAGTGGGATGTGATTTTGTTACTGGGCTGTGAGCAAATTTGTTGGTTGCTATGACCGAAATTTAGTGGGAGTGCTGTTTGCTTTCAATTTTCCTCTTTATTTGTTCATCCTTCAGGGCTCGGTATGCTATTTCTCTTTCTCTCTCTTTGTTCTTAATTTAATTCCTCAATTAATTATTTCAAAACCTTAATATTCAAAACCCTAATTACATCATATTCAAATTAAATCATATTGAAAATTTTAATATTCAAAACCCTAATTATGATTTATTCAACTTAAATAATATTCAAATCCTTAATATTCAAAACCCTAAGCTTTTTGACATAACCTAATATATCATATGATTTTTTAATAACCTAATATATTATATGAATTTTTAATACCTTTGCAGCAAAGATGTCTTCCTCATCAGTAAATAGTGCAATTAGAGATGGGCTGAGATTTAGAAATATAGACTGTGGTTGTGGCAAAAGAGCATCGGTTAGGATTTCGGAATCAAGTTTAAACAAAAACAAATTGTATTATTGTTATACTGCCAATTGATGTGATTTGTTTTCTTGGTGTTTGCCCATTAACCAACGAGCTGACTGTGAAAGAATGGATGAGGTATCACAAGCAATCAGTTCTAAATCCATGGTTGATGCATCACAACTATTACTAGACTTGCATCAACTTCAGTCAGAGATGCATGGCATGCGTGATATAGTCCAACCAGTACATCGTGATGACATCCAATCGTTGAAGAAGTTGTTAATAATAGGACTTGCTGTAATTGTGGGCCTTATTGTTGTATTATGGTATCAAATTCAATAAATGTGTAGTGTAGTCGTGTTGTGTAGTCGTGTTGTGTAACAAGTCATTAACAACCATTTTTTGTAATTAGACAATATTTAAATGAATGAGGATGCTTATTTGAATGAATGTATTGAAATGTTTGAACAGATGGAGTCTTTACCAGAAAAATGTTTAGTTTAACATTTAAGTCTGCCCAGAAAGTGTGGACAATTTGCATCAATGTGTGGACACTAATGTCCATACTTTCTTGCAATGGCCATGCAATTTCCATGCAAATTCATGCAATTTCATGCACGTTTGAATACTAAATAGTCATGTAAACAGTGTGTTATGTGAACATTTTTAAGGTGAATAGTAAAATTCATACTGTCCACACTTTCTATCAGATACGTAAATAGTGTTTTATGTGAACAGTGAACTCTTCCCAGAAAGTGTGGACAATTTGATAAAAGTGTAGACAATTTTGTCCACACTTTCTGACAGATACGTAAACAGTGTTTTATGTGAACAGTGAACTCTTCACCAGAAAGTGTGGACAATTTTACCAAAGTGTGGACAAAATTGTCCACACTTTCTGTCATTACATGAACAGTGTTATAGGTAAAAGTGTGTAACATGACATTGTAACTCTGCCTGGAAAGTGTGGACAATATGTACACGAGTGTGGACAATATTGTCCACACTTGAAGAGCAATGGTAAACAGTATATGTAAACAGTTCACGTAAACAATATACGTAAACAGTACACGTGAACAATGTTCCTATTGACATGAAAGTGTGGACAATTTTATTTAAGTGTGGACAACATTGTCCACTCTTTCTACAAACTTGGTACATAATATAATATTACCCAGAAACCTGTCTTACCTAGAAAACCTTCTACAAACTTGGTTCACAGTGTAGCTCTTACATAACTTTCATAAAATTACAATATTCATGAAATTCACCATGACCTGAGTACATAACAACTTAGAACAACCCACTAGCAATAACTCAAATACGTATGTACTTCCATTATCATTGTATTGGGACTACAAAATACATTAATTTTTCACTCTAGCTACAAACAATACAATCAATGGGTGTATATTAATGAAGTGAAAGGAACCAACACTTTCTCTTTCTTCTTGCAAAAACAACAACGCTAAGGATATAAGAGATTGAGACAGGTCCTTCCATGATACAAAAAAACTAACTACCAACGCATCCTTCCGTAATACAAAAAAGGAGGATCGTTTAACAAAAAAAAAAAAAAATTTATTTACATATATCTAATCAAGTAAGGTTTAAGGCTTGGTCTTCGTATCCATGAGCTTGACTCTGTGACATTGACTGTAAAAGAAAACGTGGTACAATAAGTATACAATAAATAGGATTCAATAACCATTTTTTCCACATTACAAATATCTTTACCTCTAACACAAAGCTCTGGGAAGGCATTGGATTTGTTCAAGTCTATAACTCCATCATTTGAATGTGGCATGGACATTGGATATTCCTACAATAAAAAAAAAAAAAAAAATCAACCATAAGCCCCAAAAATAACATCTTTGCTACATATGAATAATAACAGTGCAAATCACCTATACTTACCATGTTTGATGTAGAGCCATCTCCATAAGCACTACCTCCAACCTAGGCCATCCAATCACAATTAAACCAAAATTAATAAATAATAATAGACTAGGATATTAAAAGAAGTGTGGTCTTTTAATTATGTACCCCAGTAGTTGATGTAGATTGAGCAAGATTCCTAGCAGCGGCAGTGTTCCTTTTCTTCTTCGGTTTTGAAACCGCTTCCTCCATTGATGACTTCAGCCGTTTCGTCCTAGGTCGACCCTTACGCTTCACAACCATAGGACTCCTTACAACTTCAGTCCTAACAACATCAGAAGCAGCTCCAACACTATTCTTTCTCTGAGACAAGGGTTGTCTATCACATGAACAAGGAAAATTGTCTTTCAAATTAATTAACAATTTTTCTAGAACATTGAAATTCTCTACAGACTCAGCCCCTATCTCAAGTACACCGACTGTTAGTCTATGCAACTTCTCGTACCTTTCCAAAACAGGGTTATGTTGTACATCATCTGTACAAGTGGAGACGTAGGTGTATTTTCTTTTGATATCTTTTCTCCACCTGTCTAGTATATACCTGTCAGGGAGTACAGTCACACATTCCTAAGAAAGCACAAATAAGGCATGCCTACATAATATGCCTCTAAACTCAAACATGCGACATACACAACCAACCAAACATTCAGAGCTACTGAATCTAACTTCAAAAAGCCTCCCTGTCTCCACTTCGTCTTGAATCTTGTATTTCACATCTTTACCACCTCTAACAACCTCCTTTACAATATAACTATGTCTTCCAGAAAATTCTATTCACATCCTCTTCAAAATCTCATAGGTGTAAGCTTCTTGGAACTATTTCTCCATAGGAGATGATGACGAACACTCCAGCTTGCCTTTGAAACACTCAAAATCTGATAAAATCTCATTTTCTATCTTATTCCGCATTGCATTCTCGAATTGCTCCACAAATACTTTCAAGGTTGTAGAGCTATATAAGTAACCATCAAAGAAGGCATTCATTGATTCTGAACGCTGGGTTGACGACATTCCCACAAAGAAATTGGAATTGAGAAACGCAGGAACCCATCACTCCCGTTCCTCATATAACTTAGCCAACCACTTATTTTCCTCAAGATGATATGAAGTGATGGTATGATTCCATTTTTTTTCAAACTCTTCCACTGTCATTGATTCATGCATGGCTTTAAGCAAATAATATTTTATATCTTGATAAGCTTCCAATCCAGCAAGCTTCATCGGAAATTTCATCGTAATATGTCAAATACACCAACAATGAACAGTTTTCGGAAAAACTATTTCAATGGCCCGCCGCATTGCTTGGCATTGGTCCGTGATAATGGCTTTTGGAGCAATGCCACATATACTTTGCAACCATTGCCTAAATATCCAAACAAACGAATCCGTGTCTTCACCGGACAATAACCCACAACCAAGTATAATAGATTCACCATGATGATTAATTCCAATAAAAGGGGCGAATGACATATCATACTTGTTTGTTAGATATGTGGTGTCGAATATGATCACATCATGGAAGGATTCGTATGCTGCCCTACTCCTCGCATCAACCCAAAAAACATTCCGCACACGTAGCTCATCATCCAAATCCAACGCATGGTAGAAGTTAGAATTTTTACCTTGCATCCTAACGAAGTAATCGTGCAAGGCTTGTCCTTCACCCTCCCTACACTTTAAACAACGTTCCTTATCGAGAAAGTTGCGAACATCTTTCTTATTATATGTCACATTCTCATAACCCCCTACTTCAACGATGAAAGATTTAATACTACTATTTACCCTAACACCGGCATTATCATTGATCAAGAGTCTCCTTCTTATATCCGTGCTTATATGTCAAAAAGCAGCAAAATGCTTGGATTTACTTGGACTCAAATCATGATTATGATTCTCAATAAAGCCCAATATCCTCCATTTCCGATCGGTAATATCCATCGAAGTTTTGATCCCAGCTTCACACGAATTTTTTATTGTCGACCTCTTCTTGGAAGCATCATCAACCAAATTATTGTATCTTCCCTCTCGGTTACACTTTAAGTTTATGTAAGAAATCTCAGTGAAGCCCTTATTTTTCCTTGAACTCCTTGTCATTGTTGCAAATCCTTTCGAATAAGCATAATTCTTATAAAATTCAGTGACTTGTAGAAGTGAATCAAACTCCATTCCAACCCTTGGTTCAATCATTGAATTCCTCAATAAACTCTCTGGTGTATCCTGCATATTTCCCTCAACAGGCTGTGGTAAATCCTCCACAAAACTATTACTAGCAGCAAAGGATCTAACACCATCCGTCTCTTGTGTACTCATGACTGCAACAACCTATAAGCCGAATACCAAAGTTAATAATAACATGTAATGTAAACTCTATCAAATAATTTACCACGTACCAATACTGATATACAACCTAAACCTAAAGTATTACATTGTGACTAGTATCAATAACAGAAAACATTCAAACACACCAACACACACTCACTAAAATTATCATTAAACAATAATATGAAAAAACTCATTAAACATCTATAGCCATAATACAACAATGATGAATATTTTGCTACACCTAAAACAAGCATAATTTTTTTTTTTTTTTTCATTTTTTATTACACAAAACAATATGTATAGATTATCACTAAACTAAACTTAAATAATAGGGTAAATTACACTTTCCCACCCTAAACTATCACCCCTTTTTCACTTCACCCCCTAAACTTTAAAAAGTAACAATTGACCCCCTAAACTATTAAAATTGCACGGCCGTTACCCCCTGATGCCAAAATCCAGTTAAAATTGACGGAATAGAGTCACACATGACACGCACGTGCTCCCGGCCCCACCAGATTAACTTTACCAAATTATTTTTTTTCAAAACCCCGAATTACCCTTACCCATATTTTTAAAAAGTGTCACGGTCAAACCATCCCAAATCTTCATCTTCACCAAACACCAAACAGTCCCAATTCCCCCAAATCCTCAGATCTCAAACCCAGATGAGCGAGGTTAGTAAGCCTCGACGAGGAAGTTGCATATGAGCGAGGTCAGTGAGCCTTAGCGAGGTTGGTGAGCCTCGGGGAGGACCCAATCGAAGTGGGTCTCGGACTCTCGGTGCAAATGGGGTGGAGGTCCACAGACATTAGCTTCACCGGTGTTTACAGATCTCCACCAATCTTCTTTTCTTTTTATTTCTTTGTGTTGAATATAGATCGTGGCTACGCAGCAAGCATAAAAACCCAAGCATCGGGATCAAAGTTTTTTAACACATGAAAATTAGGACAAATCTACATTTTCTTCCTTATCATCATTATTATTATTAGGGCTAGTACTCAGGATATCAGTTAATTGAAATTCAATCTCTGGTTGCCAACAGGCGAACGAATGTCTGGAAGAAAGATCAGAGCCCTTAACAAACCAAAACTACTAACCCTTATAAATAAAAGACACACACCACAAACCAATGCCTCAGTTTGTCTACGAAATCTAGGAGAAATACAAATTGGGAAGAGAAAATAAATCTTTGTTACTGAGGATGGCAGGTAAATCAAAGTCTGCAGTCTGGTTAAAGAGAACACAGGAAGTTTAGGTCGGACATGGAACTGACTGCGTCTATACTCTGATAGACTTATATAGTCATATAGTCATTTAGACCATCAATATCCACAAGTAGAGCATCCATAATTCCATTGATAGAAAGCAGAAACCAACGTCATGACCTTAAATGGGAATTCCAAACAAATACCAGCAGCCAAAAAAGACATACCAACACAACTAACCCATAAGTACATATACCGAAGTATTAAAGGGGGTAAGGGTAATTCGGGGTTTTGAAAAAAAAAATTTGGTAAAGTTAATCTGGTGGGGCCGGGAGCACGTGCGTGTCATGTGTGGCTCCATTCCGTCAATTTTAACTGGATTTTGGCATCAGGGGGTAACGGCCATACAATTTTAATAGTTTAGGGAGTCAATTGTTACTTTTTAAAGTTTAGGGGGTGAAGTTAAAAAGGGGTGACAGTTTTAGGTGGGAAAGTGTAATTTACCCTAAATAATATACACAAGCAACAGAAAAGAAAAAGAGAAAAAAAAAAATGCATACCACGTGAACAGTGGCAATCAATGCACCAGTGTAATGCAAACTCACGTAAAATGCTGCTCCAAATCTCAAATGGTGGTCTTTGTCTCTGCTCCAAATAGTGTCTCTGTTTCAAGCTCAAGCTTCTACAACAATGGCAACAACACTATTTTACAGAAAATGGTGTCTATGTTTAAGGATTACTGTTTCATAATTATTGGTAATAAATAATAAGTAGCAAAGCTTAAAAAATCCAACCTTAGAAATGGGGGGTTCTTATCGGCTTCCTTGTGTTTTTTTTTTTTGCCTTTGTAGCTTGCTGTTTCTAATAGTTTTAGTGCCCATGGCGTGATGAAGAAGAAGACTAGCCAGACGGAGGGAAAAAAAAAGAAACGGTAATCCCCTCCTTCTCACTTCTTTCTCTTTTTTTTTACAATGTTTGGCAACACATTTAAGCTCATTCTTGCATAGTTTAGCTGATTTTTAGTTGTGGAGCCCGTGAGACCCTATAGCAAATGTGGACCAATAAGATTCATCCACATCCATGGTGTGAAAACACTGTTTCACACCATGGTGTGGATTTAGCAGCACCCAAATGAGGAGTCATAAAGATATACTCATTGTCTATCGTAGGCATGAAAGATAGAGAAGATGAGGGAAGTCCAGAGTGGGATTAGGTAGGGAGAAATAACTTCTCGATAGGTACGGATAGGTTGGGGTACTTTAAGGAGAGAATGCCACATTTCTTACTTAATTAATAGAGTTTTTTTTTTTTTTTTTTTTCTATTCAATGGTAGTGATAGAAAATATATATTAATATATATCATATAAATAATAAAATATAACAATAATAATTAATGTACATAAATTAAATAAACAGTATAAATAAATAAGACCTTAATACAACTTTATTATTTGGTCATGTATTGTTATTTTGGTATACTTAATAGTTAGTTAGTTATTGACTTTTAAATAATTTGTGTTTGAAAAATATATACAATTTTTTTTTTGTAGCTAATAGAGATGCAGAATATGTAAGTAGCATTATGTAAAATTTATCTATTTTATTTAATGATTATTTAACATATATATCATCAATTAGTGATTTATTGGTATTTTTTAGTTTTTATTTTTTATTTTACAAAATAAAATCTTATACAATTACGATCCGATCAACAAGGTCTTCTCTAAGATCCTAGGTAGGTCCAGATTTTAATAACCTTGATTAATTGTAACTTATGTAAGTTCCTCTCCAACTTGAAAAAAAAATAATAATAATAATAATAATAATAAAATAGATTTTTACACTATGCCATCATTTAATGGATCCTCTCTCATTGTCATAGCAATACAATATGCAGAGATGTACCTTCTCAATGATCCTGGGTGTGCTTTTGGTTATGGTTATTTGATGTGAGGGTGGATTGGTCATTTTAGGATGATAGATGGGAATTGGGTGCGACGACGTTCAGTGGTGGAGAGCGGGAGAGAAAGAAGATAATTCAAAAGAAAAAAAGAAAAAAAATAAAGGGTGCTAAAATTCCAAAGAAATATTTACAAAAAGTTTACGAATTAAGAGGATACTCCTCCATCCAAACCAAGGTCTCAGAGCAAGGTTTTGTTTTATTAATTTTATTTCAAATAAAAATATCGCAGTATACGTGAATAGTAAGGTGTTATGTATCCTTATGGGATTAGTTGAGGTGTGCGCAAGTTGACCTGAACACCCATACTAATAAAAAAAAAAAAGCACAAGGAAAAATGAAACTAAAATAGAATTTCGAAAAAGGAATAGCAAATGGTAATGGAGAGGTTACCTCTTCACAATATGAGTGAGTTCTTTGTATTTCTTTTGACCTTTGACCGGATTAATTACGTCATTTCTTAAAATGATGGTTATTTGACAGGAAGTTAGTTTGATTTTGACCCGATGTTCAATGTTTTTTTCTTAAAAAAAAAAAAAAAAAGGTTACTAGCTAAAAATTAGGTTACTAGCTAATATCCAATTTCTTAATATAGTAAATTTAAATTAAAAAAAATAAATAGATACCAATCAATGTGATGTAAAATTAAAGTACTAACCAATATGATGATAGATATCAATTCGAGGTTTTGTAAAATTACCTATATTTTCAACACGTTGCCTCACGTTTAGGATGACAACCGTGAACAACAAAAGGGAAGGAGATCGACCCAATACCATATGGGAGCTCTATGTCTTGTGAGAGGAGGGATGCTCATGACTTATAAACTGAATAATCCACGAAAATCCAAGCAATATGAGACATTTGATATTCTCAACACTCTATGCCATCCAAACATTATTTATTTTACAAATCTATGCCATCCAAACATGGGAAAACAGAAAACTTATTTTGGCCTTTTCATATAAGATTAAAACTAATGGATCAATGTGTGCAGCTGATGGCCTATTCCCACACTTAAAGTTGGAAATATATTTATATAAAAATAAAAGTTGTTCTCTATTTTCTCAACGATTTGTTAAGATCTCCTTTGGTTGGATAGAAACTAGATTGGTAATAAAGACATGGATCTTATCCTAGTGAGTAGAAAGATAAATCAGGTTTACAGAGGGCATGTACTAGATTGGACCCCTGAACCCACAAAACATAGCTTCTGTGCCAATTTGGTCCCCTCCATACGGATGGGCGAAATTCAACTTGGATGCCACTGTAAGAAAATTGGGTTGCTTCATAGCCGCAGTATGCAAGGATTTCTTCTTCTTTTTTTTTGGCTTAATAATATTATTTTTAATACTATTTAGAGAAAAAAAAAATACTATTTGAAAACTATTGAAATATATTGCATTTTTTGTGAACTCATATCTTGAGAAATTTTTCGTAGAGACGAGTTTCAAAAAAGGGTACATTGTTCAATAGTTTTAAAAACAATATCTATTTTTGCAAAATATTTAAAATGGTTTATTAGGGAAAATCCTTTCCAGGATTCAAATTGTACAATTAAGCATGTTTGGATGTGGAGGCACTTTTAGTGGAACAACGTTTGTTCTTTGGGATGCTTGCCATGTTAAAACGTAAGCTTTTAGTACAGCCTATGGCATATCCGCCCAGACCGCTTTTGTCCCCGTCCATAGGCCCAAACCCATCTCCTCCGGTCCATATTGGAGTGGGTCTTCTCCTCGTCCAAGGAAGATGGGTTGGGCCTATGATCTGTTTTGTAACTTTTTTTTTAAGAAGTAATCCTTGTTTGGTGTGTGCGTTGATTTGCCTTTAATTATTAAAATAATAAATAATAATAATAATTAGAGAGAAAATCTATACTATAATGTAAAACCGAAACTTTTTTACTTTTGGTTGACCTCATCATGTTGCGCCACATAAGCTTTTGAAATCTCACAATTTTACACCTCATTATTTTAATATATATTTTCTAATTGAATTTAAATTTTATTCTATTATTAAACCTTTCCATTAGAATTTTGACACATTCATATTTTCTTTAATATAAGAATATATTATTCCATATATAAAACACAATCATAATTAATATCTAATACTAAAATATATTCCATATATAAACACAATATAAATATCTTTTAATAATAATCATAATTATCAATTTTCATCAAGATTTTTAGAGTTTTTTTTTTTTCTTATGTATTTCATTTAATTTTGTTGCTGGCAATGGAGAAAGATGGATGGATTTATTATAATGAAACCATGTGAGCTTGAAATGAGTTATGAAAATTATTTAGGTTTGAAACCATGTATTTATTTGTCATTCTTCTTATTTTAAGTATCATTTATTTTATTTTTGAATGGAAACATAATCCATATGGTAAATATAAACATGAATCATGTTTTATAAAAATTGAACTATATTTAACTTATGCCAAAAGAAAAATTACATTATATTAAATTTTAATTATCCTATGGTAAATACTTTCTTAGTTATTTTTTTAAACCAAAAAGTAAGATCTATCCTAAATCCGATTCGTAAAGTCTCTTTATCGATCTTACCTACAACATTTTGAACTAAAAAAAAAAAAGGTAAAAGGAATCAAAATTAATTTAGATTTTATTTTCAATAATTTTCCTGTGCATCGCACAGGTTTGCGACTAGTTATTTACTAATCTCGGACTACAAATAAATGTGTAGTCCACCATCTCACAGAGTGATGTGTCCTACCATGAATTTAATTAGTTGAACCCACCATTCATGTTGAGAAGAGGATTATGTATTTATTTGTAGTCTTGTACTACTGAATAAGCACTTTAATAATTAGTGACTTGCATTTATGAGCAATTGAAACACCAAGCTATGTTTTCTCTGTTTTGCAGTAGCCCAATGGTGTCCTCCTCCTCCAACTTGATCTCCATCTCTCTTTGAGCCTTTGAGGGTGTGGGTTCGAGCCCTAATACACACACATATACTAGGTTAATTAGGAATTTCTATCACCACTCCAAAAGAGTGGTCTCAAAAAAACACCAAGCAACATCACCCAATCAAGCTCCACATTCTCGTGGAAATATAAGAAAATTATAAAGTAATCCCAGAGTACAAATAAATATGTATTTTCTCATTTCACATGAATGGTGAGTCCCACCATGAATTTAATTAGTGGGACCTACCATTTATATGAGATGAGAGAGTACGCACTTATTATACTCCGGGACCAATGAATAATCACTTGGAAAAATAAATCCTCCATTGCAATAACATTCTCATCTGAAGAGATGTTGGATTGTACATCATGCACAATCCTTTTAAGCATTGATTATCATGCTAATTGGATGCATTTGGTTGACTGGAGTTTCATGTCTTGTTTGGGGTTGATTAGTGGCTGGCAATGTGGGGTTGCAAAATATATGGTCATTTCGTTTCTAGATCACACACAGAGGAATTTTTGTTTGGGGTTTCTCTCTTGCCTTGATTTTTCGGTTAGGGATTGGTGTTTTTGTTTCTAGCTATGGTTTTTTTTTACTTAGGTTTGTTTCATTTCATTTCTCTACAAATTTTTCGAGTTTTTGTTAGTGTATTTGTTGAAATTCCCTAAACATTGAGCTGCCTATTTTTTAGAATTTTCTTTTCTGGTTATGAATTTTTATTGCTTTTGCATTTTGCATTTTTCCTAAGCGTTTGCTTAAATACCAAACATATTTGATTGAAGCAACACTGATTTCCGTCTTTAATTTTCTTGAACTTTTGGAGAATCAAACATAGAATTTTTTAGAAATTTATGGAGAAACAATGTAGGGACATGTGGTTTTTTTTTTTTTTTTTTTTTTAAACAAGTGTCGCCAGTCTATTTTATGCCACATATGCAACTGACATGGCTAAGCTTTTAATGTGTCCATTTTATGCCACCTAAGCATACTGTTTTTTGTTATACTTGAGTCGCATGTAAGCAATCCATTTGCCACAACAAACATTTTCGTGAGTCTTTTTTTTGAAAAAAAAGTGATGACAATGATAAGATTCAAACATGTTCAAGTCAAATACTAAATTGACACAATTAAATTTAAGGATAAAAATGAAATTGGCCCAACCAAACAGTGCCTTTTGGCTTCTAAGGTCCTACATAACAATTTCATCTCTCTTTTTACTTGCCAAAGGTGATGTCGTGGTGGGTTCAACTTCATGCCAAACTTAAAATGTTTATGTGTAGGTTTTCTATATATTTTAGACCATTAATCTTGTGTGCCCTTATGCACATTTGGATGAGAATTGCTCCACCTAGGGAAAGCAATGGGGGAAATAGGGTTGGATTATGGGTGTCTCGTTCTCGTACAGTCTCCTCTTTTGGGCAGGAGCAAGGCAGATCGAGATGGAGCAAGGTAGGGTGAAAGCATTTTTTCATCCCTAATGAAGTGACCTCAACATTATGAGACTAAGAAAGATGAGAGAGAAGTAGGAGAGGTTGTTGCGAGAGTATTAAGAGAGAGAGAGAGAGAGAGATAGGAGTGTTTTAGAAATTACTATTAGGATAATTATAAATAAGTAAATAAAATGATTAAATCATATACATACATTTGGAGTAGGGTGGCAAGCTACATTTGTCCTTGACCTGTCAGCCCCTCTTTAGGGTGGGAAAAAAACTTATGCAGGGCAAGGCAAGGTTGCAAGGTTGGTTGGGCTGAGGCAGGGCGAGAAATTTTTGCCACATGCATTCGTGTTGGGGTGGGGCACGCCAAATTTTTCCTTGTCAAGTCTCCTATTGGTTAGGGGAGGAGGGACCCAGGTGAGGCAAGGAAAGGCTAGGTGGGTTGGGACTTGGGATTCCTAGATTTGTCCATATTGCAGGTCCTATGCACATCGCTTCTCCCAAGTTTTCTTCTTCCATTTTTTTTTTTTAATGACTTTCTTCTTTAACATGTATACATAGAATCTATAAATGTGTGTGGGAGAGAGGGCCAATTGCATGGAGGGAGCACGAGATGTAACATAATATTTTCATAATCATAGAATTCTAAGGGGGTTAGTATAGTGGTTTTTAACATGGTACCTTTTAGCATTAAAAAAAAAAAAAAAAAAAAATGGCATGACGATGAAGGCATGAAAACAAAGCCACCGAAGGGCGAAGGCATGCCGATGATGAAATTGTTAAGGAATCCCACATAGGTTAGTTAGGAGAATTATGTTAGTATTCTTATGTATAGATAGGACACACCTTACAACACATTGTATTCATCCAAAAATATTACACAGTGAATTAATAAAGATGTAGCCTATTGGCTACATCCTGTGGACTTAGGCTCACATAGCCGAACCACGTAAAACCCTAGCCTCCACTCTCTTCCTCTCTCTTTCAATCTCTTTCTCTATTTTATATTTGTAATACATTTAGGTGATTTAGGTTTTCTACATGGTATCAGAGCCCTAAAGCTCTAACAAGCAATCTTTAATCCTTCCGCTTCCGCATCTCTAATATTCACACTTTTTCACTTCTGCACCTCATAAATCTCATCATTCCTATTTGTTTCCTCCACTCAAAAAATCTCATCCAAAAGCTCTGTATCACAGCTCTCAAATTTTTAGAAAACTAATCACAAAGATCAGTAGCCCATCCCAAGATCAATCAAACGACACAAACCGGAGTCTATTCCAACCATCAACGCGCCACCGGACATACCAAGCTCCAGATATACATCATCCAGGCATCGATCAATGAAACAAACACCACCAATCAAAGGATCGGCAGCCGATCTACTCAAAGCCGCAAAAACCGAAGAGATCCAGCAATGGACGCGCCCCCATGCACCACCAACATTTCTGGCAACGAGATCCATGCGCCACCTGCCGTTTCATGCACCTCACGCGCCCTCCTTCAGTCGCAACCCGCCACGTCAACTCTAATGACCCGCGGTTCACCCGACCCGCTAACTTGATCCGATCCATTTTATTTTTATTTTTATTTTTAAAAAATTCAATTCAAAAAAATTGAAAATGAAAAAAAAAAAAATTTGTTCATTTTATTTTAGGTTTTGTTTGCATTTTATTTTTATTTTTTCTTTTTGTTTGCAATATTTAAAAAAAAAAAATCGAATTTCTAATTTCGAATTTCAAAAAAAAAAAAAAGGAGAGAAATTTGTTAGCCTCAAGGTTTCAATACCTATTAATTGGCTAATTAATCCAAGGACATTTATATAATTTTGATGATAACCATGATTTTAAGTTATTGATAAATGATATTTTCATATGAACTAATGATTTATATTTAAAGCATAATGTTGACTATTGATTTAACATCATGGTTAAGCATAATGTTGACTATTTATGTTTAAAGAATAAATTGAAAAGTCAAATATAACGGCTAAATTTTCTGAAACGAATAAATTGAAAAGTCAAATATAACGGCTAATTTTCTGAAACGAAAAAATTTTCAAAACATTGAAAAGTAAAAAATAACGACTAGATTGATTTAAATTCAAAAGAAATGCAAGACAGCCACTAGAACGGGAAGAAATCAATTACGGCTATAAATATTACTCTTTCTTCGTTTCTAATTACAGAGCATACAAGAGAAATCTACAGAGAGAGAAAAAAAAAAATCTTTTACATCAATCCATCTTTTCTCAAGCTTATATTTTCATATCATTCAAAATCCTTGATTGAAAATCAAATTCTTCTAAATACTTTTTGAGCCATATTGATCAAATCTTTGATAATACTATTAGAGTGAGCATATTGTGTACTACTAATCTTTGAGAGAGCCTTATTTTGTACAACAAATCCTTTATTGAAACTAGTGAGTGTTCTGTTAGGTTTTTGGTATAAATCCTAAGGAGTGAAAATGATTTTTCACTCGGTGGTTACTTTTTACCGTGTAAGGAAGATTTGTAACGGTTTGATCTTCACCCGAAAGAAGATTGTTAAATAGTGGATTTGGGAATCCTCGAGAAGTGTTCTTGAGGCGAGGACATAGGCGGGGAAGCCGAACCTCAATAAAAATCATCGTGTTTAATTTTCTCTATCTCTATCTCTTACTTATTCAATTGCTTATATATACCTGTACTTGATTTCCTATCATATCTATATTGCAATTGAATTGTGTTCTTAAATTTGTTTAATCAATATTCGCTAATTGAAAATAGTTTTTTATTCCGCATTTAAAGGAAAAAGTTTGCCTCAACCTAAATCACCCCCCCTCTTAGGTTAATATTTGGGTAACAGTGGGATATATATATTTTAATGAGCCGAGATCGAGCCAAGTCATCGAACCATTGAGCTGAGATCCCAAGCCAAGACCATTTCAAGATCCGAGCCTCTGAGCCACTGAGTCGTGATCCGAGCCATTGAGCCATGATCTGACCAAGCCAAGCCGAGATCTACTTCAAGCTACAATCCGAGCCATCGGGCCTTTAAGCCGAGATCTGAGCCATTAAGCTGAGATACGAGCCAAGCTAAGTTGAGCTGCGTTTTGAGCTATTATTTTGTTACCAAACTCGAAGGTTTCATTAAAATTACACCTTGAGTTTGATGGGGAATGTTATAAGGAATCTCACATAGGTTAGATAGGAAAGTTGTGTTAGTAGTTCTATGTATAAATAAGACACCTCACAACACATTGTATTCATCCAAAAATATTACACAGTGAATTAATAAAGATGTAGCATATTGGCTACATCCTATGGATCACTACAAAAAAATATAGCATCCTTAAGCATCATGATGAGATCACAATGACATAGCCAACATCATTTGCATATTGGCTACATTCATGATGTCAAGCACATCAACTATAATTATTGGCTAAAAGACTATGAAAGCAGCTGGTGCATATCATTCATGATGTTGTAACACAAGTTTCATTCATGATGTCAAATGTCTCTTGTGGATAGCCAACTTAGCAAGTACAACGAGATATTTGACATCATGAATCTCCTTGAAGATAGACTTCAGCATGCAAATGGTGTTGTAATCTTAGCAACCATCAAAGTGTTTCTATAGCTAACTTTGTCCATTATTGATGTTCATCAGCAGCCAGCAAGTTCTTTCAACCTCCATGTCTTTTGCTTGAAAACTTCTCCTCCTCTATGATGTATCTTTTTTTTTGTTATTTTTTTATTAGTTCTATTTGTAAATAGTTACAGTTTAGAGGGGTTTGACCCTTGATCTCGTTTGAACATTTATGCTATAACATTGATATTGAAATCATCCATGAATAAAAGATACCTTCTCGGTGTTTTTGGAAATCTTCAGCTTGTTATTTTTTTATTTTTTTGTTGTGTAGACATTTTCTTTTCTTTTTTTCTTTCATCATCTCTATTTATTTTTTATTTGATTGTGAAAATAACAAGAAGATAATAATAAATAAAATAAAATAAAAATTTATTGCAAGCCTTTTGTGTTGACGCTAAATATGTTATATGAGTTTTTGGCGTCAACAAAATGTTGACGCAAAAGATGTTATATAAGTTTTTGGCGTCAACAAAATGTTGACGCTAAAATATTTTATATAAGATTTGGCATCAACAAAAGGTTGACGCTAAAAGATAGATGATTTTAAGCAACATGATTTATTGCATCACTATGCGTCAACCATTTTGGTTGACGTAAAAAATGTTTTTCGCAACAACTTTTTATCTTTAGCGTCAACAAAGGTAGACTTTAAAACTGATTTTTCTTGTAGTGGATGTAAGTTCATATAGCTCATATAGTCGAACCATGTGAAGCCCTAGCTTCCACTCTCTTCTTCTCTCTCTTTCAATTTTTTTCTCCATTTTATATTTGTATTAGATTTAGGTGATTTAGGTTTTCTACAGAAATCCTCCTTACATAAATTGTTACAGGGAGCCAACGTATTTTTCATGGTTGTTGATTTTTCGTCGATGAAGTTTATTTTTCATTAATGGCTTCCAACGTCAACATATCCTCCTTACCATTGATTTTTCTTTGTTGTTGTCATTGCAATCGATCGATACTTGCTTTCTAACGACGTTGTAATTTTCTATCATTTAACAAAATCGGTTTAATTGCTTTGGTTCCTGGGTTTTTATTTTTTTATTTTTTTTTCCAAGTTGTTTCTTCTTCATATCCATACAATATATAAAACCAAGTATGTTTGACTTTTTATTGATTCCTTCACAATTTTACACATCACCATTTATTTTTTATTAAAAATCTTGACACATTATTATTATTTTTAAAATTTAAAATGTAAAATATATCATCTCATATACAAATGCAATCATAATTAATGCGTAATACCAGAATATATAGTTGCCTATACAAACATAATAATAATAAATGTTTATTATTAATTATCATAATCATCAAATTTTATATTTAGACAAAAAAATCATATTATGTTAAAATTTCTCATACATTACATGGGTTACCGACTAATTTTTAATATAACTGAACTGGAATGCTAATCAGTTCATGATCAAATCAGATGGTCTGGTTCGATTTTTAAAACTTAGATTTTTAGGTCTCATGATTCCTCAGGTACTAAGTTCAAATCTTTTAATCAATAGACAAGAAGACCCGGAGTCACATGGGGGAAATTCTTCATAATTTCAGATAATTTAGAAATATTGAAAACTTTTTAGTTTGGCGCAAGAAATATAGCACATGCATGATGGATTCGGTGGGTGCCATTTCATTCTCAATGAGATCCTTTAATTGCTTGTAACATTAGGTGATTGTCAACATTCTTATTACTGTTGAAAGAATAATGCCTCAGCCTGCCCAACTGAAACTACAACCGTAGAAACATAATCTGAAATTATCAAATATAATATCAATCCCATCAACCTCACGGCCAATAAATTAAGTGATTGAGGGGACCTTGGTATTCAATTTTCCCCGTTCGATCTGCGAGAATCTCAAGGGATCTAACGACCAGTAACCACCATCAACGGCAGCATCCATGGAAAATTTTAAAATATTGCCAAAAAACGGAATGTTGTTATCAAAGTTTAGCCTCAGGACCCCTAATGTACCGACAAAGTAATTTTCTGAGATGAAGACCTTGATATTCAATACGATTGAGTGATACGTGATTTATGATATCCAAGCCATGCAAAATAGTCAAGAATAACCGGCCATAAATTACATCACTGAGGTCAGCTTTGGCGTCTTTTGGGCCTGGGCTTTGGCTTTCTAGAGGGGAGTTTTTCTTTTCCTTATTATATTTTAAAGGTTTGGACGACAATGTCCACATCCACATACACACACCAAAGAGAGAGAGAGAAAACAGCCAAAATGTTTATAAGTTTGGCATCTTGGACAATTTTCCATTTGAGTGAAATTATTGTTTGAAAGTTTGCACGTATAACACCACATTTCATGCCATAATCATGAAGAATGACCCTCAATATGTCAAAGTTCGTAATACAAGAACCAATGGTGTTTCACGTTTTCGAGGAAATTACGCTCTAGTCTTGTGAAAGATATAAAACATATACAAAGTCAGGAGATGATAGTTTTTATTCTAAATTTCATTTGTCCGAGCTTTTAGACTTTTAGTGATTAGTGCCTCATAACGGGAATAAATATATTAAGAGCATTTACATTCATGCTTAATTATAACAATATATATATATATATATATATATATTATTAATATAATGGAGATTAAGGATATGTTTGGTATTGATGTAGGAAGTAGAGTTTTAATTTTAGAGCTTTTTTTTTTTTTTTTTTCCGTAAAGCTTTTGTGATAAAAAGTTTAAACTAAAAGCAATTTTAGCGTTTGTATATAGCATTAGTGTTTTGAAGTTTTTATACCCCCAATCGGTAATCAAATTGTTAAAAAAAAAAAATTAGATATGAGAAATAACAGAAAATGGCACAACAAAAGGGCATTATATTTTCGCACTTATTCCTAATTAGGCAATTAATTTCATTAATGTCCAATGTTTTGTCATCGTTGTTGTTACCTCTCTCTCCCCCCCAGTCAAAGAATATAAGTTAAGGGAATTTCTTTCACAACTTGTTGAAATGTCAAGTTATGACTAGAACAAAATAAAGGCGTGTTAATGGTAGGTTCATGAGAAAGTGAATGTCTACTAGTCACAACTATTGAGGTAAAAGATAGGAACTACCTGACACAACTTGATCAAATGTTATTTTAAAAAATAAGTACAAACACCTATGTCAATTCATTGTTTCTATTAAAAACTGGAACATTGAACTAATTAAAGAGTTTAAACCCTAAATTTTGGAATTCTAGTTTTAGCTTAAAGAAGGTTTTCAGCTTTATGTAGTTTTTAAAGTTCTTTGGTAAAAATTACCACACGTTTGACAATTTTAGAATTTGGGTAAAAATATAAAAAATTTCGCCCCCAAAATGGGTTCCAAACCATAGTTGTATATTCCGTTCCGTTCCGGCCGGAACGGACGAAAAATCTCGTACCGGCATGCAAACCAGTACGAGGCAACCTCATGTTTGACCTCGGGTAAAGTTTCGACCTGTTTCGACCTATTTCGGCCGTTTCGGCCTGTTTCGGCTTGTTTCGGCCGGTATGCTTAATCCGGCCGGAATACTTTTTGGTTTTTTTATTTTTTACTTTTTTCTCTCTTTTCACCTAACCGACCCTGAAACAGATCAAAACTTTTGATTTCTCCGCCAGTCCGCCTCCAGCTTCAGCCTTCAAGCCTTGCCGCCTCCCTTCAACCACATCACACTGTGGAAGAGATAAGAGAGAAAGAAATGGAAGCTTAGTTGGAAGAATAACAGCTGGACGATAGCTGAAGGAAGAAGAAGAAGACAATGAGTCTTGGGTTGAAGATGATGCTGAAGTGGAGGAGGACCACAATGGTTTCAATGATGACAAAGCCAAGGCCATAACTTTGTTTGTGTGTTTGTTTATTTGTAAATTTGGAGAAGAAGGAGATGGAGAAGAAGGAAAGAAGAAAGAGAAGGAAGTGATTGGTTGGTTAAAAGTAGGGGTGAGTTGTCATTTTTCTAGTGGTGGAGGAGATTTCATTAGGATAGAGGTGTATAGTGAACTTTTAGTTTTACACTATGGGCAATTTGGTCACTTCAATTTTTTTTTAAAACTATGATGTGATTCACTTTTCTTCATATTTTTATTATTTATTGTTTAAAATATAAGTGTAAGCTTATTATTATTATTAATATTAAGATTAATAGGTGCTTATAATTTGAAAGATTCTTAACTAACAAATTATAAATTTTGATGAATAAATATATAGAGAAGTAAATCAATATATATATATATATATATATTTGCGGTAAATCCGAAACGGAACGCCGGTATTGACCGATACCGAAATATCCCATTCCAATGGTCAAACCGAAACGGGTGCCGAAACGGAATATACAACATTGTTCCAAACATTCTAAAGTCTAAACAATAAAATGGTCACCCATGACCCAACTCATTCCTATTTTTGGTGGCCCCTACTCATTAAAAAAAAAAATGAAAAACCCTTTTATTATTATTATTATTATTATTATTATTATTATTATTATTAGGATTATTATTATTATTTCGATAATTCAATAGTTACAAGCCTAATTCTCAATATAAATGAAGCAAGTTAATACCACTGAGTTTATAAGATTCTTGACAATCTTTTTATTTTGTTAATGCTGATTGGTGAACATAAGCTAATTTGGATTTTCATGTGTTGATGTAGTCTTGAAATTAATATATTACTTATGCTTGAATAGTAATAAAAAAAAAAAATTGTTAATGTTTTGGGTCCAATGAAATCTTGATTATGTAGTCATTTCGATACATTGTTACACAATCTTCCGTAATTTATGTCAAGCATTGATGTTACAATCTGCCGTAATTTATGTCAAATGAATACTAACGTGAGTTAAGGCCTAAATGGAATTTTGAACGTGGGTTGGGGGCACACGCACTTCCTCTATAAATACTGGCAGACTCTTATCAACAATCACAACCACCCAAGTATTCAGTAGTAGTGCATTTGGGACTTTTAAGACACTTAGTAGATACTTGTGAGAGACTGAGAGTGTAGGCATGGCCACAGTACTTAAGATAGCCTTTCATGGTTTACCCCTTTCCTATTTACTAGCTTTCTTTTTCTTGTTTGAGCTGTGTTTTTGCTTCAGTTTAAAATATCAAAAATTATCAACCACTGGAACCTCTTGGTCGCCTGCTGGAGCTACCTGGTATGGTAGCCGCAACGGTGCAGGAAGCGATGGTAATGTACTAATAGAGAGAGAAAGAGAGAGAGAGAGAGAGAGAGTTTTACATTTTGTAATGTGTACTAATAAAATATATTTATGCAGGAGGAGCTTGTGGTTATGGTAATGCAGTGTCACAACCGCCATTCTCTTCCATGATTACTGCAGTAGGCCCATCTCTTTACAATTCAGGCAAAGAATGTGGAGCCTGTTATCAGGTATATATAGTTATAAACCTAATTGTATGCTGGAGCTTGCATCCATCAGCCCTGAAAATTGAAAATATGTTTTATCACATAACAAATTTCATAATTACTAATTGCATGTTAGTCTGTGATTTGTGTACAATAAAAATAACGTCAGATATGTTGCTCTACCCAACAACTTTGGAGGAATAACAATTTTTACTAAATATTTTCACAACTATCAAGATATCAAGCTGAGAGTGATAAATTCAAGAACTAATAAAAAATTATTATTTTGATATTTTATTGTTGTGAAAATTATTATGTCTATAGTTTTACTCTAATCTATCACTCCAAATAAAAATAAAAAATAAAAAATAAAAACTGTGAAAATTGTTATGCATGTGATATTGATAATATTCCACAAATTGGGTCCCTTAGAACATAAAAGTCCTCTTAGAAAATTTTAGTACGTCCCACGTGGAATACACAATGAAGAAAAGTTAAATGGTGACATTTGGAATAAAAATGATTGACCAATTTTTTTCCTATAAAATGTTCTTTTTTTCTTTTTCTTTTTAATATAAACTATAAACTGCATGTTCTTTGCTTTGTCTCATTTTGAACACCCTCTCTTTTCTTTTTCTTTTTGGATAAGTCTTATCTTGAAATTTGACTTTTTATTCATAACATTTTTTTTTCTATATTGAGTAGCAAAAGCAATTATGCTTTTTCTATTTATATTTCATGCAAAGTGTACATACTTCAAAAGCAACTGCTTAGCATTATAAAATTGATCAAATAGTTTTTTTTCTTGTTTATGGTGTTTACACCATGATTTAATGCAAAGATTGTCCATTAAATTATTAGGTGAAATGTAGCAAAAACCCAGCATGTTCTGGCAAACCAGTAAGGGTGGTCATAACGGATTCTTGCCCTGGAGGTCCTTGTGCATCCGATGCTGCACATTTTGATCTCAGTGGGACTGCATTCGGTGCCATGGCACTTCCTGGTCAAGAAGACAAACTTCGTGACGCAGGAGTCTTGGAAATTAGTTATGCACGGTAAATTTCTCTCATCAACTTTTATTTTTAGTGTTATGTTATTCATTTTGTTTGTTATTTTGAAAAAGAAAAAGAAAACTTTTAATTTCTTTACCATATCTAAATTGGCACTCTTCAATATTCGAAGTATATCCGTAGTAAATAGTTCAAAGTTGAATATAAAATACTCGTAAGGATGACGCACATTAATTACTTTAAATCAACGGTACCAAACAGTTTTGTCACACTTTTTTTCTGGGATGAAAAATATATTTTATTCAACCAAACAAACAAGTGCACTTGTACAAGTAACATGTAGAAAACTGCAAATACAACCCCAGCCTGAACAAAAGGACTTTTTTCAAACAAACAAACAAAAAACCCCAAAACGAATAAACCAACTATGGATTTTAAATATTACAAAAAAAGACTAAAACACTGAAACGTGAACCATGCTCAAAAACAGTACACAGTATATTTCAACTTAGGACAAAATTTGGCTATAATTTAATTGGTTTGTAGCCAATTGCTATAAACCGCTAAAATGTCACCATTTTTAGGTAGACACCTATCCTGATCATGAAAAAAACACATGAGTTATTCAACCCATCTAACGGAGAACTAACAAATAACATAAATGCTAACTCCTCTAATAGAATTCCATGTGGGCTGTAGCTGAACAAAATTAATATAGACACATGATTTAATCAGAAACATCCCAAGTTACATAATCATCTTGGTTTTGTTTTTATGTTTTGCAGTGTGGCATGTGATTATTCAGGAAAAACTATAGCATTCCATGTGGATCAAGGTTCAAACCCTTACTACTTAGCTGTAGTGATTGAATATGAAGAGGGAGATGGAGATCTTGCTGGCGTTGATCTAAAGGACGCATCAACACAATCCAATAATGAATGGCGTGCCATGCAACAATCATGGGGTGCAGTTTGGAAGCTAGATGCTGGGTCACAACTACAACCTCCACTCTCCATTCGCTTGACATCGCAATACTCAGACCAGACTTTAGTCGCAAAAGATGTCATTCCAAATGGGTGGAAGCCTGGTTCATCCTATAGATCCCTAGTTAATTATAACCTATGAGTCTATATGACCAAGTCATCCAGGCCCAAACTCCAATTTCTGGGTAGACTAGGAATATTGGGGCTATAGCCTTGAGATGAAATCTTGCTTAGTAATAATACATGAATGTTAGCCTCAATTATTTTGAGGAAGTTTGTGGTGCTTCTAAGCATGTATTACAAATTGGCATAGGTATTAATGGTAATGAGCTTTTCTTATCTATAATTAAGTTGTTATAGTAATATTAGAGTTTATAAGTTCTATACCTAACACAAAGTACTAAATAGTTACAAAGTGACCTAATGAGATCTTGCAACTATGCATGTGACAAGCCTATGCTTTAATTGGCACGCATAAACAACAACATATATATATCGCCACACGTTAACTCACAACAAAATTATTTCAATTTTGTAATATCACTATATGTACTCAAATTGATTTTTGCTTATTACTGTATTGGATTGATTTTTCTTTATCCAAACAAAAGAACAGTACCCCAAATGTATCACAAGCTCTCCTATAAAAATCAATATTTCAACGGAACCTAGTTAATTTCTACACTGGATATAGTTGAAATACTTCCATCATCCAGTCCCATCATTCATTTTCAATTCATTTGCTGCTCACGGATTTCCAATTTATTTGTCACAAGAAACTCTTGCTCAGCATGAGTGCGCACCAGCATCACCATTTTTTAAGAAATAATTTAAAGGGAGATATTAAATATATTTCAAATTTTACTTTATAAATCTTATAATTAAATAGACATATCCATTTTTATACACAACATAAAAAATAAAAAAATTGATCACTTTGTTGATGAGAGGATTTGTAAACATTTTGTAATAAAAAAGAGTAACTTTAGGATTTTCATCCTCTCTACATAAATAGTTAACCGAGCTTTATTTGATTAGTAGATTTATGATGGGTAATACTCTGATAGCAAGTGAAATTATTTAGTGCATGTAGCTTATTTTACATTCCTTTCACATAATTAGAGTGAACTCAACTGTAGGTCCGTATGTCTCTTGATCGAACTACCACATGGACTTGATTGAAGTGCCACTCGGAGAGGAAAAGTGACGCTAGTGAGAGTAATCATACTTTTGAAAATTCTCCAACTTCAAGGCTCTTGAATTGGAACCAAAGAGATTCTTTTTTTATCTTTTTTTGAGTAAAAGAATCAAATACTTAATTAGACTGTTTTACTTCAGAGACCAAATCAAAATGTATCTCAAATAAACGGGGACCATTTTACTTAAGAGACCAAATCAAAATATATGTCAAGTAAATGGGGACGAACACGCAGTAATGGAAAAACCACATTAGGCACATTTTCTCTCTTATTTCTTTCTTTTCCTTTTGGGCTAAGAACAAGGCAATGGGATTCATTCATATGAGTTAAGACACAATTTTTCACCATATAGATCAAATTAAAGAATACTCTATTTATATTAGAAACAGATAATTACCATATTTAGGAGCAAAATTGGCTTCAAAGAAACGTGTGGATGATTAGTTCTATTGAGAAATCTGTCTTGTGCTTCACTAATCAAAAAGATGGTTACCATATGCTCACAAATCTGTATCCTCTACACAAAGCTGGGGTTGAATTATATCATTTTTTAAGGAAATACTTTTAATTTCATTGATCCAATCCAGAACTCATTGGGCAATCTCATCAATCATTGCGGACATCAACCGAATCACTTCATCTTTTAGTATTTGTTCATTTTCTATTGTTGTAAACAAATCAATCGTGTTGTCCATAATCTTGTTGTCTGGATTCTTTTATATAACTGTCTTAAGTCCTTTCCCATCTCTAACCTTCCTGCTCATATTTTAAATGCCGAAATGGTAGATGGACAATCCGTGGACATCCTTCTTTTTAATATGATTCATCTTATTTAGCCAAAAAACAAAAAAACAGTTTCTCCTTGCATATGGTTTACTAAAGGCTTCTATTTTTTTTTTTTTTTTTTAAATTACAGGTAGTTCAATTCAATGATGGGCATTCTAATTCAATTCCTAAGCCCATCCAAAGAGTGTGGACAAAATACAGGGTCCCCAAAAGCTCAAGTAGAAGATCAAGATGTAAAGCCCAAAACGAGAAATTCCAGAACTTTGCCACGCGTCAGGCTGAGACTGATGATCTTTTAGCAGAGAGAATCCTGGATTGTGCTTAGTTTTGGTGCCACGTCCATACATAACCATAAACCAAACCCCAGAGTCCCAGACATCATGAGGACCTCAACTTCTTAAACATTTTCCCACCAAGTTTCAGTTTTACCATAATTAGTTGCTGGTCTTAATTTTTTCCTGAGACAAAATAGCAAACCAAGTTTCTTTTTTTAACTGAAAATTTGTGCTCTTGAATCAGACAACACTTGAGGTTTGGAGAACATGGGAACAGCCTTATTTACTAGCTGTAGCTTTTCTTGGAGATACAAGCAGCAGATATTTCCTTCTAGTCATTTGCTTGCTCAGTCTTCACTGGAAAATGGGATTTCTAGAGCAAAAGTTATTGCTGATTCAGGAGAGAGTAAATTGGTTGATGGGGAAATTGAGAAATGGTCTGGGTTGATGAAGAGAAGATCAGTTTTTGTTTCTGGGGTTTCTTTAATCTCTTCAGCAGTTTTGGGTTCTCCAAGAGATGGGTTGGCTCTGGTCAAACAAGGTCTTCTAGCTGGGAGGATACCTGGTCTATCTGACCCAGATGAACAAGGTTGGTTTTCAAAAAACAATTCATATTGTTCTGTTCACTTGCATTCTAATTGCCCTGTCGTTTTAATAATTTCCTACTTTGTACATAATAGTAATGATATTAACATGCGATTGAGGAAAATTTCTGAGGAGAAGACATAATTGCTCCTTCATAGATATGATATTCATGGAGCAAAACAATATTTCTTTTTGCCCTTTAATACTCAGCTTGGAAGAGCACTGTAATAATATTTAAAATCATATCTCCTTTTGCTTGGGACTATCTTGATTTTTCAGTAATTAAGTTCACATCTAGTACTAGTAGCCTTTTTCTTGATCTAGAACTATCTCTTTCCAATTTACTTTTTATCATGTAAATCAAGCTAGAAAACTAGCAGAAAATGATAACTTTACCGTTCTCCATCAATATCTATAAGCTGGAGAGCCATAGATTATTTGCAATTAATACTTATCAGAAAAAGGTAGAGCTAAAAGATTAGCCAGTATAACCTGATTAATTAGACATTAAATAGATGGTACCCTCAAAGTTCTATTCAGCATTGGGTCATGCAATACATGCCACATAGATTTTG
Source organism: Fagus sylvatica (assembly GCA_907173295.1). NCBI lineage: Eukaryota > Viridiplantae > Streptophyta > Magnoliopsida > Fagales > Fagaceae > Fagus > Fagus sylvatica. Next base: position 26,902,379 of record OU015763.1, read on the forward strand.
AACAACTTTCTGTGGTTTCCACATGGAGTTGTGTACAGAATGCCTCTCCTAGAACCTAAAATTTTATATATGGTTGAAAATTCTGGAGCCATTTTTAAATGTTATTGTCTTTATTATTTTTTGGTTATTTTTATCAATATGGTCAAGTTCACTAGGAAAACATATGCTCAGACAGGTTGGAGGACATACCGCAGACCAGATGAGAAGTCTGGAGGGCATGGTGTTGGATGGAGTCCTATCATCCCCTACGCTTTTTCTGTCCCTCAGGAATGGGAAGAGGTGATAATATACAACTGAAACCTGAGGCTTAACTCATTGAACTGCATATTCAAGTTGTTATATTTCAAACAAGTTTCTATTTTCATAGAAACAAAATGAAATATCTAATTTTGTCTCTCTTTTTACTTGGATCTTCTCCCTCATATTTTTTATTTGTTTACCTTTTCTTAGTTCTCTAAAATTTTCATTACTTCTGTATCCCAGGTTCCAGTATCAATAGCAGATCTAGGTGGGACAGAAATTGATTTGAGATTTGGTAGCTCTAAGGAAGGACGACTATTTGTAATTGTTGCTCCTGTTCTCAGATTTTCAGATGGTGAGTTCTCTCCCAAATTTAAGCATTCTGCATTTGGAAGAATGCCCTTGGATGCTTGTTTGCTATATGAAATCTGACTAGTTGTGTGTCAAATCTTCATATGAACCTAGCTCTCTAACGACAATTTTCCTCTCGCTGTTAACGAAGTTTGATATTCACATCTTTGTTGTGGTTGTGTAATATATGTATAGATCTTGGTGACAATGCTAAAATTGAACTAATTGGACCTCCGGAAAAAGTGATTAATGCATTTGGACCTGAAGTGATTGGGGAAAATGTAGAAGGGAAGGTTATAAGTATGAATGTAGTAGAACACTCGGGAAGAACATATTACCAGTATGAATTAGAGCCACCTCATGCTCTTATCACTGCAACTGCAGCTGGAAATCGCCTCTACTTGTTTAATGTAACTGCAAATGGTATGGATATTTATCCTAGTTTGACATGCTTCATGATAACCAAAGGCAAAGTATTCACATATTCTTTTTTGCTTTTTGTAGGTCTTCAGTGGAAGAGGCACTACAGCGATTTAAAAAGGATAGCTGAATCTTTTCGTGTTGTCTAATTTAAGTCTCATCAAATGAGATAACATAAATCTATTGTTTCTGTAGTGAAATTTACAAACATTTACAGGAAAAAGGAAAAAGTTCAAAATAATTAAAAGCAAAGTGTGTTGATGGTGGAAATTTTGGGTTCAACTTGATATCTCATACATCTTTGGTGCATGTAAAATTTGTAGAAAGGTTTCTTGCAATTACCTGACATAGGTTTGAAGCATCAAAGTAAGTCTTGAAGGCCAACCTTCCAGTGACTAAACCTTCAAGGTTCAGCTCCTTGGCAATTCAACTTTCTGATAATCATTAAACTTGACAGCCAGCTCCTGAATACGTCTCCGCATAGTTAGTCTTGGTTTAAGGAGGTCAATACCCCAATAAGACCGAAAAGCATAATGTAAATTACAGAAGTTCCTTCTTCCAGTGATGACAGGATCCTTTTGTAAAGTAGCAGAGTCAACAATGGTATGGGAGCCTTGGCCTAATGCACAACAGGTGCCGCTATAAAATGTATTTCACACAATCCTGTGGTGCAAGTTCACTTACAGGCTTTGATCTAACGTATGGGTTACACACTCCAGTACAGATCTATGATTTATCTAGCATCAACACGGAATGTGTTCTTAGTGCTGCTCGGCATAATCAAACTGCACCCTGGTGTCTTTTGTACCCCTTTGTCATCCATGACAGTCCTCATCCTTTCAGCCTTCTCCCATTTGTCTGAAGCAGCATAAATATGTGACAGAAGAACATAATGTGAATCATTAGCAGTCACCATGTTCACATTTTGTGTGCTCTCTTTCACTATCTTTTCTGTCATCTCCTTGTCCAGATGAATCCAACAAGCTCCCAGCATTGCTGTCCAAACCGTGTCATTGGGTTTCATTGGCATTCTCTTCACCAAATCATAAGCCTCTCTCAGTCTCCCTGCTCGGCCCAAAAGGTCAACTAAGCACCCGTAGTGTTTGACGCCTGCTTCCAAGCCATACTTCTCCATCTTGGAGAATATTTCTATACCTTCATTCACTAGCCCCCCATGTGCACATGCTGAGAGAACAGAAAGAAAGGTTATATCATCAGGCGTTTTGTTTGAACTTTCCATTCTGCCAAAAAACTCAAGAGCCTCTTTGCATTGTCCATGAGTGGCAAAACCGGAGATTATAGCATTCCAGCAGGCAGTGTTCCTCTCAGTCATCCTTTCAAATACGAACCTTGCATTAATTAAATCCCCACATTTCGCATACATGTCAACCAATCCATTCGAAACAAACACATTAACCCGAATCTGCTTACGATATACCATACAATGGATTTCTTTACCAGCATCCAACAGCCCCAACTGAGCACAGGCAGATAAAACACTCACAATAGTGACTTCATCAGGCTCAAATCCTTCAGCTTCCATTTTGCCAAATGCTTCCAGAGCTTCCATACAAAACCCATTCTGTGCATACCCAGAAATCAACGAATTCCAATTCACCAAGTTCCGGACAGGAATTTGATCAAAAATAGCCTTGGCCTCCTTCACATCACCCTTCTTGCAGTACCCAGAAATCATCGATGACCACACAAAGAAATTCCGCTGTGGCATCTCCTCAAAAACCTCCCTTGCAGCCTCCATCTTCCCATTGCTGGTATACCCATCAACCATCACAGTCCATGTTACCACATTCGTCAACTCATGAGGAACCCTATCGAACAATTGCCTCGCGGTAACGATATCTCCACACTTTGCAAACCCATCAATCATTTCAGTCCAAGTCACTGCATTTCTTATTGACATCATTTCAAATAAAACCGACGCAGAACTTGTATCTTTAATTCTCAAGTACCCACCAATCATTGCATTCCATGTTACAACATTTCTCTCAGGCAAATAATCAAACACTTTACGTGATTCAATGATATCACCACATTTAGCATACATACCAAGCAGTGAGGTCCCAACAATCACCTTGCAATCCACCCCAGTCTTTACCGTCTCGGCGTGCAAGGCTTTCCCAAAACCAAGGAAAGAAAGAGAAGCACAAGCCTTAAGAATTAAAGGGACTAAACCCAAAAAGTCAAGTCCTTTACGCCCAATATGAGTGTACACAAAAAGAGCTTCTCTTAGTAATCCTTGTGAGATGCGATTCCTTATAATGTAACTCCAATTTGAGAGAATTGGGACAGTCTTTGGGGTACAAATATCAGAGCTTTGTTTGATTGTTTTTGGATTTTGAGGGTAGACTGGGCAATTTGTAATTTCCTTTGAATTTTGAGACAAAGTTAATGTCATTTTTTAAGGTTTCATTTATTCCCACTTAGTTCTCTGTTATTTTAAAGTGTTTTGTTAGAAACTCTTCAAGACCACCCATAAACTTCGGTTTAATAACATAAATGCCCCTGTCTTATCTTTTTGAATTTTTCCCTCTATGAAGCAACTAAATTAACTGTCTTTTGAATGACCCAAAAGCCTAATGGGGCTGAGAATGCTGAAACTCTTGCAAAACTGTAAAACTATCAGAGAATTGAAGCAAACCCATCTTCAGGTTCTCATGCTTGGCCTCCATGATAGCGATTTTGTGTTGCCTAAGCTTATAACTCTTGCATCCGAACTTGTTTCGCTTGATTACGCGGTTCGAATATTTCGAAATTCTCAGTACCCCAATGTAATTTCCTACAATACTATGATTAAATGCTTTGTTGGAAAGACCCATCAAGGCGCATTGCGTGTTTATGATAAAATGAAGGCGTTGACAATTTCACCAAATAGTTTTACCTTTACTTTTCTTCTGAGGTGTTTTGAATCATTTGATGCTCTAGAAGATGGAAGAGTGATTCATGGTGATATTGTGAAGCTGGGATTTGGTTCAAGTGTTTTTGTTCAGAATACCCTTTTGGATTTCTATGCTAAATGCGGTGGGAAGAATTTGGATTCAGCTTGTAAGGTGTTTGGAGAAATGCCTGAAAGAGATGTGGTGTCGTGGAATTCAATGATTTCTGCGTACTTGGCGCATGGAGAGCTAGAATTTGCGATTGGGTTGTTTGATTTAATGCCTGAGAGGAATATGGTTACGTGGAATTCTGTTGTTTCGGGGCTTTCTAAGGCTGGAAATATTGAATTGGCTCGCTCAGTGTTTGAGAGGATGCCACAAAAAAATGAGGTTTCCTGGAATTCCATGATTTCTGGCTATGTAAGGTTAGGTGATATCAAGTCCGCACAGTGTATTTTTGATCAGATGCCAGAGAGAACTATAGTGTCTTGGACGGCTATGATTTCTGGGTACACTGTCATTGGTGATCTTGAATCTGCAAGGAACATTTTTTATCAGATGCCATTTAAGAATGTTGTCTCATGGAATGCTATGATTGCTGGTTATGTTCATAACCATGAGTTTGATCGGGCCCTTTATGTGTTCCATCAAATGTTAATAGATGGCAAGTGCAGGCCTGATCAGACAACTTTGCTCAGTGTACTCTCTGCCTGTTCTCACATAGGGTCGCTTGAACATGGGAAATGGATTGATTCTTATATTAAGAGAAACAACTTCGAGTTGTCCATTCCTTTAGGCAATGCTCTGATAGACATGTTTGCAAAATGTGGAGATATAGAAAATGCAAAAGCAGTTTTTGATAAGATGGCTAAAAGATGTGTAATTACGTGGACAACAATGATTTTGGGTCTAGCTGTTAATGGTCAGTGTAAAGAAGCACTAGCTCTCTTCGATAGGATGCATGTAGAAGGAATTAAGCCAGATGATGTCATTTTTATTGCTGTTCTGTCAGCTTGCACTCATGGAGGGTTGGTAGAAGAAGGTAAAAGGCTATTTGACCAGATGGTGAACGAGTTTGGCATTGTACCTCGAATCGAGCATTATGGTTGCATGGTTGATCTTCTGGGTCGAGCAGGGAGGTTAGAAGAAGCATTAAGGTTCATTAAAGGCATGCATTTGGAGCCAAATGCTGTCATTTGGGCCACTCTACTAGGTTCTTGTAAGATTCATGGAAATGGGGATATGTTAGAGTCTGTAACCACGAAGATTATGGAGCTGGAGCCTTCAAATCCTAGCTATTTAACATTGATTTCAAATTTGAGTGCATCAATTGGACAGTGGAGAGATGCTTTGATATCTCGGGTAGCAATGAGACAGCAAGGCAAGGAAAAAGTTCCTGGTTGTAGCTCAATACAAGTAGGGGATAAAGTCCATGAATTTCTGGCCCGAGATACAAGTCATGAGCAAAGAAAGGAAATCTATAGGGTTTTATATTGTTTAAGTGGACACTTGAAAGCAGTATGTGATGGATCATGAGAGAGTAGAGTATTTAAACTACAATATATGTTTTGGGAAAAAATCATTAATTTTTTTTTTTATTCTGTCACCTAACTTTTAGAATCAAGCATGAAAACTGTGGGCAGGCATGAACTTGAAAAATCAAGGTTGAAATATCTTAAGGTGAGATTGTGGCAAAGTGAAGAACTATGGCCAGGGGAAGAATGAGTGTTAAGCCTGACCGCTATATTATCTAAGAGATGGGATGAAGTGTTACAGTTGTGGCTGCCTGGTGGCCCCTCATTGAAAATCAATAATAAAGCAGAGTCCGAGTTGATTGACCTCTATATTATCAAAGCATTGGACCATCCTAATAAAATTCAAACATTTCCATGGTTTGAAGATTAGAAATTCAACCAGTGGAGTTGATACTTCAAGGGGAAATGATCATTAAAAATGTGGATGTTGCAGTAATTGGTGATGAGGTATAAAAGAATGCTCATACCTAAATGATTGGCAGATCTAACACTTTCAAGGGGCGTCTTTCATGCCTGAAGATAACTACAGTGAGTTACTATGTACTTTTTGCAACTTAAAAACATGTTCGTTTCAATAAACTGATGCAAAAATTTTATCATTGATTTATACTATTCACTAAATAATGTTTTAATTTAATTTCTTTGAATAGCTTTCTAAAAGTCTATAAACAGGTTATAATAAAATGATTTAAACGTCCCCGTTGATAAGATGATAATATCATATCATACGAATGGATCTTCTGCATAGCTCTCTAAAAGTCCATAAACATGTTAGGGGCCTTGAGGTTAACAAGAGGTGAACATATATTTCTGTAATAATCCATCCATACCGGGCCTCTATTATATTTGCGTATACACACACATGTATATATGGCCTCAGTGTCGTGACGCTACATCCTACTATTTATCTACTCATCTAATTTATTAATTTTAACACTAATTTTAGATAGTGGGTTGGGCATTACAAATTAATCTCAAATTAGGGTGTTGATTGCAAAATTTTATAGTTCAGGATGGACATTGTAAATGACCCATAATTTATGTTGGATAGCTATAATTAACTCTTTTATATTTACAGCTATAAAATGACAGTCTTGAATATTTGAAAAAAGAAAATTGGAGCATAAAGCTCTAGTGATGTAGAATTTTTATTTTGACATGATCAGTAACTCACAGGATCTGTGACCCTACGGATGTCAATAAAACTTATTTTTGCCAGCACGACTAATTAAACCTAAAAGAATCCTATGCAACAGGTGGAACTGAACCTAGTACTTGGTGCTAATTTTAGCTGAAGAACCATATGCCCACTGTGAATGTATGAATGTACTTATTCTAAAGCCACCCCCTTGTCTGAAAACTGCTCATCCTGTTTCTGGAAATCATTACCTCTGTTTTCTTGGTGATGCGATGACTTCAACATTATGTATCAGGGATATCACAGCCTTCCAGTTCTGAATTCTATTTCTGCATCTGCCCCCCCTCCCCACCCCCCAACTCCTTTTTTTTTCTTTTTCAGTTTTCAATTTTCATATTATAAAACTGTACTCATCAATGTAAAATGGTTCACTGATTGCCAAATCACATGCTTCAGTTTCCAACTAAAAAGCAGGAACTATGAGATATTTTTCTACTTTTGGATGCCTTAGTGAAGTAGGCTTGTTTTTAAAGCTCTTGGTTCCATTTTGATACTTTTGAATTAGGATTTCTAATTGATTCTGACCTTTTTCATAGTGAGTGCTGAAACCAAAATAGCTGTCAATATGGCATCACTGTTCAACTAGAATTTCTTTTTCTTTGAAATGATAATCTAGATTCTTGACAAATCAACAATGCTTGTCCATATATTATCTTCAGAATCACATTTTTGCTGTGATGGAGAAAAGCATATAAAATTCAAGAAGTACTAGAAGGGCACATGGCAAGAATTGACAGTTTTTGGAATCTTATGGTGGGATATAATTTAAATTTTGTTATGTCTGGCCAGCCTAGATGTGTGTTAGCACTTGCTTATCTGCATACTGTTTAAAACGACTTGTGATCTTTACTTATCAAAAAAAATCTGCATACTGTAATTGATGCTAAAAGGTGCTAAATATCATCCTTGAATGGAACATAATGTTGCACTTACAATGAAAGTTTTACTTTAAGGCAATAAAGCATTATGTTTCTGGGTGCAGATAGATTATATCAGATGCCAAGTTGTGGGAAAACAGGGAAGAACACGCAAAACGGATTGTTTGTAATTTTCAAACATTTTTTTAGGGCTAGAGTATTGAGATTGAGTTGGCTCAATGTCTTCTGATGTTGTTTACTCAGACCAAAAGGGCATATAAAAATCATGGATAGTATGTATTTCTTTGCATGGAAACCAATTTTAGCTGAAAATTACGATTTGTTGCACCTATTAAGAATACCTCGTTCCTAGAATATAGGAACATGATAATCACCTTGTCTAATTTTAGTTTGCAATTTATTTATAAAACCAAGATGCTTAAGGTTTGCAATACCAAATCATCTTTTTCTTTTTTCTTAAAACTTTCTCTTGGCTTTGGTTCTTTTAAGTTCAAATCAATCAATCAAACCCAGCATACTTGAGCCAATATCGCATATTGTGACAAAAAGTGGACAAGCATGAATCATAGAGTACAATACAAAAAGTGCTTTCGAAATCTGCCTACTTAACTTAGGATAAAGACCATATAAAGAGAGAGAGAGAGAGAGAGAAAGAGATGGTTACTTGTCTATGATGTGATACTCTTCTGATTACTTGTATCTGATGCTCATTATTTTGATGCCCATAAAGCAATAATTTTAGTCAAATTCGGTTACGGAATTCATTAGAAACATGAGTTGGGAAAGGATCAAATGTAAATCTCGTAGAAATGCATAGATTCCATATATCATGTTGCACCTTTTTGCACTTTTCATTCTTTTTTTTTTTTTTTAATGGTCATTTTCATAAGCAAGACATGAGATTGGTTTAATAATGAGAACCTCCAAAACTGTGAACATGGAAAAAAATTGTAGTTTTGGTAAGGGATGTGAACACTCCTGACTCCTGAGGAGGTCGGTTTCATGTATAAAATCCATGAGACTATTGCCTACTTGCAAGCTTACTTTCTCTGTAATAATGCAAGTGGGAGGCAAAAGTTTTTGTAAAGGTTGGCAATCTTGTCTCGATGTTTATAAATTATCAACTTGTACATGATATTTTATTGTTAATAGAATTACCAACCTGCTCTTGAAATTGAGATCTTTCAAGCCTCAACAATTTAAATAGGAGGTAAATCTAGTCTTCTCTTTCTTTCTTTTTCAGTATTCACGTGGGTATAATGTTGGCCTGCAGATTTTTAGGTGTATTCATATGAAGCTCAGACTGTAAATGTTTGACAAAATCCAAAAAGACATGATTAAGTTCAAACTTGAGTACAAACAAAGAAATGCTTGCGTACTCCATAAATTTTGGTTGACCATGTTTTATAATAATTAACTAGTTAATTAAAATTCATATCTAAAGTAAAGAAATGTTACAAATATCAATGAAACAGTAAAATAATTAATAAAAAAAATTACCTTAAGTTATATGACAGAATCCTAGCATTTAATTTTGATTTTTTTTTTTTTTTTTAACAAAACTAAAAATATGGTAGTTGATAAAAATTTAAAATTAATAAAAATTAATTTATTATAATAAAATAAATTTAATTGAAATAGTAATTTAAATTTATTAGAACATTGGTAATAGAGTTTCATTCAGAGTAAAATTAATTTAAGAAATTTAAATCTATTTATAGTCCAGTGAGGACTTTTTAATTACATACATGACACAAGCAAGTAGATAGTAAACATAAAAGGAATAAGAATTACTTTAAGTTATGTAACAAAAGTGCATCATGAAAGACTGAGTTTTTCTCTGAACAAAAAATCATACTATAGCATTAAAATAATTTAAAATTCATAAAACATTTGAATTTTTCTATTTCTTAAAACTTTGATAATAAATTTTCACTTAAAGTATTAATAATTTTTATGTTTATACAGTGTGTCATGTTGCCAAAGCACGTCGTATAATACTTATGTTGAGCTACATTGTGTGAGCACATATAAGGCCCAACTTTTAATTAAACTAAAAAATTAGGTTAAATTGTTGAAATAAGATCAAATATAATATAGTTTTCTTTTTTCACCTAGATGATACATATTTTTGTTTATTTATAATGCATCATGTGGCCAAAGCACGCCGTGTCACATACCACAAGCGCATGTAAAATCCAATTTTTATTATTAAACGAAAAAATAGATATGATAGATTTTTAAAATACTATAAATTAAATAAATTAACTTTTTTAAAAATTTTAGAAACTTTTGGGTAGTATAATTTTTATAGTATTCTTTTATCCCCAAAAAAATTATATTTTAAGGAGAACAAATGGAAAAATAATAATAATAAAAATAATAAAAGGTGAGGGCATCCACTTGTGCAACCTCTACATGTTGAATATACTTTTATTATATAATATATGATATGATATGATTATTAAATAATATCCCAACTCTCATTTAGTGTACCAGAAGTTTTATAAATTCATATGGACATGTTTTTGTAATTTTTTTTTTTTTTTTAATGACTCTAAATGTTCGAGCAGCTTTCACACAACTCAACTAATCCCATAATGACACGTAACACCCTACTAGTCACATGTACTACGATAGTTATAAGGTTTTGTCTTGGATAAGCATTTTTTGTATTTAAATCAGTTGTAATCACAATTTATATGAATTTTGTTACTTTTAGTTAATAGTGACTTATTGAAGGCGTGAATTAAAACAATTTAAATTTTTCATGATTTTAATTGAAACTTTTTTAAAATTTAGGATTTAATCGAAACCACCTAAATTATAGGGGAATTATCAAATGTACTTAAGTCTTTTATAAAGGGTAGTCATTTTTTTTAATATGATAGAAATTCTAATCTAAACTCACACACACGTATATTTTGAAGATCCCGGGGATCAAACCCACACCCTCATAGAGGGGAATTTTTTTGGGAAGGGGATTACCACTGGGCTAAATATCCAAGTGGCTAAAGGATAGTCATTTGGCACAAGTAGAGTGTAGCCACTAATTCTAAAGAGAAAATAAATAATTGGCATAATCATGACTTTTAATGCCTTTATAATCTAATATATGATATGACAAGTTTTTTGTTTTTAGAGAAAATTTAATATGACAGTTAACAGCTCGCTCTATTTATTAGAGGGCTAGAAAAAGAAGGTGATATAATTTTATGTTAAAGAGTTATGTATGGATGGAAAATATCAAGATGTATGTATAAGCTTCCTCTTGCTGAAAATTCAACAAGTGTATTTCTGATTTTTACTTCAAATAAAACAAAACAGTCTATGAAAAACGGATCAAGATCCTCTAGAATTTTTAGGGAACTTTACTACATAGTGTTCTCTTAATCCCAGTCTTTTATTTAAATCAATTGTTCAGATTAATGTTAACTCATCAATCCACTAACTTTACCCTAAAAAAAGAGGTTGAAACAAAAAAATAATCCTATTGACGTTAACGTTTAGAAGAAGAAAAAAACAAAACAAGCAGTAACGATAATTTACAAAAAGAAGCAGAATTGAAAGGACACTCAAGCCAAAAACTCCATCTAGAATCATCAAAAAATAACTTCATAACTTTTGCACTTTCTTAATCATCTTCTCCAATTAATCTGAATTGAGGTAATACACTCTTTGTTTAGTATAATTTTTTTTTTTTTTTTGGCTGTGAGATATGGAGTTTATTCATATATATTTGATTCTTTTCTCTATTTTTTGAGAGACGGAGGCAGAGGAGGCCGAAGTAGGAATTCTTGCTAGAGGTGGAAGGGAGAGGCGGAGGGGGAGAGGGAGAGGGTTGTAACGCTTACGTGTTGTTCAGTCTTTCTTCTGTTATTTCCTCTCCCTAATGGCATTAGTTTGACAAGATAAATGTTAGGTTACTGAGATATTTTTAGAAGGACAGAGTTTGGTTACAAACCAATTTGTAACCAGCTTATTACAACTCACTACGTGTCAATTAATAAGATCATCCACATGTACTTTAATCACATGACATATTTAATGAGTCATGTGACTTCTTTAAATAATACATGTAGATGATCTTATACGTTGCCATATAGTAGGTTGTAGCAAACTGACTACAAACCAATTTGTAGCCAAACCTTGTCCTTTTTTTTTAAATAAAAAATAAAAATAAAAAGGTTTTTTTTTAGGGTTTGGTTAGTGGAATAATTAAAATCTTTTATTTTATTTGAAATGTGTATCACATTGCATATAGAGGGTTATAAATGCCTTTTTCTATTTTATTTTAAAACATTTGACTTAATTAAGTCTATATATTTAGTGTTATATATTTCCTTTCATACATGTTTTCCATAAACTACTAAGTAATTCAAAGAAACATGCTGATCATCAAATCACATTAAACCCGCCTTGTCCATTTTGCAGGCCTCTAATTCAAGGCAGAGTGACAGCAATAACCTTATCAGTCGCTATCAGCTATGTCCACCTCGACCTTTAGCATAAAATAAGAACAATGTTATATCTAGATTACTAGATATAATAAATTTTTACAATTTTTCTTTTTTATAACATTTGAAGTGACATATTGATATTAGAATAACGCCTTTCTCAAAAACAAAAACAAAACAAAAAAAACGATATTAACGTAATACTACTTTCACATGATATCACTATTGACGTTATTTTTATTATACATTAATCACAATTTATTATTTCAATAATTACGATAGAAAAAAAATAATAATAAAGTGACATTTAGTGTACATCTAGACTTATTGCTTTATAAATCTCATTTTCGCTCAAATGTTTAGCCAACAAAATAATAATAATAAATAAAGAAGAAATAGATGTAGGAAAAAATTCAAATTTTGGCTACCATGTTTCAATCTTTAACGCAGAGTTACCTGGCTCATAGGACACTCTAAAATGGACCAAATTAAAAGCATTGAGGGCAAAGAGAACCAGTTCATTTATGATATGTGAAGTTGCGTCCACAAATTTGATTAATCCACCTAAATGCATGTACAATATGGTTTTGGCAGTGAATGTCGTCTCTATTCCATATAGAATTATAAATGCTTGGTGTTGTACATGTGGCCAAACCTTGGATAAGAAATATCCACAACGCGATGTGGTGCACTTTCAACCAGTAAGCATGCAGAGAGTCCTCCCAAAAAGGGAATGTAGCCTTGAAAACCTTCAGCACCTGCCCTTAATTATTCTTTGATATTGATGGGTCCTGACATGAGTCGATATTGATGTTAAAATGATCCACTTGAAATGACTTGCCCCCTCTATTTTTCCTTTTCTTCTTACTTTTGTTAAAAAAGATCTAATAAAGTTAGAAATACGATAAATTTCACAATTGTTGAGATGAGATGTTATATAATATGCGAAAGTGATATTTGTTGAGAATATTAAATATCCCACATCACTATGATTTATGAGGGTTGATCAGTTTATAAGTCATGAGTTATTTTATTAATATGGGTGTAACTCACTCTCGAAAAATACCTTGAAGAAGAAGCTCATGACTTATAACTAAACAACCCAAATTCTCAATAATATTACAATCTATACCTCAACTATCCAATTATCAACAACAAAAACAACAACAAAACAATGAGGCTATATGCAACTTGATTCTTGTTGCCTCAACTAGTGCATTCTACAGCATTGCTATTGTTTTATTATCTACTATTGAAATTTGAATGGTAGCAAAACGAACCTAATTATATTTCTAGAGGCACATGTTTGTGCTGGCTAGAAGAACTAGTTAATGGTTCTGATTACATCTAAATGGCCCACCATGATTCATCTAAATAAATGATCAACCATGAATAATATGATAAAATAAAATAAAAACTTGTGGACCTAGTTGTATAGTGTGGTGTACATCTGAAACCCTGGTACTTGTATCCCAAGACTAATTTCCCATTGTTAAAGTATATTAAAGTGCATTCTTGATAAAAACCCAAGTCTAATACTTGGTGTGCAAACTAAGTAAATTACTTGTATTGCACTCATATAACCCTAATTAATATATGGTTAATTTAGAGTTAGTTTCCTGTAAATACTCTGTTAAGAGTTCATTGTAATATATGTTGTCCTATAGTAAAAATGTAGCCATTAATAGTTTTCCTTCATGAACGTAGGCTGTCCGACCTCTCTCTCTCTCATTTTATTGCTTACTTGATATTCTACACACATCACACCATCACTGCTATCTTGGTATTAGTGTTATAATACTTACATTCGTATCATAATTTTATTGCTCAATATTTAACACTCACCCATGCAGTTCAACTGTTTGAGGGGTTTAAGGTTCTCACGAGCAAATGACATGAGCCACTATACAGCAAATTGTCTCAAAAAAAAAAAAAAATGACATGAGCCACTATAAATCAAGTCACTAAGGTTATAGGTGGAATAGCACTAGAGCTTAGCAATTAAAATCCCCCAATCTTTTTCATGCAAGGCAAGAATTTGGTGATTAAGTTCCATTCTTTATTGTCTGAATTCATGCTGCCCTAGCAAATTAACTTGTGTGACATTCGTAGAAAAGGAAATTGGTCAATTTGAGATTTTGAGGACGAAAAGTCAAGATTAATATTTTTTCAGATTTTGTAAGATAACTTCACCCTCGAATTCTAAAGCTACACCCTTAAAAAAGGTGAGAATGATTATCAGATTATAAGATATTAATGGCAATGGTCTCGTGGAACCCACTCTTCCACAATTTTTTCCTCTTTTGGACTAAATGGAAAGTGCTTCCAGGCCGGGGACCCCCATACATGCATGCATGAATAAGATGATTCCACTTCTTGGGCCCGGTTCCTTTTTAACAAAATGTTAATTTGTATCTTCCAAATATATGTAGAATATTCGAGATTTACCGACATAATAATTTTCATTAATATTTTTCACAATAGTTAAGTTGACATTTTTTAATTAGTTCTCATATGGCATGGAATCACACTAAAATGGTTATGCTTCAAAATTTGTTTGATTAAAATGATTAAATAATTTCGGTGACTTAAATCCATCATTCAGTTGGTATAAATATTTCAATGTCAATCAAGATGATCACGTAAGAAACTTGGAGACATTAAAAAATTTAAATTAAAAAAAAAATCATGAAATTAATATGAATATATTTTAATCTTTTAAGATATTTTCAAGAGCTTAGTAACTCAATTAGTATTTCTTAGTGTTTCCAACGAAGACATTTAGGATTCAAATACCATCTTCTCCAATTACTGAATAATAATAAATAAATAAATAAAATTAAGATATTGTACAACCAAGAATTGCTTGGTACGTGTTACATTCACATCTTTCTTTTTTTGCCTAAATCATGGTTAATTGAAGTTTTTTCTTTCCCTTCACAAAGTTTGTTTAACCATCAAGGAATGATTCTATTGTTAACTCTAGAGAGTAGAGACATAAAAAAAAAATGTTATAATTTTTTGTGATTTATCATAATAAAAATAATGTTAATGATGAACTCATACGAAAGTGATATATTGCTTGAATTACAACCTTAATAAATTATGAAAAAGATTATAAATTTAGTTGTGTCTATAAAATCTATATATTGAGGTTTGTGGATGAATAAGGCTCCTCCTTAAGATATGTATAAATTAATACAAAAATTTTATAAAAACACAACTATCACTTTTATACAAATCTCAAAAGATGAAATGTCATTTTATGAAACATCTAGGAAGAATCATCATGTAAAACTTTCAAAGATGCCGGTATAATTTACTCACATATTTTTGTCCCACCATTTATTCTATCTTCAACTGCATGTAATACCTTATGCCTAGATATCAATCTAAACGCTCGGTACAGAATAAAGTACACAAACCATCTATCTTAATTGTGCGTATGAATTACAATAGGATTGAAATAGAAAGTGGAGCAGAAATAACTATATTCCTGAATTCCCTTATCTTTTTTTTTTATCTCTGAACAGTGATTTTTTTTTTTTTTTTGGGTCTAATCTCTGAGTGTTACAAATTAGAAAATAAATAAACCCTGATCAGCGTCTCATTTGTCATTCGCGTACAGTTGTTGTGCCCATTGACCACTTCTACTGTTTATGTCATAGGTAGGTATGTATGACACATCGACAAGTCCAATTCATGCTTTCTGCAAAAAAAGAAGAAAAAAAAGAGTTAGATTCACGCCTGGAATGCAATCAAAACATTAAATATGCATAAAAAAAATATATAAAAATAAATAAAAACATTATAAATTAGACGAGAAATTTAAGAGAAACTTTGATCTTCTAAATTCTAATAATTAATAAAGGGAAGGTTGGACCTCTTGCACCCTCCACATATCTTTAGAAGCATATAAAATCACTGTAAGTTGATTTGTGGATTCAAGTTTTGATATGTTTCATTGGCAGCTGCACATAAAAGTTAGGGGTTCAAAACCCCCTAACTTCTTTAAAAAAATTGATTTCCTTAAAAAATAAAAAGTTAGAAAAAATAATTTATATAGGTATTGAACCCTCTTAAAATGTTTTTTTGAATCCCCTGACTTGAGATCCCATTGAACAGCCTACTAAATCCCTAAAAAAAATCAATTAACAAAACAAATAACAACAATAACAAAAATTGCTCAAATAACTACAACTGATTATCAATGGCTCATTTCTTAGCCACCCAACAGATTCACTTAATTATTATTTTATTTTTTTTTAAATATTTACTTACCTAGTATCCACATTGGCTTAGAAAGAACCCGTTTTAAGCTAAAATGTATGCCTATATTATAACTAAAAAACAGGATTTACATTGAATTATCAATAGACAACTAGTTGTTTTTTTTTTTTTTGTTCTTTCTCTTTCTCTTTTCTTCTCTTTTTTTTTTTTTTTTTTTTCTCTCTTCTCTCTCTCTCTCTGAGTCTCTCTCTCTTCCTCTATGACTTCCTGAACAAACATGAATTTGGCGAGACTAGAAGGTAGATCAAAGCAAAAATCTCTCAAAAACCCTGAAATTTTCTCTCAATCTTTGAACTCTTTAGTTTTATGAGAAAAATTTCAATTTGTTTTATGGGGTAGGCATTGGTCACTTGCTTTTTACGAGATAAGTTTTTTTTTTTTTTTAAATAAAAATAAAAGCAATAGCACTCTTTAATTTTTTCTATAAAAATATTGCACATTTTTTACCCTTTGAAGTTATGCCCATAGCATGTCATTAAGGATTTCTTTATTTTTCATTTGTTTATGTAATGCCATGTGATTCTTTGATGTATGAAAGAACTAGTAGATGATAGGTTATTTTTTGTTTTCTGTATTTGCATTTTTTTTTTTTTTTTAGTGATGTTAATATATTAATTTTTAATGAACCTTGAAAACCACTAGTATGTTTTATTATTACTTTGGTGTGCATCAGCACTTTGCATAAGAGGGTTTAAAATGTGACTACACAATAAACTTTTTTTAAATTTTTAGAATTTTTTTTTTTTTTTTAGAGCAAAATCCGCAGAATCAATGTCTGCGTAAGGCTTGCGTCCAGCAAAGCTTTTGTCACTTATATATGCAAAAAGTCAAATATATCAATAAAATAAACTAAAAAAAAAAAAAAAAAAAAAAAAGTCTCTGACATGCTTGTACGTGACACAGGCTGGTTTTCCAAAAAATGCTATGGATTTCATTTCAACTTAAGAATATAAATTAAGGGTGGTCATTATTTTCAAACCTATGTTGATTTTTTCATACTAAATATTGTTATTAGTGCGAAAATAATAAAGATTGGAGTGAAGACAATTATTTTC
Source organism: Fagus sylvatica (assembly GCA_907173295.1). Classification (NCBI taxonomy): domain Eukaryota; kingdom Viridiplantae; phylum Streptophyta; class Magnoliopsida; order Fagales; family Fagaceae; genus Fagus; species Fagus sylvatica. The sequence continues at coordinate 26,919,697 of OU015763.1, forward strand.
ATGAGATTCCAAATTCAGGATGTCATAAATCTCAATTCCAAATTCAGGATGTGAAGACACAATTATTTAGGTTTTTATAATTACTAGGTCAATTCTTTAAGATTGTATGAATTGAAATTTGAGGTATAATAGTAATTTAAAAAAAAA
>OU015763.1:26919943-26951911 GCA_907173295.1 Fagus sylvatica
AGCATATGAGTTTGACCGTCTGAGAACTAAGTTACTTAATGTGAAGCCCAAAATGGTTTGCTTCAATTTGATTTCTCATTTATGATAGCATGTATGATGTATCAAATGGCCATATAAAAGTACCAAGTGGCTATGAAAGAACGACAATGTTGATATTCTTTTGATTTCTCATTTAAGATAGCAGCTACGCCCTCCATGACGATCGGTTTTATGGGTGTCTACCCGTGCATTACCTTGATAATGGCGTCCCCCAATTCATTGACCTCTTCTTACCCCACACGTTGATGAGAATTGAATTAGTTCAATTGGTTTTGAAGTAGGTTTTTTTTTAGTGATGTTAAGAATTTTGTAGTTCAATTACTATTGAAATAGGGTTTTTTGTTTTTTTTTTTAGGGTAAATTACACTTTACCACCCTAAACTATCACCCATTTTTCACTTCACCCCCTAAACTTTAAAAAGTAACAATTGACCCCCTAAACTATTAAAATTGCACAGCCGTTACCCCCTGATGCCAAAATCCAGTTAAAATTGACGGAATGGAGCCACACGTGACACGCACGTGCTCTCGGGCCCACCAGATTAACTTTACCAAATTTATTTTTTTCAAAACCCCAAAATACCCTTATTCCCTTTAACCAAAATCCAGCACCATGAGCTCGCCGAAATCTGACATGGCCAAACTAACCGATGAGCTCGTCAGAATCTGATGTAGCCAAGCCTTCCCGCAATTCTCAAACAGTCAGCATAGTTTTCTTGCCAAAAGATTTGCCACCACCATCATCAATAACTTCAGAAAATGGATTCCACCCAAAACGGAACCAAGCACCGCTGCCACGTGGTTGCCATGCCCATCCCGGTTGAAGCCACATCAAGCACTGACATTCTCATCAGCTTCGTCGTCACGGAAGAGTGGCTCGGATTTGGTCAAGATCCGAAGCCGATCGGATTCATCAGCTCAGATCCGAAGCCGACTAAAAGGTTTCCCGAAAAACAAACATGGGGTACGTGGGAAGAGCTGCTACTAGCTTGCGCCGTCCACCGGTACGACATAGAGAGTTGGGACTCCGTCTCCATGGAAATACAAAAACGGAGCTCTAAACTTCACTACCACCTCCAACGCCGCTTCAACCAAAATCAAGACCCACCAACCCGGTCCCACTATGGATCCGGATCCAATGGATCTTTCTAAATCTCGCCTTCTAGTTCTGTCACTGCCAAAATCTGACCGCCATTTATCTGTTATCGTGGATTTTCCATAACACCTTTTCATTAATATTGTCTTGGACCAATACCAAGTTTCCTGAATCTTGAAGATGAGCTACAGTGAAGATTATTGTCCCTTGGACAGACGCATTTGTTGACCAAACAAGATGGTTATAACCATCATGGAGGACAAGGTTTCCAAACTGATTGATGGAGAGAACTCCGGAGGTATCATTGATAGGATCATTCCTGTTTGCAACCCATACCACAGTTTGTTGTGTCACTTTGACATATCAAATACCGAGATACCGATTGCTGGAGTTGCCCAGGCTGAAGAAGCCTAAGGCAAAATTCTTTTCTTTGGATATCAATGATTGGCCATCCTTGATAGATTGGTTTGGTGTTAACAGATAAATGGCGGTCAGATTCCGGCGAGCACGTGCAATTTTGGTTAAAGGGAATAAGGGTATTTTGGGGTTTTGAAAAAAATGAATTTGGTAAAGTTAATCTAGTGGACCCGGGAGCACGTGCGTGTCACGTGTGGCTCCATTCCGTCAATTTTAACTGGATTTTGGCATCAGGGGGTAACGGCCGTGCAATTTTAATAGTTTAGAGGGTCAATTGTTACTTTTTAAAGTTTAGGGGGTGAAGTGAAAAAGGGGTGATAGTTTAGAGTGGTAAAGTGTAATTTACCCTTTTTTTTAATAAATGTGTCAACAAAGGAACATAGGGATACAATGCACTAAGAGTTAAGACCCTTGAATTTTTACATTGTTACAATTAGACTTCCTTAATTTTTAATTTTAATTTTATTAATTTAGTAAGTAAACTTTGGTATTATTACAAGTATACCACTCACTTACGTCTATTATTCGTCTATTTTAATGTCTTTTGTCATCATATCATTAAAAAAAATTCACTAAAGTAAAACTACTTAAAATTTTACATTGTCGCAAAAAAACATATAAGACCCATTCCTTTCCGGTTTTTCGTCTTTTTATTTAATAATTTGGTGCAATTTTTTTTTTTTGTTTGTTAAAGTAGACAGAAAATGGATAGAAACGATTTAGCACACAATAAAATTAAGGAAGTCTTACTGCAACAGTGTAAAGGTTCACGGATCTTAGTGCATTTTGTCCCATATATATTAGATTTGGACCATTTATCTATTTAGATAAAATCTAGGTTAAAAAATAATTCAATCTTTACTAGTTGGTCCCTTTTTTGTGTGTCTCTTAAATTTAAATACTGACAATTTCATTCTTGAAAAATTTGAAAGTGTAATATTGATATAGTATTAGTGGAATATTGATGTACACCTTAAAAAAATAGCATTAGTTGCAATGAATTTAATAGAAAATAGACGGATCAAAAAACAATTGATATATTTAAATTTTTTCAAAGATAAAAATTATAATTTTAGAATTTGAGGGACTAAAATTGATATTAATCAAATTTTACGCACATAAAATATATATTTCAATCTAAAATCAATAGTTCTTAGGCAAATTATAAATACCACTACTGTGGTTTACACTTAAAACATGAAGCTCATTTGTGGTCTATTTTATGACACTTACGTTTATTGTGGTTTATTCTGTTAGACATTTTCATACCTTTAACAGAATTTGATGATGTGACAACTGTCAACTACAACTACTAAAATAAACTAAGGTGGAACACTTCAAACTTCAAAGGGCCGGAGGCGTTGGCTGCACAATAAGTAGAGGGCAAACCTGAAAGAGCATAGTACCCCCACTTGCATCCCATGAGGGGCCTATTACAATGACTAAAAGCATATGAGGGATTGGGTTACCAATTCAGCAGGGTCATTCTCAGTTAAATCAGCATACTTGACCGACCAAAAACATCGGTTTGATTTCTCTAACCCCCTAACCAGTAATGAATGGTAAGCATTGTGGAATTCTAAGATTCATAATAGATTGAAACTTTTGTTGTGGAAGATAGCACTCAGAATGCTCCCAATAAATGAAGTTCTAAACAATAGGTTATCCATTTCAGAAAGAGAATGCTTTTTATGCAATGAGCAATTGGAAACCTTAGAGCACTTGTTTACGGAATGCCCCATAGTTGAAAAAGTTTGGGCCTTATCCCCAATGTCTCTCCTCATTCATAAATTCAGTGGAAGACCCATGTCACAGTGGGTTAAATTGATGGTCAAGCCTGAAATTGTTTTGGGTATACATGGAGAAAAAGCTAAAGAATTTACTCTATTAGCTGCATTGACTTGTGATATTATTTGGATGGAAAGAAATCATATAAGAATTGATGGAGGCCATGCAGATCCCATGTTAATTTCTAGCAAGGTGAGTCGCTCCTTTAAGGAACATAAGTCAGCATGGCAAAGCATATCATCCTCCATTTATCAATCTCAGTCTTGGTCAACTCCTCCAAGAGGTTGGGTCAAGTGAAACTTTGATGCAGCTGTTAAGGAGAATAAGCTGGTCTATGCAGCGGTTGTAAGGGATGAGGAAGGATCCATTTTAAAAGCCTGGGCTCAAGAAGATGTAGCTGGGGATCCCCTTTAGGCAGAGGCGAAAGCAGCTCTTTTTCCCATTATCTGTAGTAAGCAAGCTGGATTCAAGAAGCTTATTCTTGAAGGGGATTCTCTCACAGTTGTAAATGCTATAAATGACCCAAAGGGAGTTCATCCGTGGGTGATTGGTCCTATTGTGGAGGATATTCTTCTCCATCTTACTTTCTTTGTTGGCTGGAAAGCCCTTTTTGTAAAGAGAAACTTGAATAGTGTTGCTCATAATTTGGCTAGTTGGGCAATTTTTTGTAATAGGCTAGGGCCCATTTCAATCTCTGATGTCCCTTCCTGGGTGTGGTTACCTAAGATGGATTAGGTCCTTATAGCCTTTCCTCTCTTTTGCTTTTAATAAAATCATTTATTCAAAAAAAAAAAAAAAAAAAGCATATGAGGGATGCTAGTTTTTTTTTTTTTTGAATTGAAGATAGAAATTTTATTGAAAGAGAATAAGAAAATACACGTAAGAAAGAGCCCACCCACTTAGAAAGGGGCAGCTCACTTCCAAACAGGCACGGGTTATCCCGTATTCACTGGAGGAAAATATGTGAACAAAACACATAACAAATAAGACAAAAACAAAACTAGCAGTATAAGTAGGACCTCCCATTCAGGATACACAGAAATAGCTTTATAAAGCACTGTTGGGAGTCTTTGCTTGATGGTACTCTCGAGATAAAAGGAGAACTTCTCTTCTGATGTGCTGAGGACTCTTTTGATGAGCTTCAAAAATGAAACAGTTCCTTGCTGACCAAATTGCCCACGCTGTGACAGCCCAGTCTTCCAATTCATCCTTTGAAAAATTCTGAAACATCCATAGCATAAACCGAGCAAAATCATCTCCTTGGTTCGGTAATTTTTGCACACGACCCGGCACCAGAGCCCAGGTGTTCCGAGCCATGGCACACTGCCATAGTGCATGAATTGTGGATTCCTCTTCTTGACCGCAGATCGAGCAGAGGGGGTTAGGAGTGATTCTGCGTCTGAACAGATTGAGAGATGTTGGGAGGGAATCATGGTATGCCCTCCATATGAAGTGTTTGATCTTGCCTGGGATGCGGAGCTTCCAAACTTTTCGCCAAAGCCATCGGAAAATCTGGGAAGAAGAACTCTCACCTCGGCTTTCTTCTCTCATGGTCTTCTCCATTAATTGGTAAGCAGATTTTACAGTAAAGTTTCCTGATTGAGTCTCTGACCACCTCAGCTGAGGTAGTGAACCCGGTTTATAAATCCATCTAAGGCCTTTCATTAGTAATTCTCTTCCCGATAAAAAACTGCGCCACAGAAAGGATGGAGATGAGCCCAGTTGTGCATCTAGAAAGGAACAAGTAGGAAAGTATTTCGCTTTGAAGACTCGGAAGAACAGGGACTGCTGATTTTCTAACATTCTCCAGCATTGCTTAGACAGTAAAGCCGTATTGAACATGTGCAGATTACGAAAGCCAATACCACCTTCTTCTTTTGCTGCGCAGAGCTTATCCCATTTCAACCAATGGATTTTCCTCTTGTCCTTGGTCTGCCCCCACCAATATTGAGCTATTAAGCTATTCACTTCATCACACCATGTTTTAGGAAGGCGAAAGCAATTCATTGTATACGTTGGGATCGCTTGTGCTACTGCTTTTATTAAGATTTCCCTTCCAGCCTTGGAAATAAATTTTTCTTTCCACCCTTGCAGCCGACGCACGATCCTTTCTTTCAGGCCATTGAAGATTGATCTTTTTGATCTACCAATAAGTGCAGGCAGACCAAGATATTTGTCAAAGTTCTGAACCCCATTCGATCCCCAAAACTCTTGGATGGCTTGACGATTAATTGACGAGGTATTGGGACTGAAAAATATCGCCGTCTTCTCTCTATTCAGTTGCTGTCCTGAACTCTCTTCATACAGCAGTAACAGCTCCATAAACTTTCGACTTTCAGCTAAGGATGCCTTCCCAAAGAGAAGACTATCGTCGGCGAAAAAGAGATGTGAGACCCAGGGCCCTCGTCTACTGATTTGGAGGCCTTTCAGCTGCCCTTCCAAGCTAGATTTCTTCAATAATGCTGACAATCCTTCTGCACATAGAAGAAAGAGGGATGCTAGTAAAGAATAGCAACAAAGTCTTCCAATTTCATTTGATAATTGATAGTACTCATTAATAATGGGCACTTTGCTAAGTATTTTCAGTTAGACCTTCTGTTAACAGAAACAAATAAAGCACACAGAACCAATGCAAAATTAATAGGGATAAGAAAATTTCAGCTAATATCTCTCCTATTATAAAATTTTAACAATTTCATTCAATCGCCCAATACTTTGATTCTTTCTCGTTTGCATTTGCATGTTGAGTCTAAGTTTTCTGTTTTGTCTATGATTGTGCTTGGTTTATTTGTTTGATTTGGGCATTTGTTAAATGAGGAAAATAAAACACAGAATAGTTTCGTGTTTTGGGTACACAAAATGAAAGCACTTTTTCCAAAGGACCAGATCTTTTTTCTTTTTTTGATAACTCCAAAGGACCAGATCTTTGTCCATCTCATCAGCACGAAATTAAATTGGTAAAAGATTTCGAAGAAGCAACAAAGTCATTGCCCCGAAATTGAGAGTGAAAGCCTGAAAGGAGACAAAAAACTCGTAGGTAGTTGGGACCTTTTGACTCCTTCCTTTTTCTCTTCTAGATAAAAACGTGTGGGGCTAGCGAACGCGTGCTAATCATTCAATTCTTCTTCGTTGGTTTTGATTTTGTAGTGTCCTGTTAATTAAGGGCCTAAACAATGTCAAAGTGTTTTAATATTGATGAATGATGCTGTTTGGTGAGAAACAGACACCATCCACGTGTAACGTGTACGTGTTCTTTCCGCTGTTTCCACTTGGTTTCAAAGCTTTCAGACTTCTAGTCAGTACACGAAGTGTGTAACCAAATTCATTGGTTGGTTTAATACTTTTCTTAGAGTTTGAATATTCAAACTCATCGTTTAGCGAAAAAAAAAAGAAAAGAATATTCAAACTCATCAATCATTATAACGGAAGCTTTTTTATGTGATATGTGATATGTGACATGTACGTGGAATGCCTTTCTTTTCCTTCATTGGTTTATTTTCTGATAAGCTCCTTCTAACGTAAGACTTGTTTACAAAAGAACCACCCAATTCCCGAACTCATCTAGATGTTTTTTTTTTTTTTTTTTTTTTAAATAATTAAATAATTTATTGATTTTATAAAAGGGGAAATATATATTAGATATTAAAATATTGTTCCATCATAAAACCATTAGAGAAAATAAGCATTTTGGGTACAGGATATATGCCTAGTTGTGATCATCCTCATGCTATCCTAAATAAAAGGTTGGTATATAAAAAAAATGGACAATTTTCATAGCTAATCAGATTTTTGGCTTGTGATCTTTCTCTATTTGCCAAAAAGTTTGTACAGGCATTAGCTTTACACGTGCTGCAGGTTTACCCGCAAGGAACGGGTCAACAGCTCCCTACAATTAATCACAAAAGTATACAACAAAGACAAACAAATCATATTAGTTGTTAGCATTTTTATCATCATTAAAGAGTCTATTTCCAACATGATATGTCTGTATCCCAAATTCCATGCTTTCGAGAGACTTTGTGGCATCACATTAATGGTACGACTTAATGGTGTCTGTTTTACCATTTAGTTAATGCACGTTTTACCACTTAGTTAACATACACACCCATAATGCTATTTGTCTCAATATAGATTATATGGTTCCTTTTTTTTTATATTGTCTCAAAATATGTAGCACTTTCAAAATGTTAAAGTTCACACTTCAACTTTTATCGTTTACATAAAAATAAATTAATTAATTAATTAAAAAAAAAAAAAGGTTCACACTTCAACACTATTATCCAATTATTTATTTATTTTTCTATTAAAAAGCATATTTACAAAAAATCACTTTACCTCTATTACATAATAAATATTATTATAAGAATGTTATTATATGTTTACTTTTTTTGTTATCATTATTATCAATCATCTCATTTGATAACTTTCTTCTTTTATAAGACGGACGAAGTACATAGTACGTTACATACTATTTTTATAAAAGGTGTTTGAGATTGGGCCAACCCAAAATTCAAAAAAGAAAAAAAAAAAATCAATTTCTTATGTGTCTGAGCTTGGGCTAAGCAGTATGGTACAGAAATTGGGCTTGACGGAGCTCAAGAAACTGTTATCAGCCACGGTCTGAACTTGGACAGACAGACCTTGGGCCGGAGCCTGACCCTGACCCGAGTAACAGTATTACTTTTGAATCAAGGATTGGAACTCGTGAGCATCGGGGTTGACAGCCTCGTGTGAGCACCAACTTTTTAAGAACTTTGTTGCAGCTAGCAGCTAGTGTTTGTTTGGAATATTTGTTAGTATATTTTATTACAAATCGATATGACATCGCATGTATCAACTGTTTGATGGTGTGGAAACCACTATATACAGTTGAGCTGCTCCAGAACTTACTCAGCAATCCAGCTTTAAAGCTGCAGGTTTATTGGCTTCATTCTATGGATTGTACCTTCTATGTATGTGTTGATTGTGAAGTTCCAAGTGCCTGCGAGTGTGCTCGTGATTGAAAAGGAAAATAGTCATGTTAGGTGTCTTTATCACATGATCAGATATAGTTGTAGTCTTAGGTCTCATTCCAGCCAATAATTAATTATGTTATGCAGCTCATGCAACTGTAGAGACCACGAGCTATATATGAAACAACTGTTGTATAAGATACCTCATCTAGCCACATGTTTCCTTGTTTACCTATTCCTCGGCTCAGATGCTGCTGCTTAGAGTTATTTTGGTACTCAAATGCTCGGACTAAAAATTACTAATACTTACGTATTGTTACAATTGCCCACCGTCAAAAAAGATAAAAGTATCACTGGTTAGATTTTATGATTAAGGTGACAGTTGATCAAATTTGGATTAAGTACAAACACCTTTGCGAAAATTTCCCTTGCCATCTTCTAACCATTTCGATTTACATTTTTATTCCATTTCTTTTAGGTTTTTATGTTCAATTCATAACTTGACTACACTGTTCCATGTTGCTCTTCCCTAGAAGAAATTTCGAATTGCACTTCCCGCCATATATGTTTTAAATGCTCTTATTTCAATTGGTTAAGCAAGCCATACATTTTAGGGCGATCAGAATTTTTTATTGAGAATGAGATGAATCTTGTCGTATTAGTTGTTTCTTTATCATAAATTTGTTTATAGTACTAACAAAAGAATAAATGAACTAAAAAGTATTCGGCATATGATATGAGGATAAATAGACAAAAAAAAAAAAAAAAACTAATTTTATTAATTCTCATTAAGCTATTAAATTTAATTAAGGTATGAATTTATGATTAATTAAATACACTATCTATAACACCCACATAATTTATTAGTTCTTAATTTCTTTGCGTGTATCCAATTGTTTTTGTCTCTTTGATATTGAAGGAAAAACATAGGCATACATATACACATATATCATACGGTTTCTAATGTGTTACCTCTTATGTTTTGTGAGTAAAATATTACATATACATATACACATATATCATACGGTTTCTAATGTGTTACCTCTTATGTTTTGTGAGTAAAACCTAGTATACCTTTTTGCAGCGAAATTAATGAACCAGCTCTCTTCCCACGTGCCTTGTGCTTGTGCTACTCAAGTGAAGATGCCACAAAGTCGAGCCCTTCACCTACGTCCACAGACCAAATCCCAAGGTTCGTTGATGGAAACCCTAAGACAAAGAGAAAAGGAGATGAGAGATAGTGTGTCTCTAGGTTTTTGTGTCTGTTTCTTACGAGCATGCGTTTTCCTGTCTGAGTATTGCAATTTTATATTGCAATATTGGGAACCTTAGTCTTAGGGCTTTGTCTTAATGGGCTGCCCACATGGACGCCTATTTGGGTAACCCAATATGGCCCAAATGCTAACAGACTCCCACTCGACCATAGTGGGCAGTCTTACACATACCAAGAATTATCTCTCATTCGCTTCCATCTAACATTAAAAGTGTCTTACATATAATAATAATTAAAGTTGTAATATACATACAACAGGAAATGGACTGTGCGACTGACAAGATAAAATTTCCTAACCTGCAAAGTGGGGACAAAATTACAGGTAAATTACAAGCTCCATTATAACCAGCATAGTGTAACCCCCAAATAAAAATGGTCTATTTTGCCCCAGACTTCTCTGATCACATCAGATTGAGTGTCTTCCAATCCCTCATGAGTTTCAACAAACTCAGAACCACACTCAACCTTTCTCGTGAAATCACTTAGTCATGTCCCCACATTCATGTCCTGGACTCTCAGAGTCAACATGAATTCTGGATGCAAGTATCTGACTTGGATGTGTTATCAAATGGTCTTCCCTTTGCCCTAGTTCCACTCAACTTGAACTCAGCGCTCCTCCCGGTCATGCTCCTTAAAACCGAATAATCCATGGCTATAAACAACATGCCAAATAAATGAAAACTGAGTCACTGCTTTGTGACACAGTCAAAAGTCACATAGGGCACAATTCTATCTACAACATAAAACTGAGTCACTGCTTTGTGACACAGTCAAAAGTCACATAGGGCACAATTCTATCAAGATCGGACTCACACGGTGAGGAAACAGGGACTTATTCTCTCACCTCCCTATCTGGTGGTCGGTGCGAGCACATGTGGTATGGTCACATGTTGTGGTGGACTTATCCTCCATTCTAAGGGGAGCGTATGTCATAAATGCATCCTGATATTTCCACCGCACGGATCTTAGTCGAGTCGCTCCTAGCGCCTGACTTGAATTCTTAATCAACCCACTTTCCTTAAGTGTCTGAGAGAACTCACACCCGGCTTTTCCAAGCTGTATGATCATGGGAAGGAATCATGCACGGTCTCATCTTCTCAAATGCAGGCCTTATATCAGTCCAACTGATGCGACAAACAAATTTTGGTATTTTTCTTCTTCTAATTGTGCAGGCATTGAAGGCCTTTGCACACTTCCCTGAGTGTCAAAGAACACCATGTCTCATCTTTGCCTGCTACCCAAGCGTCGAAGGCGGTTGCTCGTGTGAGTGAGCCGACCTAAGCTTGGTGACATACCTATCACATCACGTTATACAGTCTTGTGTACGTGTGTATATATGCAATTAACAAGGATAATAAATGCATGCCAAATATTATTAATGTTTCAAACATCATGTCAAAAATACAATGTCCTCCAAAAACAAATATAACAAGTCTGAGCAATATGAAATCAAACTCTACGCAACCCTAATCCCTTTATGTGATCATGGAAGGGATCTCTAGCAATGGGTTTCGTTAGGGGGTCTGCTAACATGTTTTTTGTAGAGATATGCTCTAAGAACACTTCTTTCTTTGCAACCATTTCTCGAATGTAGTGATACTTAATCGATGTGTTTGGTTTTTCCATGATATTTCGGATCCTTCGCGTAAGCAAGGGCAACCATGCTATCACTATAGATTGTGATCGGATCCATAGCACTAGGAACGACATCTAAACGCTGAAGGAATCTACGTAACCAAACTGCTTCTTGAACTGCTGCCGAACATGCTACATATTCAGATTCCATTGTGGAGAATGCGACACATGACTGTTTCTTGCTACACCAAGTGATGGCCCCGCCACTTAGCAAGAAGGTATAACCAGAGGTTGATTTGCGCTCATCTAGGTCGCCTACCCAATCGGCGTCAGTATATCCTTTTAAGCGCAAATCCCTTCCTTAGTAGCACTACATGTAATTTGCAGTTCCACGTAAGTACCGTAGAATCCTTTTCACTGCCTTCTAATGAGCAGGTCCAAGATTACTCTGGAATCTACTGGCCAGCCCTACTGCAAAGCAAATGTCCGGGCGCGTACATAACATTGCATACATTAGGCTACCAATTGCATTTGCATAGGGTACTTGAGCCATGCTCTTAATTTCTACCTGAGTCTTAGGACACATCTCACTACTTAATGAGTCGCCCTTCCCAACAGGAGTATCAATGGGTTTGCAATTCTGCATGTGAAACCGCTCAAGTACTTTCCTTATGTAAGTCTCTTAGGACAAACCAAGGAGCTTCCTCGAACGGTCTCTGAGGATCTTGACACCAAGCACAAAGCTTGCCTCACCTATGTCCTTCATCTTAAAAGTTGAGGACAATCATTCCTTGATAGTTTTGATAAACTCCTTGTTGTTTCTAGCCAATAATATATCGTCTACATATAGCGACAGAATGATAAAACTTCTTTCAAACCTTTTGACATAGACACAGTGGTCCTCCTTAATCATCAGGAAGCCATTGAAAATGACCTCCTGATGGAATCATTTGTACCACTGTCTAGAAGATTGTTTTAGCCCGTAAAGGGACCGATTGAGCCTACAAAACTTGCGCTTTTGTCCCTTCACCACTACTTCACATCCATTTGGTGAAGCTCAAGGTCTAGGCTTAGAATCATCTTTCATGCACAAGTGTTACACTACCATGATTAATTTATTTATTGCGCAAAAATCTTCATAGGAGGGTCCAACCTCTCCACCTTGGTTCCCATTAATGTCATAATATTGCATGATACATATTTGCATTTTCCCATAATACTATCATTTATGTATTTATTCTTCGTGAAAGATTTATACATTAATTATGGTAATGAAACTCCAAACGTAATAACAAAAACAAAAATTAGGGAAGGTGTAAAGATCATGCTTCCAATCATTTACACACACAAGTTGGTATGACCATAAAACCTTTTCAAAGTAATTTCCCACAATTTTCTAAATTTTCCAAGAAACTACATAAAATTATAGAAAATTACACATCTTATCAAAAATCTTGAAAATTCATATTATATTTTTTTCTCTCTGATGTGTGTTCATTCTAGACCGTAACAATTTTATCTGTAACTACTTTTGTCACTCTATAAATTAATAGATCTATTATGTTGTTTGTAATTATATATTGTTATGAAATATTATAGTCTCTACAATTTGCAAATTATCTCGTATACAATTCGATTAGGAGTTTTTTTAATCATATATTATATATAATTTTATATCAACGTGAATAATATATTATTTCATAGACATCTGAAGAGTGTGGTGTAGGATATCAATATTGATGCTTAGTTTCGTCGTTGTCTGCAATCAACAAATTATTCTGAATTGTTAAACTTATTCATCATATTGACATTTCTTTTCACTACAACATTTTTTTGCATTCTATTATCGTAATTTATTTATTGTTATGTTCTAATTACAAACCGATTAGTATATATACTATAATACTCCAAATGGATTTTATATCAAACTGTTTATATTAATAATTGTGTTTCCAATCCCTTAATCGTAAATCCTCAAACGCAAATGCAACGAATGGTAATATTAAAGTTCAAAATACAATATTACTATAAAAAAAAGTTCAAAATACAAGTTTTATATGGGGAGTATGTATTCTAGACAGCCAAAATCTCTCTCCCTCTTTCTCACTATTAAATGGTAAGAGTTATTAATTGTAAATATAAGCTTGGCAATGTAAATCATGGCTTTTTTATTTTTTTTTTTTACTATTATAATTCGATATATAATCGGGGGAGGAATCATTTGAACCTTAATTCTCATTATAAAAAATACAAATTAATAACAATTGAACTACAACATTCTTGACAGTAAAATTTTGTTTTTGTTTTGGTAAGAGAAATTAAAATGGTGAACATGAATAAAATACAAAGTTGGCAATAGTTGGCAATATAAAGATGCAATATCTTCAAAGGCATTAAAAAAACACTGCAACAGCCACTTGGAACTCTAGTAGAACCTTCCAGAGAAAAGAAAAAACCCAAACCGTCCCCTCCTGAACTCACCTACACCTACTTTTTAGCACTATTTAGGGCTGCGCGTAGCTGTCCCTCGCCTCCGGGTGCGAGGGAGATCGTGACCTCCGGGTGAGGGAGATCGTGACCAGAGATGGTCCGATCTCGGTAGCGTGGCCCTTTCCCTTTCGTTTTTCCCTTTTGTTTTTCTTTTCTTTCTTATTTTGGCACCAAGATCGGATGGCTCCGAGCCGCCACCACCACCCCTATCTTCTACAACCTTTTGTTTCACCTCTCAATCATCCGATCCGGTCTTGTATGGGGGAGATTTGTTGGAGTCTTTGGGTGGCTCGAGCCTCCAACGAATTCCCTCTCTTTTGTCGGCAAGAATTGGCCTTTCCAGTGGACGATGAGATCTTCTCCGGCGGTGGATGTTTGGTGGGCATCGGGTTTGGGGATTTCTTCCAACTCGAGTTTCTATCAATTACCCTATTCTTGGGGTAGATTATTTAAAACTCTTTTTTTTGAAGAGCCCCTACCACACCCGAATCGAATGACAAATTCGATTTGACCTTTCAGTGGTTTGCTTGGCTGGGATCAAGGATCTAAACCTTCTGCTGTTCTGGACATTGGTTGCTGTGGTTGCTCTTGTAATCTTCTGGATTTTGGTCAAGCTCTGTGCGTTTTGGTGTTATTGTTGTTGTTGTGATATTGTTGTTGGTGTTGTTGTTGTTGATGTTGTTGTTATTGCTGTCTTTTTTGCTTTTCTTGTACTGTTTTGCTGTCTTTTTTCTTTTCTTTCTACTGTATTTTGCTGCCCTCTTTGTAGGGTCTTTTGTCTGTGAATGTCACTTTCTCTACCCTCTGTATATACTTTCTCTACCCTCCTATATAGGGTTTTGTATTAGGATTGTGTAATTGTGTAATATGTTTTTTTATTTCAATAAAATCTTGTTATTTATCAAAAAAAAAAGTTGGCAATATAAAAGCCGTATGTGAATACCACCTGATAACTTAACATTACATGATAATATTATGTGTTTTGGGGTTGGGTCTGGGTCTGGGTCTGGGTCTGGCTTACGTGCACAAAGATGCTACTGGATATGGTATATGGATGTACAAAGAAGGTGCAATCTAGCATAGTTGACTGAATCCAGCCTTTCCCATACATAGAGTGATAGAGATCTTTCATTCTTTTTCTTTGATTATTCTTCTTTACACAAATGATGAAATGATGAAATGATCCCAAGATTCACTTATTATAGTATATGGAATGGTTCAAACCTCTTTTTCAAACCTCTTTGTCTATTGATGGTGATCCATGCAATACTTTTAATTTAAAATTTAAACACCACTTTTTTTTTCTTTCTTTCTTTTTTTTTTTTAATTATTTTACCTTTTCACTTTTTTAAACATTTATTTATTCAAAGTCAAAAATTAATTGGCTTTCAGTTAACTCAACTGATAAAGTCACTTGTCGTCGAGAAAGGGATCTGGTTTAAATCTCCAAAAACAAATTGATATTTTGACCTAATGATAAATAGAGCGGACCCATAAATTCAAATACTATCGAAACTTAAAAAAAAAAAAAAACATTTTAATCTCAATCCCATGGGCCTGCCATCATTTCCGTAACAAAAAAGGCCTAGATATTTGGCCGAAATCATTACAAACCTAGTCTTGGCATCTTGGGCTCTTATTTGTGTAATTGGCGCCGAGAGGTTAGAGGATTCCTCAAGTCCTTGCTAGGGTGACAAATAACATTTTATTGGGCCTCCAAATTTAGGCTTCGCTGAAGCCCATAAAAAACTGGCTCAGCCTATTCAAAGCTTGATTTGGGCAAATATATGTTTGCCCTACATGAAACTCAAAAAATTTCCTCTTACATTTTTTTTTCTTGTTTTCTTGGGACGAAGAACAACAAAGATTCAAGCTCCTAGCCTGTTGCTCGAATACCATTGCTTGGAGGTGTTCAATTTGTTTTCTTCTATAATTCGATAGTTTGCAACAAAGGTGTTCGGTGTTCCTCGGAAACAATCATTATTGAAAAATTTATATTCATATCATATACTATATAATTAAAATTAACTATTTAAAGTATGGTTGTGACAATATGGATAACCTCTTCTCTTCTTATGCTATGTACATAATAAAAGAGTTATCAGTACACTATAAATAAAATTATAAAAACAAATCTACTTTAAATGAATCAAATTTTGAAAAATTTATTATCTAAAGTTAACTCTTCTATATACAACCTGTTGCTTTTAAATTAAAAATGAAAAAAGAAAAACATTTTTATACAATAATTTTTTTCTCTTTTCTACATCACTTTTATTTAGTTAATACACAGAATGCGAGCTTTAGAAAGCTTTCCATATGATATTGATGGAGATGGATTTATTATCACATAAATTAAGTTTAAATTCATAACAATAAAATAAATGATAATTATTAAGAGAAAAGGTTCGCAAGTTTAATTTGAAAGTGAGAGAATAATATGGTATATACACAACAAATAAATACCACCTCAATGGCTAAATTAGTACAATTTTCCTAACTCTAGAGAAGTTTCTGTACACAATGGTTGGATCACATGTCAAATGTAGTATATATCTAATATAACAATTATATGTAATTCTTCTTTTATATATACACACGAGTTTACGAATTATGTTTAGATGGGGAAAGAGGGGAGAAAAGGTGATTGGAAAAATCCAAACATAATGTAAGCCTCCACAAAAAGGGGTTAAATTTGCAAAAAAAAAAATGTATTTTTTTTTTTATATTTTTTTCTGCCAAAAATGTTCCTTTTGATGTTAATTTGAAAAATAGACTGATTAAAAATCGTCTTTAAAAAAGATAACATTCAACAAAAAATAAAAATAAAAATAAATAAAAAAGATGAAAGTCATCTTTACAAAAGACAACTATCATTAATGAGTCTCATAAACCGAAGGAGATTCCTCCAAACCATTTGGAGGGAAACTCTATCATTTTCTTTTTAAACCCTTATGCTTATGTTTCCTTAATTCCTTTTAATAAACTGTATCGTTTTCTTTTTAAACCCTCCTGGTGATATATCAAAAAAAAAAAACACTCCCGGTGATTAATTAGTGTTACGGTCTAAAAATTTTCTAAAGGGCCCAAACAAATACATGCACCTGCAATGTAAATGAGAAGCCCAAAATTTATGCCCAAACCGTGGGTCCACTCTGCCCAAATAAGCCCAACATCAAGCCCAAGCTCGATGCTTCTCTCTTGACCAAGTTGTGCAAATAGGGCCCACATATTTGAGGCGGCTACAGTTGGGTCTAACTCAGTCTAAGTTTGTTATATTCTTTCATAGCCTTACCAATTACACAAGGTCCATGTGTCTCAAACAACCAGTAAATGAAGAAGGGGCAAGATAGACTTTTTCGCTTGAATAGTCTTGGATCCAGGATGTCCTATATGGCTATATATTGTAGATCCTTGGGAATTTTATTATGATCTAGTCAACACTATAAAGCTAAACTCAAAGCCAACGTGAAGGGGATCTGGAGCTGGAAGATAAAACCCTCAAAGTCAATGCAGCAATGATTAATTTTATCCTTTGTAATTGCTGAAGAACAAGAACAAGTTTCCTCCTGTAATGTTGTTTTGATTATGTTTTCCTCCATACATCTTCCTATTAATATAATTTATTTTAAAGAATTTTGTCTGCCTTTCATTTGAGGTTGTTGGATTTGTTCAAAATGCACCACTAGCTTTTATCACTTTCACTATAAAGCGAGAAGTGAATTTGGCTTTCCGAATTTTAATCATTATCCAACCAAACATTGACACATATTATTGGTAGAAATCTGACCCCAACAATTAGTTTCTCATACTATGTTTGAAAACTATTTATCTTCCATAAGAGTGTAAAAGACAGATTTCCATATTAGAAACTAACAAGTCTGCAGCAAAAGTCACATCCTTAATTAAAATATAAACTGATTTATTTAGTGCCAACAGGATAATATATAGCCATATAGGACATCATGCCCATGGCGCATTTAAAAGGCCTTTAGTACTACTACAGCCACTATTACATCATAACTATATATATTTCACATGC
Source organism: Fagus sylvatica (assembly GCA_907173295.1). Taxonomy (NCBI): domain Eukaryota; kingdom Viridiplantae; phylum Streptophyta; class Magnoliopsida; order Fagales; family Fagaceae; genus Fagus; species Fagus sylvatica. The sequence goes on from OU015763.1 coordinate 26,937,616, forward strand.
ACTAGCACATGCCAAACACAACTGCATGAAAAGTAGACAAGCACCCAGAGAAACTGAAGGTCGTGACGACCCTCTAAGCTTGAGGCATCGGCTTCTGCTCAGCGTCTTCAGCTGCAGGCTCCGATTTGGTACTTTTCTCCGGCTTGTCTTCCACCGTCTCCATCTATTAATTGCCAAACAAAATTTTACTTTAGGATTATCTATAAGACAATCTCAATCTCATATAACAAAATAATACGTACGTACCCAAGAGTTGCATGGAATCGAAAAGGTAATGTATATATATATATGGAGGAAAGTGATGAATTTGCCAGTTCAAAAATAATCCCATCAAGATTCTATACGTGCTTATAAATAGCAATAATATATTTTCTTGATAGAGAGAGATGCAAAAACATAATGAAAATAATCCCGTCAACTGAGCCTGCATGCAACGATTATCATGACATTTTGTTTCTATTCAATGGTCTGTCAAAATAATGGAACAGAATACTCTTCATTTCAAATCCTCTTTATTTTGTCCATTTCATAATTAGATTTTTTTTTTAAATCTAATAGTATATCTTGAAACCTTAGTGAATACTTACACGGGGAAGTTTGTTCTTCTGCATGTATGCAATAACAGCAGCAGCCTGTGAAGGAATGATGGTATTAGCATTGAACAAAAAAAAACCATCAAATTAAGAATGGAAAAGCGAAGGGAGATCAAGCAAATATGTTTAAATGATATACCCTCGCCAACTCGTACTGGTCTCTCGTCATTGTTTTGGGTTCCGCCTCGCTGGGAGTTAAATGAAGGTCGAGCTTCATGGATGGTTGCCTTTCCATCTTAGCAAATATGAAGAGAGACTTAATTATAAGTGAAAATATGATGCTTGTTTGTGTGAGGAAGGGAGTGATCCATGGCCTCTATATATAATAGGTGAAGAATAGAGTGTGTGTGTTAGGGAGTAATGGTGGTAGAGAGCCATGCAAGAACGTGGCAGCCATGGCCGTGTGCTGAGACATCGATGCACACATTTGGCAAACTCACTTTGTCTCAAACGTAACCGCCTCCGACGTCATTGCTTTTGAGCTGTAGCTTGACTAAACTCTACCTAATTAATTTTAGTGGTACTCCACAATTTTCTAGAATTACCTTCCATGCATGATTTTACAGTACCTCTCATCTGTTAACAACTATACTGTTTTTCAATTAGAAATTAAGTTGTCTGATGCTGAACACAATGCAAGAGATATGTAAATTATAACTTTAGATTTCTATTCCAAAAATGCAATTCAATTATGGCCATATAGCCAAAAGGCCTTAGTACATGGACATCATGCCTCAGGTTCTACATGTATATATAGTTTATTAGGTTGCACATAAGAAACTTGAATATTACTCTATTAAAACCTTTTATAGCATCTTAAGGGAGAGACCAGCAATTAGAGCTGGCCACAAGATAACACAATAATTCATTTGGAATTTGTGGAATTCTTTAGTGCATATATATATATTTACTAATCAAAAAGTGCCACGAAATTATATGAAAAACACAAATATAGAAACCAATTCAAATTTCATGAAATGAAACACCAAGTAGTCTTAAAGATGGAAGGAACGCTATATATATTCGTCCCAACATATTGATTATTGAATTTGTAAAATCATAGATCTATTCATGTAGAGGTCGGACCTTGATACAATGGTACGTACGTACACTCCATGAATCCAAGTGATGTGCAAGTTCGAATTCAAGAATAAGCCTCTTCATAAAATGGGGTATATATGACTACCTAGCTACCAACTACTTCTTTTAAAACGTGCAAAAATAGGATAGCAAGTTTTTTTCACCCGTAACTCCTACCTTATATTTCGTCACCAATGACTTCATGAGAGAAGGAAACACATCACATGACACATTCCACACACTTGTGGATCCTTCTCCGTGATTCTATTTGTGATGAAGTGACTGTTGGGATCGCATCTTATCAATACTAGATACAAATTAAATCAGGTGAATTAGGATTTAGGCCCCTCAGCTATTTGATAAACTAAGGCAGCTCTTTTGTGTCATTCTTCTTTAAAACATTTAAAAAATTAAGTTTTAACCAAGTTCTCACATTTTTAGTCATTCACAAATTTTTCCTTTTATTTTATTTTTTTTTATTGCTGCCCATAATTCCCATCTAAACTTTAGCTTGCGCTTCTTTTAGCTCCACCAAACCTAAAATAAAATAAATAAATAAACTATTATGAACTACTTACATATTCACCATTTGCATTGGATGATAACAATCAAATTTAATTAATGGTGAAAATTATGATAAAAGGATGTGAAATCTCATTTATCCAACTTTGGATAGCAGAGGTGATAAATGATTTTTAACCTATTGATGACAAGGGTGAAAACTTAATATAGAAGATAAATTATTCATAAAGAAAACATCAACAATAATTTGTATATATTGTTAATACGATTTTGTCATACATTGTCGTGTATATATATATATATAAAAAATAAAAAATTATACATGTAAAAGTATAGAATCTATACAATTTTGTCCTACTGTTTTATATTATCGATACGATTTTGTTGTACATTGTCGGTACGAAAAATCTTTTAAGCTTGTAAAAGCATAAAATCAACTATTTTATATTATCATGATACGATTTTGTTGTACATTGTCAAGATAACGAGATGACGATGTACGACAAATTTTTCGATTAAATAACGGCTGAAATTTTACAAATAAATAACGACTGTCTTCAATTATAATTATAGTTCGTATATCCAGACCTAATATGACAAATTGTTTACTTATCAAAAAAATATGACAAATTGTTCATCACTATGACAACGACAATTATTGTTCAAATATTATGGTAAAAGGATTACTTATAGAAAGGAAAATTCAAGAAAGTAAGGAAAAAAAATTGTTACAATGAAAACTTTTTATCCTAAAATGATGGTCAACCTCAACATGCAGTACAAAAGATGAGTCTTTTTTTTTCTTTTTATTTATTTATTTATTTATTTTCTATATTACGAGGACATTCTCACCAATAAGGTGTAACCATCCATGGGCAAGTGTCATATGCTATTTTGTTAAAATGAAAATTACTATCACTTAATTAGATCATGGTCAAGATTATGCAAAATAAGAAAATAATAATAATTCTACATTTTGACATAATTGATTATTATGCCTTTTGATACTCATTATATGTATCATTAATTAGTTCAGATTCTATTGATAAAATGTTATGAAATCTGATAAACTCTCTTATTTTTATAAATTTCCATATGAGGAATTATAATGATAGGATTAAGAACATGATGTTTTATCAAGAACAAAAATAAAATAAAATATTTGGCTTGATTAGTCGAATGACGAGGACACAAATGGGTTAGCCCCCCAATACCCATAAACCTCCGCAATCTGGGTGAAGGCTAGTTCCAATCCTAGGTCTTTGCTCTTTAGTATGATGCCAAGAGATGTTACCAATTATTTAACTAGCTATTTCATCCTTGAAAACCTAAAATACTAATCGTTATTTAATGTTAAAACAAGGCATTTAGCCTACAGCGCGTTAACTAGATCATATCTCCCATAATTAACAGTGCTGATGATCATTTGGACTCAAATCCACTAAACTTAAATCACAAAGTCGAGGGAAAGAGAAATGTATGAACTCCTTTACCTTTTGCAGTGAGAAGATTACACTTTTCTTTTTCTTTTTTCCCTCAGATAAGAGCATTATGCTTTGGCATTTGCCTCAATCTTACATTAGAGAGTAGCCATTTCTAGCATCATTTTAGACCGAGTATTTCTAGCATATCATTATGTAAAACTTCTGTATATTTCTTTTTTGTGTATTTCCAATGTCATTAATTTTTAACACAGACTATATATTTTTAATTCTTATTCTTTTTTTGATGATTCGATAATTACTCAAACTTAGTGATTATCTTTAATGTTTTTGGAAACTAATTTTTTTTTTTTTTTTGATCTTGAGATAGAAATCTACACTACACACACGCACACACTATTTGGGGAGGGCAGAGGGGATTCGAACCTCTGCCAAACAGGGGGAAGGGATTCCCTTGCACCACTAGGCCAAATGCCTAGTGGGCAATGTTTTCATCATTTAATCTCGCTTTATATAATTTTTTTAAACAACATAAATCTCTTTCCATTATTTTTTTATTTTCACGCAATTATTATATTTTAGTCAAGAACTGAATATTCAGCAAAAACAGTCAAAGCTACATAAAACCATGACTTCAACAAATGATCAACCATTACAGCTACATAAAGCCATGACTTCCCTTAGATAACTAGTCAAATATTAGCATGGACAATGCCCCATAAGAGATAGAAATACCATATATATATAATGGATAATATAAACCTTAGACACCAGACCAAATTAAATCGAATGATGTGCAGTCTGAAACATAGCAAATTGGGATTGCGAATCAGTAGTTATCTTCTTCATCATCAGAATCCGCCGGCAGCAGATCAGCCTCTTTTGGCTTCTTCGATCTCTCAATAGGAATCAAACCCTAAAACCATCAGTAACTTTTCTCATCAAATATATTGAATTAAAATTATAAGAAAGGTTTATTCTAGATTACAGTAAAATCATGAGAAGGAGAATGACTTACAATGGCATTAGGTTATGACAGAATTAAAAATAATTAATCCACTCTTAATTCTTGGTCCAAAACGAGATCAATTAAAGAAACCACATAAAATATTGACTGAAATTTTTAAGAGATCCCAAAAAAATTTCATGCCATATTATGATATTTAATGAACCACTCACTGTTTATTTCATGGACGATATATACTGGCCAAAAACAAATTACATTTCCTACCAATAGCACATTATGCCCGCTTGACATTTTCTATGTACTCGAATTCCTAGAATTAAGCAAATACTAGTAACTTTTTTTAAAACAAAAAAGTCAATCATTATAAATTCTTATAAATGTTAATCACATGCTTGTTGAATGATCCGACCAAGCCCAGTAAGCATAAGGGCTCCTAGTGAAGCTTACAAGTCGTCTTCTTGATAGAACCATTGCTTTGAAATGTTTTTTTTTTTTTTTTAAGAAAGAAGAATAAGTATCCAAAAATCAATTCTATGAGAATGATGTTAATTTCATGGCAATCATGACTCATGAGAGCTTTCAGAAGCTTGAGTCAACAACCGAAATCAGCCTAAAATTTTAGATGATGCAATTGTTTGACTAGTCTTCTGAAAGCTAGAATAATCAAAATATTCATTAGAATGCTCAGCTTTATTCAAAACGAAAAATTTCCAATATCAAAAAGCACATTTCATTTATATGTATGTTGATTATGCCACATTCATACTAGAACAAACTTAAAACAAACTAATAAAAATTTAACACGAACACCACAAATTAATGAGAACTTGACCTTATGCTGGATAAGATATTTATGCTAAATTTATGTTACCTTAAACATCAAAACTAATCCACATAAATTAACTAGATATTTGAATAATTACCTCCAGAAATAATCTTAAGGCTTCTTCTTTGGTATGGTTTTTTATTATTTCCAGGGCTGCCTCCTGCAATTAATATAAAACAAAAAATCATGACTTGCTCAAACTTAAATAAAATCTTTTTTTTTTTTTTTTTTTTATATATCTTTTTTTTTTTTTTAAAGTAAAGTAAAAAGAATAGCATAAATATTCTCAAACCCTGGCTAAGTTGAGTTCCCCTTGAAGCAAGGTTTTTGGTTCAGTATCAATGGAAGACTTCCTCTCAAGCTTAGTAGAAGGGAGTACTACTGGTGATGATGGTTTCTGCTCCATTCTTCTTTCAAACACTTAAACCAAACAAAGAGTGAAGCGTATAGACTATTTTTTCTTTGTTTAATAAATTAGTAATATGGGCTTGTTTGACTGTAGTAATTAAGGGGATCATTAATTATAGACGAACAACCCCAGCTGTGCTTTAAACATAATAATGAACGTGGCAGCCATGGTGAGAAAGGAACAGAAAATCATATACAAATGGCAACACAACACCATAAAAAAGCTTGCAATAGTCTAACCGTAAAAGGTGCGCTACATAACAAGCAAATATAGGTTTCTAATAATTCTAACTCCAAGTTTGTCTTAGTTTGGGGTGTAGACGTCTGTCTTTGTGTGATTATGTGTGTATGTCAATGGGTTACATTGCCAACAAAAATTGCTCAAAGCTAGATAGCTGGGCTCGGTGCCTCTCTCCATGCAAAAACCTGAGGAGATTTTACTCCAATTCAGAAACAATATTGTAATTTGTAAATACGTTTAACCCTTTCTCTTTTTGCTTCTTGTGATTTTTATAGCTCCTAAAGGCAGTGGTAGGAGACTATTCTAAATTTTCTTGTTATAAACTCTATAAACTTGGGACTGGGGTGGTTCTGGTGGAAGTTGATGGACTTATAAACTTACATTCACTCACAAAACACATAAAAGAAGAAAGAGTTGGAAAGGAAAGAGGAAGAGATTACTCTTGACTATGTTATTAATTTGTTACGTGTGGAGGAATAAATGACTTTATACATATAGTTTTCATGAACCTCATAATCTATATTTATTCATTAAATACATAACTTCATTTAACTTTACCTATATGCAGTTTCTTTTCTTCATAATTCCTCCATGAATGATCTTTATATGGTTGGTCCCTAAATTTCACCCTCGAGTTTAGTTGACCTCATCATGGACTATGTCTCCAATTCCACAATTTCAATCATCTTTAATGGATGTCAATTAAAAGCCTTTAATCTTCTAGGGATATTAGGCAAGGTGATGTTGTATGCCTATCAAATTAAGGGTTGGTTACATATCAAAGTTTCGGGAAAGGCTTGGGTCTAGTGCTCCTGTGCACTGGACCCAAGCCGTTCCCCAAAGTTTCTAAGAATAGCCCTACCTTTTCCCACATTCTCCTTTGATAACCTCTTGTTGTGTGCCTCTACCTCACTTAAGTAATGTCAGTACATTTTCCTTCTCGTAAGCCATTGTGATTACTTCTCAAGCATGAATGATGAGTTGCGAGCTCTTAAAGATGGGTTATTCTTAGCTATTGACATGGCATGACACACATGGATGAGTGCAAGTGGCTAATATGGAAGATAGAGCAATCACGCCTCCAACATGCTTACAAGGAAGTTAATGAATGTATAGATATATACTAGTCAAGGCCGGATGTAATCGGCAGATAGATTGTAAGAAATTATGAGGGAGGTAAAGGGGCACCCAAAGTGGGCATGCCTTTCCATCTCCTCCAGATTTCAGTTTCAAAAGAATGTAACAGCCAAGCATTTATCAAAGGAGTAATGCTTTGGGCTGTTACTCATCTCCACTATCATCAACTCATTAATGATAGGAAGCTATATATATACACCCCATCATATGAGCAAGATTGTATACTTATCTGAGTGTGTGCACAGTATGTTAGTGAGGCATTTAGGCTGTGGAGATTGTTTGTATCTCTTTAGTAGAGAACGACACCGTCGAGCATTGAGTTTTCGGTGGAATATTCAAGCTGAAACAAGGCTGCGGTTTGGATTGCTGGTCAGCGTGGAGGCTAGCTTTGGACGACGTAAAGCAACCACAAGAGTCCTGTAACATCATTGCTTCAACTGGAGAGTGGTTAGTATGCATAAGCAATAGTGTTTTAATTTCCACTCCAGACATTTCTGTTTACATTGGTATCAGAGCATGTTTAGGTTGTTTTCGTGTATCTTATGCTTTCTTTACACTCTGTAAGTAATGATATGCAAGTGTAGATAGCATGCTTTAGAGATAAGTTGCACACACGGGTCTCCAATGGCACCTAACACAAACGATCACCAAATGACACAAAATTTAAGTATGTGATAGCTAAGATATAGTATATTATGCTGTTAAAATTTCGTGTTCAAACAATATATGGTTTGTGAGATATGAGCAAAAGAATGAAATTTGGCCGAAACTTTGATGAATTTTTAAAGTATCAAAACTTTGTTATATGTGACATAATTTTATATGGATGTAAACTACTCTTCATTAGCTTTAAATCGATATATAGCAAGTTAAATTTGGATTTAAAATGAAGAAGTTATGAACAATCAAAGTTACGAGTGAAAAATTAGAATTTTTTAGAGAGAGAAAATGGGCTGGAGGTTGAAGATGACACTGTTCCAGCAAGGCCCACTCTCAGCTCCAGAGAATGTAGCACATGTGGGATGTTACAGAGATCCATTCTCTTCATCAGCCACCACAATGGAACCCATTCGTCGTTCCGAACAGGTACAAGCCGTTAAGAACATATTTCGGCACTCCAATGGTGGCGAGTGAATTACACTCTCCAATGGAGGCAATGAAACAATGATAAAAATTGTTTTAAAGAGATAAAATATTTCCCCACTCTCAATAAAGAAAAGTGACAGCCACTAAGGTTGTTTCCGGTGGAGGTGTTAGACACCTCCGGCAAGTGTGAATCCGAAATAAATATTTATTGTTATATATATTTTTTGTATTGATAATATTCATGTATAAATAGTATTTTATTGAATTATACATGTTTGGGCCATATTTTAAATTCATGAAATATTGAATTTATTAAAAAGAAAAATACATAAATGTATATATAAGTAATGTTGGGCTATTAAAAAAATAAATAAATTAACATATTGATTTCATGTATTATATTTATTGTAATTAGGCTATATTATGTTATATGTGATTTGTTTTCATATAAATAATGCCTAGTTATTTTTTAAATTAATTTCAAATGCATGAAAAATATTTTGTATGATATCAAGAGACATTGAAGCATGTTTAGCCCTAATATGAAATTTATTCTTGATATGTCAAATTATTGAACATTTTTTTATTCTTGATATGTCAAATTATTGAACAATTCTTGATATGTCATATTTTCACGCAATCATGCTTAGAGTTGATAAATGCAAGTGGGAGTATGGTTGAGTTAGATTAGTTTCCTCACATACATGTTTTTGCGCAAATAGATTAAAATTAAACTTAGTAATTAACACTAGTGGCGCAAGAAATGATTAGGAAGCTTAGCAAATTTTCGATCTTGTGACATGTGATAATTATTTAAGTTTATTTTAGATCAAATGCGGCAAATTTTTTTTTTTAAAACGTGTGTGATATCCCTATGTAATTTTTTTTGTAGTGAAATGGCTTCAAAAGGTATTGTAGCTGATTTGAACAAAGGGGAAAAATTGGATGGTGACAATTATGATATTTGGCACCGTAAAATCCAATATGTCCTGAATGAGCAAGAAGTCTTGGAGACTTTAACTCATTCACTGAGTGCACCTGAACAAGGTGATACTGAACAACACACCAGTGATCTTGCTGCCTTCGAGAGTTGGCGCAAGAAAAATCGATGCGCACGCTTTACCATGTCAAGCAGCATGCATAATGATCTCATTGGTGAGTTTGAGGAGTATCCAACTGCTCAAAAACTGTGAAAAACACTTAAGGTACGATATGGAGGGACATCAGCCACCAGACTTCGTGGGCTAACCATGAAGTTTAACTCATATAAGATGCGCTCTGAACATACTATGAAGCAGCATCTTAAGGTTATGTCAACCATGATTCGTGAGCCCAAAACAGCCGAAAATAATCTCACAGATGAGCAGCAGGTCTAAGCAGTGATCTGTTCACTGCCTAGCTCTTGGGAGACTATGAGCCAAAACATGACGCACAATGAAAATATCAAAAGTTTTAATGATGTGGCACGTCATTTAGAACTTGAAGTTGAGCGCCTAGAGGCAGCCAAGCCAAATGGTTCTGTATACATGGCTGAGACAAACTCGCGCAGGGCATTTAGGCCTAAGCGCAAAAGTCCAGACTATACTCCCGGACAAGTGCAACCCTCTGGACCAACGCCTAAGAAGGCTAAAACTACCAAGCGCATCACAAGAGGGAAACGTGGAGGTAAAAAGGACAAGTCCAAGTTGACTTGTTACAATTGTGGAAAGAAAGGACATTTCGCTCGTGAATGCACTGAGCCGAAGAAGGTAACTACTAGTCCTATATCTCGCAGTGTTTTTGTAACTAGCCATGTCATGATTGCTCATTCTACTCCTATGTGGACTGTAGACTTTGCAGTAACCGACCATGTAGCGCGAGACCGTGTAAGGTTTGTGGAGTTTCGCAGGATACTAATTGGGAGTAGAAACATCACAGTGAGAAACGGAGCTAGTGTTGAGGTGCTTGGAATTGGTACCTACAAGCTGGATTTGCGAGGTGGTCACACTCTGTTACTTCATGATGTATTATACGCTTCTGAAATCAGGAGGAATTTACTTTCTTTACTTGTTTTACTGAGACTTGGTTCCCGATTTGTTTTTTAGAATAATTGTGTTTTTCTATATTTGGGTATAATTTATTATGGAAGTGGTTTTATTTCAGACGGTTTTATGGTTTTGAATATTGACTATTATAATAATGATGGTTCAGTTTTTTTATTGACTTCTTCAAATGATGTATCTAATAGTTCAGTTGTATGGCAATGCAAGGGTTGGCCATTGAGGGCAAGAAAGGATGGCTAGGTTAGCTAGAGAAGGTCTTATAGGCAATCTCACTAAAGTCACTTTGCCAACTTGTGAACATTGTCTAGTAAGAAAGTAAAAAAAAAAAGTTTGGAAAAGCCACTAGGTCATCTTTTCTATTACAATTAATCCATTCAAATATCTGTGGTCCAATGAATGTGAGGGCAAGGCATGGAGGTTCCTACTTTATCACATTCATCGATGATTTTACACGATACGGTCATGTCTATTTGATCTCTCACAAGTCTGAAGCTTTGGATTGCTTTAGACGTTATATGATTTTGGTAGAGAATCAATTAGACAAGAGCATAAAGGCTCTTAGAACTGATCGTGAGCGTGAATATCTATCCGAGCAATTTAAAGAGCTCTGTGATGAAAAGGGAATCATGAGACAGTTGACGATGCCTCGGACGCCACAACAAAATGGTGTGGTGGAAAGGAGAAATCGAATACTGCTTGAAATGGTTAAGTTAATAATGGCGCAAGCAAATCTCCCAATTTCGTATTAGGGGCAATTTTGACTACAGCCTACATTCTTAACCGAGTGCCTTCCAAATCAGTACCTTCCACACCTTATGAACTATGGATTGGCAAGAAACCTAACTTGAGTAACTTGCGACCAAGGGGTTCAGCAGGTTTTGTTCACGATACTTCTTATAAATATGGGAAATTAGGCCCAAGAGGAAAGAAGTGTATCTTTATTAGATATTCTGAACATTCCAAAGGCTATAGGTGAACAACCTGATGGAAGTGTAACTAAAGTGGAATCACGTGATGTAGATTTCATTGAGAATGAATTCCTAAGTAGAGGTGAGGTTAATAAAGACTTGACACTTTATGAAATGATGGATCCAAATGAAGGCTGTCCATGTAGCCTAGTAGAGAACCAGGAAGAAATTCCTGAAACTCCTAGGGACAGTGGGAATGACTTACAACCTAGTGGGAGCGCACCACTAGAAGAGGATTCACAACAACCTCAGCCTCGTAGAAGTAAATGTGAAAATGTTCCTCGTCATCGCTTTAAGATTGAAGGGGAAGCTTTTATGGTTTCTTCACAAGATGATGAAAAGCCTAGAACAGTACAAGAAGCTCTCTCATCTTCTGCTAGTGATAAATGGATGATGAAATGGAGTCTATGAGGACTAACCAAGTCTGGGATCTGGTAGATCTACCGCCACGTCGAAAGGCAAATGGGAACAAATAGGTTCTCAAAATCAAACACAAGGCGGATGGTTCAATAGGATGGTACAAAGCTCGACTAGTGACAAAAGGATAAACCCATGCCTCAATTCGCCTCATTCTGGCCATTGTTGCAAACTTGAATTTGGAACTATACCAGATGGATGTTAAGATAGCTTTTCTCAATGGAGAACTAGATGAGGAAATCTACATGGATCAACCCGTTGGCTTCGTAGCCAAAGGTCAAGAACGCAAAGTGTGCAAGCTCAAACGATCCATATATGGTTTGAAACAATCATCTAAACAGTGGTACTTGAGATTCTATCAAGCCATTCTATCGAATGGGTTTACGATGATTGAAGAAGATCACTGTGTCTATACAAAGAGGTCCAAAGGAAGTTTTATTATTCTGTCATTGTACATCGATGACATATTATTGGCCAGTAATGACGCGGAGATGATTGTCGCCACTAAAGAGTGGTTGTCCTCTAACTTTGAGATGAAGGACATGGGTGAAGCAGACTATATCCTTGGAGTTAAAATCTTCAGGGATCGCTCAAGGAAAATTTTAGGTTTATCACAACAAACCTATATTAAGAAAGTTCTTGAGCGTTTTCAAATGAGTGATTGCAAACTCATAGACACTCCAATTGCCAAAAATGAGAGCTTAAGCCAGAACATGTGTCCTAAGACTCAAGATGAACAAGAAAAGATGGCTCGTGTTCCCTATGCCAATGCAATTGGTAACTTGATGTATGCTATGATGTGTATTCGACCTGACATATGTTATGATGTTGGTTTAGTCAGCAGATTCCAATCTAAACCCGAACTTGCTCATTGGAAAGCAGTCAAAAGAGATATTGAGATATCTTAAAGGGACGATGGATTATGTGCTCTGTTATCAGGGTTCGAATTTGCACCTGATGCCAATAGTGATGTTGATTGGGGTAATGACCTAGATAAGCGCAAATCCACATATGGTTATGCTTTCTTGCTCAATAATGGCGCCATCACATGGAGTAGCCTAGATAAGCGCAAATCCACATATGGTTATGCTATCTTGCTCAATAATGGCGCCATCACATGGAGTAGCAAGAAACAACCCTGTATAGCCTTATCGACTATGGAAGTAGAGTACGTAGCTTATTCGGCAGCTATTCAGGAGGCAGTTTGGTTAAGAAGGTTCTTTCAGCATCTTGAGGTTGTCAAGGATGCTTCAGATCCTGTGACAATTCATTGTGATAGCACAGTAGCGCTTGCTTATGCTAAGGACCCCAAGTATCATGGCCAAACCAAACATATCGATATACGATATCACTACATACGTGACATGGTTATGCATAAGGAGGTGGTCTTGAAACACATTTCTACGACCCGTATGATAGCTGACCCCCTAACAAAGCCTATAGGAAGAGACGCCTTCCAGGCTCATGTTAGGAGTTTAGGGTTACGTAGATTGTAATGCTGTGTTGTTTTTCAGTAAACCATTATTGTACTCCTTTTGGGATATATTTTAATGCATATGATGTTATTCAATTTCGGTTTATGATATCACATGTATGTTAGCACACACGTATACCATATGATTAGTTATGTGGTACAAAAGGTATGTCAACAGGCTTAGGTCGATTCACTCACACGAGCGATCGCCTCTAGCGCTTGAGTAGCAAGAAGAGATGAGACATTGTGTTTCCTTGATGCTTATATAGCAAATAGAAATGATTAACACAGTTATGCGTCGCCTTAGTTTTGAATAAGATGAGGTCTATAATTTATTTATAGGACCGTACATGGATAGCCCACGATCCATGTAGCCTGTGATTAGCCAGATACGAGAATTTAATTTGATGCCTGTGGTGGCAAGTAAATTAAGGACTCAAGTTAGACGCTTAAGTAACGACTAGACTAAGATCTGTATGGTGTATTGAGCTTAGACATACGCTCTTTTCTTAAGAGAACTCCACCATAGCATGTATTTCATACTACATGTGCTTAGTCGACCATAATTAGAGGTGAGAGAATAGATCCCTGCTTCTTCACCGTGTGAGTCCCATGGATCTTTCTTTAAAGATTCTACTTATGCCCTTGGTTACTTTTAACTATGTCACGAAGCAGAGGTTTTGATGTTTGCTACTTTGGCATGTTGTCTATGGCCATGAAAGATACGGTCTAAAGGAACATTGCTGGGAAAGCAGTTGGACCGAAGTTAAATGACATTAGGGCAAAAGGAAGACTATTCTATAACACATCATTGAGTAAATACTCACTGTCGACAGGTTATAGAGTTTTATGTTAACGATATAACCGTGAGTACCTTACTATACTTCTGATGGGTCAAGTATAATTCTGAGTAATTGGACTCAAGAGGGGTTAGAAATACTTGACTCGATGTGTTAGAATGAGTCTGGGGCATAACGAGATACCTCAGGGATGTCCTTATGCTGGTCCTTCATAAGGATTTGGTAGAGTGCTCCCAAAATTCTATTACATGTATGCTTGATGGTCGCATGACTTATTTGCCAGTATGAACATA
>OU015763.1:26952011-27307817 GCA_907173295.1 Fagus sylvatica
CTAGAAGGTGAACCCTAAGGGGCAGCTCAACTGATCTGGCCTTGGGTGTGCTTCTTCAATGGTCACTAGTTCGAGTCCCTCAAGCCACCTACCCAAGGCAAAGTCTTGCGCCTATCGTAGTACACGTGCTAGTAGTGTGTTACGTGTCCCATGGGATTAGTCGAGATGCGTATATCTACGGAACGCTAGCCCGGACACTCAAGATTATCAAAAAAAAGAAAAAAAATACTAGAAAGCGTCGCTATATATAAATTAAGCCGTTGATCCAAACACCCAAGATTATCAAAAAATAAAAAATAAAAATAAAACACAAGAAAGCGACGCTATATACAAATTAAGCGGTTACACTTTTATACTTAATTTAGCTCAAAGTCGTTGACTTAATTTAACTCAAAGCCGTTGACATACACCTTCATACTTAATTGAGCTCAAAGTCTCATCACTTTTTCCCTTAAGTTGCGTAATTAATTTAAATCTTTTATCAAATTCATAAAATTGTCCACACCAACAAAAATAAAGCAAAAATAAAAACTAAAAAGTCTCTCCAACCATATTGTCTTTGTAACCATGATAAAATCTCCCAAGATTTTTCCAACAAGTCTGCATGGAAATTTTAATAAGAATATACAGATGACTCAAATAGTACTTGATAAAATAATTTAATAATCATACATAGATAATTAATGAAATGGTGGGAAGCTTTATACATCTTTAGTGCATGGACAATTATATGATTTTGAAGTATGTGTGTATGTGGAGTTTGAAGTATTAATTGTGGGGTCCTAAATTCCTAAAGATAAAATCAGTATATTTCTTATGTCAGCGTTAAATGTGATAAGTAAAGAACAATATTGTCACATATTATTTTTTTTCTAATTTAGCAAAAAAAAAAAATTTCTACAACAGTATCCACTCGGCTGATTTGAATCAGAGCAGACACGAGGCCACTCTTTCTCTTGTGTTGAAGCACCCGCATCTCAATTGGCTGTCCGACCAGGCTTGCTTTCCTAGGCCTATCTCAATGTAAGTTATGGATAAAACCAAAAATCTATAAAAGCAATTCCATCATAATATTTGAGTAGAAATATGCGTTAAGTACCTAAATTTTGGGATCAAATTTTATTTTAGTCTTTAAAATTTAGCAGAGTCTTCTGTCCATCTGTAAGCGTTGTATACAACCTATTGATGATTGAATGTGTTAAAAGCAAAAAAATTAAATAAATAAATAAATAATTTATATAAGTATTGTATAGGTGTTGAACACCTTTAAATAATATTTTTAAACACCCTCAAATAAATTTTAAACACCCTGATCCTAATAAACTCAATCCACTTAACCCAACATAAAAAACAAAAGCCCAAATAATTACAAAAAATTAACTCAAGCAACAACCATAATAACAAAATAAGTCCAAATAATAACAACCGGTGATGGTTTGATATGCTATGGTTTGTTTGTTTTAATTCACAGTTTTACTGTGTCTACTGTGTGGGTTTCTTTTTTGAGTTGTGGTTTATTTATTTGGTTGTATATGGTTTTGTCACTTTGTCGCTTTCTAATTAATATTAACAACTGAAATAGTAGTGTTTAATTAATAATTTAATTAATCATATAACTTAATTAAATTAAATTATTTTTGTCTATTTATCTGCACATCACTGTTGAATGCCTTATAGTTTATTTTTTATTTTTGTTTACTAGTACTATAGAGAAATTTATGATAAAGAAATCACTTATACCGAAAGATTCATCTTCTACCCAAGATAAACATGATTATGGAATGAAAATTATACCAAGATTGTATTATTATTATTATTTTTTTTTTTGTTTATAATTTTGTGAACACCCTAAAAATTAATTAATATTGATGATTAATCTTTTCAAAAAATAAAAAAATTAATCATTTTGTAATCTTGTCGTTATAATTCTTGCTTATGTAGTAAAAATTGATAAAACTAGTGTAGTACTATGTTATAACGACAAGGTTATGGAATGATTAACTTGATATGTTTATAATTTTGCAATATTAAAAAATATTCTTTTTAAAAAAATTAATTAAAAAAACATAAATCAAATTTTAGGAATCAATAAAATATTTTACCATGTACTTTTTATTGGAACAAACTGCCATGGGCTTTCCATTATTTTTTTCTCTGTACATGTCAATTTGATATTTAATATCACACCCGTGACAAACCACTTTATCATATATAGTAGTACCAATAGGTCTGAGGTTTCTCTTTTATTACCCCCTACTTTATAAGGCAATCATAAATTAGTTTGGTGCAGATATTTTCACCTCTGCTTATTATTAACAACCCAAATATATAAATATTCTTGCTAAGAATCTTATTATTGTTGAATCATATTACCTTTAAAAGAGTAATACGAGTTATGGAAAGTAAAGGAGAAATATGTCTTTTCCTTTTATTTTTCCTCTAATATTAACCTCAACTCAACCATGGACCATGGTTCAAACCCAGTATCAGTGTCTTTTGGTTGAAGAAACATCATAAACTTTCTTTATTTTTAAATTGTTACCGGCAAAGGCAAACACCTGCTTTAAATGTGCGATAGGGTAATAATGGATACAAATCGTCTATCTTAGATTTTGTATTCCACTTTATAATACATGTCATATTATAATTGATGAAGTACTATAAAGTATAACACAAAAAATAAAAGAGAATATTTATTTAGGCAATGATACGAGATACGCGCATAATCAATGAACATCATTTATATTCATCACCTAAAATATAAATATATAACAATAAAATGTGACATTTGTAAATATTAATATCTAGATGTAGTAGGTGGTATATATAATGCAACATGGTACAACAATATTTGTGAGATATTTTTCACAAATTCCACCAACCTCACACTTATTTATTTTCTAATTAAAGATAAATCAAACATTGGGCATTAGAAAGTTATGGCAGCCTACCTTTTTCACCTATTTAACCATTCACAATTCTTATCATTTCACAGTTTCACCCAATATGTATACATTCATTTCATTAGTTGGCACACAGCATAGAAAGTGAGATGAGAGAGTAAAAGAAGACACTTCTTTCTTACTTATTAGTCACTTCCAACAAACACAGCTATCCTTACTCTTTGCATAACTACAGATAAGACCAACTTCAAATTTTACTGCATGACGTAAAGTTATTGGTAGTTACTTTGTGATTCTTTCTTTCTTTTTTTCTATATAAACACTTGTCCTGTCTCTCTGCAGTCTGCACCTCTCATATCCCATTGCCAAATAAACTTGCTATCGCTTTGATATCTGGTTCTCTTTAAGACTTTCATTCCTCATCTGGGTTCTCTTTCTTCTTTCAAGACTCGGCCTTTAAAGATTGAATACAATGGATATTGCACATTTGTTGTTCGGAATCTTTGGTGGGTTTTCATTTTCTCTGCGTTTCTTTTCCTTCTTCTTGGCTATTGGACTTATGATTCCTTGTTTTTCTACCTTTCTCTACAGGAAATGTTACTGCTTTGTTCCTCTTCTTGGCTCCAATGTATGTATCACTGAATCTTATAAAATTTCTTATTTTTGTCTTTTTTAACTCTTTTCTCCAAAAGCATGTTGATGTTTACAATCCCATCTTGAGTTTTCATGTTGTTCTTTTTTGTTCTTGGACATGTCGTATATACTATTAGTCTTTTTTGGAAGGGTAACCAAGTTGGTGTTTTTTTTTTACCTTTGAAAAAATTATTCAAAATCTTTGGTGTTATATCTTCAAATAAGTGCTTTGTGAGAGGAAATACTAATTCATGTGAGAGGAATTGTGAATAATTTTGGTACGTATTGTAGAATTACATTCAAGAGGATTATACAGAACAAGTCCACAGAGAAGTTTTCAGGCATTCCATACGTGATGACCTTGCTCAACTGCCTCCTTTCCGCTTGGTAACTTTCTTGTTTCATCAACTTGCTTCTTTTTATTATTATTTTTTTTTCTTACCCTTAGCTTCTCTGTTTATGTCATAGATTATGTGTGTCTTTAATTATTATTAATTTATCATTATCATTGCGATTTTATTTTTACTGTTAATTCATGTTAAGTTCATGGTAATCCGGGGCCTCTGTGATGGTTGGTTGGACTTGGAAGCTAGCAATTAAACTGGATGACAACATGTATCTTGATTTAGGAAAATGAAATCGGATAGTGGTTGATTAATTTTATATTGACTTCTGCTGTGTGTGTCATTCATAAGAAATTTTAGCTCTTTCACAAACTTTTCTTCAATATTTTATTTTGAAGTACAACATTCTATAGATCGGCTAAATTCCTTTGATTTTAGTAAATAAATAACAAAAACATGGACAACAAAATCTTTTTAATATTTTTTTTTTTAGAAGAGAATTATTGATTTGTCCAGTTTAATTTTTGGCCACATGTTACCTGTCTAATTTTGATTTGTACATGAAAAAAAAAAATGTTGAACAGGTATGGCCTACCCTTTGTGTCACCAAACAATATTTTAGTATCAACAATCAATGGCACCGGTGCAGGAATCGAGTTAATATACGTGTTCATGTTCATCATATTTGCCCCAAGGAGGGAGAAGGCTAAGATTTTGGGGCTTCTGACATTCGTGCTCACCGTGTTCTCAACCGTGGCCTTAGTCTCCCTCCTGGCCTTGCGAGACGAAACAAGGAAGCTCTTTTGTGGCTTTGCTGCTGCCATATTCTCCATAATCATGTATGGCTCACCTCTATCAATCATGGTAAGTTTAAGTTATTTCTTGCCCTTTTATTTTCTTGTCAATTCTTTAATGAAGGAATTGATTGGACCCTGACTGAATTTATTTCAAAGATTGTGCCACACCCACTGGACCCAAGTTCAGTATGCAATTTGCACTTATCTTGTAATTGTATGGTATCTTGGTCATCAGGGAAGTGTGACAGTAGGTTACCCAATTAAGAAATCGCTAGCGACAAAACATATTTCACAATTTTTTCTACAACTTTTAATATGACGTGTTGTGATTGGAATAAGTCCAGACAATTTCAACATACTTTTTTTTTTTTGGCTAAAGAGAATTTAATTACACATAATAATTTTTTTTGGGGTTTCTCATATACTTATATGGGTTCTATATGTACACATGCAGAGGACTGTGATTAAAACTAAGAGTGTTGAATTCATGCCATTCTTCCTGTCGCTGTTTGTGTTCTTGTGTGGCACTTCCTGGTTTGTCTTTGGTCTGCTCGGCGGTGACCCTTTTGTTTTTGTAAGCATCTTCTATCCATTTCTTAATTAATATTTTATCAATACTTCATTGTATGTCTAAGAAGTCACGGGAAAAGGAAATATTGGAAGTTTGTGATACCAATTTTGTAAATTATCTATTTGTACATCCCTAATTTCTTGAATTGTGTACCACAAGGAGCATAGGCCTGACAAATTACAGTCTGAATTCCAATCCAAATTCTAATTAACCATTGCTAAAGTTCCCTCAGTTTCAAAACAAGTAGCTAGTGTATTAATTTTGATGTAAATGTTTGATGGTGTTGCAGGTGCCCAATGGGTTCGGGAGTGGTCTTGGGGCCTTGCAGCTGATTTTGTACTTCATCTTCCGTGGCAACAAGGGTGAGAGTGAGACCAAGAAACCCACCGATGTAGAATCAGTGGAGATGGGCCTTCCTAAACCCAACCAAGATAAACAATCCAACAACCCAAATGGATCTCAGGTAGCCCACGCTTAGACACGTGGCGTACACGGTTCATACCTTTGTAATAGGATTTGGACCACCACCACCTCCATCATTTTCTTCAATCATGCTGTTTTGTCTTGCAACTTTAGTATCAAATTCTCATTTCTATATGTTGTTGTTACTTTGTTACTAGTAAATGTTGAATACAAACAAAAGTAGAATGTTGACCGATTCTAGGAAAGGTCCTTTGAGCGGTTTGTAACCTTGTAATGCTTGTAATGCTTAGGAGGGTTTCTCGGTTTGTTTTGAGAAATGTGCCCCCCTTGTCTCCAATTTCCTGTACTTACAAAATTAATAAAGGTTCTCTATCTTTTAATATTAGTAATAAAAAAAAAATTCTACAAACGGTGGGCGATCACCATGGAATTGTCATGAATCATATGATACACCTTTGAAGTTCACTTTATTGGCTGCCCTGCTCAGAAAATGTATTGATTTTTGGTAATTAGGCTGTGAGGTTAGGATATCACTTAAAAGTTTGTCTCTAATATCAACCAATCATTCTCGACTATTATCCGACATGGACTTAATTAGTTATTATCTGCAAGAAGGCAAAAACTCTAAATGGGTCATTGAAATATTTGGATTTTATTTTTTTAATTAGTTTAAATAGCTTTTATAAAAAATATGAAAAGTCCCCATGTTTTTTTATTGATGAGGTTTATGGATTTTGAAATGAATTAAAATGATTAAGTGAAATATATTATTTTAAATTCATAACATAAAGTGTTTTTTGTTGAAGGCATGAAGCAAAACCCTCAAACTCAAATTTATCATATCTTATCAAAATTCATATCAAACAATTTACACTGATAAATATTTTTTTCAATCCCTTATTTTTAGGGAATAGGATCCTCTCCATTTCAGAGACTCTATTTCATGGTTCAGATTAAATATTACAGATTTAACAGTGTACAAACTACCACATCATTTAAAATTTTAAATAATGTAGCAGTATCTATACTGTTAGATCTATAAGATAAAATCTGAACCATGAAATGGACAAATAAAGAGATTTTCAAATGGAGAAGATCCTATTCCTATTTTTAGATCCTCAATCCCAAATACAATCTATATTTGAGCTTATATGTAGCTGAGTTGTGACAAAGTGATATGTGTGGATGTCATTAAATTTAAATTGGTTGAATGGATGTATAAAGGAACAGAAATTGGTTGGAACAGACTGTGCTAAGAAAGCTAATTAATTAAGAGCACGTTGTAAATTTAGAAGTAAGGCGAACAAAGTGATTAACAAGACAAACTTGGTTGCACTAATTTGAATTGTGTGTAACCGACTAACCGTCCACTTTTCCATATGTGATTCTTGCTTATGGAAATGGTATAAGGGCTAGGAAGTTCAAATGTACACCTATTGGATGGTCAACTGGGAATGGAAAAAGTAGTAATTACTTGTGACTAAAAAATTGTATTTTCCTTGTGACAAAATTGTAGAAAAAGACGTAAGTGCAACATAGAATGTGGATGATCACCGTGTAATTGTCATATATGGAGATGGACCCCTGAAAGGACATTATGCATCATCAATTTATATCAGCTAGCACTTAATAGTGAAGTGTTTCTTAAATATTCTTGATAATATTAGTTGTATATCAATTCTCCAAGGAAAAAACTCTATATTGATTATTGGTGCTCATGTGTAGCTAACAATGACAAATTTTCCTCTTTTATGGCTAACATTAAACTTGAGTGGTATATTTTGTTGGATTGGACAAATTATAGCATTCACATTAGTTCTTTTATAGCTTTTTACAAATTTTACAACTTTTTTCAAATTTTCAAAATTTAGCTATCATTTTTACAATACACACTACACCTCACTCTTCATTTTACAATACATTATATTAAAATAATCTAAAATATTTTTTTCCACAACACCCCAACTCACCCACGACGGCCAAATCAACCCCAAAGAGACCAAGAAACCAACCAAAAATCCACACTAGATCTGAAAAACTCTAAAACCGATCACCAACCTCCAAAACTCACTCACGCCAGCCAAATCAACCCTACCATCACCAATCATCAAATCTGAATCCGCCACCCACCACCTCCACCCCACCATCACCATCACCGTCACCAACCTTCAAAACCTATCATCAGATCTGAATCCGCCACTCACAACCCCACCATCTCTTCCACACCACCACCACCAACCTCCACAACCTCTCACTAAATCTGAATAGAGAGAGAGAGAGAGAGAGAGAGAGAGAGAGAGAGAGAGAGAGAGACTCAGATAGAGTTTCCGTGAGAGGGTTTCTGTGAGAGGAAAGAGGAGAGAAAGGATAGAGGAATAAAATTCAATTAAAAAATAATTAAAGATGAACGGTAATCTTTCATTTATAAAGAATTACTATAGCAATTTTGTAAAATTGAAAGATAATAAAAGATCTGATGTAAGATAATTTTTGTGTTTGAATGATCAAATTTTGACTAAAATGATAATATAATACATCCGGTGTGAATGCTCTTAGTGCTCTAATAAGTAATAAGAAGCTAAGAGCACGGATATTAAGTATGTAGATGAAGTTTAGCCAACAAAATAAATTTCCATGACAAACTTAGTTTGAATTTTTTCTTTAGTCCGGTTCAAAACTGGTTTTGATTATTCTTTCTCAAGTTAAACTCTTCACATGTGGTTCTTTGGGAACGGTTTGAAGGGCCACGGAGCTTTTTGATTTTTTTTTTTTTTTCCTTTTTGGGTAACTAAATAAACTGTCAAACAAGAAATAGGCTAGAGTGACAAATAGATAACTCAAGAGTCAAGAAACACCAAAACAAGAACTCTTTGATCAACTTCCAAAAGCCGATCATGTGATTTTCATATAAGCTTATGATGCCAGCAAATTTTCTAGAGTTGGATGGTCAACAGGGAATGGAAAAGTTATGCCCACTTAAGTTATGGCAGACTAAAAGCAGTCCACAAGGACCATGTGCCCAAAGGAAGGCAGGTCATTTGGAGAAGCCCAAAGCACAACAGCCCACGATCAGGACACAAAGCCCAAAACTTCATTATTTCAAAAGGAATATCAGATGCCTTACTACATTCCTTAAAAAAGAAACACTCCAGAAAAAAAAAGGGGAAAGTTGAACTAAAAGTGGACCAGACTCACACCTACCGTCCAAGGCTTTTCTGCACAGCAGACGAGGGAAAGGAGCACGGCAGACTAGAAGATGGGCAAAATGGTTACAGACCGGCCTGGTTCTATCCCTCTGCACGGCAGACAACAGTAAACAACGGCAGATTCATGAAAAAGGAAGGAGCTCAACAAGAAGATGAAAGATGCTTCCATGTTAAAGGTAATGCAGTCAAAAGCCCAAACCTTGTGACTTTTGCTAAGGGGGATTTGGTTTGGAGGTAGGGGGGTTATTTCTCAAAAGGGTGAAGTCTGCGGCTCATACCCCCGTTGGGGGGTATGAGCCAAGTGACCAGCAAACCTCAAACACCCTTGAAGACACGTGCAGACAAAGCTTCCTAGAATTTCTTTCACCAATTTGTCCGGCAATATTTTATGACATTGTCTTGACCCCAATGAGAAGCCCATCCAAAAGAAAGAAGTGCCAGGTACAAACTCCATTCACCGCAGACCATTATAAAAGAAGGAAACTACACAACCAGCCCAATTTAGATTTGGTTGCCTTTTGAACTTGATCACTTCTTTTTTCTTTTCTATTTTGCTAAAAAAATTGATCACTTCAAACTCATCACAATTCTACATTTAACATGTGACTTCTAAAAGTGAATCTTCAACCATATAATAATAATTAAAGTTGTAATATACAATAATACAATACAAGAGCTAATTTTACAATATTCACATTTTTTTTTTTTGTGAGTATGGTACTTTTAATAGATAAAATTTCATATTAATAATACCAATATCACACATGATGGTAATTACTTCACATATGATGGTATCTAAAATTATGAGGTAAATTACACTGACACCTCCTTCTTTTGAAGAAACTAGACTCGTTATACTCTATTTTGGGAAAATGACACTCCGCTCCCAAATTTACAAAATAATTAACACTCTGCCCCTTTTTTAAAGGAATATTTTCACTTAAACTTAAAATAATTAGAATATAAATTTTTTTTTTAACTCTGGTTTGTTAGGTATTGGTTAAAAAAATAAATAAAAAATAAACAAAAAAATGGGATGAGTGTTAACTATTTTGCAAATTTGGGCACGGAGTGTCATTTCCCCAAAATAGGTGTACTGAGTCTAGTTTCCTTAAAAAAAAAAAAAAAAAAAAAGGTGACAGTGTAATTTATCCAAAATTATTTCACATATTACAATATCATATAACCTATACAATAAATTGAGTTATACAATTTTTTTCATATCTTTTAAAATAGTCGATCTCTTGTATAGATATTACATACTAAAAGTAGTGTTAATAAACCATTTGTTTATGAATATAATTTTGAAAATTTATAAATAGTTTATTGAAAAGAAAAAAGAAAAAAGAAGAAGAAGATAAATTAGCATATAAATCAATCGTTTTGTTCATTTTAAAAGGAAGTCTATAATTGGAAGGAAAAAAAAACAATTAGGTTATTTAAAAAAAAAAACCAATTTTCTAGTAACTTAAAAGGATTAACAAATAAAAAAGGAGCAAACTTCATTTTAAAGTTCATAACTTGAGAGGGTTTCAAATTAAGCCATAAACTTTAATTAAGAATTTCAATTAAAAGCCTGAGTTTTGAACATGTTTCAATTCAACCACGCCAGTCCCAAAGCCCATCAACCCATTGGAAAAATTTATAAAAAAAAAATTCTGATTATAAAAGAGAGAGGCACGCTTCCATCCCTTCCATATTCCCCACACCAGCCCCAAAGCCCATTCAACCCCCCATTGGAAGAAAATAAAACCATAATCTGACTATAAAAGAGAAGCACCCTTCCATATTGATTTCACCATAATTACGTATCCTCGTTGTACAAATATATATTTTTTTATAAAATATCCAAGAACTATGTTCAAATACTTTTTTGAACATATTCAATCAAAAAAAAAAATCTTTCAATTTTTTAGTTATAATTACTGATTAAAGTATGAAAAGTATAAATAGTTTTCTATCATGAAAGTCTTGGAAAATCATTAAATATAAGATGTTATTAGATACTCATAACATAAGTACTTTTGTTAGAGCAAATTCCTAAAGATCAAATCCATCATGTCACAATCAAAAATAAAAATCCATCATGTCGTGTTAAAATTTACATCAAACTGTTTATATTAATAATTGTGTTTCCAATCCAAACGCAAATGCAACGAATGGTAATATTAAAGTTCAAAATACAATATTACTATAAAAAAAAGTTCAAAATACAAGTTTTATATGGGGAGTATGTATTCTAGACAGCCAAAATCTCTCTCCCTCTTTCTCACTATTAAATGGTAAGAGTTATTAATTGTAAATATAAGCTTGGCAATGTAAATCATGGCTTTTTTATTTTTTTTTTACTATTATAATTCGATATATAATCGGGGGAGGAATCATTTGAACCTTAATTCTCATTATAAAAAATACAAATTAATAACAATTGAACTACAAAACTCTTGACAGTAAAATTTTGTATTTCCATCATGTCGTGTTAAAATTTACATCAAACTGTTTATATTAATAATTGTGTTTCCAATCCCTTAATCGTAAATCCTCAAACGCAAATGCAACGAATGGTAATATTAAAGTTCAAAATACAATAGTTCAAAATACAAGTTTTATATGGGGAGTATGTATTCTAGACAGCCAAAATCTCTCTCCCTCTTTCTCACTATTAAATGGTAAGAGTTATTAATTGTAAATATAAGCTTGGCAATGTAAATCATGGCTTTTTTATTTATTTTTTTACTATTATAATTCGATATATAATCGGGGGAGGAATCATTTGAACCTTAATTCTCATTATAAAAAATACAAATTAATAATAATTGAACTACAAAACTATTGACAGTAAAATTTTGTATTTCCATCATGTCTTGTTAAAATTTACATCAAACTGTTTATATTAATAATTGTGTTTCCAATCCCTTAATCGTAAATCCTCAAACGCAAATGCAACGAATGGTAATATTAAAGTTCAAAATACAATATTACTATAAAAAAAAGTTCAAAATACAAGTTTTATATGGGGAGTATGTATTCTAGACAGCCAAAATCTCTCTCCCTCTTTCTCACTATTAAATGGTAAGAGTTATTAATTGTAAATATAAGCTTGGCAATGTAAATCATGGCTTTTTTATTTATTTTTTTACTATTATAATTCGATATATAATCGGGGGAGGAATCATTTGAACCTTAATTCTCATTATAAAAAATACAAATTAATAATAATTGAACTACAAAACTATTGACAGTAAAATTTTGTATTTCCATCATGTCTTGTTAAAATTTACATCAAACTGTTTATATTAATAATTGTGTTTCCAATCCCTTAATCGTAAATCCTCAAACGCAAATGCAACGAATGGTAATATTAAAGTTCAAAATACAATATTACTATAAAAAAAAGTTCAAAATACAAGTTTTATATGGGGAGTATGTATTCTAGACAGCCAAAATCTCTCTCCCTCTTTCTCACTATTAAATGGTAAGAGTTATTAATTGTAAATATAAGCTTGGCAATGTAAATCATGGCTTTTTTATTTTTATTTTTTACTATTATAATTCGATATATAATCGGGGGAGGAATCATTTGAACCTTAATTCTCATTATAAAAAATACAAATTAATAATAATTGAACTACAAAACTATTGACAGTAAAATTTTGTATTTCCATCATGTCGTGTTAAAATTTACATCAAACTGTTTATATTAATAATTGTGTTTCCAATCCCTTAATCGTAAATCCTCAAACGCAAATGCAACGAATGGTAATATTAAAGTTCAAAATACAATATTACTATAAAAAAAAAGTTCAAAATACAAGTTTTATATGGGGAGTATGTATTCTAGACAGCCAAAATCTCTCTCCCTCTTTCTCACTATTAAATGGTAAGAGTTATTAATTGTAAATATAAGCTTGGCAATGTAAATCATGGCTTTTTTATTTTTTTTTTTACTATTATAATTCGATATATAATCGGGGGAGGAATCATTTGAACCTTAATTCTCATTATAAAAAATACAAATTAATAACAATTGAACTACAACATTCTTGACAGTAAAATTTTGTTTTTGTTTTGGTAAGAGAAATTAAAATGGTGAACATATAAAATACAAAGTTGGCAATATAAAGATGCAATATCTTCAAAGGCATTAAACACTGCAACAGCCACTTGGAACTCTAGTAGAACCTTCCAGAGAAAAAACCCAAACCGTCCCCTCCTGAACTCACCTACCCTTTTTTAGCACTATTTAGGGCTGCGCGGCTGTCCCTCGCCTCCGGGTGAGGGAGATCGTGACCAGAGATGGTCCGATCTCGGTAGCGTGGCCCTTTCCCTTTCGTTTTTCCCTTTTGTTTTTCTTTTCTTTCTTATTTTGGCACCAAGATCGGATGGCTCCGAGCCGCCACCACCACCCCTATCTTCTACAACCTTTTGTTTCACCTCTCAATCATCCGATCCGGTCTTGTATGGGGGAGATTTGTTGGAGTCTTTGGGTGGCTCGAGCCTCCAACGAATTCCCTCTCTTTTGTCGGCAAGAATTGGCCTTTCCAGTGGACGATGAGATCTTCTCCGGCGGTGGATGTTTGGTGGGCATCGGGTTTGGGGATTTCTTCCAACTCGAGTTTCTATCAATTACCCTATTCTTGGGGTAGATTATTTAAAACTCTTTTTTTTGAAGAGCCCCTACCACACCCGAATCGAATGACAAATTCGATTTGACCTTTCAGTGGTTTGCTTGGCTGGGATCAAGGATCTAAACCTTCTGCTGTTCTGGACATTGGTTGCTGTGGTTGCTCTTGTAATCTTCTGGATTTTGGTCAAGCTCTGTGCGTTTTGGTGTTATTGTTGTTGTTGTGATATTGTTGTTGGTGTTGTTGTTGTTGATGTTGTTGTTATTGCTGTCTTTTTTCTTTTCTTGTACTGTTTTGCTGCCCTCTATGTAGGGTCTTTTGTCGTGACGAATGTCACTTTCTCTACCCTCTATATAGGGTTTTGTATCCCTCTTTGTAGGATTGTGTAATATGTTTTTTTATTTCAATAAAATCTTGTTATTTATCAAAAAAAAAAGTTGGCAATATAAAAGCCGTATGTGAATACCACCTGATAACTTAACATTAATATTATGTGTTTTGGGGTTGGGTCTGGGTCTGGGTCTGGGTCTGGCTTACGTGCACAAAGATGCTACTGGATATGGTATATGGATGTACAAAGAAGGTGCAATCTAGCATAGTTGACTGAATCCAGCCTTCCCATACATAGAGTGATAGAGATCTTTCATTCTTTTTCTTTGATTCTCTTTTTACACAAATGATGAAATGATCCCAAGATTCACTTATTATAGATGGAATTTCAAACCTCTTTGTCTATTGATGGTGATCCATGCAATACTTTTAATTTAAAATTTAAACACCACTTTTTTTTTCTTTCTTTCTTTTTTTTTTTTAATTATTTTACCTTTTCACTTTTTTAAACATTTTTTATTCAAAGTCAAAAATTAATTGGCTTTCAGTTAACTCAACTGATAAAGTCACTTGTCGTCGAGAAAGGGATCTGGTTTAAATCTCCAAAAACAAATTGATATTTTGACCTAATGATAAATAGAGCGGACCCATAAATTCAAATACTATCGAAACTTAAAAAAAAAAAAAACATTTTAATCTCAATCCCATGGGCCTGCCATCATTTCCGTAACAAAAAAGGCCTAGATATTTGGCCGAAATCATTACAAACCTAGTCTTGGCATCTTGGGCTCTTATTTGTGTAATTGGCGCCGAGAGGTTAGAGGATTCCTCAAGTCCTTGCTAGGGTGACAAATAACATTTTATTGGGCCTCCAAATTTAGGCTTCGCTGAAGCCCATAAAAAACTGGCTCAGCCTATTCAAAGCTTGATTTGGGCAAATATATGTTTGCCCTACATGAAACTCAAAAAATTTCCTCTTACATTTTTTTTTCTTGTTTTCTTGGGACGAAGAACAACAAAGATTCAAGCTCCTAGCCTGTTGCTCGAATACCATTGCTTGGAGGTGTTCAATTTGTTTTCTTCTATAATTCGATAGTTTGCAACAAAGGTGTTCGGTGTTCCTCGGAAACAATCATTATTGAAAAATTTATATTCATATCATATACTATATAATTAAAATTAACTATTTAAAGTATGGTTGTGACAATATGGATAACCTCTTCTCTTCTTATGCTATGTACATAATAAAAGAGTTATCAGTACACTATAAATAAAATTATAAAAACAAATCTACTTTAAATGAATCAAATTTTGAAAAATTTATTATCTAAAGTTAACTCTTCTATATACAACCTGTTGCTTTTAAATTAAAAATGAAAAAAGAAAAACATTTTTATACAATAATTTTTTTCTCTTTTCTACATCACTTTTATTTAGTTAATACACAGAATGCGAGCTTTAGAAAGCTTTCCATATGATATTGATGGAGATGGATTTATTATCACATAAATTAAGTTTAAATTCATAACAATAAAATAAATGATAATTATTAAGAGAAAAGGTTCGCAAGTTTAATTTGAAAGTGAGAGAATAATATGGTATATACACAACAAATAAATACCACCTCAATGGCTAAATTAGTACAATTTTCCTAACTCTAGAGAAGTTTCTGTACACAATGGTTGGATCACATGTCAAATGTAGTATATATCTAATATAACAATTATATGTAATTCTTCTTTTATATATACACACGAGTTTACGAATTATGTTTAGATGGGGAAAGAGGGGAGAAAAGGTGATTGGAAAAATCCAAACATAATGTAAGCCTCCACAAAAAGGGGTTAAATTTGCAAAAAAAAAAATGTATTTTTTTTTTTATTTTTTTCTGCAAAAATGTTCCTTTTGATGTTAATTTGAAAAATAGACTGATTAAAAATCGTCTTTAAAAAAGATAACATTCAACAAAAAATAAAAATAAAAATAAATAAAAAAGATGAAAGTCATCTTTACAAAAGACAACTATCATTAATGAGTCTCATAAACCGAAGGAGATTCCTCCAAACCATTTGGAGGGAAACTCTATCATTTTCTTTTTAAACCCTTATGCTTATGTTTCCTTAATTCCTTTTAATAAACTGTATCGTTTTCTTTTTAAACCCTCCTGGTGATATATCAAAAAAAAAACACTCCCGGTGATTAATTAGTGTTACGGTCTAAAAATTTTCTAAAGGGCCCAAACAAATACATGCACCTGCAATGTAAATGAGAAGCCCAAAATTTATGCCCAAACCGTGGGTCCACTCTGCCCAAATAAGCCCAACATCAAGCCCAAGCTCGATGCTTCTCTCTTGACCAAGTTGTGCAAATAGGGCCCACATATTTGAGGCGGCTACAGTTGGGTCTAACTCAGTCTAAGTTTGTTATATTCTTTCATAGCCTTACCAATTACACAAGGTCCATGTGTCTCAAACAACCAGTAAATGAAGAAGGGGCAAGATAGACTTTTTCGCTTGAATAGTCTTGGATCCAGGATGTCCTATATGGCTATATATTGTAGATCCTTGGGAATTTTATTATGATCTAGTCAACACTATAAAGCTAAACTCAAAGCCAACGTGAAGGGGATCTGGAGCTGGAAGATAAAACCCTCAAAGTCAATGCAGCAATGATTAATTTTATCCTTTGTAATTGCTGAAGAACAAGAACAAGTTTCCTCCTGTAATGTTGTTTTGATTATGTTTTCCTCCATACATCTTCCTATTAATATAATTTATCTTTAAAGAATTTTGTCTGCCTTTCATTTGAGGTTGTTGGATTTGTTCAAAATGCACCACTAGCTTTTATCACTTTCACTATAAAGCGAGAAGTGAATTTGGCTTTCCGAATTTTAATCATTATCCAACCAAACATTGACACATATTATTGGTAGAAATCTGACCCCAACAATTAGTTTCTCATACTATGTTTGAAAACTATTTATCTTCCATAAGAGTGTAAAAGACAGATTTCCATATTAGAAACTAACAAGTCTGCAGCAAAAGTCACATCCTTAATTAAAATATAAACTGATTTATTTAGTGCCAACAGGATAATATATAGCCATATAGGACATCATGCCCATGGCGCATTTAAAAGGCCTTTAGTACTACTACAGCCACTATTACATCATAACTATATATATTTCACATGCACTAGCACATGCCAAACACAACTGCATGAAAAGTAGACAAGCACCCAGAGAAACTGAAGGTCGTGACGACCCTCTAAGCTTGAGGCATCGGCTTCTGCTCAGCGTCTTCAGCTGCAGGCTCCGATTTGGTACTTTTCTCCGGCTTGTCTTCCACCGTCTCCATCTATTAATTGCCAAACAAAATTTTACTTTAGGATTATCTATAAGACAATCTCAATCTCATATAACAAAATAATACGTACGTACCCAAGAGTTGCATGGAATCGAAAAGGTAATGTATATATATATATGGAGGAAAGTGATGAATTTGCCAGTTCAAAAATAATCCCATCAAGATTCTATACGTGCTTATAAATAGCAATAATATATTTTCTTGATAGAGAGAGATGCAAAAACATAATGAAAATAATCCCGTCAACTGAGCCTGCATGCAACGATTATCATGACATTTTGTTTCTATTCAATGGTCTGTCAAAATAATGGAACAGAATACTCTTCATTTCAAATCCTCTTTATTTTGTCCATTTCATAATTAGATTTTTTTTTTAAATCTAATAGTATATCTTGAAACCTTAGTGAATACTTACACGGGGAAGTTTGTTCTTCTGCATGTATGCAATAACAGCAGCAGCCTGTGAAGGAATGATGGTATTAGCATTGAACAAAAAAAAACCATCAAATTAAGAATGGAAAAGCGAAGGGAGATCAAGCAAATATGTTTAAATGATATACCCTCGCCAACTCGTACTGGTCTCTCGTCATTGTTTTGGGTTCCGCCTCGCTGGGAGTTAAATGAAGGTCGAGCTTCATGGATGGTTGCCTTTCCATCTTAGCAAATATGAAGAGAGACTTAATTATAAGTGAAAATATGATGCTTGTTTGTGTGAGGAAGGGAGTGATCCATGGCCTCTATATATAATAGGTGAAGAATAGAGTGTGTGTGTTAGGGAGTAATGGTGGTAGAGAGCCATGCAAGAACGTGGCAGCCATGGCCGTGTGCTGAGACATCGATGCACACATTTGGCAAACTCACTTTGTCTCAAACGTAACCGCCTCCGACGTCATTGCTTTTGAGCTGTAGCTTGACTAAACTCTACCTAATTAATTTTAGTGGTACTCCACAATTTTCTAGAATTACCTTCCATGCATGATTTTACAGTACCTCTCATCTGTTAACAACTATACTGTTTTTCAATTAGAAATTAAGTTGTCTGATGCTGAACACAATGCAAGAGATATGTAAATTATAACTTTAGATTTCTATTCCAAAAATGCAATTCAATTATGGCCATATAGCCAAAAGGCCTTAGTACATGGACATCATGCCTCAGGTTCTACATGTATATATAGTTTATTAGGTTGCACATAAGAAACTTGAATATTACTCTATTAAAACCTTTTATAGCATCTTAAGGGAGAGACCAGCAATTAGAGCTGGCCACAAGATAACACAATAATTCATTTGGAATTTGTGGAATTCTTTAGTGCATATATATATATTTACTAATCAAAAAGTGCCACGAAATTATATGAAAAACACAAATATAGAAACCAATTCAAATTTCATGAAATGAAACACCAAGTAGTCTTAAAGATGGAAGGAACGCTATATATATTCGTCCCAACATATTGATTATTGAATTTGTAAAATCATAGATCTATTCATGTAGAGGTCGGACCTTGATACAATGGTACGTACGTACACTCCATGAATCCAAGTGATGTGCAAGTTCGAATTCAAGAATAAGCCTCTTCATAAAATGGGGTATATATGACTACCTAGCTACCAACTACTTCTTTTAAAACGTGCAAAAATAGGATAGCAAGTTTTTTTCACCCGTAACTCCTACCTTATATTTCGTCACCAATGACTTCATGAGAGAAGGAAACACATCACATGACACATTCCACACACTTGTGGATCCTTCTCCGTGATTCTATTTGTGATGAAGTGACTGTTGGGATCGCATCTTATCAATACTAGATACAAATTAAATCAGGTGAATTAGGATTTAGGCCCCTCAGCTATTTGATAAACTAAGGCAGCTCTTTTGTGTCATTCTTCTTTAAAACATTTAAAAAATTAAGTTTTAACCAAGTTCTCACATTTTTAGTCATTCACAAATTTTTCCTTTTATTTTATTTTTTTTTATTGCTGCCCATAATTCCCATCTAAACTTTAGCTTGCGCTTCTTTTAGCTCCACCAAACCTAAAATAAAATAAATAAATAAACTATTATGAACTACTTACATATTCACCATTTGCATTGGATGATAACAATCAAATTTAATTAATGGTGAAAATTATGATAAAAGGATGTGAAATCTCATTTATCCAACTTTGGATAGCAGAGGTGATAAATGATTTTTAACCTATTGATGACAAGGGTGAAAACTTAATATAGAAGATAAATTATTCATAAAGAAAACATCAACAATAATTTGTATATATTGTTAATACGATTTTGTCATACATTGTCGTGTATATATATATATATAAAAAATAAAAAATTATACATGTAAAAGTATAGAATCTATACAATTTTGTCCTACTGTTTTATATTATCGATACGATTTTGTTGTACATTGTCGGTACGAAAAATCTTTTAAGCTTGTAAAAGCATAAAATCAACTATTTTATATTATCATGATACGATTTTGTTGTACATTGTCAAGATAACGAGATGACGATGTACGACAAATTTTTCGATTAAATAACGGCTGAAATTTTACAAATAAATAACGACTGTCTTCAATTATAATTATAGTTCGTATATCCAGACCTAATATGACAAATTGTTTACTTATCAAAAAAATATGACAAATTGTTCATCACTATGACAACGACAATTATTGTTCAAATATTATGGTAAAAGGATTACTTATAGAAAGGAAAATTCAAGAAAGTAAGGAAAAAAAATTGTTACAATGAAAACTTTTTATCCTAAAATGATGGTCAACCTCAACATGCAGTACAAAAGATGAGTCTTTTTTTTTCTTTTTATTTATTTATTTATTTATTTTCTATATTACGAGGACATTCTCACCAATAAGGTGTAACCATCCATGGGCAAGTGTCATATGCTATTTTGTTAAAATGAAAATTACTATCACTTAATTAGATCATGGTCAAGATTATGCAAAATAAGAAAATAATAATAATTCTACATTTTGACATAATTGATTATTATGCCTTTTGATACTCATTATATGTATCATTAATTAGTTCAGATTCTATTGATAAAATGTTATGAAATCTGATAAACTCTCTTATTTTTATAAATTTCCATATGAGGAATTATAATGATAGGATTAAGAACATGATGTTTTATCAAGAACAAAAATAAAATAAAATATTTGGCTTGATTAGTCGAATGACGAGGACACAAATGGGTTAGCCCCCCCAATACCCATAAACCTCCGCAATCTGGGTGAAGGCTAGTTCCAATCCTAGGTCTTTGCTCTTTAGTATGATGCCAAGAGATGTTACCAATTATTTAACTAGCTATTTCATCCTTGAAAACCTAAAATACTAATCGTTATTTAATGTTAAAACAAGGCATTTAGCCTACAGCGCGTTAACTAGATCATATCTCCCATAATTAACAGTGCTGATGATCATTTGGACTCAAATCCACTAAACTTAAATCACAAAGTCGAGGGAAAGAGAAATGTATGAACTCCTTTACCTTTTGCAGTGAGAAGATTACACTTTTCTTTTTCTTTTTTCCCTCAGATAAGAGCATTATGCTTTGGCATTTGCCTCAATCTTACATTAGAGAGTAGCCATTTCTAGCATCATTTTAGACCGAGTATTTCTAGCATATCATTATGTAAAACTTCTGTATATTTCTTTTTTGTGTATTTCCAATGTCATTAATTTTTAACACAGACTATATATTTTTAATTCTTATTCTTTTTTTGATGATTCGATAATTACTCAAACTATATATCTTAGTGATTATCTTTAATGTTTGATCTTGAGAAAAATCTACATACACACACGCACACACTATTTGGGGAGGGCAGGGGGATTCGTAACCTCGCCATAATTCCCTTGCACCACTAGGCCAAATGCCTAGTGGGCAATGTTTTCATCATTTAATCTCGCCTTTATATAATTTTTTTAAACAACATAAATCTCTTTCCATTATTTTTTTATTTTCACGCAATTATTATATTTTAGTCAAGAACTGAATATTCAGCAAAAACAGTCAAAGCTACATAAAACCATGACTTCAACAAATGATCAACCATTACAGCTACATAAAGCCATGACTTCCCTTAGATAACTAGTCAAATATTAGCATGGACAATGCCCCATAAGAGATAGAAATACCATATATATATAATGGATAATATAAACCTTAGACACCAGACCAAATTAAATCGAATGATGTGCAGTCTGAAACATAGCAAATTGGGATTGCGAATCAGTAGTTATCTTCTTCATCATCAGAATCCGCCGGCAGCAGATCAGCCTCTTTTGGCTTCTTCGATCTCTCAATAGGAATCAAACCCTAAAACCATCAGTAACTTTTCTCATCAAATATATTGAATTAAAATTATAAGAAAGGTTTATTCTAGATTACAGTAAAATCATGAGAAGGAGAATGACTTACAATGGCATTAGGTTATGACAGAATTAAAAATAATTAATCCACTCTTAATTCTTGGTCCAAAACGAGATCAATTAAAGAAACCACATAAAATATTGACTGAAATTTTTAAGAGATCCCAAAAAAATTTCATGCCATATTATGATATTTAATGAACCACTCACTGTTTATTTCATGGACGATATATACTGGCCAAAAACAAATTACATTTCCTACCAATAGCACATTATGCCCGCTTGACATTTTCTATGTACTCGAATTCCTAGAATTAAGCAAATACTAGTAACTTTTTTTAAAACAAAAAAGTCAATCATTATAAATTCTTATAAATGTTAATCACATGCTTGTTGAATGATCCGACCAAGCCCAGTAAGCATAAGGGCTCCTAGTGAAGCTTACAAGTCGTCTTCTTGATAGAACCATTGCTTTGAAATGTTTTTTTTTTTTTTTTAAGAAAGAAGAATAAGTATCCAAAAATCAATTCTATGAGAATGATGTTAATTTCATGGCAATCATGACTCATGAGAGCTTTCAGAAGCTTGAGTCAACAACCGAAATCAGCCTAAAATTTTAGATGATGCAATTGTTTGACTAGTCTTCTGAAAGCTAGAATAATCAAAATATTCATTAGAATGCTCAGCTTTATTCAAAACGAAAAATTTCCAATATCAAAAAGCACATTTCATTTATATGTATGTTGATTATGCCACATTCATACTAGAACAAACTTAAAACAAACTAATAAAAATTTAACACGAACACCACAAATTAATGAGAACTTGACCTTATGCTGGATAAGATATTTATGCTAAATTTATGTTACCTTAAACATCAAAACTAATCCACATAAATTAACTAGATATTTGAATAATTACCTCCAGAAATAATCTTAAGGCTTCTTCTTTGGTATGGTTTTTTATTATTTCCAGGGCTGCCTCCTGCAATTAATATAAAACAAAAAATCATGACTTGCTCAAACTTAAATTAATAAATATATATATCTTTTTTTTTTTTTTTTTTTTTTTTTTTTTTTTTTTTTTTTTAAAGTAAAGTAAAAAGAATAGCATAAATATTCTCAAACCCTGGCTAAGTTGAGTTCCCCTTGAAGCAAGGTTTTTGGTTCAGTATCAATGGAAGACTTCCTCTCAAGCTTAGTAGAAGGGAGTACTACTGGTGATGATGGTTTCTGCTCCATTCTTCTTTCAAACACTTAAACCAAACAAAGAGTGAAGCGTATAGACTATTTTTTCTTTGTTTAATAAATTAGTAATATGGGCTTGTTTGACTGTAGTAATTAAGGGGATCATTAATTATAGACGAACAACCCCAGCTGTGCTTTAAACATAATAATGAACGTGGCAGCCATGGTGAGAAAGGAACAGAAAATCATATACAAATGGCAACACAACACCATAAAAAAGCTTGCAATAGTCTAACCGTAAAAGGTGCGCTACATAAAAAAGCTTGCAACAAGCAAATATAGGTTTCTAATAATTCTAAAGTTTGTCTCCAATGTAGACGTCTGTCTTTGTGTGATTATGTGTGTTTGTCATTAGTTTGGGGTGTAGACGTCTGTCTTTGTGTGATTATGTGTGTATGTCAATGGGTTACATTGCCAACAAAAATTGCTCAAAGCTAGATAGCTGGGCTCGGTGCCTCTCTCCATGCAAAAACCTGAGGAGATTTTACTCCAATTCAGAAACAATATTGTAATTTGTAAATACGTTTAACCCTTTCTCTTCTTTTTGCTTCTTGTGATTTTTATAGCTCCTAAAGGCAGTGGTAGGAGACTATTCTAAATTTTCTTGTTATAAACTCTATAAACTTGGGACTTGGGACTGGTGGTTGGTTCTGGAAGTTGATGGACTTATAAACTTACATTCACTCACAAAACACATAAAAGAAGAAAGAGTTGGAAAGGAAAGAGGAAGAGATTACTCTTGACTATGTTATTAATTTGTTACGTGTGGAGGAATAAATGACTTTATACATATAGTTTTTATAGTTTTCATGAACCTCATAATCTATATTTATTCATTAAATACATAACTTCATTTAACTTTACCTATATGCAGTTTCTTTTCTTCATAATTCCTCCATGAATGATCTTTATATGGTTGGTCCCTAAATTTCACCCTCGAGTTTAGTTGACCTCATCATGGACTATGTCTCCAATTCCACAATTTCAATCATCTTTAATGGATGTCAATTAAAAGCCTTTAATCTTCTAGGGATATTAGGCAAGGTGATGTTGTATGCCTATCAAATTAAGGGTTGGTTACATATCAAAGTTTCGGGAAAGGCTTGGGTCTAGTGCTCCTGTGCACTGGACCCAAGCCGTTCCCCAAAGTTTCTAAGAATAGCCCTACCTTTTCCCACATTCTCCTTTGATAACCTCTTGTTGTGTGCCTCTACCTCACTTAAGTAATGTCAGTACATTTTCCTTCTCGTAAGCCATTGTGATTACTTCTCAAGCATGAATGATGAGTTGCGAGCTCTTAAAGATGGGTTATTCTTAGCTATTGACATGGCATGACACACATGGATGAGTGCAAGTGGCTAATATGGAAGATAGAGCAATCACGCCTCCAACATGCTTACAAGGAAGTTAATGAATGTATAGATATATACTAGTCAAGGCCGGATGTAATCGGCAGATAGATTGTAAGAAATTATGAGGGAGGTAAAGGGGCACCCAAAGTGGGCATGCCTTTCCATCTCCTCCAGATTTCAGTTTCAAAAGAATGTAACAGCCAAGCATTTATCAAAGGAGTAATGCTTTGGGCTGTTACTCATCTCCACTATCATCAACTCATTAATGATAGGGAAGCTATATATATACACCCCATCATATGAGCAAGATTGTATACTTATCTGAGTGTGTGCACAGTATGTTAGTGAGGCATTTAGGCTGTGGAGATTGTTTGTATCTCTTTAGTAGAGAACGACACCGTCGAGCATTGAGTTTTCGGTGGAATATTCAAGCTGAAACAAGGCTGCGGTTTGGATTGCTGGTCAGCGTGGAGGCTAGCTTTGGACGACGTAAAGCAACCACAAGAGTCCTGTAACATCATTGCTTCAACTGGAGAGTGGTTAGTATGCATAAGCAATAGTGTTTTAATTTCCACTCCAGACATTTCTGTTTACATTGGTATCAGAGCATGTTTAGGTTGTTTTCGTGTATCTTATGCTTTCTTTACACTCTGTAAGTAATGATATGCAGTGTAGATAGCATGCTTTAGAGATAAGTTGCACACACGGGTCTCCAATGGCACCTAACACAAACGATCACCAAATGACACAAAATTTAAGTATGTGATAGCTAAGATATAGTATATTATGCTGTTAAAATTTCGTGTTCAAACAATATATGGTTTGTGAGATATGAGCAAAAGAATGAAATTTGGCCGAAACTTTGATGAATTTTTAAAGTATCAAAACTTTGTTATATGTGACATAATTTTATATGGATGTAAACTACTCTTCATTAGCTTTAAATCGATATATAGCAAGTTAAATTTGGATTTAAAATGAAGAAGTTATGAACAATCAAAGTTACGAGTGAAAAATTAGAATTTTTTAGAGAGAGAAAATGGGCTGGAGGTTGAAGATGACACTGTTCCAGCAAGGCCCACTCTCAGCTCCAGAGAATGTAGCACATGTGGGATGTTACAGAGATCCATTCTCTTCATCAGCCACCACAATGGAACCCATTCGTCGTTCCGAACAGGTACAAGCCGTTAAGAACATATTTCGGCACTCCAATGGTGGCGAGTGAATTACACTCTCCAATGGAGGCAATGAAACAATGATAAAAATTGTTTTAAAGAGATAAAATATTTCCCCACTCTCAATAAAGAAAATGACAGCCACTAAGGTTGTTTCCGGTGGAGGTGTTAGACACCTCCGGCAAGTGTGAATCCGAAATAAATATTTATTGTTATATATATTTTTTGTATTGATAATATTCATGTATAAATAGTATTTTATTGAATTATACATGTTTGGGCCATATTTTAAATTCATGAAATATTGAATTTATTAAAAAGAAAAATACATAAATGTATATATAAGTAATGTTGGGCTATTAAAATAAATAAATAAATTAACATATTGATTTCTTGTATTATATTTATTGTAATTAGGATATATTATGTTATATGTGATTTGTTTTCATATAAATAATGCCTAGTTATTTTTTAAATTAATTTCAAATGCATGAAAAATATTTTGTATGATATCAAGAGACATTGAAGCATGTTTAGCCCTAATATGAAATTTATTCTTGATATGTCAAATTATTGAACATTTTTTTATTCTTGATATGTCAAATTATTGAACAATTCTTGATATGTCATATTTTCACGCAATCATGCTTAGAGTTGATAAATGCAAGTGGGAGTATGGTTGAGTTAGATTAGTTTCCTCACATACATGTTTTTGCGCAAATAGATTAAAATTAAACTTAGTAATTAACACTAGTGGCGCAAGAAATGATTAGGAAGCTTAGCAAATTTTCGATCTTGTGACATGTGATAATTATTTAAGTTTATTTTAGATCAAATGCGGCAAATTTTTTTTTTTAAAACGTGTGTGATATCCCTATGTAATTTTTTTTGTAGTGAAATGGCTTCAAAAGGTATTGTAGCTGATTTGAACAAAGGGGAAAAATTGGATGGTGACAATTATGATATTTGGCACCGTAAAATCCAATATGTCCTGAATGAGCAAGAAGTCTTGGAGACTTTAACTCATTCACTGAGTGCACCTGAGCAAGGTGATACTGAACAACACACCAGTGATCTTGCTGCCTTCGAGAGTTAGCGCAAGAAAAATCGATGCGCGCACTTTACCATGTCAAGCAGCATGCATAATGATCTCATTGGTGAGTTTGAGGAGTATCCAACTGCTCAAGAACTGTGAAAAGCACTTAAGGTACGATATGGAGGGACATCAGCCACCAGACTTCGTGGGCTAACCATGAAGTTTAACTCATATAAGATGCGCTCTGAACATACTATGAAGCAGCATCTTAAGGTTATGTCAACCATGATTCGTGAGCCCAAAACAGCCGAAAATAACCTCACAAATGAGCAGCAGGTCCAAGCAGTGATCTGTTCACAGCCTAGCTCTTGGGAGACTATGAGCCAAAACATGACGCACAATGAAAATATCAAAAGTTTTGAATGATGTGGCACGTCATTTAGAACTTGAAGCTTGAGCGCCTAGAGGCAGCCAAGCCAAATGGTTCTGTATACATGGCTGAGAAAAACTCGCCCAAGGCATCTAGGCCTAAGTGCAAGAGTCCAGACTATACTCCCGGACAAGTGCAACCCTCTGGACCAACGCCTAAGAAGGCTAAAACTACCAAGCGCATCACAAAAGGGAAACGTGGAGGTAAAAAGGACAAGTCCAAGTTGACTTGTTACAATTGTGGAAAGAAAGGACATTTCGCTCGTGAATGCACTGAGCCGAAGAAGGTAACTACTAATCCTATATCTCGCTGTGTTTTTGTAACTAGCCATGTCATGATTACTCATTCTACTCCTATGTGGACTGTAGACTTTGCAGTAACCGACCATGTAGCGCGAAACCGTGTAAGTTTTGTGGAGTTTCGCAGGATAATAATTGGGAGTAGAAACATCACAGTGAGAAACGGAGCTAGTGTTGAGGTGCTTGGAATTGGTACCTACAAGCTGGTTTTGCGAGGTGGTCGCACTCTGTTACTTCATAATGTATTATACGCTTCTGAAATCAGGAGGAATTTACTTTCTTTACTTGTTTTACTGAGACTTGGTTCCCGATTTGTTTTTTAGAATAATTGTGTTTTTCTATATTTGGGTATAATTTATTATGGAAGTGGTTTTATTTCAAACGGTTTTATGGTTTTGAATATTGACTATTATAATAATGATGGTTCAGTTTTTTTATTGACTTCTTCAAATAATGTATATAATAGTTCAGTTGTATGGCAAGCAAGGGTTGGCCATTGAGGGCAAGAAAGGATGGCTAGGTTAGCTAGAGAAGGTCTTATAGGCAATCTCACTAAAGTCACTTTGCCAACTTGTAAACATTGTCTAGTAAGAAAGTAAAAAAAAAAAGTTTGGAAAAGCCACTAGGTCATCTTTTCTATTACAATTAATCCATTCAAATATCTGTGGTCCAATGAATGTGAGGGCAAGGCATGGAGGTTCCTACTTTATCACATTCATCGATGATTTTACACGATACGGTCATGTCTATTTGATCTCTCACAAGTCTGAAGCTTTGGATTGCTTTAGACGTTATATGATTTTGGTAGAGAATCAATTAGACAAGAGCATAAAGGCTCTTAGAACTGATCGTGAGCGTGAATATCTATCCGAGCAATTTAAAGAGCTCTGTGATGAAAAGGGAATCATGAGACAGTTGACGATGCCTCGGACGCCACAACAAAATGGTGTGGTGGAAAGGAGAAATCGAATACTGCTTGAAATGGTTAAGTTAATAATGGCGCAAGCAAATCTCCCAATTTCGTATTAGGGGCAATTTTGACTACAGCCTACATTCTTAACCGAGTGCCTTCCAAATCAGTACCTTCCACACCTTATGAACTATGGATTGGCAAGAAACCTAACTTGAGTAACTTGCGACCAAGGGGTTCAGCAGGTTTTGTTCACGATACTTCTTATAAATATGGGAAATTAGGCCCAAGAGGAAAGAAGTGTATCTTTATTAGATATTCTGAACATTCCAAAGGCTATAGGTAAACAACCTGATGGAAGTGTAACTAAAGTGGAATCACGTGATGTAGATTTCATTGAGAATGAATTCCCAAGTAGAGGTGAGGTTAATAAAGACTTGACACTTTATGAAATGATGGATCCAAATGAAGGTTGTCCATGTAGCCTAGTAGAGAACCAGGAAGAAATTCCTGAAACTCCTAGGGACAGTGGGAGTGACTTACAACCTAGTGGGAGTGCACCACTAGAAGATGATTCACAACAACCTCAGCCTCGTAGAAGTAAATGTGAAAGTGTTCCTCGTCATCGCTATAAGATTGAAGGGGAAGCTTTTATGGTTTCTTCACAAGATGATGAAAAGCCTAGAACAGTACAAGAAGCTCTCTCATCTTCTGCTAGTGATAAATGGATGATGAAATAGAGTCTATGAGGACTAACCAAGTCTGGGATCTGGTAAATCTACCGCCACGTCGAAAGGCAAATGGGAACAAATAGGTTCTCAAAATCAAACACAAGGCGGATGGTTCAATAGAAAGGTACAAAGCTCGACTAGTGGCAAAAGGATACACCCAAAAGGAGGGTGTTGACTACGAGGAAAATTTTTCACCAGTAGTAAGGTTTGCCTCAATTCGCTTCATTCTGGCCATTGTTGCAAACTTGAATTTGGAACTATACCAGATGGATGTTAAGATAGCTTTTCTCAATGGAGAACTAGATGAGGAAATCTACATGGATCAACCTGTTGGCTTCGTAGCCAAAGGTCAATAGCGCAAAGTGTGTAAGCTCAAACGATCCATATATGGTTTGAAACAATCATCTAAACAGTGGTACTTGAGATTCCATCAAACCATTCTATCGAATGGGTTTATGATGATCGAAGAAGATCACTGTGTCTATACAAAGAGGTCCAAAGGAAGTTTCATTATTCTGTCATTGTACGTCGATGACATATTATTGGCCAGTAATGACGCGGAGATGATTGTCGCCACTAAAGAGTGGTTGTCCTCTAACTTTGAGATGAAGGACATGGGTGAAGCAGACTATATCCTTGGAGTTAAAATCTTCAGGGATCGCTCAAGGAAAATTTTAGGTTTATCACAACAAACCTATATTAAGAAAGTTCTTGAGCGTTTTCAAATGAGTGATTGCAAACCCATAGACACTCCAATTGCCAAAAATGAGAGCTTAAGCCAGAACATGTGTCCTAAGACTCAAGATGAACAAGAAAAGATGGCTCATGTTCCCTATGCCAATGCAATTGGTAACTTGATGTATGCTATGATGTGTATTCGACCTGACATATGTTATGCTGTTGGTTTAGTCAGCAGATTCCAATCTAACCCCGGACTTGCTCATTGGAAAGCAGTCAAAAGAGATATTGAGATATCTTAAAGGGACGATGGATTATGTGCTCTATTATCAGGGTTCGGATTTACGCCTGATGCCAATAGTGATGTTGATTGGGGTAGTGACCTAGATAAGCGCAAATCCACATATGGTTATGCTTTCTTGCTCAATAATGGCGTCATCACATGGAGTAGCAAGAAACAATATGGTTATGCCCTCAATAATGGCGCCATATAGCAAGAAACA
Organism: Fagus sylvatica; assembly: GCA_907173295.1. Lineage (NCBI taxonomy): Eukaryota > Viridiplantae > Streptophyta > Magnoliopsida > Fagales > Fagaceae > Fagus > Fagus sylvatica. The sequence goes on from OU015763.1 coordinate 26,981,971, forward strand.
ACCCTTATCCTTATCGACTATGGAAGTAGAGTACGTAGCTTATTCGGCAGCTATTCAGGAGGCAGTTTGGTTGAGAAGGTTCTTTCAGCATCTTGAGGTTGTCAAGGATGCTTCAGATCCTATGACAATTCATTGTGATAGCACAATAGCGCTTGCTTATGCTAAGGACCCCAAGTATCATAGCCAAACCAAACATATCGATATACGATATCACTACATACGTGACATGGTTATGCATAAGGAGGTGGTCTTGAAACACATTTCTACGACCCGTATGATAGCTGACCCCCTAACAAAGCCTATAGGAAGAGACGCCTTCCAGGCTCATGTTAGGAGTTTAGGGTTACGTAGATTGTAATGCTTGTGTTGTTTTTCAGTAAACCATTATTGTACTCCTTTTGGGATATATTTTAATGCATATGATGTTATTCAATTTCGGTTTATGATATCACATGTATGTTAGCACACACGTATACCATATGATTAGTTTTGTGGTACAAAAGGTATGTCAACAGGCTTAGGTCGGTTCACTCACACGAGCGATCGCCTCTAGCGCTTGAGTAGCAAGAAGAGATGAGACATTGTGTTTCCTTGATGCTTATATAGCAAATAGAAATGATTAACACAGTTATGCGTCGCCTTAGTTTTTAATAAGATGAGGTCTATAATTTATTTATAGGACCGTACATGGATAGCCCATGATCCATGTAACCTGTGATTAGCCAGATATGAGAATTTAATTTGATGCCTGTGGTGGCAAGTAAATTAAGGACTCAAGTTAGACGCTTGAGTAACGACTAGACTAAGATCTGTATGGTGTATTGAGCTTAGACATACGCTCTTTTCTTAAGAGAACTCCACCATAGCATGTATTTCATACTACATGTGCTTAGTCGACCATAATTAGAGGTGAGAGAATAGATCCCTGCTTCTTCACCGTGTGAGTCTCATGGATCTTTCTTTAAAGATTCTACTTATGCCCTTGGTTACTTTTAACTATGTCACGAAGCAGAGGTTTTGATGTTTGCTACTTTGGCATGTTGTCTATGGCCATGAAAGATACGGTCTAAAGGAACATTGCTGGGAAAGCAGTTGGACCGAAGTTAAATGACATTAGGGCAAAAGGAAGACTATTCTATAACACATCATTGAGTAAATACTCACTGTCGACAGGTTATAGAGTTTTATGTTAACGATATAACCGTGAGTACCTTACTATACTTCTGATGGGTCAAGTATAATTCTGAGTAATTGGACTCAAGAGGGGTTAGAAATACTTGACTCGATGTGTTAGAATGAGTCTGGGGCATAACGAGATACCTCAGGGATGTCCTTATGCTGGTCCTTCATAAGGATTTGGTAGAGTGCTCCCAAAATTCTATTACATGTATGCTTGATGGTCGCATGACTTATTTGCCAGTATGAACATAATGGAAAACACATTCAAAGGTGCGTTGTAAGGTCATGCCCACAATGTGTGAGTGGGAGATGTAAGAAATTATGAGGGAAGTAAAAAGGCACCCAAAATGGGCATGCCTTTCCATCTCCTCCAGATTTCAGTTTCAGAAGAATGTAACAGCCAAGCATTTATCAAAGGAGTAATGCTTTGGGCTGTTACTCATCTCCACTATCATCAACTCATTAACGGTGGGGAGCTATATATATACACCCCATCATATGAGCAAGATAGTAGACTTATTTGAGTGTGTGCACAATGTGTTAGTGAGGCATTTAGGTTGTGGAAATTGTTTGTATATCTCTAGTAGAGAACGACACCATCGAGTATTGAGTTTTCAATGGAATATTCAAGCTAGAACAAGGCTGCGGTTTGGATTGCTGGTCAGCGTGAAGGCTAACTTTGGACGATGTAAAGCAACTACAAAAGTCTTGTAACATCATTGCTTCAACCGGAGAGTGGTTAGTATGCATAAGCAATAGTGTTTAAATTTCCGCTGCGTACATTTCTATTTACATAGATTTTGTTATTTTTGTTACCCCGCCAACACATGGGTGCTCGAGGCCATGTTTAACTATTCAAATGCAACTTGTACTCGTACTGTTTCCTTTTTAATGTTTAGACTAATTTACAAATTATACTTTCTAAATTTGATTAAAATTCAATTAGTTCATTTATATTTTGACAATTTTAATTTAATAGTTTAAGTTTTTGACTATTTCAATTATTTTGTAAAAATTCAAGAAAAAAACAAAAAGTTAAAGAACTTAATTGAAACGAAACTAAACTTAAGACTACTAAATTAAAACAGTCAAAATTTAAAAGACCGAATTGAACTTTGACCAAACTTAAAACACGAAATTGAAACGGTCAAAATTTAGATAACCAAATTAAATTTGACTAAATTTAGAAGTGTAATTTCTAATTTAACCTAATGTTTAATGTTACTTCCCTTTAAAAATATATTGAAACTTTTTGGGGAGAATAGAACTGGTCCCTACTAGGTCAAAGAAGGCATTTGACCCAATCCAACATTGGGTTTGGAGTTTGGGCTTAAATGTTTTCAAAATATAAATAGCCGAAAGCTGAGACTTATTCTTTGGAGTAGAGGAGTGTTTAGATTAGAAGCCATGACTTGAGACTGTGTTTAGCGATCAAGTCGTATACAATTTGGTAGTTGGTACTACTATTATTCAAAGAATGTTTTTGACACTTGCTGGAATATTTCATGGAATTGACAGTCGAAATTAGAATTGTAATATGCGTAAAGCTTGGCGTGCAATTTACCCATTCTTGCCGGCAATAAATTACTGCTTTTTGAATTTTCAGCCTGGCCTAGGTGCCAGAATGAATTTCAATTTAGTCCATTCTAATGATGTAGCATAATCTTTTTCTCTTTCCTCTCATAACCCCCAAAGGAAAACCTTTGGTGTTTGGTAATTAAAAAGAAGAAAGAAAGGATCGTGGCCAAACCATTAAACAAATCTTGGCCCAACCCTTCACCATGAACCCAAAGGCTGATTGGGCAGAACTCCATTTTGCTACCTGTTATACTTATAAGAGGTCAATAACAAGACAATATAGTATTCGGTAACAGGATGGAGGTGCAATTCTTAATTCTAATAAAATTATATAATAATAATAAAGAATCCTAAAAGTAACTAGGTGAGCTGCCTCGTGGTTAGTTCCTAAGGCCTCATGAAATCCGTGAGATCCTGAATTTGAAACCTCTAATCAACATCTTGATGAGTTCACTCCTAATAAATTTCTCCATGTAATTATCTTATGGTGGAACGGGAGATTATACACATCTGAGGGAATAGTCAATGACTCGAAGAGTTTTAGACACCCTGAAGAAATATATATAGCTAGAGTTCAAGTTTCATCGTTGACTCTTTTGGTGGTTACTCCTGGAGCCGGGGATTTGGGATCAATTTGCTAATGCTGTGACTTTTAACAAAACATATGTTAATTAAAGAAATTACAACTTATGACTTATGAGTTTGGTAAATGAAATCACCTAATTCAACCACTCAAATATGGACATCAATATTCAAAATTGTAAATATATATCCACACTTTATTTAAAAAGTGAAAATGTGATGTAATGTACGTAGTGTAAGACAATCATTATTCTCAGTAAATATTGTAATTATATATAAATAATTTAATTTGAAAAAAAAAATTTAGCATTATCATGACCATTTTAAACTATAAAGAGCCTGCAATCCATATGGTAGCTTTGAAAAGCAACCTCCGAATTGGCTGCTTCTCAATCTTCTGCGGGACAACAATTTCTTCCTCTCTGTTTTTTTGGTTGCTAAAGGTGGACAACAATTGCTTCCTAGCAAGTAGCAAGCACGATTTGTACCAAATACCTTGTCAACACTCAACTGGTGCTTTTGCTCTTATTAATTGCTTAATATGTATGAAACAGGACAGATCGAAAGGACTAAAAAGGCTTCAAAACTAGTCGATTAAAGAGCCTGAACACCATCTCAAAAGCAAGAAAGTCAGTAATGAAACCTTTATCATTTATGTATGTCAACTAATAAGGGTGTGAATTTCGGTGCTACTTAGTTTGATTCACAAATCGTACAAAACAAACGAGTTAAGATTTTCCATTTCGGTAGGAGATTTTCGTAGTAGATTCTGTCAGATTATGTTTCTGTTTTAGTTCATTGGAGATAATCTGGAGTCTGGACCTCTGGATCTCTATCCTACCTCTAAAAAAAATCTCTGGTCATATCAAATTTGCTAACTATATATAAGTTAAGGTTTATTCTATAATACCCATACTTTTTTTTGGGTATAGTACCCATTCAATTATTATCATCAAATGTGATTTAGTTAATATCATATATGACATTATTACTATCCAATATGTGATGTTGGTAGGATATCAAACAATATGATGGTATGTACTATTATCTATGAGATTATCACCATCATATATTGCATTTTATTTATTAAAGGTACCATACCCGTACAAAAGAAAATATGAATACTGTAGAATTATCCATAAGTCCATAGAATTACATCTATTATTGAATCATGCAAAAAATTGGTCAATTTAGAAACCTCTGCATGGATCTCCTCGTAGGGTTCTCTTCTAAAGCAAATAACTTGTCAAGGTTCAAGTCTCCATCTTGAGCCTTATATATGTTGAAGACAACGGGGTGACCATTCATCTGAATTTGCGTAAAGAAGCTAACGTTTTGATGTCTAAGCTCTATGGGTGCCAAGGAGCCTTCGAGATTTATGATTTGGATGATACAAAGGATGATTTACGAAGAAAGAATTTCGTGGTTTTAGGATTTGATGTAGAAAACATATTTTGAGATGTAATTTTAAAGGGTTTTGAAGCTCATGTTTGCATGAGGATCATCGATCAAAGGATGAAGAAAAGTGAAAAGGTGGTGTTTTGAGGTGGTAATGGTGTATGCTGATCACTCTCAATTTCCTGAAATTTTTAGAGGATGGATGTGTTATAACCCGGATAAAGTAGAAGGAAGATAAAAGTAGAGGATAAACTGTATTAGAAGATAGCCATATAAATCCCTATTTTCTAGGAGATTAGACGATATCTATTATTATTTGAATTAATTAGGAATAGTTTTAGATTAGTTGTTATCTGCAATTGTTATTATCTAGTTAGAGTTTAAGTTAGCTATTACCACTATATTTAAGGAGTGGAATAGTTATGAGTTGTATTCAGCCACTATATTAAGGAGTAGAATTTATTAATGAAGTAATTCAGCTTCTCTCTTACGTTCAGGAGATTAGTCATCTCGAATTCGACTAAGTCATCTTTATTTTCTTTATTAAAAATCCGGATCATTACATTTGGTATCAGAGCCATACATATGGATTCCACGCGCTCCACTACTCCGGCAGATCGGTTCACTGCATTGGAAATTAGCAGCCACAACATTCAATTAAATTGGAGGAGTATCATGAAGAGGTTTCAAGATTAAGCAACGACATGGCAGCCCTCACGAAGGCCGTGGCTCAATTGATTCACAACAATAATGAAGTATTTGATGAAGCACTAGCCAAGCTTTGCCAAACGGGTACCGTTCGCGAATACTAAACACAATATGAACAATTAGCGGCACGAATCCACAATTAGACGGAGCAAGCATAGTTGAGAGTTATATTGGTGGACTTAAGGAGGAGATCCGATCCGAGATAAAACTTTTTCGACCAACCTCCCTATTACATGCCACAAGCTTGGCCCGCCTATTAGAATACAAGTTACAAAGATTTAGGCAACCACTACAACCTAGTGTTGAAATAGAGGTCCAAGTACCAAAAGATGTTGCTTCGACGTTTGTGCAGGAAGAAGTTAATGTAGAACCTAAGCAACAAGCTGATGAAAAGAAGGTTCTACTAGAAAATGAAAAGAAGGAAAACACAAAGCTTGATAAGGCTGACAAGATTGATACAATCACATTTTCTGCGGCTGAAAATAAGTATGCCTCATTCGCAATACTGATTTCTCACATTGATTTTGTAATCCCAGAAATATTTAATAATGTGGTGGAACATCAGAATTTTTTGTTCGTCCTGCTTCCGAAGGTGATTCTAGACTAGAAGCAAGCATCCAGTGTCAAAATCGTGATCCTTCGACATTTCAAAACTCGAGGTCGAGTTTTCTCCAATAATCACGTGGATGATGCTACTTGGGCAAAATATTTGGATTTACAGCTTCAATTCTCTCACTTGAATCTTGAGGACAAGATTCATATTCAAGGGGGGTGGAATGTTATGACCCGGATAAAGTAGAAAGAAGATAAAAGTAGAGGATAAACTTTATTAGGAGATAGCCATATAAATCCCTATTTTCTAGGAGATTAGACGATATCTATTGTTATTTAAATTAATTAGGAATAGTTTTAGATTAGTTGTTATCTGCAATTGTTATTATCTAGTTAGAGTTTAAGTTAGTTATTATCACTATATTTAAGGAGTAGAATAGTTATCAGTTGTATTCAGCCATTATATTAAGGAGTGGAATTTATTAATGAAGTAATCAGAAAATTAAACCCAAATTCAGTTTCTCTCTTACATTCAGGAGATTAGTCATCTCGAATTCGACTAAGTCATCTTTATTTTCTTTATTAAAAATCCGGATCATTACAGGATGTTAATTCAATTAGGGAAGTTCTGAAATTTTTCAGCCAAAAGTCCCATTTTATGGTAATTCACCCTCCTTTTAATGAGGAGTCTCTTTTAGTGTTTTGGTGCTTGAGGAACTCTTTATTTATCATAAATAATCATGTATTTTATCCCTTAAAACCTTAGGATATGAAAGTGCATCAGAAAAATCGAGCGAAAGATTGAAATGTTGTGATCTCGACGATGGCACTTCAATCCTTGGTCAAATGTTGCTTGGCACTTTGACTCCTAGAACCTGTTTTGTGATTATCTTTTTTTTTTTTTTTTTTTTTGGTATTTAAAGGATAATTATAGGGTTATCATCAAAATTAAGCCCTTTGTTTTTTTTACCTTATGAGAGATTAGGTTTTCAATATATCAATTAATTACTCATTTATTAAAAAAAAATAATAAATTTAATAATTTGAAACACCCAATTATACTTTAGGTTTCATTCTATTAATGGGTATTCATCATTTTCTTTTAATTTGAAACAATGTGAAGCTTTATTTATTTATTTTTTTTATAACTAGGAGACAGTGTATTAATAAGATAAATCTAGATGAATTTACGGATACTTTCTTTAAAAACGATTGTTAATAGTCAAGTCTTATGTCTTCAAAGATGTCTTATATTTCTTCCAATTGAGGAAACTACTCGGATGGTTTTACTTGAATTGGCTAACTTAAAAGTCTCTCAAACATTATGGTTGAGCTATTCAAATAGTTTTGTTATACAAACCTTGAAGGGTAATTCAATTATGTCGGCTTTGGATGTACTCCCCAATGGTTATTAGTTCGAGTCCCCTCAGGGCCACCTATCCAAGGCAAAGTTTTGCGTCTATCGTGATACACGTGCTAGTAGGGTGTTGCATGTCCCCTGGGATTAGTCGAGGTGCGCATATCTACGAAACGCTGACCCGGACATCTAAGGTTATTAAAAAAAAAAATCCTTTGTTATACTTTATAGATCAAAGGGATCTTCCATATAAAAAAAAAAAAATGGTAAATCAAATATTCCTCCCATGTTATTAGCAATTTATAGCAAGAATCGCATTATAGTATATGGTCTATTGATAAATTATAGTAGGATCGGTGTTCAATCAATGAGGCAACTTACTTACAATCATCGGATTCGATTTAGCAAAAAACAATCATCGGATTCGGATGCTATGATAATGAAATCTTATTATATGAAACTTAATAATAAAAATATAAAATTTAATTCATTTGTAGGTATTTCGAGTATGTTTGTTTTTAACTTAAAATGCCAATTTTTTTTCTTTCATTTATATATATATATATATATATATATATATATATATATATATATATATTTTTTTATTTTACATTTTCCAGTTATAATTATATTTTCACAAAGTTTATCTTTTTAACAAAATAAAACAAATAAAATAAGTTCATTCAATTCAAACGCACTATTCATCTAGTATACATTTTAATATCATATTCTCTTGATAACAAAAGATAATAATTTACAATTTAGGTACCAAGCAAATGATGGTAGCATTGGTAGGTACCATCATGTTTGACATTGGTATCATCAATGTGAAATTTTATCTATTAGAGATATATTAAAATCCAATGAGCCTAACTCAATCTCAAAAGAAGTCTTGAGAGAATGAGGAATGTCCATGGCTTATAAATTGCACAACCCAAAAATACTTGATCAATATAAAACAAGACTTTCACTTTAATAAGATAGCCGTACCCACATGAATATTATAAAATTACCCAACAATTTACTAATAAAATTAACTTTTTCATTTTGTTTTTATTTTTCACTTTTTAAAATTTGTAGTTATCTTCTTACTCACGTCATGTTTTTTCTTTTTATAATTTTCTATAAATAAATAATTGAAATGCAATCTAATTATCAAAACTAAAAAAACAAAATAAGAAGTTAGATATTCGTACATGGCAAGCTACGGGATACAAGTATACAAGACAAACGCTAAGTTGCAACAGAGGACTGCTCTCACCGTACCCTTTTGCTACAGCCTACAGCTAGTAGTACTGCTCAGACTAAAATATTGGTACCACCATTTTATATATAATAAACAAACAGAAGGGTGCAACTTAATGTGTTAAGTTGTAATACACAGAATCGGACCTCAAACAACAATATATAGAATTTTATATCATTTAACAGAGAGAAAGAATCTTCTTTTGAAGCACTTAAGGTCAGGGTCCAACTGTCAGCTTATAAGCTGAGATAGAGTATTTCGCTTTAAACGGCCGTTACGCCTTTTCTCTTTCTCTCTCTCAAACATAACGGTGCCTTTCCGTCAATTCGCGTACCACGTGACCCAATCCCACGCCTACCATGACTTCATGCATACATGCATGTTGTTATATATGTATGGATGTTATGTATGACTTTCATTATATTATATGGGACAGGTTTGTTTCTAGATTTAGGGTTTCTTGTAGTCCAGCTCTATGTGTCGTCACTTATGTCAAACCTATTGTGTATAACCTGCATTATTACCATAAGGCCCTTCCCTATTTTTTAATCAAGGCCTTTTTTAGGGGCCAAGTTTTTTTAATCTAGGCCTTAGCGCATGCTGTGGTTCCATAACACTGTTACGTTACATTTAAGTACTCTCATTTTGACACATGGCAAGCTGCAATTGGCTAGAAGGACAATGGGTTGAAAATGGAAGCAACCACAGATCTTGTACACATAGGATTTGCTAGTAGGGATTAGAGTGGGCCATGGTGATCTACGTGGTAAGAAAGTTTGGGGGTCAATGGTGATGATCCATTGGATCACACGATATTTTGTTTTAGATGGTAGGGCCATCATGGGCATTGCCAAAAAAGTGGGCCTCCTTAAAATAAGATGTGCTAGAATCCTTTAGGTCATGCTGATTTTGGGTCGTCAAAAGGTGTGTGGGGACACTTTGGGGTCTCAAAAGGAACTTAGTTGTGCTCCCTTGATGCTTCACTGTCACAAACTGGGCTTGGTGAGAATGTTTTAGGCTTAGCCTCCTAACTGAAAAAAGGAGTCATGTTAGAGCATTTTCAGTTGGTTGTTTAAAACTCATAAAAATCTAAAATAGAGTCTTGTTCATGAAATATCATAAAATCAAGCATTCATCCAGTCATTTATTATTACTCACATTTTTATAAGTTACTATAGTAATTGGTAAAAAGTAAAAAAAGATACCGACTAGTGTAATCCATGTAAATGTTTATTTGATCCTTTTATATTCGTTCTTTTTCTCTAAATTTTTTTTTTTCTTGAAATCTCTCGTATCAGACTTAACTTTGTCCCTCTCTCTCTCCAGCACAATTCCCATGCGACTCTCTTCTCTCCTCTAAAAAACCCCCCAAACTCCTCACTCCTCTCTCTCGGACTCTCTTTCTCTCACTCGCACGAGCACGAGCAACGACATCATGGTGGGCATCAGGCATTAACGTCATTGAGTGCGGTGCAACGGCAACTGCGGTGGATGATCTGCGTCTGAGCTACGATGGATGATCTGTGTTTGAGCTGCAATGGCCTTGGGTTATGGACAGGGGCGAAACCACAGCCAAGGGTGGGGGGTTGTGGCCCCTGCAAATTTTTTAAAAACCCCTATATATAATTACTAATAATTTTAAATATTTAACTTATAAGAATTGGACTTGTCCCCCCAAATAATAAATTCTTGGATTTGTCCCCTCCAATAAAAAATTCCTAGTTCCGCCCTGGTTATGGATTAGGGGTGTTTTATTTGATTGGTGAGCTTTTCTTTAGAAACTCTTGGAGTTGAAAATGGGTATGAAAATGTTATGGATTTGGGGTGTTTTATTTGATTTGTGTGTATGAAAAGGTTATGGATTGAGGGTTTTTTATTTGATTTGTGGGTATGAAAATATTATGGATTTGGAGATTTTCTATTTGATTCGTGGGTATTAAAAGGTTATGGAAATGGGTGATTCGGAGTTAACATTCAGTCGTGTTTGATTTGTGGGTATGGGTCGAAGATTTGTATTTAATTTAGTGGTTGTTGTGACTGTTGTGGTTTTGAAGACACTGTCAAAATTGAAAATCCATTCAAAATGAAAAGCAAGCCTTTGCTATCGCTTAGGTTCAATGGGTCTAGCACGCCGATGATGAGAGTTAGCAGCAAGATGGGCTTGGAAGGGGCATGGAGGTGGTAGTAATGAGATTTGAGAGATGAAAAGGCCAGAGAGTTTTAATAATTTTGAAGTGTTTTTAAATTTTTAATGATTTTATTAATGTTAACATTGACATGTTAATTTAGTGTTTTAATTGCTGATATAATATTATGCCACATCAATTTGTAAAGAATTAGTAGTAAAATTTGTAGTGTTTCTAGTATTACTCTTCTATCAATGGATACTTTCCAATTTAAATTTTAAATACAAAATCAAATCCATTTGTCTATAAAGAAATAAAGTAAGTACTTTGTACTTGCCAATCTAAAGGTTGCGCCTTAAAAATTTGAGGGGGGGGGGGGGGGGCACAACATAGAGATCTAGACATCCAATATATTTAGCACGACGTAATATGACGTTTTAGTAGCGCCTTATACTTGGACATGTGCACGCACATTTGGGGGGGGGGGGGGGGGGGCAACATAGAGATCTAGACATCCAATATATTTAGCACGACGTAATATGACGTTTTAGTAGCGCCTTATACTTGGACATGTGCACGCACATGTGATTAAGATCGGATGATATATATATATATATATATATTTGTTATTAAAATAAGATGAGATGTATTGGATCGTAACCTATGGAAGTTATTTTTTTATATAGAAATAATTGTTTATGAGAGGTTATGAATTATACTGAACAGTTACCTTGTTCTAGAATAATGCCAGTTAAATAAGAGTTATAACTCTTCATTGTCTATAAATTAAAAAGCTTGAATCATAGTAATATACACAAATTTTGTTATAATCTCCTTAAGAAAATTACATATATTATTGTTTGTAACTTAGTGATTTTGTTGTATCTTGGAGGTGAATTGTCTTTAATTCTTTTAATCCTGTAATAAACTATTTCAAGTAGGGACAATTATCACATTAAAGAAAATGTTATTCACGTCTCAAAATCACATATATTTTCTAATCACAACAAGAGTTGCAACTTTGGCTAAGGAGTGAGCCACAAAATTGGTCTCTCTATTAACCCAACATAAATTGCAACTCTAAAAAGCTTACTAATTCTAAAATGTTAGTACAAATGGATTTGATCAGCCATGAACTAAAAACAGAGGTCCCCAATAAAGTGTTAATATAGATTTTTGCATCTCCCTCTATGACGATTTACTGATATTGTTATGCCTGAGCTAACTGAATCACCCATAAAATTGCTAAAGCTTCAGCTATAAAAGGGTCGCACGGCTCTAAGTCCTTTGCCCAGAGTCTCATCAAATTACCATTTGCGTCATGAGCAACAACTGCTATCCATGAGGCTTTATTTGTAATTGTTGCATCCACATTAAGTTTAATGAGCCGTGGAGGGGTCGGAACCAAGAGAGAATTGAATTTGCTGCTCTCTCAGCATCTTGTGAGACCATCTTCATACACTCAATGAATCTGTGTTCCAGAGCTTTTATGTGTAATAAGATCAAAACTTGGTCCCCGTTGTGAACCACATGATTTCGCAACAAACCAAATGTATTCCAAAGCAAGGGTTATTTGTAATGATCTTGCAAACCTTACCTCTAGATTGTTGTCGAAAGGAGAATCAATGACGAGGTTAGCAATGTCTGTACATGAATCAACAACTAGTTTGTCCACCCTAATGCCCCACTAGCATCCAAACCATATTTCCTAGGCCATAGCCCATAGGATATTTGAAAAATAGGTGGACGATTGTTTCTTCCTTTTCACAGAATAATAGACATTTGTACCAATAGGGCAATCTCTAGCAGCTACTTTGGTTTTCGTAGGTAGAATATCAAACCTTATTATCCACACAAACTTTTTGTCTCTTTCATGAAGTTTCATCTTCCACAGTTGTCGCCATTTTATGTCAACACTAGCCTAAGATCGATGCTCTTTAATAACTTGGGTGCAGACTTTGTAGAGAAACTACCCTTAGGTCCTTAACCCAAATTAGTTTGTGATTAGGCTCTCCACCACCATGGAGTTTAAGCTTTTCGAATTATCTTTAGGCTTCGGCTTAAAACCTTCAATCAAAGGGGTCCAAAAGTTCTCAGATCTAGGTTAGGTTGATAGTGTGACATTTTTAATCCATATGAACTAGTTGCGCATACTGTCTACAACATAAACATTATTTTTAGGGTAAAACTTAGGTACAGTTCCTTAGGTTAGGTATATTAGGTTCCCCAATTGAATTCAAATACATGGTTGCATTAACTAATGAAACACAAACAATGTTATATTTTCTAAGAATATTTAAATTCAATGTATTTGAATTTAACTAGGAACCTAATGGGTTTGACCTAAGGAACTGTACCTAAGTTTTACCTTTATTTTTAATTATAAATGTGTTGGCCATATGACACATGTGCATTATTTTTTGTAATGTAAACAGAAAATTTGATCATTTTACATCTTTCAATGATTTAATTATTACTTTTGAAACTCTAACCACTAAATCGAAAAGGTAATAAATTCAATAAGTTTCACAAAAAATAAATAAATAAAAAGGATATAATGTAAAACCTCATTTTTTACCCCTTCTAATAACACACCTAACCATGTTATCACTCTTCATACATTAACATACTCTCACTTAGGTACAAAACATACATCTTAAAAATGATATTTTTTTTGCTAAAATAAAAGAGATGGGAACCATCATAGACCTGATTCGTTAAGAACAAAGAGCATACATGCATGGGAGACCGAAGTACCCCCAAAGAAAAAGCATGATTAGTCAAGGAGGGAGGGAGGAAACCGTAGATAGATAGTAGACTGGATAGAAGATGTCTCTAACTCGAGTTCAAAGAGAGTAATTGAGTTTTTCAGGTGGTTCAATATGATCTCCTGATCGTGGTTTCTTATCGAACTGCTCTCTCTCTGACTGAATCTGGTATGGATTCACATTTTTTTTCTTGTTTTTTATTTTATTTTTTAATATAATAAATATAAATTTTAAGTGAGAGGTTTGTATGTAGGTGAGATTATTTTGATATATATATATATTTTAAAACAGATTATTTTGATACTTGAAAAGTGATGATGTGGCTATGTTTTATTAGAGAGTGTAATACAACATATTGAATTTATTCTCAAATGAAAATTTAATAAACTCTAAGTATTATTTTTAAATGTTTATTCCTTCCCAAAAAAAAAAAAAAAAACATTTTACTTCATTAAGACCATTTAACTTTTTTTTTTTCTCTGACCATTTTATATTAAAAACCATTAAGAAGACTATGATAAATACTGGAATCAAAATATGGTTGACTGAAGCTAAAATGTTTCAATCATATTTTAATTGTGGTCTACTTAAAAAAGTGGCCGACCTTATAGTTATAGTAGATGAGTTGGTATACGGCAGGGTACAGGATTGCCCTGAGCATGATCTGTACTCTGTAGGACTTTCATTATTTACTCTACCCCTTAAACATAATAATATATTTTTTTTATTAATTTGTTTTCTCTTTCACCTGTCTAGGTCGTAGGGGCATTGTTGTCAATCCAAAAAGTAAGTTAAGATATGGTTGATTTGTGGTGTGGGCTATATTCATCATTGGAAATGATTTAGTTGAGAGCAAGCACTACAGCAGTATCCATACTGAACGTACCTGTCGCTTTTGTCAGACAAAATGGCATTTTCGTCATTCTCCACATAGCACAGAGATCTTTTGCCAAGGCCGGTGCTAATAGCATATGCCCCCCCATGCGTTTTGATAGATTTGCAGGTGCTTGTCTGTCATTTACCACTGGATTTTTTTTTGTGTCTATGTGCTCGTATATATTATTTAGATTTACATTTCAACTTTTTATTCTCTTTATTTATTAAATTTCAACTTTCAACTTTCTGGCAAGTGACAAGAATTAAACTTTCTCTATTTCTTTTAAGGAACAACAATAATTCAATAATTATCCATTAATTGGATATTCTCACTAGATAATTAATTATCATTCTTGAGTTATCTATAAAAGTTATCATTTTTGTTTTTAATGTGCAAGATTAATGGATTGAGGATTCTAAATTTTAAGTCCAATGCTAAGTTCAAGATGTTGTAAATAATTTTTTTTTTTTAAATTGATAGATAAGATAGGATTACTCTTTATCTATATGTGAAGACATTAAAATATTTCTTTTTATGTTTGTAAGCGCTAAAACTCGTGAATATATAAAAGAATAAATTAACTAAATGAAAAAGGAAAATGATATTTCATCGTCATTGATACGAAAATAACAAAAAAATGATGCACAATGTTACACATCTTTTCTTATTTTCACACTTGTGCGGAAATAGTAAAAAATTATGTAGAAATAACACCATCAATGAAAATCTTATTGATTGTATCCACTTTTTAAAAGATATTTTTTGAATTTTAAATTCATAGTTGAAATTTGGTTATGCATTGATCAATGAACTAAACAGAAAGTTCATTACTTGTGTTTTTAAAATTGCTGTGGTGATATTTGTTTTTCTAATTAGGCTGTGGTGATATTTTATAGACTAATGACCTATTTATGATATTTCCGCATTATTATTGAAGAAATATCTATAATTATGAAAAAAAAATTAATAGGTGTGATAGTAAAACCTCTCATTTTGTATCCATTAAAAAAAGAATTTTAAGAGGCATACACAAGTCTAATTGATGACATAAGAGTCCACTGACTGCTAAAAAATGCAAATCATTTCATGACGAATGAATGTCTTTCTCTGATTTTCTTTAGCAAAAAAAAGTGTTTCTCTGATTTTCACGATGAAGAAAAAATTCACATCAATAACATGTTTTTAAAAAAGTTGATTGATAATTACCAATTTACCATGTATGTTTTTGATCAACACGTATTAGAGGGTAAAATAGGTGGTGGGCCTAGGAACCTTTCAACGGCCATGACTGAGACCCTCAAACGAACAAAAGAATGTCTTGGCACATCAGTCCAATAAAATTCAAGACTTTACGTTTAAATTATCTAACAAATGGTCGGACTATTGGTGCGTAATTTGGATCCTTACGGCTACGACTATTACACTATTACCATCACTTTTTTACGCAGTCAAATCAATGTTTTCTGAATTTTGTAATATGAATAAGAAGACGAAAAAATCATATAAAGGAATTTCAATAGTAAACTAGTAACTTTACAGATTCGGGCTTCTTAGGTAGCCCTTAATCTTTGTTAAAATAGTGATCTTGTGGGAATAACGGAGTAAATATATAATATTTTTGGATCATATAATTTTTTTTTTTTCTTTTAACATGAATGATGGAAAACATAGTGTTCACAAATCTTACACCAAGTAACCAAATAAAAGGCTTACCAAAGTACCAGCCTAAAACAAAAAAGCTAAGAGTTATAAAGATGAATTTCCCAATTGCTGCAAAGGATCCTATGCAAAATGGTGTCTCTGCCTTTAGTCGATTCAGTCTTGCTTTGATAATCTCTTCTAATATCCTTTACAAGTTGCTCTTTCGTTCTAACATTACCATCATAGATTTTGATGGTGCTGGAAATCAGTTGGACTGCTGGCCTGGAGTTCCGATTGGACGAGCTGCAAAACCCAAGAATTTAGTCGGAATTGGCACCGGTGTGGGACCGGCCAATGAACCTCCGATGACTTTGCCATAAGGGTTTTGGGAAGAGAAGCTATGGAAAGCTCTAGAAAATGGAATATTTAGTCGAATGTTGTACTTACCTTTTACTGTAGGCTCAAAGGATCTTTATAGAATTGAATGGTAGCACGTGGCCTTTTAGAAACGTTTAGATCTGAGGACATGTGGTCATCCAAGGGCCCTAGATCCTTTGTGGCCGTCACCCCCTTTTTTAGGCGGGTTGGTTGAAGTTGTTTGTAAAGGCTTCGCCCTTAGAATCGCGCCGACAGTTGTTAGGAGAGGGTTCGACTAGCAGGTCATTATGCAATTGATCTGTTTTGGATAAGAGCTGAGTCAACATTGATTTAACTTAAGGTCAACGCCTGGACGACCGTCCATAGGATGTAGAGATGAAAGATCGTCTAATCACATTACCTTTTGATGACTGTCAATGTTGATCGACTTAATGATTTCTTGGAGATATCTCATTCAGACTCTGCTATTCTTTTCAATCCATATGTGATATACTGTAGTTCACCATGCTACTTTGCATAGAGAAAGCTTTAAAGCTCTTCTCTTTGAGATTCTTAATACCCTAATTGATCAATAACTCCCAGTCATCTGGAACATTAGGAACCAAGCACAAGGCCATGATGAATTTCCATATTCTAGCTGTTAGCCTATTAGTGAAGGGGCATTTGAAGAACAAATGGCCCCTGTCTTCTAATATGTGTCTACATAATTGATAAACATGATCTACTTACTCCCAAACCCTATTGTAAAATTATGTCCTTGGTAGCAAGCCTATTACTTAAGAACCAGTTAGTCAATGAACTCATGCTTAGGAATGGTTTAAGAAAACCAAATCAACTTCCACAATTTTACTTCTTATTGCTTGTTTCTAAGGTGCTCCCCAGTAGCCCCATATGTGAATTGTCCAGAAGCATTTAAAGAACAAAGAATATTGTCACATTCATTAATCTGAATTTGACTTAGCTTACTCTTAATGCCCACTAATCCCTCTGATCTTGCAAGCCTCCGACGTCACTCTTTGTTTTGGATGACACTTCTCACCTTAGCACTAAACGAGTTGTTGCATCATAAATTATTCTATGCCCCTAAATTTTATACAAGACTCCATTTGGATGTCATCTATTATGCCATAGAAAGATGTTACTTTCATCACCAACCTTATGGGATAAGAGACTCCTAGCTTCAGTCCTTAGCTTCAAAAGGTTTTTTCAACCCCAAGAGCATTCTTGAGGAATTTTTATGAAATTAACCAAATGGAAAACTTTCACTCAAAAAAGCAAGAAGGAATTCAAAGTTAATATACAACAAAGCCTCAAACCCTACCAAGAGGGTGGCAAAAATGACATACATCATGGCCCAAAAATCTACTACAATGAGGGCGGGATGTCCATAAGCTCATTCCCTTCAACAGTTCTCCATACATCCATGCCACCCAAAGAGATCCAACTTGTGTGAAGAGATTCCAAATGTGCTTCATCATAACTGTTTTGTTCCAATTCTCAACTCTTTTTAACCCCAAACCCCCTTCTTTTTTAGGAAGTCAAACTTGCTCCCATGACACTTTAGACACCTTCTCTGCCCCATTTAGCTCAATTAGCATCATAATACAATCAACTCATTTAGCTCAATTAGCATCATAATACAATCAAGTAAGTTTCATTTCTAATGATCCCAGTTGATTCATTATAAACATTGGTAAGTGAACTTTTGCATAGGAGAGCAACTATTTTCTTTATTCATGGAACAAAATAAAATAACTATCTTAATTATAAAGCTCAATTTCTTACAACATAATGGGAAAATATACCATTATACAAGTAAATTCAAACCTTTCTATATGAGAACGAATAATTGAACAATTTTGATATCCATTTTTCTTTTCTTTGATAATATATTCTCTATAGAAAATTATTAAATACCTCCAAACATAACGACCTATGATAATTCTCTCATGAAAAATATATAAAACATGGTCGGTGTAATAGAAAATGTGAAGTACACTATCGCACCATTATGTTAAAAAACAATGGTAAGATTTATTTTGTTTGTATGGTATTACTCGTGCAAGAGAGTCAACTTGATGATCACAAAATTGACGTTTTGTTGAAAATAGATATCTTTTAACAATCGATTTTTTATTTTTTTGCTAAGTTAGTAGGTGAAGTTTTGTATCACATGCTATGTTTTTTATAATAGTCATTACCTTACTATTAAGTTATGACACTTGTGAAGCACAAATCTTAACACATCATTCACATGGAGTATTTTATTGTATATACACTCATAATCACTGGTCATGCCCTTTCATTCACATCAAACATTGCACATTTGCTCCATTTAGCATTTTAATGAGATGGCATCATTTACAAAGCTACATTTCATTGCGACGTCTAGATTTTTTTTTTTTTGATTGGTGTGGAAATACAAAAGTGGGTGTGGAAATATAATTTCCTTTTTTATTTTTCATACTTCTTTTTATAAGACGCCTCCTAAATTATTTGAACATTTAGCTTGCAATATATATAGATGGATGAAATTAATGCAAAACTACCATATACCTTATCGGTCAATAATACCTTTCACAACTTTGAATTGGTAAGAATTGTTATTGATTTTCACATAAGCTCACCATTGACACAATATTATTGTCTATCATTCACAACTTATCATTTTAGCTGTTGTGAACAAACTTGTGTATCTAGACTTATTATATTTGCCAATACACTTACCTGCGTATAATTATAGCTTTTAAGGATACATGATTAAAATTAATTGGAAAACCTAACCTATATCTAAAATTTTCCTCTTTATAATAGTTTGAATAAAAAATCTTCGTCATCGCAACAAGTTACTATATTTGGCTAATGTTTAGAAGAAAAAAAAAAAAAAAAAAAAAAAAACTATATGGGCTAATGAAACAAAGCATGATAGGTTGCATAAAGAATACCCGTTATTATAACAAGTTGCTATACTAGCTAATAGAAATAATCCAAACGAACATTAATATCATTAACCAATATTATTAGCTGAGAGAGTTATACATAACAATAATCTTGATCTTTATATAACTATCAAGGAAATTCGGATTTTATTGTTCAAGATTGAGCTACAAATTTTCGGTAACCCTTTTGAATTTTGAAATAAAGGAATGTTATATATAAATACTATTTTTCACAATTGTTATAACTTGGTGTGATTGCATCACACTACACACCTCTTAAATTGTGAATATTAATGTCCAAAATTTTTAAATAATGTGAAAATGTTATGTAAAGATGGTGTGAATTTTCGCTACCCTTATTATTATGCACCAATTAGAGACATGTTAGCGAAGGATTTTGCTCAATGATCTATTTTTTAAAAGTATTTTGCAAAAAAACTATTGAGGAAAATAGTCTTTTGTAACTTTGTTGGAACTCATCTTTACAAGAGAGAAGTTCCAATTGAAACTCAAGTTTCAACTCGAACTCATAAAAAATTGCTAGATACCTCAATAGTTTCCAGATAGTATTTTTTTTTTTGCAAATTAGTATTAAAAATAAAAATTATTAAGAAAAAAATTCCATGTTAGCAATGGTAATATTTGCAAGATTTAAGCCAAAGTAGAGGTGGAAAGTGGAGAAAGAAGTATTAAAATATCATAACAAAGGTGAGAGCATATACACACAAGAAAGTCCAACACCAAACCAAATCTGAGCAGTCCCGTAAATAAGCCCAACTCTCATGTCAATTCCGTACACACAACCAAAGTAAAACCCTCTATTATATACATACCATCATGCATGATGATGATGTATAATATGCATGCACATAACATAACATAAGGTTTTAGGATTGAAGAATAGCATTTGACTTCATTCCTCACAGTGAAAGAGAGAGAGAAAAAAAGAAAGAATGAAGAAAATTCAATCGGATCGAATACAATTTTGACGTCCGCAAGGACTCTCACACAACACACAAACACTCTCTCTCTTTCTAAAAAAAAACTTTCTCTCTCTAAAAATACAGCGAGGTTCAGGGATATCGTGTACTGAAGCAGAGACTGAAGAAGAAGAAGAAGAGATGAAACCCTAGAGGAAGAGCTCTACTCTCTCTCTTTCCTTATTGAGAGTCTGAATTCGAACCCACAACTAATCGGAGCAAAAGATTGTTTTTTTATTATATATATTTATGTAAAAGAAAAAAAGAGAGTTGGGATATTTGTTATTTGTTTTGGGGATAATATTTTGATCAGTGAGATAATTTTGTTTTGCTGGGTATTGAAGAAGACTTTGTCACTGTTCAATTTCCAACTCTGGTGAGTCTTTCCTCTTTAGTCTTTGACTCTGAAACTTTTTTTTTTCTTGAATTGTTTCCTTTTTTGGACTCTGTTTTTTGCTCATTTGAAGTTCTGGATCGTTGATTTGTGGAATATGGGGTTCGATCGAGGCGGGTTTAGTTGTTGTTGTTTGCATTTGTTTTGGTTGTTGCTAGTTTAAGCAGTGGTTGTGTTTTAGTTTGATAAAGTTTCAATTTTGTGTTATCTTTTTTTGTTGGGTGGGTTTGAAGTTTGAAATTTGAGCTGGGAGGGTGTGGGGAACAGGGTTTTTCTTTGAAGGGTTTGTGTTAGTTTTATTGATTTTTTTTTTGTGGGTTTGTGAATTTTGGTGATGTGGGTTTTTTTTTATTTGTAGCTGGTTTGTGGGTGATTTTTTATGTGGGTTTTGGTTGATAGTGTGGGGAAATTGAGATTTGGAATCTGGGTTTTGTGAGTGAATGTCTGATTGTCAATTTTGCTAGTTTTTGTACAATGGTCGAAGCTATAGTAGATCTAAAAACTTTTATATTGTACAGAGATTGATGCGGGAGCGGCTCGGTGATTGCTGGTTTCGCAGAGACAGTACGAAACTAGAATGTTCAGAATTGATACTTGTTCCTTGGTCTTGGCTTTTATTAGTATTCGGCTTGCGTTTGGAAGACCTGAACTTCATTTTCATAGACACAAAGCTAACCCATTTGGATTGGTGCACAATAAGGACTTTGAACCCTATGGCCTTGGATATGGGGGTGAAGTGCTATCTGGTTTGAGTTATTTGTCTGGTTTTTCACTTTTTTGTATAACTGTAGTTTGTTGAATTCATGTTGGTTTAGATAGTTTAGTACTTCAGTGAGTGTTAGTAGATTTTGATTTTTGAAAAAATGATACCATCGGGGTCGCCCACTCCGATTGGTGGTGCCCAGTCCGTTACACCTTCACTCTTGCGATCAAATTCTGGAATTTTGGGAGCTCAAGGAGGTCCCATGCCTTCACAGACAGCTTTTCCTTCGCTTGTGTCACCCCGTAATCAGTATAATAATATGCTTGGAAACATGTCTAATGTGTCGTCTCTTCTTAATCAGTCTTTTGGAAATGGAGGTCCGAATACTGGGCTTTCTGGTCCTGGGAGTAGCCAGCGTGGAGGTATTGATACTGGCGTTGAGTCGGATCCACTTTCTAGAGTTGGCAATGGTATGGGTTTTAATACTTCTTCATCTTCACTTGTAGCTTCAAACATGGTGAATCCTGGTTCATCCGGTCAAGGTCAGGGTCAGCAATTCTCGAACCCTTCTGGTAGCCAGCTAATGCCGGATCAACAGCAGTCCCAGCAGCTTGACTCCCACAATTTCCAACATGGTCAGCAGCCAATGCAACAGTTCTCTGCTCCTCACAGCACCCAGCAGCAGCAGCAGCAATTTCAATCAATTCGAGGAGGCATAGGTGGTGTTGGACCTGTAAAGTTGGAGCCCCAGGTGACAAATGATCAGCACCAACAGCAACAGCAACAGCAGCAGCAGTTGCAGTCATTGCGAAGTTTGCCACCAGTAAAAATGGAACCGCAGCAACTACAGACAATGAGAAGTTTGCCGCCAGTAAAACTGGAACCCCAACTTTCTGATCAATCATTATTTCTGCATCAACAGCAACAACAACAGCAACAACATCAACAACAACAGCAACAACAGCAACAACAACAATTCCTCCACATGTCGAGGCAGTCCTCTCAGCAGGCTGCTGCCCAGATTAATCTTATGCATCAACAAAGACTTTTGCAGTTACAGCAGCACCAGCAACAGCAACTATTAAAGGCAATGCCTCAGCAGCGGAGCCAATTACCGCAGCAGTATCAACAGCCGAATTTGCCTTTGAGACCTCCTGTAAAACCGGTCTATGAACCTGGGACGTGTGCCCGGCGTCTAACACATTACATGTATCACCAACAACATAGACCCGAAGTAAATATTTTCCTGCCATTTATAGTCTTTTGTATGTGTATGGGGTGTGAATGATATGATCTGTAATAAAGCATGAATTTTTATGTAGGACAACAATATCGAATTCTGGAGGAAATTTGTTGCCGAGTACTTTGCTCCCCATGCTAAAAAGAAGTGGTGTGTTTCTATGTATGGAAGTGGCAGACAAACAACTGGAGTTTTTCCTCAGGTCTGCTGCTAATGAGATTAAATTATTGCAAATCTACTAGAGATCATCTTAGTTGGTATTTTGTATTTATGTATATATTCATTAATATTTAACGTCATCTTCATCCTATTTTGAAGTAAACCATCTCAATGCATTGCTCTCAAAATGATAGTAGCCCTTGGATTTCTGTGAATACATCTTCATTGGGATTCCTAACAATCCCAAGCAGTTGCAAATGATAACGATCAATCTTGTAAATTTTGCAGGATGTATGGCACTGTGAAATATGCAATCGCAAGCCTGGCCGTGGTTTCGGTATGTTTCTTTGTTACTTTTTTCCAAGTTTGTTGTTTTTGCATCTTGTTGTAGTCCATGGTGTCCCCTTTTAAATCTGTGTCATGCTACTGGTTCCTTAGCATCTTTGCTGTTCTGCTGAATATTAATGTTAAGTAGTTAAGTACTTTTGCTATATGTAAATGTTGTATGGGTTAAGTTTACTATGTGTCTAACTAGCATCTGAATTCTGTTTACTGTGCTTTTTCCAGAAGCAACTGTTGAGGTTCTTCCCCGACTTTTCAAAATCAAGTATGAAAGTGGTACTTTGGAAGAACTTCTTTATGTTGATATGCCTCGTGAATATCAGAATTCATCTGGTCAGATTGTCCTGGACTATGCAAAAGCAATACAGGAAAGTGTTTTTGAGCAACTTCGTGTTGTTCGTGACGGTCAACTTCGGATAGTTTTCTCTCCAG
This sequence comes from Fagus sylvatica, assembly GCA_907173295.1. Classification (NCBI taxonomy): domain Eukaryota; kingdom Viridiplantae; phylum Streptophyta; class Magnoliopsida; order Fagales; family Fagaceae; genus Fagus; species Fagus sylvatica. The sequence goes on from OU015763.1 coordinate 27,005,550, forward strand.
ACCTAAAGGTTGTGCAGAAAATAAATGGCTTCTCTACTTTTAATGTCTTTTAAGGCGGAATTCATTGACATTCTGTCTTGTTCTTCATTCTTAATACCAGATATGCTCTTGGGAATTTTGTGCTCGGCGTCATGAAGAGCTTATCCCTCGAAGATTGTTGATACCTCAGGTAAATGATGAAAATTTTCACCTTATAGCAAGAGAAGCTCCTTGTTTTATTGTTGATTCCTGCAAAATATGTTGTCCATTCCTGCCATCGGCCCTGCTGGGAGCAACCAAGTTAACTGGCTGATTGTGTCTATATCATTTGTTAAGTGTCAACTAGATTTATTTATTTATTTATTTAGTATTCAAAGGTGACAATTTCTTTTCCTGTAAATAAAGTATTCATACAAGGAGGTTAAATTGTTTATAAATTGCCTTATTGCTAGTGCGCTTGTTACTTCCTTGAGGAGATCTAGTTTTATTTATTTTATTTATTTTTTTATAAGAAACAGAATAAGCATTGGATTTATATAGGATATCAGTATTTTCAGTGCTATGATAATGACTTTTTTTATAATTGTCTGCATGTTTTCCTTTCCCTTATTTTTGCCTATTATGGTATGAATTAGACAACTATGATCCATTAAGCTTGAAGGGGTGAAATTTTATGAATATTCTTTATTTTTCGCTCTTTTTTGCATGATTGATCTGGAACCATCCTAGGGCATAATACATACCAAGTGAAATGGATTTAATCTGTTTTTCTGCGTCATTTGGAGTGAGTGAACTCCATTTTAGTTTGGTATTTGTGTTAACTTTGTGCTTCAGTGTAACATGAAGATGGTCAAGAAGATTTCTATTTAAGCATGTCAATAAATCTGGAAACAAATTGGACTGGACTTGGAAGTACTACGAATCCTATAAGGGTTCTTCCAGAACATCATGACTCCTAATTTATTACGGCTTTACCAGAACAAATGCAGATCAACAGAGCCAAGTTTCCTTTAAGTAAAAGGGGGTCATACTTCAACTTTATATTTATACAAATACTTTTGAATCATATCATGGATGTCTAAACTGGATACCTGTTTACCATTGATTAAAATGATATACACAGGATGTATATGATTTTTGGATTCAATGTCCCTCATAGCTTGGTCAGTCGGTTTTGGATTACCATTAGAGTCTTTATCATTACAGGTTCTGTGGTCCAGTTACTTTTCCATAGTATGTCCAAAGGACCCCTTAATTGTCAAATTATTGCTGTCAAAGTATCAGATGTCATAATGTATGTGGGAGCATTAAGTACTTTTGCCACTGTTAGATATTGTGCGTATTTGACGGTTGTAATTTGTGCTGCACAGGTTAGTCAGCTTGGAGCTGCGGCCCAAAAATACCAGGCTGCTACGCAAAATGCATCATCCAATTTATCTGTTCCAGAGTTGCAAAATAATTGTAATATGTAAGTCTTTGATCATATGTTTTCTTGTTTGTGTGCTATCTCTGAGTGTTTTTCCGGTGCTTTATTTTTGTCTGGAACTGAAATATGGCGGTTCAATTAGTTCCTTTTCAAAATAAAAAAACAGCAACATTTTATTGGTTCTTTATTTCTGTATATGCCATGTGTTTCTTTCTTCACTTGTGCTCTGTTTACTCATCCATGTTGAGATTGATAATGATGAAGTTGTTGTCATCTCTGCTCACTTGACCAATGGTTGTTCCTAGGGAAAGTATCTGTTTTTGACTGTTCCTGTTGATGCATACTGCAAGCATCCATGATTTTCATGAATTTGAGATTGCACAAGTAATTTATGAAGTTTGGCAGCGTATAGAAGTTAAAACCGAAGGTTGTTTTTTTGAACTTTCCTGAGTATCTGGAAAAGACACTGGACGTTTGATTCTCAAATTTGCTTCGTTTGACGTATGGATTCTATTCTCAAATAATTCATTAGGCAAGGCTGTGAGACAGCCTAAGACTAATATATTTTATTGCAACTAGTTGGTGCTTAGATCCTCCGCTGACCAGGTAATTATGGGTGTATCTATGTGTGAATTGTTGCTGTGACTCTGTTTTTTGATTGAGTTGCCTTGGCCTTAATCTATGTTGTATGATGTGTGTAAATTGTATAATCATTGAGGCCTTAAATTAATTCTTTTATCTGTAATTTTTCTCTAGGTTTGTAGCGTCAGCTCGACAATTAGCAAAAGCCTTGGAAGTGCCATTGGTAAATGACTTGGGATATACCAAGAGATATGTGCGTTGCCTTCAGGTAATGTCCCTTTTTTGTTAATGGGCTATGTAGTATTGTGGCTCCTATGTTATTCCCTAAGTATTAAAAAGTTGAATGCTGTGGGTGTTCACTGCATTTAAAAGTGGCAGAGCATCTTACCACAACAAAAAAAAAAAGGTCAGTTTAGGAGTTTGGGGATATATGCTCACCGCAACTTTAATCTAGGGAACAGCATTTGTTTTTTTGCTTTTGAGTAATGTTGTATTTGGAGTGTCATGGTTTCTATGTAGAATAATGTTCATATTACTGAGACATATTTTTGTCTGCCTTTCTTATCTCAAATTGGGCATGTAATGTTATCTTCTTCCTGTAGTACAGTATTTATTTATTTATTTATTTTTGGGGGGAGGGGTGGGATAAATGAGGCTTTTCTCTATTTAGCACTATATGATGACCTATATTGATGAAATTTGTGTGCGGTTTGATTGACCACCTAGTTTTTTCTCTCATTCTTGGCCGTGCAGATATCGGAAGTGGTTAATAGTATGAAAGACTTGATTGATTACAGTCGAGAAACAAATACGGGACCCATGGGTAAGTTTGATGTGAATTTTCTTTCATTAAAATTTTACATTTACATATATAACCACATTTGTGGTATTCTTTCATGGTTATATTGCTGTATAACGTTGTTAATGAGATTTTGTGAGGTGAATAGCAAGTCAATATTGTAAAATTGATTTGTTGTAGAAATTAAGGGAAGTTGATTTTCTAGTTTTTATGCAATAGAAGACTTTAGTGAGAGTTTCTTTTTAGTCTAGTCCCGATATTCACCCCCCTCCCCACCCCCCCCCAAAAAAAAAAAAAAAAAGAAAAGAAAAGGAAAAAGGTACCCAAGCGTGTTTATTCTTTGTTTGGACTGCGGCATGGGGAAGGATTCTGACCCATGATAAACTTATTAAGAGAGGGTTTACGTTGGTTGGTTGGTTGGTTGGTGTTGTCTGTTTTGGTGTAGTGGGGAAACCATGGCTCACCTGTTGTTGCATTGCGATGTTGCGCATGGGTTATGGAGTAGAGCTCTTGGTGCCTTTGGGGTTCAGTGGCTGATACCTGCTACAATCGCTGACCTTTTGTTTGGGTGGTGGAATTGGTTGGGGAAGCATTCTTTCGACATTTGGAACATTATTCCTTTGTGTCTAATGTGGATCTTGTGGCGGGAGCGTAATCGGCGCATGTTTGAGGACAAGGAGAGGTCCACAGATGGGTTGGCTACTACTTTCTTTAGAACCCTTTTTGAGTGGTCTTGGGTGTGGGGTCTTATACTTTGCATTTCTCGTTGATTTTATTCCTTCTCTTTTCATATTACTATATAAATCTTTTGTACTTCTTGGTTTTTTTATGTTTACCATTGTGAAATTGACCTTTTTCAATAAAATACCATTACTTAAAAAAAAGGAAAGAGAAATGTATTAGTGGTCCAAAATTTTATGCTGTTAATAACTTCATAACAAAATGGTTAATTGTTAATGTTTAAACCATCAGCGTATGTTTGCATGTCATGTTGCTCAGTTTATTTATGCATCATTTGTTTTTGTTATATGGTCTAGATTGTGTGTTTTTTTTGGGGATCATATGTATCCTGTTAATTGTGTTTTCATGGCATTTGGAGGACATTAAGAACTCATCATTTGTATTAAAATTTACTTATCAACTTCCTGTGTACTTGGGTTGCGATGTTTCTCATATCAATAAAAAAAAATTTAGGTTTAATTACACTTTTGGTCCTCAATGTTTGCCCTATGTGTCAAAATGGTTCTCAACGTTTTAAACGTATCATTTTAGTCCTTGCCGTCAAGTTGGTGGTGGAAAAAGATGATGTGGCAAATGAAACTATTAATAATGACAAAATGATGACGTGGATGCCATATTGGATTTTTTTTTATAAAAAAAATTCCGGATCTGTAAATCAAAACAGGGGATTTATTTCGTACGGTAATCCCTAACCCCCTCACGCACCACCACGCACAAAGAAAAATCTGGAAGGAATTTATGGGCGGGGTGTGCTCTCTTCACATCTCTGTTCAATCTGCACAGATGAAGTAGAGATGGAATCTCATATTTTGTGTCTGTGTTCTTTCACTCAAAAGGTGTGGGATTATTTCCCGGGCCATCAGCTGCTGCAAGTCCCACCTAACAGTCCTTTTAATCTTCTTCACTCTACTGTAGATGTTGTGGCGGAATTGGAATGAATTTTGGGTGAATGGGTCATATCCTGTTCCAATTCAATTGTTTAACAGATTTGTCAAGTACGCCCAGGAATACCTTGCGGTGATGGCTTCTCAGTCAAAGGTGAAGACTGGCTTGGGCTTGGGGGCATGGTCAAATTTTTTATTTTTATTTTATTTTTATAATCTGACTTGGCATCCATGTCTTCATTTTGTCATTATTTTAATAGTTCCATTAGCTACGTTAGCTTTTTCCATCCACCACATAATGGCAAAGACTAAAATGTCACCGTGATAAAAGTCCTGGACTAAAATGACATGTTTAAAACATTGAGGACCATTTTGACACACAGAGCAAACGTGTTTCCCCAAGGATCAAAAGTCTAATTAAACTAAAATTTTACTTATATAAACAAATATGTTCTTATAAAATCATATGTATTAAGATGTCATCTAAAAAATTATAGTGTTAACAGAAACCAAAGTAGCGCTAAGCTTGCTTTTGAAAAAAAAAAAAAAAACTAAAACTACTGAACTTTTAATAGAGGTCTATGTGAAGGATTGTTGTTCCTCATTCTACTTAAGTACTTGGGATAATGGGGAAAGAATTTTTTATTTTTATTTTTTGGGACGAGATTAAATGCGTTGCATTGTATGATGCTACATGCATCAAGATTGAATAAAACGCTATAAAGTCTTTAAGAAGACTCAAGCAACAATGTTTTGAGAGGTCTAGAAAGAATGGAGACCTTCAAATGCGAATGATTTGTGTGTTATAGCTAATGTGTAATGTAACTTGTTAGAGATTTTGAATATAAAACTTAATAAAGAACTTTTCTTAGATGCTTATTTGCCTCCTGTCCATGAATCAAGAGTATAGTGCGACCTTTGGTTTGTTATTGGTGTCTTTTTGAGGTCTTCTCAACGCATATCTATGATCAATGCATTTGGGCAGTTGAGGATGGCTACATTGAATAGATTTGTAACATATATACTTATTAAAAAAAAAAAAAAAAAAGTTGAGTAGTGCTTGTATGTGTTTTGGGCAGTGGAGGATGGTTACATTGAATAGATTTGTAACATATGTGCTTATCAAAAAAAAAAAAATAGAGTAGATTCATAAGCACCATTAACCATTTGAAAATTTGGAAAGCCAATAACACTATTTTGGACCTCCTCCTTTGCCTAGAGGCTGAATATTTGGGCTTTGAAGATATCCTTCTGGTGGTAGTGTAATTGTCAGTAATTGGAGAAATGACTGGTCAAAGTTGTCTAATCTTTCAAGAGAAGAAGAGGATTTTTTTCATGATAAGTATTGTGGTCCTTGTATCCTACCCACAGGGTATCTTGGACGTTCTTGCAAAACAAGGCACTTTGGATTGATCAAGTGGACACGCCATCATAGATTTTCTTTTTTTTTTTAATAGGTATCTCAATGCTATTTGGCATAATAATGTGCCCAAACTTGTTTCTTTAAAGCTTTTAAAGGATGTTGCTCCTGGGCATGAGCATAAATTGCTTAGCTCGTTAGGGGAATGCTCCTGGACCGACAACTGGTTTTGGCAGGTTGGATTAGTTGCTTGTAAGTTTTACTGCCTATAGGCAAGTCCAAATAACACTCTTCTCTCCGTAAGGAAGGTTTTTTTTTTTTTGTGTGAAAATATTAGATCTGCAAATAGTTGTTTATGATTTCTCATTAAGGTAGTCTAATTGGAAATGTGAAAAACAAGGGTTTATGTAAGGTGAATGTGAAGCAAACCTATGGTGGCAGTTTTCAACACATGTATGTTGATAAGTAATAAATTTCATTAAGATAGCAGTAACAGTATTCAACATTTAAGGATCTGATTCTGACAAATGAAGAGCTGCTCCACCCTAAACTATTTTGCTGACAGTTTTCCGGTGGAAAATGGATGTTTTCTCCGTGTATTTGCATGTGAAAAGAGCTGCAAAATCTCTTTGGTTGATATTTGAAATAATTTGCAAGTGCATTGGTATTCCTATTCCCTCAGATTTATTTGTGCTTGTGATTTTTGCATGTGAGCTTGCATCATAACTCTACTCTGGATATCAAATGCTAAAGGATAACTCTTTTTGTTTTTTTTTCAGAGAGTTTGACCAAGTTTCCTAGGAGGACAAGTACTTCATCTGGGTTTCATGGTCACTCTCAACAGCCAGAGGAACAGCTACAACAGCAGCAATCAATGGCCCAGAACTCAAACAGTGATCCAAGCTCTATCCAGGCCAGTGCTATGCCACTTGCTGTTAGCAATGGTGTGCCTAGTGTAAATAATTCCCTCAACACAGCATCCACATCAACCTCAGCAAGCACCATTGTTGGGCTTCTACATCAAAACTCCATGAACTCCAGACAGCAAAATTCTATGAACAATGCAAGCAGTCCATATGGAGGAAGTTCTGTTCAGATTCCTTCCCCCGGTTCATCCAGTACTATTCCGCAGGCACAACCCAACCCTTCCCCATTCCAATCACCAAACACCCTCCTCGTCTAACAATCCCCCACAAACATCTCACAGTGCCTTGACAGCCACCAATCACATGAGTACCTCGAATTCATCTATGTCCTTGCAACAGCCAGTTCTTTCCAGTGAGGCTGACCCTAGTGATTCGCAGAGCTCTGTCCAGAAAATCTTGCAAGATATGTTGATGTCCAACCAACATAATGGCCCAGGTGGTATGGTTGGTGTTGGTTCTCTGGGGAATGACGTGAAAAATGTTAATGGGATGTTGCCAACAAACAACAACACAGGTCTCAATGGTGGCAACTGCTTTGTGGGGAATGGGACAGTCAACAGTAATTCAGGTATTGGGGGTGCTGGATTTGGCACCATGGGTGGTGGACTTGGTCAGTCTGCCATGGTTAATGGAATCAGAGCGGCAATGGGAAATAACTCCATTATGAATGGAAGGATAGGAATGGCATCAATGGCTCGAGATCAAAGTATGAATCATCAACAACAGGATTTGGGAAACCAGCTGCTTAGTGGGTTGGGAGCAGGGTTGGGAGCAGTTAACGGCTTTAATAATCTTCAGTTTGATTGGAAACCATCCCCATGAAAGGCTCTATTGATCACACCCATGTTCAAGTTCTTAATTCTAGCTGCTTGTGCAGCATGAGAAATGGCAGAATTGCCTGCGGCCCTGCGAAGATGTATACGGTGAAATTGTTACAGGGCTATGCTCCCACTTTGTACTAATCTGTTATTTATATATAGAAAGGAAAATTTGGTGGCTGGTGGTGGCTGGTTGTGTGGCTAAAGGGGCTAATTTGCTGTGATTTATAATGTACGTTTATATATATAAATATTTTTTGTTCTAATTTTTATATTTTCTTTACATATATTATTATCCTTTTTTATTTCCTTCTCATTTTTCCTTTTCTGGACGAGGTTTATTTTGGATTTGCGCATGACAAAATAGATAATCTAGCAAGCAGACGCTAACAAGTAACAATAACAATAACAAAGCATTCAATCAGAAATTAAGGCAAGGAATGAGAGGAGAAGAGGTGATGCATTAGCAAACTGAATCAGCTGTACCTATTGCTGTAGCAGCTATTTTATTTTATTTATTTTTTTATCTTTTATTGTTGACCCTCCCAACTCTCAAGCAACAAAACCTGTGCAACCCTTTAGGTGCCTGATTTGAAGCTCTCTATGGATAAAGATGGTTATCAAATTTGCTTTGGTTGCCCAATTAGAGCTATTAGACAAGTGGGTGGCAGACATAATTAGGCTTACTTCTATATTCTGAAATTAGGACTATCTTGTTGTCATTGGATTAGTAGAGGGTTGAAGAACCAATAATGAAAAACAGTTCAATTGCTATGTTACCAAATAACTCCAGAGAAATTTCAAGGCCAATCCAGGGACTGAGAGATTAAAGTCATTCTTCAACACATTGAGATAAAAGAGCATGAATAAGTACTCTCGATATCTAGCATCACTTATGCTTTGGGAAAATGCAAGGATACATAATTAGAGTTTCTGGAAGAGAATGAGAAATTGATGGAATTCTTGAATGCAGGAATGTTATTTAACATAACATGTACCAAATGAAGGAGATAATGAGTATGATGTTAACATTTACGTATGAAAATGGTCCTGAATACTGGAATAGTGCCTTTTGAATCAATAATAACTTCATTGACACAACATCAGTGTCCTTATGCCAAAAGGTAATGTTTCTCATTTCTCTCTTCAAGCCTCAACCCTCAACATATTTCTCAACAGTAGCAGATAAGGTGGACTTAGGTACTGCACCAATTACACTCTCTTTCTTCTCTCCATTCTTGAAAAACAGCACGGTTGGAATGCTCCTGATTCCATACTGAGTGGCAATGTTGGGGCAGTCATCAGTGTTGAGCTTGAAGCACAGAATCTTTCCTGCATATTCTTTAGCTAGTTCCTCAATCACAGGTGCAATCATCCTACATGGTCCACACCATGGTGCCCAAAACTCCACCAGAACTGGGTTTTCACTTGCAATCACAAGGTTATTCCAGTTTGAATCTGTCACCACTTGAACTGCAGATTTCAACCATTGACATAAATTAGGGTTGAGCAACTTTGAGAAGAAAAAAAATCACAAAACTCAAACTACTTTCTGTTGTCTTTATCAGCGTTTACCATTTTAGAATAATTTGGTATCCGTTTAAATTCACAATTTTCTATGAGCTTAAACTTTTGGGACAATTGGTAATTTATTATTATGTTATTAGAACTGGTAAAACTAATTTTGAACTTGTCTCCACCCTACTTACCATAAATTAAAAATCCCACCAATTATGGGATCTGGAAGGCAGTAGTAATACTATCCAACTAAATGTTTTTTCCTTAAAAAAATTTAATAGAAAAATCGAATGAAGTAATTATAATTTATAAGAAGTTTAGCCAAGCTAGAAAAGATAAAATATAACAAGACCAAAACAACAACAACAACATCTGGAACATCTCCAAGAGCTTGGGACTTAGGCTTATGAGTTTCAATCATATATCTCCTCCTTTTAACTACTAAAGCATAAATACATATAGTCTTCTCTTATGTAGTTTCTTCAAGCCTTCAACACAGACCCTTCGGTTGTTTGTTAGACTGAGATGAAAATAGAAACATGTTACAAATTTAGCTCTGCTTCTGCTACCATTTTTTCATCAATTGCAGAGATATATAAATATTTAGACACCATAAACAAAAGGGGTTGTAATTTTACTAGCCACCGTACGATCTCACAAAAAATCAATCATTTTATCGAGTGAGTAGTGAGTAGCTAACCTTCATCCACAGCTTCACGAGCTTTGCAGACAATGCTTGATTTTCTGGGGTTGACACTGATTGAATGAGGGTATGATGATATTGATAAAGAGGATGTTAGTAATGATTTCTTCAATACATTACATGTTGGCAAATGAAGCCTTTCCTTTGAAGAAAATGGATGATAACATTGTGGAGCTGCAGCTCTAGTAGTACACACTGTGCTCACTTGAAAGCAGTTTTTCAAGGCCATGTTCTTTTTTTCTCAAACAGTTGAGTATGTTTTTTTTTTTTGTGATTTTTTAAGAGATTGTATTCTTTTTTGTCTATTGGGCACAAGATTCTTTTTATTTTATTCTTTTAGATTTTATATTTTTGAGATTTTCTTTAAAAATTTGTAAGTGGATATTATGACAAGATTCTAAGGTGCTAAGAGTGCTCAAATTCGTGTGGATAGCATTCATGTACTGCACTCTCAATTTGTGCCACTCAAAGGTTTATGATACTCTCAAATTTTGTGGAAAAGTCCAAATCACCCAGTTTTCAGGATTTATTGGCATGTTTTTGGTGGACCATAAAATTCTCATCCTTTTGGCAGCTTTGGCTCCTTACTTTTCTAGCCAAAGGCAATTCATGATTAGTAATGCTGGGCTTCACCAAAATTTCAATTCAAAAATGATATATGGGGAATCACTAGCTATATATATTTATTTCTGATCCAATTTGGCATGAGTAATTCTATTGTTTTCACAAGAATTATTGTCAAATCAATTTGTCAGATTCAAAAAAGAAGATTTTTCTATAGAAAAGTTTTTTCTTCTAGGATTTGGCACTGGTTAGACAATACAATCTTTTTTAATCACTCTATTATTCTTTTTTCATGACCCATTATAATTACAAAGTCGTTCTTAGACAGTTCATGAGAGAGATCTTTCCCATCAACTCGAGATCAAATAGCCCATTTTTGGCATATATTTTCTAAACCCAAATTCATTTTAAAATGCAAACTCTTAAACATAATATCCGGGTCTAATCGACCCTGGACTATAAACTGATGGTTGACAGTCATATTAAGTAGACCAAAATACAATTTTGGTCGTATATTTTAAGTTCATTCCTGCATTATTATTATTTTTCAATTCAATCTTTGAAATTTTACAAATGACTATGAGTCAATGTTACTCATATTCTGCCTCACCGTCAGTATGGAATGACGATTGCTTAAAAGATAAAACAGTATGGAATGACGATTGCTTAAAAGATAAAACTTTTCTTTTTTGTTTTTTGGTATGCTTTTCTTTATAATGTTGATATTGCACGTTATGTTGGTATCACAAAATCAAAGTTTATGGGCCACAGATATTTTCTATTTTATTCTGTCCTTTAAAAAAAAATTAAATTCACGTGTTGATACTTTTTTTTTTGAAGACTAGCGTATAACTTAATTTATCACCTGTGCATTATAAAGGCATGTATTGATGTAAAAAAAAAGAAAAAAAGAAAAAAAAAAAAAGTGTGCCACTTAGCATATGCCATTTGCATAGTGACCTTAGAACAAGGTAAGAGTAACATTGAATTTTTTATTTTTTATATTTTAAGTTCAAAAACTAAATTAAAATAATTGATATTCTCATAACAAAATTGAAAATTTGAACCAAAATCGTAATTTGACCATGCAGAACCAAAGCCACTGGCCAAAGTTGCTTTCTACGGATAACCTTTTTGCTTTATCACATCCCCAGCATATGGGTATGAATTAACATCAATCAACTATTAGTCCCATTCTGTATTTATCAAGACTTCAAGAGGGGTGTCTTCTAGTGGATGGAAATTACTTACATATTTTTTTTTATACCGGAAAATGAATAAAAACCCTCAAGGTGCTTGTAAGTTGAGACCCATTCGATTTTGAAAGTTGTATAGTTGCACATCTCCAGTTTGTGGGCTTCATTCTAGGTGGTCATTTCATGATCAAGCTGAATCCGTGGCCCATTACTCTTGCTAGAAATTGGGTTGTGTAATTCTTTAACAGACTTGTTTTGATTGCTTCCATTCCATTGCTTTTCAACAGTTCAGTGCCAACACAGTCCGAAACATGTTGGAAATAGCCAAACGGCCCACCGGATGAATTATGATGCACCAAAAATATCATGGTGCATCATAGTTTTGCAACTAGTACCACCAAAATGTATGACGTGCACCCAAATGAAATGGGCCAAATCCTTCTTCAGTATGAAATAGATATCTGTCAGGGCCCAAGCTTGAACCAACACGCAATGATGAGCAAAACATGTATTGTGTTCATTACTAGAGAGATCATCTCTGATCTCCTATTTATTATATTGTGTTCCACTAGGTAGCTGCAATATATAAAATTGCATACAGCAAAAGCTTTCCTGAAATCCCTTGTCACCTTTCAGAGAATGCAGATAATTTCCTTAAACTTTGCTTGCAGAGGGACCCCCTCGGCACGTCCTACAGCTGCACAACTACTACATCACCCCTTGTCCAAGATCAAGCAACAAGAAAAGTTATGAACTTTGACATAATATTTAATGTCATGAATGTACTAGCTAAGATGGTGTGCAATATGAAGAGGAAGGTGAATGGATGCAAGACTTTTGAAGTTTGATTTTGTATAGACTTTATGTACAAAGAACTGTCCAGAAGCAACTATGTTCTATGTTCTATGCATATGATGGAAGTTGGCTGTTCTGAGGGTTTGGCACTAGCGGAAATTCTAGATTTCTGCATTTTCCCATCATGGTTAAATGTTCAAGACCAACTTTTGCCAACTCTGCGAGAATTTCACACTGCCAAGTTGGATATCCTTGCCTGCCCCTTAATCATCCTATTGTCCCCTATGAAAGTATGGCACCTCCTTTGCCCATAAAATAATGGTGATTGGGTAAATGAGCTTAACAACAGGAGCAGAATCAAAAACAGTTTCATTACAAAATTAATCATGTGTGTGTACAAAAATCTGTTGTCATGCACTGACTCAACACACTTCACACACAGAAACATGCTCCAGAGAGCGTAAATTTGAATCCTTGTGCACAATGACTATGCAATCATCGTTTTCTTTAGAGGAATTATACAAAACAGCACAAACACCTTTTGCTACCATATTAAATGCAGTTTGTCGTACCAAAATTGGCCTAAAATAAGTACTACATAGGTTCATGTAATCTATATTTGGACATTGATCAACCTTGCACAAGCGCTCAAATCATAAGGACCATCCTAAAATGAATAGTCCTTTAAATTTGACTTTAGGTCCCACACTTCCATGTCAGCCATGCACTCTTCTTCAGTAAGGGGAGGGAGTTGCCTGGTCTTGCGTTTTACGTTATGCTTGTGCCAATCACTCTTAAAGTGATCCCTGAACTCGTTGGCATCCCCCACAAGTACCTGGCATGTGCTACACTTATTTTGCTTTCCCTCCGCCTTGACATTCTCATTTCCGCCAGAGATAGTAGTCTGCTTTTGTAATTTTTCACTCAGTTGGGACACAGAGTCAGCAGGTTCCATGGGTAGGCGTGATGGGCCTGCTGGCACATCCTCATAATCATCATAATGATCCACATGGGTGTCCTCCTCCACATGCACAGAGTATGCAAGAACTTCAAACCTTCCCTGCAAACTGCTTACAAATTCACTACAGTCCCGATAAAAACCAGGATCCATTTCAAAAACCTGCACAACATTGAAACAAACATAGAATCCGTAAGTAAACAGAGTTACTTCATTTCAGAAATCTGCATACCAACAAATAAACTGCTAGAAAGAGATTAATGATCATATATATGTGTACTAGACTCCAGTAAGCTAACTGGCATCCTGGAAGTGTACCAACTGATATTATATTGTACTTAAGAAAAGAAAAAAAAAATTTCACCCAACAATATATATATATATATATATCTTTTTTCTGTAAAGTGAAATTTTCATCCAACAATGCAAAAACAGGAAAATTAAAATTTGACAATTATAAAATTATTTTTTGTTTTCTACATTAAACAGAAAATGTAAAGGACTTGAGATGCATCTTCTTTTTTTATTTTATTTTTTTATCATTAAGGACTTGAGATTGAATTGCAATTTGTTGGGAGAGTTTAAAACCCAAGTAACATTGCTGCTTTCTGTTGGTTAATTGCAGATCACTTGGGCCTATGAAGGTGATATTATTAGGGAATCTTTCTAAAAGAAGAGACCACTGGACTCGTCTTTAGGCGCAACTGACCCCACTCACCAAAACTAGTTGCTGGGAAATCCAGGGGCATAAGGGCTAAGCTGCCCAGAAGCACACCTATTAAGGCGATATTTGATTATTAGGTCTATGGTATAAAATAAAACCCAATAAACTTCACTAGCTAAATTGGGTGATCATGCAAAAAACACTACACAAATTTAATCATAAAAAACCAAAAGTAAAAATCAGAAACAACACTCAGTCTTTCAAATTGGTCTCTAATCCACTATATCACAAGTTTCACACTCCTACTACTCATGAAATCATTTCAATCCAATTTAATTCTCCTCATTATCTCCACTTAAAAACAACTAAATTAAAGCACCAGGAGACTTACAACATATGGATGACTTCCGGAATCATCTTTGGAGACAATGCTAGCATTCCAAACACTCAGCTTTTCCAAAAGAGACGAAAAATCCTTTTCCGGAGCCCCAATTCTTAATCTCATCGGCGACCGTTTTATCGGAAAGTGCTTCTGAAGCTCATGAATAACTTCCAACGCCTATATAAAATACATCATTAGCTCAAACACCTCATTTCATAAAACCACATACTCATCAAAACAAAATCATATTACCTGCTTCTTCGAATTACTATGCGGATCAACAGGCGAAATGAATTTCACGCATAAGCCGCTCGATCATTCCGATGGTGTAAGGACGTTGCGTCTCGGAATTGAACGTTTTCTGCATAACGATTGTGGCGATATCGCGAAATTGATTGGACAATTGCGATTCTCGCTCCTTCCCAGCCACTTGAAGCTCTCCTTTATCCAAAATCTGGTCCCTCAACAATACAAATGAAAGTAAGTAAGGGTTTTACATAACGTAGTGAAAAATAAAATATATGTGACTGACCTCTAAGCATATTTTGGTTTGATCATCGGTGCCGAAAGCTTGAAGCAATTCTTTAGACTTGGCGAGAACTCCTTTTGAGACGTTTGAATAAACAGTGTGTGATTGTAAAACTTCGTCCAAATCTTTCTCTCTGTTTGAATTTTTGAAAGATATGAATGAATGTGAAGAAATGAAAAAGGAAAAAGAAATAGGGTTGAGAGAGAGAGACGTACACGGAGGAGCGCCAAGAGAGGACTTTGTTCTTGTAGCAAGCGATCTCGAAGCGATTGCCGTGTTTCTTGAGGCGGACTACGGCTACGTTGGTGAGTCTCTTTTGACCTATCGGCTGCACCAGTGATCGGGACATTTTTTTTTTGCTCTCACTCTCTAGAAATGAAAATGAAGATGGAACCGTTTTCTTTTGGTTTTGGGTAACCCCTAATTTATAACAAAACTTGCGGGTGAATTACCAAATGGCCCTAGTTAATTGCAAATACCGGATGGAGCTGACGGACTCGGGGCCTCGGGGGTGATTGTGGAGGCCAAGAATCTGGAGATGCTGGGGTTGGCGTGGTGTGTAAGTGGGTTATGGGTGCAGAAACGGAGTACTATTAGGTCCCTTTGCTTCAAATGGTGCCTACGTGTCAATCATTTCGGGGTGGGACTTGGGAGTGGGCATTTTGATTTGTTTGATAGGAGATATTTAGTAATTTAAAGGTTTGCAAGCGAACGAGGATAAGGTTTGGCTACAAATTTTATAGTCTGTTTGTTATAATCTATTACGTGACAGTTTATAAGATTATTTATATGTATTATTTAAAGAAGTCACATGACTCATTAAATAGGTCATGTGACTAAAATACACGTGAATCAAACTTATAGTATGTTTGTTACAATCCACTACGTGGTAATTTATAAGACTATTTATATATATTATTTAAAGAAATCACATGACTCATTAAATAGGTCATGTGATTAAAATACACGTGAATCATCTTATTAATTGCCACGTAGTAGGTTGTAGTAAACTGGCAACAAACCAGTTTGTAGCCAAATTCTGTCCAAGGAGTAATTCATCGGATTGTGATGTAATTTGCTAGCTTTGGTTTCTTTTTCTTTTTTTCCTAATCAATTTGATAGCTTTGTTGGAGCATTTTCACCCGGCAAGCTAAAGCAACGTTTTAGGTCAAATAGCTATTCCTGTAACTAAAAAACTCACAAAAAAGCCTCCCATATGATCTTTCATTTTTGGTAAAAAAAAATAAAAAATACAATCATACTACAGTACTCAATATTGTTATCAAGTACAGTTCATGAGAGGTAAATACTTTTTGCTTGTTTTTTCATTCTCTCCCCTCTCAGACATCTCTCTCTCTCTCTCTCTCTCTCTCTCCATGGGAGTTCTCTCTCTCTCTCTCTCTCTCTCTCTCTCTCTCTCTCTCTCTCTCTCTCTCTCTCTCTCTCTCTCTCTCTCTCTCTCTCTCCATGGGAGTTGTGAAATTAAT
Source organism: Fagus sylvatica (assembly GCA_907173295.1). NCBI lineage: Eukaryota > Viridiplantae > Streptophyta > Magnoliopsida > Fagales > Fagaceae > Fagus > Fagus sylvatica. The sequence goes on from OU015763.1 coordinate 27,021,861, forward strand.
AAACAAAATTGCACTCAAGACCATCCCTTCCACTTCCCAGATCGAAATCAAGGGCGTCCTCGAGTCCCTCTACGGCTTCGATGTCGATAAGGTTAGCACACTCAACATGGAAGGCAAGAAGAAGAAAAGCAGAGGCTAATTGATCGTGAAACCGGATTACAAAAAGGCATGGTGAGTGTGCAAGATTGATTTTGTGTGCTTGTGACAGTGGAGGGTATGAGTTTGATTCACTGTATTTTTGGTGTTTAGGTGTGGGGTTCACTGTAAATCTGTAATTTTGGTGGTTGGGCTAGGGTTCCAGCATGGGGTTCATTGTATATTTGGTGGTTGGGGTGGCTTCTAGCTTGGGGAAAAAAAGAAAAAAAATAAGAATTATTTAATAATATTTTAATAAGATATATTATAAAATAAAGAGTGAGATATGTTGTAAAAAGTTGATAGGTATAATAGAAAAGTGGGTTTTTGATGAGGTAAAGTAAATGAATTATTGCTAACCGGTTGTGAATGCTCTTATAACAATTACGCTAGCTACTCACACAAAATTCAAATGGTATGGTTATGGGTTAATAATGTTTATTTTTTGAAATTTTAAGGACTGAAAGCGTTCACAACGATCAACCATATACGTTTTTGAAACGTTAAAGATTAATAGTGCGTGTTTCAAACGTTAGGGACTAAACATGCAACCTGTATATACTTTAGGAACCAAGAATATTTTTGGGCCTTAAATTTTCATTTTTCATTTTTTCGTTTTTAGGGGTTATGAGTGGTAGTAACAATATGTGTTAGTGTGTTGTTAATGTTATTTATGTTGTTTTTGTTATTTATGTTGTTTTGGTAGGGAAGGGTGTGGTGTCCACACACTTGAATCAATGCAAATAGTCAACCCTAATGGGGTAGCTTAGTGATAGGACGAGTCATAACATGAACTTAATGAAATGTAAGTTGTGAGTTGTGTTATTTATGTTGTTTTGCTAGGGAAGGGTGTGGTGTCAACGCACTTGAATCAATGCAAATATTCAACCTTAACGGGATAGCTTAGTGATAGGATGAGTCATAACTTGAACTTAATGAAATGTAAATTGTGAGTTCGACACTCATAATAATAGATTCTTTTGAGGCCACCCCAAGGTCATTGGACCTAGTAATTACCCCGTGCATATAAGATGGGGGACTGCACGTGCTCATGGGATTAGTCGAATTAATGAATTCATCTAACTATTTTTGGATGAAGTTCTAGTTCACTACTCCAATGCATTGAATTAGACACAATTACAACACGTATTCTCTTTTAATCATGTGTTGTAATCGTGTGTGATATAATACGAAACCAAATCCGCCATTTTCAGAACTCAAATACCCAAAAATAAGCCATTTTTATTTACAAGTGAAAACATTTTACATTCCACCGTTTTTTTTTTTTTTTTGGGAGAAAAGCCGCCAATTTAACTTAAGGCTAAGCCCAAGACAATATCTTGAATCTCAAAGCTTGACCCAAACCCTAAACCCTGAAATGATCATCTTGGAGCTGGCCCAAGTAATTCAACATATATAAAGGTTTATGTTGCCTTGGCTTCGAAGATCTCTATTTCTGTGTGTGTGCTTGGAAGTGGAATATTATTGACTGAGAAAGAAACCGAGATATGCTCTCTCAAAACCAAAACTGCAAAGCTTCGGCTTCCGAAGAAGATACTTCGACCAGTAACAACCAACGCTCCGATTTCTTCGATATTTATGGACCTCAAGTATTTCTACTCTCCTTCTGTCAATTATTATTGGTTTATTTTTGTTAATTCGAATGCTTGCCCTGCAACTCTCAGCACAGTAAATAAATTTTCGTTCCGTCATTTTTGGGATAGTGTTTTGATAATCTGCAATGATACTTGAGAAAATCCATTAAACAACTTTGTTCTAATGTAAAAGAAATGATTTTTTGTTGCACCCAGTATGCTGGTCCAGTGGCTCTTGGAATATATTGAAATTTTAGTGATGGGTGCATTGTATTTTAATCCTATGATTTGTCAGAGACTCATTCTATTGCAAAATTGGTTTGTCAAATGTGTGACAACAGTACACTCGTGCACTTGCTTATGACAAATTTATTACCTTAAATTTGCAAAATTGAAGTGTGTTACACATTTTTTTTTTTTATATGTCAAGAACTTATATAATAATTGTTGCGATGACTCTTTAACTATCATGATTATTTTGTCATTGACAGCTCTGAAATACATGTATGTATGTATGGTCTGGATTTTTATAAGTTGCTGTGTTAGACATGCTATGTCCAAGCTGAAACATGAATCTTGTGTCTGTGTCCAAATATCATAGATCTAATTTGACTTGCCTTTCCAGGGTAAGGCAGAAATTGTTTTCAAGACGCCAGAAACTAACTCAACTTTGAATCTTCAAGTAAGTCTCTGCAAATATCCAAATTTTATTGAAATTTTAATCATTTTTTTTTTTGCCAAGGAGAAAGAAAAGTTTGATTGGAGTTTGATTTGTGATATAGGATGTTCAAGGGCTTGTAACTTGGGTGCTTGCTGAAGGATTCATGCCATCATGGGTTTTTATTAAGGTAAAGAAAAAAATACAGTTGACCCCAATTAGTCTGTTCAGGATCCATAGTTAATCCTAAAGTTTTGGGACTAAGGCTTTGTCTTTGTAAAGGAATATATATATATACACAGCACCATCATGGTAGCATATGCTCCACTTTTTTACACTTAGATTAGAGATTGTCTTTATTCTCTTGCAAGTTCCCAACTTTATTGTTCTTGTGACCAAGATTTTCTCAACTTTGTTCTCTAGCTTGTGGTTGTCGCATTACTTTTGGTATTAGTGAACAATACGAGGGAGAGATACTAAATAGCTAAATATCACAAAGAGGACACATGCTTAAGGTGTTTTTTCTTTTAAATAATAGATCATGTGGCGCTTGCCTATGGACCCTCTTGAAAACTCTATTTATCTTTTGCTTCATCACAAGCACATATTCTTGAACTTTGAGTTTTCAATTCTCTTAACATATGAATGTTTTGCATCTCGTAGATGCTCTTTTTCGATAACTTTTGGTTCTGGCTTCTAAAATAATGTTCAAGTCAACAACTACAAACCCTACTAATAGGGGTTGGCGTCCTAACTAACATAGGATAGAACTAGAGTTACTGATACAACAATCTTATGTACTGCAGAACAAGCCTCTTATTCCAAAAGTGGTTATGCTATATGTCCCGGGCCTGGATGCAGCTTTGTACTTATCACAGTCTAAAATACTTTCTAGTCTTAAAGAATGCTGTGGCAATCCGAGGGCAGTTTTAGCTCTTAGGTTAGTAATGAATTTATTCCTTCTTTTCCCTTTCAAAATATTATTGTCTATCCTTCTCTTCTGTGCAGTCCCTTACGGTTTATGATTTTTTGTTATGTGCTAGCTGTGTATCAGATGGAATGCAGACGATAGATGCACTCCTAACCTGCAAGCGGAAAAGAAAGAGAGATGAAAGTAATCCAGTATCAAATAAACCTATTCTGGCATCTGAACAAGGTCTTTATTCTTTACTCTGTTTTGAATTCATCATTTTGCATTATGAAATAAGGTGTTCAATAGTTTTGTACCTGAGGAATTTCTATTCAAACTTGAATGAGTCGGTATTTCAGTTTTGTACCTGAGTAATTTGCTATTCAAACTGGACAGTTTCATTATTGCTAAATTATTAATGCAATGAGCAAATGCAAGAGCAAGGAAACATGCAAGTAGATAGTTGGTCCTTCCCGGAGACCGGAGTGGGAGTGTCTCTTGCGTTAAAACCTTATCACCATGTTCCTTTGTATCGATTAAAACCTTAACACCATGTTTTCTTGGAGGAATTAGAGGCATGATTGAAAGGATTAGAGAAACGGGAAGGGAGAATAAAATCCCTCCCTTTGGGAGAAGGGGAGGGAGCAGGAGGCAAAAGCCCCTGGCCCACCAAAATCCTCCCAATATGGGCAGATTGGAGGAGGGAGAGATAGCCTCTCAAGAAAAGTTTGAAACTATTTAAATCAGGGTATAATAGTAAAATTATATCTTTTATTCGCTCATTCCTTTCTCTTTTCTTTCCCTCCTTCCAAACAACAAGAGTGAGAGGTGGACTCCCCTCACTTCTTTCCCCTTCTGCCCCTCTTCATCTTTCCTACTTTGCATCCCTCCTACCAAACATGGTGTAAAAACAAATATGTACAAGAATGTTATGGTTACATGTTAAACAATGTATGCCGCTTAAATAAAAGATTAATTATGCCCAATACTTGTTTGTGGCTTTCTTCACGCTCTCAATCATTAATTAATTAACCACATTCATCCTCATCTAGAAAGAGCAGTTTATACATCCGCCAGGTCAAGCAAACTGCAAATGGTTTAGCTGTTTCTGGTTCAACCACCAATTCAGATAGGTCAAAAGGGGCTTACTTTGACAACAATCTTAGTGAATAATGGGGGCTGGTCCTAAGACCAGTCAAAAGTATAGTCCAACCAGTCGGACCAGCTGGTCCAAACTAGATTTTAAATGAAGTTCACAAACGTGCGATCATTACTTTGTCCAAAGAGAATTTATTAACTCCTCAACACAATCTTTTGTCTATTTGATGAAATGCACCGTCATTGTCATTATGCAGAACAATGTGATACCGGTACAGATGTTCCATCCCGTGTGGAACTCATGAAAAATTTACCTTTCCCTGTTACATATTACACACTTACAGTGAAAGAACTGGAAGACAATGGATATTGTCTCAATCAGCCAGGTGAGATAAATTTAGTACTCTGATTTATCTATTACTATACTTAGTTTTGCTTGTGAACTTCATTATTATTATTTTTATAAATATGTTAGATGGTTCCTAAACTTCTATATTGATTTAACGCAGGTTTTCTTTCTACTCTTCCTACTCCTTCAGGATGTTCTTTCTATGATATGTTGGCACTTGATTGTGAGATGGTAAGTCCATTGATGTCAATTTGACTTAATAATGAGGAAAGGCTTTATTGTATAATAATTTGTACTGAGATAGACTTATGTTAAATTTGAGCTTAAAAGAATCCAGTGACAGAAAAGTAGCACATTCTTCTGTTCATTATCATAACATACTTGTTACTTGATTTTTATAGCATACTTGTTACTGGGTCCTCAATTGGTGGAGTTTCCATCCATTGAATCCTATGATAGCCTATACAAGCGATGCTTGTTGGCAAGAAAGCAAACAGGTGAAAAAGTGTTAATGCCAGTGTTGTTAATTTTTTGAGTGAGGAATGTATTAAAAAAGCGAACACCTCCCAGCACACAAGAAGTGTGCTTAAAGAGAGGCAACATCTAAGACTTCTCTCTTGTCACACAAATTTCTTTCCTTAATTATTTATTTGTGCCTGAACTTGATTTGCTTTTTCCTCCTTTTTTCCTTTACAGTTTAATTGCTTCTATGATTCAGTGACTGTTGAATTTGTAATGATATCTCATAATTAGATTCTTTTTATCTGCTGAAAGTTGCCTTTTGAATGCATGTGCTTTACTGCCCGACTTAAAGATTGAATATAAGTTGTTTTTCTACTTTGTAGTTAGAGTCGGTGCTTTTTTATTTTTTTAATTTGCCTTCTCTTCATATGACTTTTTGTTAGTCACAGTTCAGCCTTTTCTTCCTTAGCCGATAGGTCATTTGTGCGCTTACATTTTCTTGATCTTTTTACTGTTAGTGTATCACAAGTGAGGGGTTTGAGCTTACGAGGGTGACCTTGGTGGATATCAGAGGAGAGGTATGCTCTATCTAATTTTGCTTTTACCCCTATTCTGCAGAAGGAATTGGATTATCATCTACATGTTTTGAAGGCTAGACTATCTTTCTGTTGATTTCGGTCTCATTTTTGTCATACTTAGTGTCTGTTGGCACCAACTTATTTGGCTTTTTGCTGATTGCTTTTTATTGTAAGTGGGCTAAAGTATACTTGTACCTGGAAAAGTGAGAATTTAAAAAGTTGTACATAAGCTAAAAGTGAAACGAAAAAGCTTGTGGCAAACGGATTTTATAAAGTTGCATTTAGGTGCCTAAATGTTCATTTGTCTTGTGTGATATGCTTGTGTAAGTTTATGTGAATGAAATTCACCCTTATCATTTTCAGTTGACCAATGTGCTATGGAATTATTTTCAATTTATACTAGACTTCTCTCTCACCTTTTTTATTTTTTTTATTTTTTATTTATTTCTTTTTTTTATAAGTAATAAGTTTTATTGATTATTGAAAACAAGAATACAACAAGGACACTAGGCGTGTGCTTGGTGAAAAATTAATTTCGAATAGAACAATAATCAAAGAATTCCAATTAATTGGAGAAAGAAAACAAACTAGTGGCAGCCATCCAATCAAATAAGGTTCGGAGCAATAAGGTCTTCAAGTCTAGAATGTTTCGTTCACAGCCCTCAAAGGTCCTAGCGTTTCTTTCCCTCCATAAAAACCACATCATACAATGCGGGGATAGCGCCCCAAATAATCCGGTTCTTATGCCTCCCCCAATCTGCCCTTCCAACATGCTAAGACATCAATAATCCTTCTCGGCATCACCCAGTGCATCCCAAACAAGCTAAAAACCATAGTCCATAATTCTCTGGCCAAAGCACAATGAAGGAACAAGTGGTCCACAGATTCCTCATCTACCTTGCACATACAACACCTCACCAAGATAATACTCAAGTTGTCCGCTGTTAAAACTTTTCCCAAAGAGGCTAACCAGGAGAAGAATGCAACACGAAGGGGAACCTTGGCCTGCCATATACTCTTCCATGGAAAACAACCAACAGAAGGAACTAAAGCTTGATAATACAATCGAGCCTCAAAATCTTTTGTACTACCAGCCTTCCAACAGATCTTGTGCTCACCTCGACCCAACACCTTGGCTGAATAAAGCAATTCAAAAAAGGTTGAGATGGACTCTAACTCCCAATCATGAGCTGCTTGAGGAAAGTTTACCTCTCAATGAATGGAGTCATTGCGGAGCTGCAAATGGGCAGCCACAAAAGCTTCCTTTTCATGGGCAATACAGTATAAATCTGGGAAGATAGTCTTGAAAGGAGAGTCTCCACACCAAGTGTCATGCCAAAATCTAGTTCTAGCACCATTATCAAGTGTCTCTCTCACCTTACTAATTCTTTTATATTCATTGTTTTGAACTGAAGTTTGTAAAAATGGAAAAAGCTGGTTTTCTGAGGTACCTTGTATCTTGATCCTCCCTAAATTGCTGCTGCATTTTGTTGTTGATATACAAAGCATGCTTGTATCTTGTAATCCTTTCAAAAGACTGATATATAATTAAGCATATTATCATCCCTGACATCATCATCATTGATGATTTATAGCATTATGTGTTAAAGTATTGTATTCAAATTTCAATACATAGACATACAGCACCTCCAAATTTTTGACTATCCATTCTTCATTAGATTTTAGTGTAAATGCCTTTTTTATTTTTTTATTTTTAGCAGTATCACTTAGTTTCAAAAATTTGAATTGGAATTTAACGTTATTTTTTCATGGATGTCTGATTAGCCCTGACTGAATTTTCATAGGTTGTGCTAGATGAATTAGTTAAACCATCGAACACTATCACTGACTACAACACCAGGTACACTTTCATTTGAGCTTTTAGTAGACATTTATAAACTTTTGTTCGAGCTTTTAGTAGACAATTATTTGGATATTTTGGGGTTGATTTTTAAGAAATGAACTCAACAGAATTATTTGGATTTTTTTATATCTTGTTTTTTCATCATTAAAGCAAGTTGTAATGCTAAGGAACTTTTTTGGAGTTTAGCAACTTCCAATGATACATATTTATGTTCTCAGTATGTATCATCAATACTGTCTTTTCTTTTCACGATTTGGGAAGGCTGGGTTGGGAGTGGGAAACAGTGTTTTTTAATATATATATATATATAATACTGTATATATATATATATATTTTAAAAATATACCTGTTTTCTTATTTTATATATCATATAATAAAAATTGTATTCTACACGCTGTAATTGAGACTAGTGGATGCCCTCTCATTTTTGTTGTTTGTTTTTTCTCCTTATGTGATGTGGACAATCATTTTGCCTCTTTATTTTCTAGACTTTTTATCCATACTAACAAGAATCCTTATCTCTCTATAAAGCTTTAGTCCCTAAATTTTTGGGGTTGACTATCGATTCTCAACAAACTAGTCAAGGTCAGCCATATGTATTTGTTTTTGCCATTCTATTCTTTCCGAAGTCATACTCTCTATTATTTCCTTGATTGACATGTCATTTTTTACCATTTCTCTTAAATATTATTTTGGGTTTTCCTCTACCTTTTTTCGTTCCCTCAATTTGAATTAACTCACATTTTCTCATTGGTGCATTAATTGCTTTTCTCTAAACATGACCATATCATCTCAGACAACTCTCCCTCATTTTTTCATCAATAGGGGTCACCCCTATCTTTAAGCGAATTTCTTCATTTCGAATCATGTCTTTCCATCAATTTTCACTTTTCTATTTTAACATTCCCCTTTCAGCTACACTCATTTTATGAATATGTTACTTCTTAACAGCCCAACATTTAGTACCATAAATCCTAGCTGGTCTTAAAGCAATCTTATAAAAATTTCCTTTTAACTTAATAGGTATTTTACAATCATATTATACTCCTGATGCGCTTCTCAACTTCATCCGCAATGTTCTTATTGTTTACTCAAATTGTTTTTCCTTCATCAAACTTCTTTAGTTCAATGCTCTATACAACACAAATTGACTGATTCTCATTCCTTAGGACTACAGAAATCTAAACAACACTTGAGTATTCTCTCTCTCTCTCTGTCTGCATGTATATTTGTGTGTCAAAAGTGATTTGACTTGACTATTTTCCGTTGATAAATAATTCATTACGGATATTCAGGTTTAGTGGAATCACATGTGAGATGTTAAATGAAGTGACTACAAGTCTTCAGGAAATTCAGGTTTGATACTTGGGTCTTATTTTCCTTCTTTCACATGCTTACTTGATTCATGATTGTATGCTGTTGGTTCACTGATCGATTGCATGTTAAGACTACTGTTTTCTGATTTATTTACAGTTGCTTCCATGTTCAGGAAGATTTTCTAAAGCTGGTTTACAAAGACACCATCCTTGTTGGACATTCCTTGGAGAATGACTTGTTAGCATTAAAGATCTCTCACAGTTTGGTGATTGATACCGCAGTATTATACAAGCACCCCCGTGGTGCATCTTACAAAACTGCTCTAAGAGTTCTTGCCGGGAAATTTCTTTCTCGGGAGATACAGCAATCAGGCAATGGTCATGACAGTATTGAAGATGCAAGAGCTACTATGGAACTCGCAGTTTTAAAGATTCGAAATGGCAAGTACTTCTTTTCCATTGTACCATTTGCAAATGGAAAATCGGGCAATAGTGGAGATTAGGAGAATTGATTGTTTGATTATTTGATAGTTCCGACTTGGAAGATCTTTAAGAAAAGATAGCTTATATATACTCATTAAGTAAAGCATGTGGAAGGTATTAGTTATCATCTTTGCAAGTTTATCGCTTACATTAAAATAAAATTTGGGCACAGTACACCAAAAATAGTCCTTGTGAAGAGTTACAACTGCATGAGGTTCCCTATGAAATAAGGCAGGGAATGGAGCCTCTGCTAAGAAGTTTCCGGAGTTATGGAGGACACTGGTGGAGATATAAACGTAGATGTCGTTGTCATCGTGGCTATCATTTTTACTTATTTTCAGGTCAGTCAGATAAACATCAATTCTACATATACTTTTCTAGATCCATATCTTCTCTTCAGTATGAGTTTTCTATTTCTTGAGTCTCTTGCCTTTTGATATTGAGTACCCTTTGATCTCTCTTTTTGCTAAAAGAACAAGTAATGAAGTACATGAAGGAACTTATCATACACTTGGATCGAAAAATGTGGTGCATTTGCTTTTCAATACACTAAGTTTGGTGATTAGAAAAATGTCTCTCTTCCCTTATTTATACTTGAGAGAGAGAGAGAGTAAGATGGCATACCACCCCTGTTGTTTCATGTTTGGGGGTTAAATGGCATACCACTTTCCTGTATGCATTTTGTGTACTTGAACAATCCATGTTCTAAGTAATTTATAATAAAACATAGGAAAAATATTTATCTGTGAAAATATATTGAAATTTCTTTTATAGTCCCCTTTAGAGGTTATAGTCTACACCCTTGTGTACTTGTTCTTATTTATTTGAATAAAATTCTTATTACATAAATTTTGTTTTGATGTAGAAGCATATTTCTCTAATCTTACATTTTCCCTTGGCTCTTTGCTTTTGGAATTAGGACCTGAATTTGGTGCACCTCCATCTTACATGCGGGAAAAGCTCCTTACAATTTTGAGTCAGTCTAGTAAAACCTCTTCTTTTATTGATGACATCTCCATAGTGAAGCGATACACCTCTGGGTTATCCCATGCATTTCCTGTGTCTTCTGATGACGAAGCTCTAGCAAAGGCCAGAAAGGAGGTAGATCTTTATAACGGGTTGTAAATGTCCCCTTCTCTTTTTGTGTTAACTGTCTACATAGCAAGCTTGTTACATCTATTGTTGCTTTCAGGTGAAAAATGAACAGGTACACTTTGTATGGACTCAGTTCTCGGAACTGAATTCCTATTTTAAAAAACAAGCAGGGGATGTAGAGAACTTAAATGGAAGACTCGCAGAGATGATATCATTGCTTACGTGTCATAAGAAGTCTGCTAACAAAAAAGGCATCAAATGCAGCGTCAAGCCTGAACTAAAGGAAATTCTAACCCGCATGGATAGTAGAATCCGTAGCCTCTATGCTACATTACCCACTAATGCGATGCTTATAATTTGCACTGGCCATGGAGACACAGCAATTGTCCATAGGTAATGTTCATTGGACCTATTTATTCATTTACTATGCCATGTTTCCATTTTTGCATTCTGAACTATTATAACTTCGTATTTAGATGTCAATAGCCAAGTAATTCTCAACATATTAATTATATTTAATTTGGTGCCACTGCTATCAGCTTAGAAGAATGATTTTCAACTTAAACACAACAGAATGCTATCACTTTGTATTATTCAGCTTCTTATCTGGTGATGAACACTTTTGATGGTGCTAGCATTCAATCATCCCCAGCCTCATGTTTTTTTTTTTTTTTTTTAATTATTTATTGGGAAAAATTACATTTGCACCTCCTGTGGTTTGCAGGTTCTGAAGTTGAGAAAATGAGATAAATAGAATAATGGAATCTAACTACAAAAATATCACTAGACTTGTCATCAAATTATGGCACTCATGACAAGTTTTACACTATAACTTTACATTATCTTCCTCAACCTCCTTTATTAGTAAATAAAAATAACCAAAAAAAAAAAAAAATCTGAATCCCAATTCCAGCGATCATTCCCTGAAAACCAAGCTTTGTGAAAGTTTGCCAATGCCACCTCCCAAATCACCATTCTAAACAACTCAGCCCACTGCCACAACACAAATTTCATATTGACAAATCAGAGCATGCCATTCATCACTTGCCACAAACAATCACACTGTCCTCTGCCAAACTTTGCCGAACTAAGATTTTGTCCATCTGTTTTGTTTCTTTAACCCTTCTTATTGTGAACTCTATTAGAGCATTTCTCCACCATCTATGAGATTTCAGCATCTCTTCTTATTTTGTTCTGTCAGATTATGGATATAAATCCATGACATGGTCAATGATTTGGTATTTTAGGGGATGAATCTAGTGATAGGTTTTGCTGGTGTGGTGGAATTATTGGATCTGGGTTGCAGCTTTTGCCAGTTACCTCTCTCTCTCTCTCTCTCTGAGATGCTGAACTTTGGTGGGTTTGGGAGTATTTTGAGAGTGTTTGGGTGAATTTTCACTTATTTGCTCACCACCAAAGTTCATATACTGTTTGGTGGTGGGCAAATGGGAGAAAATGAAGTTTTTTCCCCCCTCTTTCTCGTCTTTTATTTATTTATATTTATATTTTTATAAATAAATGGAGGTTGAAGAAGATCATGTAAAGTTTTGATTTTGTAAAACTTGTCTTGGATTGGCATGATATGATTTGTAATGTGTCAATGGACTGTCATGGCCTTAGTGCTGGGAGTTATTTACCCCTATTTTCTCAACTTCAGGGGGGTGCAAGACTGCATGTCATAAATTGGAACCACAAGGGGTCACTGTTTTAAGGAATAGGATCCTCTCCATTTGGAATGAAATGGAGAGTCCATTTCATGGTCCAGATTAAATATTACAAATCTAACAGTGTACAGAATTGCCATATTATTTAAAATTTTAAATGACGTGGCAATACGTATATTGTTAGATCTATGAGATAAATCTGAACCATGAAATTGGACAGATTGGAGAGATTTCCAAATAGAGAAGGATGCTATTCCCTGTTTTAAAGCCTAGCCAAGACTAGTGTAAATATAACTTCCCCTTATAATTTACTGTTACAAGGGAAATCTGATGATATTCATAAATCCTTGGAAAATCAAAGCTGCATTTTTTTTTCTCTATGAAAATTAAATTGACCCAAAATGCACTGACTTGTTTTTAGGCATAAAGATTAGGTCCGTATAAGAATGTCATTAAATCTTGAATATTGTGGAAAGATGTTTCTATTTGTCTTTCGAGTGGCCTCCCCCATACATTGGCTGGTCTTGCACCTCCATTCAGCTCATAGTATGTATTACTTCAGTAATAATAGGGTTGAATACACTTATGGTCCTTCTAGTTTGTTATGGTTTCAATTTGGTCCTTGTGTTAACAAGTTCTTTGCTTTTTTCTTTCCTCGAAAATCATTACATTGTACTGTCCAATTCTTGATAGGCCAATGAGCTCTAGCTCAAATGGTGCCTCCCATTGTAAGATCAAGGTCGAGAGTAAAGTCTTGGGTTCATGACCCACCAGGTGTATGTGTAACTTATCAATTAAAAAAAATGGATCCAATTCCTGATGGGAGTGCAATGGAGGTTGTGGACTTGTGGCACTCATCAGTTGGCGTGGCAATTAATGGGAGGTTGACGTGGCAATAATGTGGCCTATTGAAATTCAGGGCTTGCATGCCATGTGCATTGTAATGCATGGCTCCCGTAAATGCTACATCGATGGTGAATGCACCTCATATAAGCATTGTCATCTAGGAAAATTTCGTAACCTGAATTTCACTGCTGTCAGGAATTGGACTATATTATAGCAATGTAAAAAAACAAAAAACAAAATAGAAGATTTTATTGAAAAGATCAGTGGCATCATAATTAGAAAAAGTTTCTCCACTTTCAATGAGAGAGGGAGCGATGGAGCGTGCTCATTTGAAGAGCACATATAAATATATAATAGAGGGTTAGATATTGATGAAATCATATAGATTTGGGATAGTTGCATAGCATTTCATAGTATATTTAATTCAATATTTTCCATCAGCGAGGTTGAATGAATTGCAATTAGTCTCTGTGTGTCTGATTTGTGTTCATCTTCTCTTGCATGGATGAAGATTGAGGAAAATGCTTGCAGAGGAGAGTGAAACCAGTTTTTGCCGCGAGAAGCTTGTAAAGGTCTTGGAAGAGCTCCAGGCCCAAGCTGAGGTGGCTTTGTGTTTTGTTGGTATGAAGCATTGATCGTAAAATATGCACATCTTAAATTTGTTCTCATGATGTAATTTTAGCTAGCACTTACCAAGTTACCATAGGAACGAGGCTTTCAAATTTTGATAGAAATAGGCATTAATACGATTGTTGGAAAGATTTGTAAAATTTAGTTGACAGCAGGACCTGTGATGATGTTTTGTCTGTTCAACAGTGCCAGATTTGATAAAAAAAAATGTATGCCATTTCATTTTTGGCTTTGAAGTGCGGGTGTTTTACTGACATTTTATGCAAGTTCCTTTGTCATACCATTGGAGACATGTACTACTGCTATACCATTACCACCGTCTTAATTTTAAAATTGATATTGATAGGTGCACATCACTGCACACCACTTAGATGTGCACTTATAATTATCCATTTTAAATGCCTCTTCCTCGAGAAGTAATATAAAAAGCTTCAGCTGTGTATCTTAGAGGTAGAATTATTCATCAATGTGTAGTTATATGATTGCGAAAATAAAAGATGCAGGGATCTTATGATCAGTTAAGGAGTAGTCTAAACTGGGTTTCTAGATCAAGGAAATGAAAAATTATTTTATGAGACCGTCTTATGAAATGTTTCTCTCACAACATGTAGATCTTATATAATAAATAATTGGCTGAATTACAAATTACACCCTCTAAGTTTTGTTAAAGTTCAAATCAGTTCTCTAAGTTTTGATCGTTTCAATTTAGTCTTCTAAGTTTGGTTAAAGTTCAATTTGGTCCTCTAAGTTTTGACTGTTTCAATTTAGTCTTTTAAGTTTGTTTTCGTTTCATTTTAGTCTTTTAAGATTATTTTTGTTTCAAAAACTTAAAAACAAAAACTAATAAAAATTATTTATAAAAAGAATTCGTGAAAAAAATAAAAAGTTAAAGGACTTAATTGAAACGAAATCAAACTTAGAGGACTAAATTGAAACTGTCAAAACTTAGAGGATTACATTGAAACCGAACCAAACTTAGAAGACTAAATTGAAATGGTCAAAACTTAAGAGGACTGAATTGAACTTTTGAGAGGGTGTAATTTGTTAATCTATTATAAAAAAAAAAAAAAAAAAAAAAAAAAAAAAAAAAAAAAAAAAAAAAAAAAAAGTTAAAACCCTTAGACAGTGAATTAAATAATCATTGAGCTTCGGTCAACTTGTTATTTTTATGCCGGAAATGCAAAGTTATTTTATTATTATTTTGAATTAGAAATTTAGGTTTATTAATTGTTGTTAGGAAGTGAAAGTGAGGTTCCAACAACAATATTCTAGTTAGTGGGACCCATAAGAAGATAATGCTTTGATCACAAGTTACGACAAAACATGTGAAAATAAATTGTCCAAAATTGCACCAACCTCTTCCCCAGGAGGAATGGCATTGACATTGAGTTTTCTAGAAATTGCCCCACAAGACTCGAATTCCACTTAGTCATACCTTTTTAAATATTGATTCATTTGGAGGTTTCACAACTATCCGTCGAATCACAGTTGTTGGAGCAAAATAGTCAAGCTTTGTAGGCACTCACCGTGGAGGAGTCCCGTCAATCCTGATTTGCGTACATTCTGGGCCCAGGTCCAAGTCCAACTATTTGAGGGCCAAGGCCCAACTCCTTAATAGCCAGCTTAGTCATTCTCTTCTCCCCTACTCCCCAATTAACTTCACTGCCCACTCGTAATTGGTCTCCTTTACATGAATTTACAGGATGTGCATTGTAATTTACACGGAAGATAGATAAATACCGATAAATATTCAAACTAGATGAACTCATGACTTTCCACACCCTTATCAAGCCTTTTGAATTTTTAAATACTCATGGATTTAACTAGACAACATACCATGAAAAAAAACTAGACAATATAGTGAAAAGAGGATTAAACCTAAATTACAAGCATGCAACCCTATCTATCCCTGTACAATATTATTGATAGCGATACTAGGACATCAAATCCAACCGACATGGTTTATGAAATGTTATTTATTTTATTTTATTTTGAGTAAATGAATTGTTTATTTTGATAAACTTTATCTGATCTGACAATTTGTGAGGTTTCTTTTTCACCAAGATTACATCTCAGTTATTCTCTTTCATAATTCATCTTAGCCCTTAATAGATCCTTAGTTGATCTGCTCGTACCAAGATTACATCTCAACCATTTCCTCAGGGGTCAATAACACAAAATTGAAATCCAACAAAGTTTTTTTTTTTTTTTTGCAATTGACCCAAACTCTGGCAGCCCTATTTATAATTTGGTAAAAAAAAAAAAAAAAAATCCCTCCCACTTTCCAAATCCAATGGCGGATCACCAAGGTTTAGTCTTAAGTGGAACCCGGTTTAGAAATTTCGAATTGAGGAGGATACTAGATAAGTCAAAAGTTTTAAACGGACTTTTGAGAACATTCATGGTGATTAAGCACTATAATTACTTTAAGCTTTTCCTGTCTTGTTCCTCAAGCAATTCCATATTTCCATGGTCTTGAGCAGTCAAGTGTTTCAATTTTTTTAATCTTTCTTCTCAATCCATTGCTAAATTTCAGGGTATTTCAAAATACGTGGAAAATGGATCCATATGGAAATTTACCTAAAATATCATAGTTTTGACCATCTAGATGGTCCAAACACGGATCCATAATTAGGCTTGTCAACATTTTGTTTGGTTCAAAAAGGAATAAACAATAATGATAATGATAAACTTATGACAAACAAAGTTACAAACCTCTAAGATAAAATTACTTCTTTATGAATGTTAGATAAACATCAATACCCTTGAGAATTCACTTCTTGATAACATTAACAAAGTTCTTATTTCTAACTTAGATAATACATCAGCTTGCATTTAGATTACACAAAATATTACAAATACAGCAAGCAACAAACATGCTATATTAGTAACTGAAATGAAATCACCTCCATGCTGAAGCAACTATCAAGTTTTTGTTTTCCCACCCAAAATGAAGTGCACCCATTTCCTCCTTCACCTTGTACTTGTCACAATAGTTCCTAATTAGTTGTTTGATTGTGTCAGTCACTTTTGTTCCCATGGGACATGAAGTGAAACCAGCCATTGTCATCCTTGCCCTCCATTTGCCTGCAACTTCATACCGCTCTATCCTCTCCTCTCCCTCACACGCGACAATGTTAACAATGTCCCGTGCCAGGCACTGCCTTTCAACATTTGTTCTATCCTGACTCTCCCTTGGGAGAGTTGCATCAAGAGACTCAAAAACAGCTGAGTAGTAATTGTAGGCTTCAACGAATCTAGGCAAAAATGGGGATGTGTTTGTGTTCACATCTTGTTCAACAACAGTGACAAGTTTTGGATTCAGGCTCTTAACCATACGAAGAAGCTGGTCTCGCTCGTTTACTGTTGACACACTTTCATCTGGCATGTGATGAAGCAGAAAGGAAAAGTTCACCACAAGTGCTTCTCCAGGTCGACAATCAAGCATTGATGGAGAGACTATTGAAGTTTTTGATGCCACAGCTTGGAACTCAAATGGTACCCTAAGTTCTTCTGCTAGCTTCTCCAGTCTTTGTCCAATAAGTTTTAGGCCTCCAACGGAACGTTGAACTGACTCAGGGTCATCAATCCCAGTTAATCTCAAATGGGGTGACTTCCCTGACCGTTTGGCAACTGTTTGTATCAGTGCTATATATTGACTCCCTTGGTTGATATCGAAATCTACTATATGGACTCTTTTCTCATCTTTAAATGCCTCTATCATTGCACCATTTGCTGCCATAAATCCAAATTTAAAGCAAGGGCATACCTCAAAGAGGATCTGCATGGCTGCAAGCCGGTCAGAAGAGGGGGGCTCCTTGCATTTTAAAGCTTTATAAAGACATTTGCCAGAGGAAGCCATGCGAGCAGCAAGACCTTCCACCATGTAGGCTGCAATCCTCTGCGGAGGATCCCCTTGGATTGAGACCATCTGTCGGAGGTCATTTATCATAGCTGATGCTTCCATGATGTTTCCATCTGCAAGTGCACTAGCACAATCAAGTAGCATTTGTCTGGGAGTACGAGGAGAAACTTGTGATACTTCCTTGTTGCTGCTGATGCTACTTAGAATGGAATCTGTAGAAGAAGATTCCTTAGGCGAGTCATGGAGCAATGTGTTCTGAACTGGATCAGCCCATTCACCATCAATTTCCATGCTGTGACCTGTGCCAAACATGTCATCATTATCATCAAGCAATGCTCTTTCCAATTCTTGAAGCTTCAGTCTCATCTTATCTTCATCATAGTCTATTTGATCTGGGCTTTCGCTTTCCAAGTAATCTGATTCAAAATTGGATTGATAGGCATCACGATGCCTCATGGACACCCAAGGAGTGTCAAATGGGTTTTGAGTGCCCCTGGAGGAGCCATCTGGGTGAAATGAATTTGCAGAGATGCCAGAACTAGATGGCTGTATAAGTTCTTCTGTCGGTGAGTCAAGGAAATACTTCTCATAACTTTCGCTGGAGTAAGAATCAGTCATATATGTAGTCTTATGCTTATCAGAACCAAATATTTGGGTGGACAAGACGGGGCAGTCATCACTCCCATTTATCGAATAGAGCTTGGTATTTCTATATGATGTCGCGGATAGCCCTGCAGATCTAACTAAAGACATGGTTTTCTTCTAACTTGCTGAGTGTTAAAGGAAGGCAGCTTCTACCTCTACCATAGGACAAGCCCTGTGTCACAAGCTGTCACTTAAGTTAGAGAAAGAAATTCTGATTAAACTGTCAACTTTTGAAACTTATGGTTTTTTTTTTTTTTTTGGGTCAAAAAACAGTACATAAATCATTTGGGTAAGTTCAGCCACTCACCGTTTAAAACTCTTTAAAGCTTTTGGGACGCCTGCATTCAGCCAGAACAAAGAAGAATAGTTTAGCAGTGATAGCAGAAGCAATTCAACTGCATAAATCAGTCAATGTGTGTGTGTACACGGAAACATGAGAGAGAGAGAGAGAGAGAGAGAGAGAGAGAGAGAGTATTATAGAATCAACAATCTGAAGCATGACAATTGGGTCTATAAGCTTGACAGTTTGGTCACACTATAACAAAGAACTGGCAATTGAAGGCACTATGTAGCAGCTGGCAACATAAAATAAATTTTTCACATCATTAATCAATCAATGAAAAGGTATACCTAGAGAAGTGTGCCTTTGATGAGGATCCTTTCTAACTTGGTGACAACATATCATAAACTATTATTCATTTATTTTCTTGATGTTGGTTTTCAAGTTTAATCAAGAAATGGATATATATGACACTTGTATGCTTCACCTCAACCAGAATTAATTATTAATAGTTAGTTGGTGCTCAGAACTCCACTAAATTTCAATGAAGTATTGTTGACATTTTAAATCAAGAAAACCTGTAACATAAGTTAAGAATTCCAAATTAGTGTGGCTAGATTGAAATTTTCCTTCAGTGTGTTTGAGAGTTTATGGTGGAAATGGAGTAGAAGAGAATGAATGAACTACAATGGAATGGAAGAAGAAGGATTGAGATGCTCTCATCCTTTTCTTAGATGTGAATGATAAAAGACGGAATGGAAAGGAGAGAAACATGTTATATCACTTACTTTTTATTTATGCTTTTATTGAATTGGGGTAAAAATCCTATTTCCCCTCAATTAATGAGGGGAATGCAGCATCCACACAAAAGTGGACCAAACGCAAAATTGAGGAAGGAATGGAACGGTTCCCTCCATTCCCTTTGCTCTTTTAATTTCCCAAAACACTGTTCCCTTGTGTTCCATTCCTTTGGGAGTCCCTCCATCCAAACAATATGGTATGAAACATTTTCTCTCTTGCAGTTTTTGGATTTATGTCAACAAGATTGTAAGAAAGATATCAAAGGAATGAAATTCTTGTTGAGTTTCAATCTACACTAGTTTAATTCAGATTCAGGTAACAAAGTACACATGACTGAGATCTAAAAAAAAAAAAAAATGATGTCATAAGATAATTAGGGGACTACACACTGCACCCAAGAATTTGGTTCCCTTTTATATTCAGAAGCTAACTATTATAATAGATAAAAGATCCTCTCAGAAAACACTTTTTTAACATACGAATCTCCAAAAATCATATGTATAAGATTCCATCTGTTTACCAAAAGAAGATCATAAGATAAAATTAGATCAACAGAAAAGCTGCATATTGCCTATGTTTTGACAATCAATTTCTAGATTACAACCTAAAAAAGCATGCTGTCAGAAAGGGAGTCACAGCAAGCCCAATAGATAACACAACCTGGACAGAATTCATGCAAATACAAGGGAATTCAATTCCTGGTAAAAGAAATTCAAGGACAAAAGAGGAAAAAAGGGAAAATTGAACAACAACAAGAAGAACTAAAAGCATATACCTGATGAAAGAGGACGACCTCAAGAGGAAGCAATATAGATCATATCAGAAGACATATCCTGTGATTAAGTCTATACCCATATGAAGATGAATCCCAGAATTGGCTTTGAAAGAAGAGAAAAAGCTTTGGTTGACTATGTGTTATGCTTTTAAGGACAAACCAAAGGGGAAAAATACAACTTTATTGGTATATCCTCCACTAAAAAATTCTAGAATTTTAGGTTAGGTAGGTTGAGAAGCAACAAACCATATAACATCAAAAAAGAAGAAGCATAAACATCAACAAACTTGACTTTATAAAAAAAACATCAACAAACTTGACAAATAATATAAACAAATAAATAAAATAAGCAACACAGACCCAGATAAGAAAAATTAATTATTTTTATAAAAAAGTTAGATATTTATTATGAAGAATATGAAAGAGTTTAACATCCCAAGACTCATTAGTTATAAGACTATATGTAGTAAGAAAACCCAATTTTCTGGAATCTGAGAAAAAAGTGTGACAAAGAAAAGTTATTAGAAACTCACCCCAGATTTCCTTCAAAGATATTTGTTTGTTAGCTTCAACACAAGTTCTTGGTTTGTTATTCTTCTTGTGTTTATTATTTCAATGTCTGCATGTTTATACTAACTTGTCTGACTGAGGTTGTCTGACAGTACAATGTCAATACGTCATGCACATATGGTGTGCTGTTAGAAACAACTTAATGGGTTTCATCATTTTTAATCAGTCAATCCTGCCCGCCCAATTTGTGGGCTAATTATAATAAAGTAAATCCAAGCGGTGGCAAATTGTGATTTTTGCAATTTTTTTTTTTTTTTTTTTCTATAGTTTTGGGACATGGGTATGAAGTTATTGGACTGGTTGTAGCATGAGAGACAATTGTACGGTGATGACTGAAAATTGTTACAAAAGCTAGCTGGTGCTTACTGACACTTGGATCAACATAATTGTATGAATGAAAATTGAAAAGTCAAAGGTTTTTGCAGGTCCTCTTTTTTCTCATACCCTTAAAAACCAATCTTATTAAGAGGGGCAGGCAACTTTCAACTTTTCTTTAGCCGTGTAGAATCGAAATTTCAAAAGCGTGTATAAGTGGAAACTGGAAACACATACACATGTCTTTGAGAATTTTCGTGGGGGAAGCACAAAGGGTGGGATCAAACAGGAACAGTACGAAATGAATGTGAAGTCAAGATGTCTATTATTACCATGAGAAGAAAATGGAAAGAAGATACAAAGGTTGGTTTAGTAGCTGTCTACTAGTGGGACTAAAGTTTCTCATTAAATTTCTCAAATAAGTTTATAAACTACACTCTTTAATTTTCATCTGTTTTAAATCCAGAAATAGTTTACCTCCAACCTGATTTGGAGGAATTATTTTCTAATCCACTATGTGACAATTAAATAAACAATCCACGTGTATTCAAAATTTTTTTTGTCACATTATCTTTTTAATGAGTTATATAACTTTTTAAAATAATACATGTAGATAGTTCATATAATTAACACGTAGTATGTTAAATGAAAATTCCTCAAATTCCTCTAAACTGGATTGGAGGTAAATTCTGTTTTTTAAATAATAAGCCATGTGAATTTTTAAAATAATACATATGGATAGTCTATTTAATTGACACGTAGTGTGATGAAGGAAAATTCTTTTAAACTGGATTGGAGGTAAACCCTATCCTTTAAATTCAGCACTGAATTTTTTATTTATTAAAATCTTCAGTCATTTAGCTTTAATCTGTTTTTAATTTAGTATTTCTGTAAAAAAAAACGTATGGGATTGGGGGACTGCAGAATTCAAAACAGAAAAATCAGAGAAAAAACATGAGAAAAGTGATGGTTTTATCAAGAACAAGGAGAATGTCAGTTTAACCCTTTGTGCCTCTTTAAATGGGAAATGAATCTCGGATGTCATCAATCAAAGGTTAGGAAGTTGAGAAATTATTACGCATTGGAAAAAATTTCTAGGACCAGGAGATCAATATCATGACAGAAACTTCAATATTTTATCGTTAAGTCCTAATCATCCTTCCCTTATCTTATCCAATTCAAGTGCGTCGGAATGTAGATTCATAAATGATCACTATAAAAAAAAAAAAAAAAAAAAACGAGAAATACGGGGTGAAAGTTAGGCATACGTCGGCATTAGATGACAGTGGTAGAGTCAGGATTTGATTTTCGAAGGGACTATATTAATATGTAAGGCATACATGTACACGCAACTACACAAGTATTTGAGAATAATTTGAACAATAAAAAAGATACAAAATTTTTCTACAAACTTACTACAATTCACTACGTGTCAACTCATAAAATCATTTACATGTATTTTTAGTTATATGACCTATTTAATGAGTCATGTGACTTGTTTAAATAATTTATTTTATTCTTGCTTTCTTCTCAACTCTTATTTGTTTTCGGAAAATAGGATTTGGCTCAGGATTGCCCATTTTTAATGCCAGGGTTTCTTTGAATTTGAAAGTTATAAGTTGTCATGTAATGTTTTTTTTTTTTGCTAAAATGCAGGAAACTTTCATTAAGGGGACAAAGAACTCAAATCTCTAATCCAGGCCTCATGCACTGAGGGAGGGAGATTTGAGGGATTACATAAAAAAGGCATGGGTAGGGAAGAAGCAAATTTGGCTAAGCTATGAGCCAACCTATTCGCATCTCGCCTGACCCAGCAAACAGAAACAGAAGAGAAATTCAAAGAGAGAGCTTTAGCATTTGTGATCAAAGTCTGTATCTTCCACGGGATAACAGTAGACACACCATTAAAAGCGTCAATACAAACTTTAGCATCACCTTCAACTATAACATCAGGAAAGTGAGTAGCTGTAGCAAGCTCCATTGCCCATAGTAATGCAGAAGCTTAAGTTGTCATGTAATGAGTTGTAGTAAGCTGGTTACAAATTGGTTTGTTATCAAACTTTGTTCATAAAAATTTGTTCATATGAATACTAAGTAATATTTTGATACAATTTTTATTTTTTTATTTTATTATTACAGAAAAATAACATATTTGTTATTATTCTGCTTATCTGCCAATGTTTTATATACATATGAATAATCCATTTTGTATTTTTTCTTTTTCAATTTAAAATTCCACTTTTTGTTCACATGAAAAGACTAGCTAGACATACCTTATATAAATTCTTATATTTTAGTTAATATAGCATAAAATGATCAAATTGTAATTTTTTTTTTTTTTAATCTGTGTTGTGAACATATACACACTTCAAATTTTAGAGCTTAACTTGAAACCAATATTAAACTTGAGAGTAAAAACTAGTTTTTATACGGAAATATATCTAGTCCATTTTGAACTAGTTTTTATTTTATAATAAAAAAAGTGACCAAACTAAAAACAACAAAAAAACTAATTATACTTTTTTTTTTTTTTTTAATGAACAGAGTTTGGTTTTACAAATCACTATGTGACAACTTATAAGATCATCCACATGTATTATTTAAACAAGTTACATGACTCATTAAATATTTCATGTAATTAAAAGTATAAATTGATGATCTTATTAGTTGTCACGTTGTGGGTTGTAGCGAGCTGATTTGTAACCAAACTGTATCCGTTTTTCATTGGTATAATTTTGTAGTTTGCCCAACACATCTAAAACTCATATTGCTTAACATCTCTCAAATCAACTAAACTTGTTAGTTTATTCATAGCAACTTATGCCAAGTTTTTATGTATGATATTTAGACAACCCAAGATTCATACCGCTTTAACATCCCTCAGACCAATTAAGCTTGTTAATATATAGATAGTAGCATGTGCTAAGTTGTACACTTGTACTCAGACCAATTAAGCTTGTTAGTATATTTGGACAACCATATGGAACCATTTTGGTTAAAATTAAATGGCCGTACACATAAAATGAAGTTAATTTTGGGTACACCAATCGAAATGGTAGCTGGTCTACACCTGTCCTATGGTCAATATTCCCTACCCTTTTTGTGCTAACTAGCTGTTAATTTATAAATTATTCAAGTTTACCAAAGAGGAGCCTCTAAACAATCTTTGGCAATAAAGATTAGTTGGGCAATCAACTTATTTCTCTTGGATTTTGATGGTAACTCTCAAGAAAAAGTAGAGGAGAGAAAGGGAGAGTTGGTATTAATCTGGTTAGTGGGTCAACCTTGGTTGTCTTCAAAAACTAAAGCGACCACGAAGATTGACGGTGTCCAACTTTCGTAGTTTTTAGTATGCAAGTATTGAATTTCACCTAACAAAACAAGAAAAAGGGAAAAAGGGAAGGAGGCATGGAGGTGGGGGTGGGGGGAACATTGTTTAATATTGAAGCTGTCTTGGTCATTAACTTGATAACATCAAGATCATTGTTTAAAATTGATTATTGTTCGTAACAACTTGTGATGTCCTTCAAGTAATACACTAAAACTTATGTAAAGGAAACTTTTCTCCTAAGGTTCGTGCTCAAATGACACACAATTCGTAACTTTTGTCCAAATTTTAGCTAACAAAATCTGATTCTGTATAGAGATTTTGTTCTTTTAATAGAAAAGTGCATCCACCTTGAATCATATCTAATAATTCAAAAACGATATGAAAAACTTATCTCATACTGAAGTATGTATGAGATGGGCCCTGGATATTCAAGACATTTGATATGCTTTTTTTTATACTAGTGATGCTAAGACACACAAATGTTCACAAATAATTTCATACTTGATGAAGTGTCAATTCTTGAGTGGTAAACAATTATAACCATTGGGATCCACTGGGGGATCCGCTTGTAATTTTAGAATTCTTTTACTATTCACAACTTGTCAAGTTGTGAACTTTTGTGTGCCTATAGACTTTCTCTTTTTATGCATTGATTTTGGTGCACATTCTGCCTATATTATAGTTCAACTATAAGGCGACACGGATCCAATGACTAGGCTATGGCATTGAATTGCATACAATACCACGCTAGATTCGGTGAGATCTCTCTATTTCTTATCTAGGTTTGGCACAAAAAAAAAAAAAAAAAAAAAAAATTTAGCTAAAAAAAGGTTTGGCAAATGCTAATGGTAGGGTTTTGTTGTTGGCTACATCGTGTGTGGTGGCTAGAACTACCGTTGAAGCCGACTAAACCACAAACGCAAGATCCACTTTATGTGAGAGGGATATTATGTACAACCGTTTCACCATATACTATCTTATATGGTTATGACGCTTTTCATAGTGAGACCCGACTCCCAGAATTAGGAAATCAATCAGATTGGTGCAAGCAAAAACAAAATCCTCTAAAATTGGTCACACCCCAAACGGTTATGGTGTGTTAATTAGTATTGATTTTTATTTATTATTTATTTTTCAATAGATGCTTGGAGCATTGCAACATCCCTTTGATAATGTTTTTTGTTTGGAGGGTAAAATAACTTTGGTGATGTTGTTTATGTGTACCCAATACAATCAGTTATGCAACCATTATTTATTTGGCTAAAATTCAAATAACACGATTTTAGCATGTTATCATTTTTGTCTTTAAAATATATATTTTAGGGGAAATTGCACTTTTCCCCCTTTAACTATTGGGTCTATCTCAGTTCCCCACTTTATCTATAAAACCAAACAATGTCCCCCTTTATATATTGAAAATATGCAAATAACCCCAATTGTCTAATTTTATGTTAAATTCCAACAAAATTAACGAAATGTTTTTATTTATTTTGTCAATTTGTAGTCATAATACTCAAAATCTATCATTATATATTAATATACTATAAAAATATTATGTTATTTTGGCTTGGATTTAACATAAAATTAGACGATAGGGGCTATTTGCATATTTTTAATACATAAAGGGAGAAATTGCTCGATTTTATAGATAAATGAGAGAATTGAGATTACTCAATAGTTAAAGGGGGAAAAGTGCAATTTGTCCTATATTTTATTATCAATTCCATCCTTAAAGCTCACATTTATGGTCAATGTGGTCATTTTTTCAACAATCTTTTTAAAATAAAAAAACGTTGTTTATCTCCTACAAAACAACGTTCGTTTCCTCAACAATGCTAATGGTTTTTAATACTTTTAAGAAAATTCAATTTTTATATTAAAAAGTTTCTAAATTGTAAATCTTCTTTTAAATAAAAAATAAAAAATAACTTTTTTAAAAGTCTCATTTTCCTCACTTGATTCTTCTCATTTCTCTCTCACTCCTCCTTTCTTTCTCTTTCACTCTTCTTCCTCTTCTTCTTAGATTGTGGTTCTTGGTAAAGTAAAAATCAATATACTAAATTATACTTTTGACCTTTAAAATTTGAGATTGCTTTAATTTTGGTTGCTTAAATTTGAGATTTTTCATTTTTCATCTTCCAAATTTGAGCATGTGATCATTTTGTCCATTCTCGTGACTAACTTGAGGCTGTTAACTGCCAACAAAACCATGTCGATTCTTTATATTTTATTTTCTCTTAACGGGTATGGACAAAAGTATCAAATTAGTCTCAAAGAAATCGTGACCGTTAAATGAGACCACATCAAACTCGAGATCATAAACGAAACGATATAAGCTACCATTTTGAGGAGCTGTTCTGAGTCAACTTTAAATTTGTTTTATATGTTTTTCGCACATCAAATCAAACATTGTAACATCAGTTGTTATGTGGGTTGGCTTTGGTTATTACTTATGGTTTTAGGTGAGGGGGTGAGTGGGTGAGATCATGTGGAGGTTGGGCTTTTATGTTTGATTTGGGTTTGTAGTGGTTGTTGGGTTTTTGCCAAAGGGGGAGTGGTAGAGGCGTAGGTAATTGGGCTGTTTGTGGATTGTATGTTCAACGGCTTTTGGACTACAATGTGGTGTCACTGGTGTGGGTATGGTATTCTTGGTTTCGCGGTGTGTTATTTTGATAGGAGCTTAGGTTGTGTGGTTGGTGGCAATTTGAGTTTACAAAAAAAAAAAAAAAAAATAGACCACTCTTTCACTGGCATCCTCTAATTGCTGCTTTGCATGACGGGTTGGCTTAGGCGTTTGAGATTTTTTTTTTTTCTGAAAAAAATATTTAGAATAAATTTTAGTAGTTTTTAGTATAAAAAAAGATTTCTAAATAATTAAAGTTTCTAAACAGTAGTGGATGGAAGCATGGAACTCGGAAGGACTGCATTGACCCAAAATTAAGAACAAAGTTTACTTTCAAACCGATTTGGAAGAATATTCCTTTAACCCACTATGACGGCTCATAATAAGACTATCTACATGTATTATTTAAAGAAATTATGCAACCTATTAAATAGGTCATGTGACTAAAAATAAATTTGAATAATATTATAAGTCGTCACATAGTAGGTTAGAGGAGGATTCCTCCAAACTGATTTGGAGATAAATTCTATTCCAAAATTAAATGATGTACTTTGGATTTTAGCATTTTTATTTTCCCTATTCTTTTCGGCTAGTCATAAAAGAGGTGGGGTTATTTTCTAATTATTACATATGTCTAGGGTAAATTTATGATTTGCAAAATAGTGTTTACATGTGAATATGTGATAGCATTTGTTATAGAAATGAGGGTTTAGAGAACTTACAGTTTGATGAGAAATCCCTTTGAATGGCTTTGGTAAGACATAACAAAATACTCTTACAAAATGTTATCTGAAGAGTTAGATCAACATATATAATTTTAAAATCATAAGTGTTTAGACCTACTAATTTGTTGTTGCCATCAGCAAATGTCAAAACTCAAAGTTAAAATTATACATTTTGAACTAAAAAAAAAAAAAAAAAGGAAGGAAGAAGATGGTCATTCTATTATTGCATATTCGCGAGGGAGGTTTAAAACCACGCATTTTCAAAATACATCTTTTAAAATCTCACTCTTCACTTTCTTTAAGTACAACATTTTCAAACAGTTTATCTTCAAAAGGTTAAAAAAGAAGTTGTGTGAAATGAGTACAACTGAAAATTCTTGTATGTTAAGAAATGAGTTTTCTTCCTAAATGTAAACTTGCAAATGCCTAGTGAACTAAAGCAATCGAAGCTTAGTTTCCATGTTTGGGTGTATGCAAAGGTGATACCCTTAATGTCACAAGCAAGCAGCTAAGATGCATAGAATTAAAACACCAACTTTACAAACACGAAAGGATCAACTTTACAAAACATAGCAACTTGAAAAAATCAAAGCATTTGTGAGGGGTGTTTTTGTAATAATGCCACGTGGCGTGCCGAGGGCGATCACGACATGGACTTCGATATAGAGAAAGGGGTAGCCGAACCCAAAACTCAACCGAGGGCCCAAAGTTTGGCCCAAGGGCTAGTGGGACACTTCTCAAGAATGTTCAAGAGCTAAAGTCACTAAAACCCAAAAAAATAATATGAATCAAGATTAAGGGAAATTTACCCAAAGTGTCGTTGCCGATAAGAAGTCCAAAGAACAGTCTTGGGCCGAGCCTCTCGTTGCTCCTTAGTTGAATCGAACTTGAAACGACGTAACTTTGATCGTCATAATTTAAACATGGGTTTTCTGCACTGCTGATGACATTTGCCAGAAGAGCTTTGAACAGTAATAAGTTTTGTTGAAACTAAAAGAGGGTTGACTTGTTAGGAGAGAGTCAGCCCCGATGAGACATGCACAAAGGTAGGGGAAGAGTGTGTTTAGGCCTTTTGTGGAGCTAAATTAATGGTAGAGAATCATTGTGGTCCTTATAAGGCATTTCAGGAAATTCTGCCTTGACATCTGCCAGGAGAGCTTTTCCGGAGAAAAATGGATTAAGTTGTAAATCCTAATCTTTTTAGACGGGATTGCCTTTCTGGGTTTAAATGGGTGTTTCTAAGTTGTAAGGGATCTCAGAACATCTATTTTCAGAGGCTCTTTCTTGGGTGAATCCCAGAGAAAAATCCTTTCTCTTGGGTTTTTAATTGTGGTAATTTCTTGAGTTGTTGGAAGGGTTATTCTTGGTCTGGTTCTGATGAGTCTCTTAGGTTTGATGGATCTGATGCTTTGAGAATGCAGTCAGTTCTCTATATATAGAATGATTAACATGGCTTAATCTCTTGGGAAACCGAGATCGTGGTTCCCTTAAGCCCATTAGTTTTTAGTATTAGTCCTCCATGACATGTTTTGTCAAAAGGAGTGTAGCATAAGTAAAATGATTATGGCCTTTTCCCTGATGTCAGGGTAAGGTTTTCTTCCTTACTGAAATGGCATGTCAGAGGCATTCATTGCCTCTTGTTGGTGGGTTTTTGTGTATGGTTGGGCCTATGCATGTCTCTCATGACTTAGTATCCATAAACCCATCATTGTGCCTCCCAGCAGACCTAATGACAGTAGTCCATGGGTACTCAAATCTCGGAACTGACTCCCCTCCACCAAACCACACTCCTCAAGTCAGATCAACATAAGGAGAGTAGCTTCCTCACGGGTCTGGGCCGTGGGAGCTACTCCCTGAGCTCCTTTTGGGACCGGAATGGACATGGTTATGGTTTCTTTATTATATTTCTTTATGTCTCATGCATTTTGGTTGTTGCCAGTAATCTTGGAGCTGTTATGCAGAAATCTGCTGCGTGAACAGTACCATAACTCATTGTTTCCGGTGAATGGAGAGCTGGAGTGAGCTGTAGGGGCTTGAGTAATTTGAAAATGGTGGGCTGGCTGCTCTTGTCACGTTGGAGAAGATGGCTCAGCTGTTGTCTTCCTCTTTCTTAGTAAAATAGGATATAAGATGGGCTCTGCCAGCAGCAGACATGCAACTCCTCTTTTGTCAGCTTGAGTTCAGACTTCACGGGACCCACAGATTAGCTGTCTTCAGCCTTTTCAGGTGCTGGGTTGACTAATGCTTGGGCTCCAGCTGTCTTCCAAATGTGTTTAAACCCAAGAATCATATTATAAGCATACTTTGGGTTCATGGGTTTTATGTGGTTTTCCTTTGGGCTTGTGAACAGTACCGGTGCACTTAAAAAATGGGCCCAGATGGTGCTGTATGGGTGTCTTAGTAGATTGGGTTATGTGTTTCGGGTTGTGGGCTTCTGGAGTAAGCCCAAGTAATTTATTAGGGGCTGTTTGGGATATTCTATTGGACTTGGCTCATTGGGTTGACTTATTAAATAATCAATTGAGCCCAAGTATTCTATTGGATATTGTTTGGTATATTTAAATGGGCTGGGCTTATTGGGCTATTTTATTAAATGGTTAATTAAGTCCAAGTATCTTGTTGGGAATTATTTAGGGCATTTTATTGGGCTGGGCTTATTAAAGGATTAATTAAGCCCAAGCATTTTATTTGGGGGCCCATTCAAATTATTAGTTAAAAAATGGGCATGTACAGCATTAAACCCAAAACAACAAGATCATCGGCAAAGGATTTCCACACTGCTTACATAGAAACAGTTTGTTCTGATAAATTTTATCCTCTTCCTATTTTCTCTTCACTTTTGCATTTCCCACCATGAATTTACCAAGTTAGCCCGGTAATGATGGTTCTAAAATTATGTTCATGAAGCTTATCTATAGCCCACTAGACTTCAGCAGCCTAGCACATAACCCTTCTTTCATTCAAGCACCTTCTAAGAATGACTAACCAAATCCTTCTAGGAGCAATAAAAAAAATGGGGCTCTCTAAACTCAATTTTTGTTTATTTGTTAAGCTCTTACCTTGGTCTGATTGCATATGAATGATTTGTTCTTTCTAAAACTGGTAAGGCTCCTTGGGATAGCAAGACACTTCTTAGCTTCTTTGTTTCACTGGCAACATTTTCTAATGCCCATCCCATTCAGAATAATAGACAAACTCAAACAAATACTAGAACGAGCTTAGTTCACGCATAAGATCATGGAGGAGGCAAGATTTTATCCTTCAACTTGATCCAATTATACAAGTTTTAACTTTTAACTTTGCAAACACCTCTACAAGCTTAGAAACTACGTGTCTCATTTATCAATTGAAGGATGTGAATAGACATACGTAACTCAAGATGTGTGATTATTTGGAATTTACTGAAGCATAATGGCAATTCAGCATAGGAAATAGACGCCAAGAAAAGAATGAAAAACAAAGGAAAAAAACGGAAGAAGGAGACAAAGAATTAGAGGCGTTAGAAAGCTATAGGGAAGCTGAAAATTTTGGAAGCGCTAGAGAAGAAGAGGAATAGACAAACGATGGAGAGAGAGAGTTAGAGAATTAGAGACGTGTGAGAGAGATAGTGAGAAGGATTTTAATTGATAAAATTGAATGCTGGAATTAATTAAATGGAGCGAGTGAAAATAGGGTTGAATTGGAGAGAGGTGGTGTTAGTTGAGGAGTCACGCGAGGGAGGAAAAAATAATTAATTTCATTGTTAAATTAATTGTGGTTGGATAGGAAATCTCTACCAATAGGATAAAAATAATGTTAGATGAGGAGTCATGCATTAGAGAGAGGAAAAAAATAATTAATTTGATTGCTAAATTAATTGTGGTTGGATAAGAAATCCCTATAAATAAATATAAAAATTAGTGGGTGTTATAAAATAAAGGAAAATAATATGATAATGAGAATATATCTTTAAGTGGTCATCCACATGATGTATATAACTAATTGTATATGTAATGGTTTTGTTCGTATTTACAAAGGAGATTACATATGTATATATAGCCTTCAAAGTGTGTAGAGTTACTTCTTAAGCATTAAGGCTATAAAGACAATCTTTAATAAATATGAACTAACGTCACAATTAATATTTCATAACACTCCCCCTTGGATGACCATTTACTAAGAATATGCCTCATTAAAACCTTACCACGTAAAAACCCAATGGGAAAAAACCAATGGCGAAGGAAAAAGAGTACAGTATTCTTGTGTCTCTTTGAGTGCCTTAGGATTGCCTCATTAAAACCTTGCAAAGGAAAACCCTGTGGGAAAAAACCTTAGCGAAGGAAAAAGAGTACAATCAGCACATATCCTTCAGAAAATTTTACTCCCCCTCATGAATGCATAGAGTTTCAATTATTCAAAATTAGAAGATCCTTAAGTCGACGCATGCCAATGCTGTGAACTATCTTCTTGAATGTTGTAGTTGGTAATGACTTAGTGAATATATCTGCCAAATTTTCACTTGATCGTATCTGCTTAACATCAATGTCACCGCTCTTCTGGAGCTCATGTGTATAAAAGAATTTTGGTGAAATATGCTTGGTTCTATCACCTTTAATATAGCCTCCTCTGATTTGAGTGATACAAGCAGCATTGTCTTCATATAGTATTGTCGGGTTATCTTTGATTGAGGATAATCCACACTTTTCTCGAATATGTTGAATTACCGATCTTAGCCAAACGCATTCACGACTTGCTTCATGAATTGCGATAATCTCTGAATGATTTGAGGAGGTGGCAGATATAGTTTGCTTAACAGATCTCCATGAAATAGCAGTGTTGCCACAAGTAAACAAATACCCTGTTTGTGATCGGCCTTTGTGTGGATCAGAAAGATAACCAGCATCCGCATATCCAACTAACTGTGGATTTGATTTATTTGGATAAAATAATCCCATGTCAGTCGTTCCACGGAGGTAACGCAATACATGCTTAACCCCATTCCAATGTCTCAAAGTTGGTGCGGAACTATACCTTGCCAGTAAATTGACCGAAAAAGCTATGTCAGGTCGTGTGCAATTTGCAAGGTACATCAAAGCACCAATTGCACTGAGGTATGGTACTTCAGGACCAAGAGTTTCTTCACCAACTTCTTGAGGGCGAAAATGGATCTTTCTTGACATCAAGTGATCGAACAACCATTGGAGTGCTCAAAGGATGAGCTTTATCCATGTGAAAGTGCTTCAGGACTTTCTCTGTGTATGTTGACTGATGAATAAGAATACCATCTGGAAGGTGTTCAATTTGTAAGCCAAGACAAAATTTTGTTTTACCGAGATCCTTCATCTCAAACTCATTCTTTAAGTAATCAGCGGTTTTTGTGAGCTCTTCAGGAGTTCCCACAAGATTTAAATCGTCAACATACACCGCAACAATAGCAAATCCGGATTCTGATTTTTTAATAAAAACGCATGGACAAATAGGATTATTCTCAAATCCTTCTTTCAATAGATACTCACTGAGTCGATTGTACCACATGCGACCGGATTGCTTTAAGCCATATAAAGATCTTTGTAGCTTGATAGAATACATGTTTCGGGATTTTGAATTATATGCTTCAGGCATTTTATATCCTTCAGGGATTTTCATGTATATATCATTATCCAATGACCCATACAAATATGCTGTAACAACATCCATTAAACGCATATCTAAATTTTCTGTAACTACCAAGCTAATCAAAAATCTAAATGTAATTGCATCCATTACAGGAGAATATGTTTCTTCATAATCAATGCCAGGTCTCTGCGAGAAACCTTGTGCCACAAGTCGCGCTTTGTACCTTATGATTTCATTTTTCTCATTACGCTTTCGTACAAATACCCACTTATATCCAACAGGCATTACACCTTCAGGTGTTTGGACTATAGGTCCAAATACTTCACGTTTTAATAGTGAGTTTAGTTCTGCCTGAATTGCTTCTTTCCACTTTGGCCAATCATTTCTACGTCGACATTGTTCGACAGTTTGTGGTTCAATTTCATGATCATTACTTCTGGTAATGTCAAGAGCAACTTTAAATGAAAATATGTTGTCGACAACAATTTTATTTCTATCCCATATTTCTCCTGTACTTACATAATGTATTGAGATCTCATCATTTTCAGGTACCTGCTCCTCTTCTGGGGATAACTCTTCAGGAGTTCCCTCTTCAGGAGGTTCATTTTCAGGAGATTTGTGTGCACAATTTTTGGATAGATTAATTATGTTTGTTGCCTGTTTCATGGGTATAGCCTCTTCAGGGGCTGCAACTTGTTTTTCTTGTATTTTCCTCTTCCGGGGAATTTTGTCTTTAGCACCGACAGGTCTTCCACGCTTTAGGCGTGTCTTAGATTCATTTGCTGCTATATTAATCAATTGTCCTTCAGGGACTTCAATCCGTGCTGGATTGTTAGCAGCTGGGATGTGAGATTTCACTATTTTCTTACTGTCAGTGAATACATCCGGTAATTGATTTGCAATACCTTGCAAATGAATAATCCTCTGAACTTCCAGTTCACTTTGATTTGTACGAGGATCAAGATGGGATAATGTCGAAACATTCCAAGTGATTTCTCGTCGTGCTTCAGGCAACGACTTTTCTCCCCCTAATGGTGGGAAGATTGTTTCATTGAAGTGACAATCATCAAAACGTGCCTTAAAAATGTCACCAGTTAAGGGTTCAAGATATCTAATGATTGACGGAGAATCAAAACCAACATAAATACCAAGTCTACGTTGGGGGCCCATTTTAGTGCGTTGTGGGGGTGAAATAGGAACATATACAGCACAACCAAAAATGCGAAAGTGAAAAATATTTGGTTGTTGACCAAAAACAAGTTGTAATGGTGAGTATTTATGGTAAGCAGTTGGTCTAATGCGAACTAATGATGCAGCATGTAATATGGCATGTCCCCAAGCAGAAATAGGTAGTTTTGTTTTCATAAGTAAAGGACGAGCAATCATTTGAAGTCTTTTAATAAATGATTCAGCTAAACCATTTTGAGTATGGGTATGAGCAACTGGATATTCAACATCAATCCCGATTGACATGCAATAGTTATCAAATGCTTGAGATGTATACTCTCCTGCATTATCTAGACGGATTTTCTTAATTGGGTAGTCAGGAAATTGTGCCCGTAACCTAATTATTTGAGCAAGGAGTCTAGCAAATGCAACATTCCTAGTAGAAAGTAGACAAACATGTGACCATCTAGTTGATGCATCTATTAAAACCATAAAATACCTGAATGGCCCACATGGTGGGTGTATAGGTCCACAAATATCACCTTGTATTCTTTCTAAGAAAGATGGGGATTCAACAGCAATCTTTGAAAGAGATGGTTTGATGATTAGTTTACCTTGAGAACAGGCACTACAAGGATAGTCACTTGGTGAAAGAATCTTTTGGTTCTTTAAGGGATGCCCATGAGAATTCTCAATGATTCGACGCATCATTATTGACCCCGGATGCCCAAGACGATTATGCCAAAGCATAAATATATTTGGGTCAGAGCACTTCTGGTGCACTATAACATTTGTTTCAATTGTTCTCATAGTGGTATAATATAACCCAGAAGAGAAAATAGGCAGTTTTTCTAATATGAGTTTCTGGCCCGAAACCATTGAAGTAATATAAAGATATTCTTCACTGCCTTTATTGTTGGTTTCAATATGATAACCATTATGACGGATATCCTTAAAGCTGAGTAAATTCCTTCTAGATTTAGAAGAGTACAAAGCATCGTCAATATAAAGTTTTGTTCCCTTTGGTAACATGATATTTGCTCTTCCGGAGCCTTCAATTAGGTTCGAAGAACCTGATATGGTATTGACATAAGCTTTGCTTAATGGATAATTGTTGAAAATATTTTTTATCTTTAAGGATTGTGTGCGTTGTTGCACTGTCTGCTAGACAAAAGTCTTCACCCATCATCTTGGAATT
This sequence comes from Fagus sylvatica, assembly GCA_907173295.1. Classification (NCBI taxonomy): domain Eukaryota; kingdom Viridiplantae; phylum Streptophyta; class Magnoliopsida; order Fagales; family Fagaceae; genus Fagus; species Fagus sylvatica. The sequence continues at coordinate 27,057,434 of OU015763.1, forward strand.
AAATCCATCAATAAGACTCATGCCTCTACATATATGAAAAATATAAATTAAACTTTATTATTTTAAGAGTAAAATAAATCATAACAAGATAACATACTAAAACAAAGCAATAGTATGTTGGAAAGGAAATATGCTAATTGGTATGAACATTTCCATCACCAATCAAATGATCAATTTTTCCGTTAGCATCCTCAAAGAAATCAGAGACATCCAGATGGGTAATGTCCACTTTATTTGGGATATCAGAATAACCCATGTGATCTTCTGGATCACTGTGATGAGCGAAATTCATTTCAATTCCTTTCCCTTTTTCTTTTATAGAGGCTTGGTATAGGTCTACTAAATGTTTAGGCATACGACATGTACGTTGCCAATGACCTTTCATACCACACCTAAGACATTTTTCTTCATGGGTTTTTGGGGGTTTATTTTGTAAACCTTGTCCATTTCCATGTTGTTTTGTTTCATTGTAATTCCCCTTTCGGTGGTAAGGTGTGGTATTCTTTCTTGGAGTATTTTGAGTACGTCCCCCTCGTTTCCTACCATGTCCACGCCCACGACCATTATATCCTCTATTATTATCATATGAGGTTCCATTCACTTCAGGGAATGGTGTTGAACCGGTCGGGCGAGACTGGTGATTTTTCAGCAAAAGCTCATTATTTTGTTCAGCCACTAGAAGACAAGATATTAGTTCAGAATATTTTGTGAACTTACGCTCTCGATATTGCTGCTGCAGGAGCACATTCGAGGCATGAAATGTAGTGTACGTTTTTTCTAACATGTCTTCATCAGTGATCTTTTCCCCACATAATTTTAATTGTGAGCTGATTTTAAAAAGTGCAGAATTATATTCGCTCACACTTTTAAAATCTTGCAACCTTAGGTGCATCCAATCATAACGAGCTTTAGGGAGGATTACGGTTTTTTGGTGCTCGTATCTCTCCTTTAAGTTATTCCATAGAATCAGAGGATCTTTTACTGTAAGGTACTCAGTTTTTAATTCCTCATGGAGATGATGGCGAATAAAAATCATTGCTTTTGCGCGATTTTGTGGGGATGCTTGGTTGCCATCTTTTATAGTATCTCCAAGGTTCATTGCCTCCAAGTGGATCTCAGCATCAAGGATCCATGATAAGTAATTCTTGCCCGAAATATCAAGGGCAACGAATTCAAGTTTTGTAAGGTTCGACATTATCTATAGGGAAGATGTAACAATATTAACAATTAAGTAAGTAAGCATTTATATCATGCAATGTTTTGATAAGAAATAATATATTCAATCTAAATTATTCAAATGTAAACTTGCAATAGGAATAAAAATTGACTATATGAAATATGATATAAATATATGTATACATTCCCCCTTTTTTTTATTTTTATTATTATTATTATTTTGTGTGAATAAATGAATAAGCATTTATATCATGTAATTAATCAATATGATATTCAATCTAAATTATTTAAATGTAAACTATAATCAAATAGTATACATAAAACTAACGTATATTTGTATACAAAGTTTAGAACATGTGTCAGATATGATTCTAATTGGTTAAAATAAAAGAACAATTGTAATGGAATTGCCTAATTTAATACTAACCGTATTTAATGATATTACTAGATATAATATGTCTAGCATAAAGCCCATAGGAGTTTTAATCCATTAACTAAATACTAAGGTTTTAAGCATTAATCAATGTGATGATAAATAAATAAGATAATACTATTACAAATTCATTAAGAAAAACTTACTGTGGATTGAAGTGTCACACAAATCACTTTTTATTGTGATAGATAAAGTAAAGACAAATTCCTTTTAGAATTTGGCTAGAGTCTCGTGCTGATAACGTGTTATAAAATAAAGGAAAATAATATGATAATGAGAATATATCTTTAAGTGGTCATCCACATGATGTATATAACTAATTGTATATGTAATGGTTTTGTTCGTATTTACAAAGGAGATTACATATGTATATATAGCCTTCAAAGTGTGTAGAGTTACTTCTTAAGCATTAAGGCTATAAAGACAATCTTTAATAAATATGAACTAACGTCACAATTAATATTTCATAACAGTGGGAAGGAATTAAAATAGAGAAAAAATTTAATTGTGGTTGTAAAAGGGAAGAAATTAAATTGTGGGAGGCATGACGTGGATTGTTATGGGAATAGAAAATCTGACGTGACATGTTTAGGAGGAAAGTTGAGTCTTCAACTATTCGTTTATATAATAGATTTTTTACAACATGTTCTCAAAATATTCCAACATCTAATCTCCATCCAGTTCATACTTTGGTGACACAAAACCATTTGCCACCCATAATCAATTTCTTTGTTGGTATATCGAAGTCGTTTGGGAAAATTTTCTCATGTCCTCCATTTTATATATAGTAGTTTACTCCAATATCCTAAATTATCAAAATATGAATGTATGAAGAGTATATAGGAATTTGATTTTGTATGAATGTTGAGTTAATTGATTAAACTTCTCTTATCTTTTTGGAATATAAATATTAAAAATTTTCTTACAAAATGCAAATAAAGTATGACATAAATGCATTAGGTTTCATGATTAAATAGTATGTCATTTGTGTTTCTTCAAACACAATTTTTTGGTTTAAAGTCATGAAGATATGACTTTTTTCAAAATTGATAACATGATAATTTGGATTACAATGTCATCTACAATGCGAAATTCATTTTGAAATATTTTGTAAAAAAATATCTTATGACACATATATATTAATTATTATGTGTTATAATATTTAAAAAAATTAACTTCAATTATATGACATGTGATAAAAAAGACATGAAATACAAATTAAAAAAATTTATATAATTAGGTTGGAGAGGGGAAGCTTGTGGTGGGGCAGCACCAAAACCGAAAGAAAAAAAAAAAATGAAAAAACCTTATCCAGATACTAGGGTATAGATTTGAGGCACTGAAGAGGCCAATCAGGTCGGCGGGAAGGAGAGAGGACAACCCACAAATGGATGGAACGACCCAAGGGAGAGCGGGGAATGACGCGACCTAAACGGAGCAGGCAACATACACCGATAGACCGAGAGAGAGTCCACTGTGAAGCCGAGCTCACGCGGGATCAGATATGTTGGAGAAGAACCACGAGTGCACAATAGCAATGACTAATTGTGCGTCGATGGTCTTTTATTTCTAATAGTTGCTTCTCTTGTGAGGTCAGAGATGGGTTGATTCCTCTAGTCTTTGTATGAAATAATTAATAAGTACAATGAGTTCAAAACTTCAAATCCTATCAACTTCAATCAATGTTAGTTTGCTCCTCTTTCACTCTTTGGTCTCTAGCAACAGAACACTGGATTACCTATAATTGACAGAAATTAGTTAATCCTTTGGGGACTGGTTTTAAGCTTGCCCAAATAATTGACCCTCGTCCAGATCCGAGCTAAGCTAGGCCGAGTTCAACCTTCTTTATATCCCTAATCCCCGTTTGCATATTATAGATTAATGGGCCTATGAAACTGATGTTGGACAAGTTTTGTGGAAGTAGCTGAGTCCAACAACCCATAAAAAATTATGGGCATTACAGAAGGAGTTGGAAAAAGTACGTGGGCTAGTGTTTAACGTAGCGCGCTATGAATGATTAAAGATTGGAGGTTCCAAAGAAAAAATCCACTACAAAGCAAAAAGCCCAAAAGAAAAAGAACAACTTTATCTTTGACGAACAAACTACTTTTAAAAAAAAATAATAAAAAAAATACTGACAAACATACTACTAAACACTAACATAAAATGTTATTAGTTTAGCAAAACAAAAAAGAAAAATATAACATGATATTATTACTATGTTTGGAATTCACCCATACAAGGAGAACACATTTTCTTCTTGGGTATGTCATGGAGAAAAAATGTGATTTTTTTTTTTCAACATTTCCACTAAATTTTCTCTCTAAAATTGGTGAGATATATATATATATTTTTTAATACGACAGAAGCAAGCCAATTACATAATGCCACGTGTTACTTAAAATTAAAGTATTTTGATGAACCAAATAGTGTCACATGTCCCATAGAAAATCAAACATAGAGTCATTCCAAATTAAATTATGACACATTTCACCAATCAAAATTAACATGTATTGTTAAACCTCCTCAAGAATCTTAGAAAAGAAAAAAAAAATGCACTCACCAGTCTTATGGAGGCCATTTTCAGAAGTTATGAATTTTTTCCAAAATCAATCTCCAAAGCCTCCAAACTTTATCGGATTTAAGCCTTAAAGTCTTGTAGAACCTCTACATCCAAAACTTTGAATTTGAAGAGCACTCATTCAAATCATTCTTCCAAGCTTCAAAGTTCTACTAGAATTAAGCTTCAACATTTACAAGAATTCTAATCATTGAAGCTCTATCGGATTCAAGTCTGTAGACTAAAAGAACTTTCATCTACTAACCTTCGAATACAGGAACGTTCAAAGAACACGAAAAAGAAAGAATCTCTAACGAGAACAAAACCATAGATTCATCATAATTTCATTATAAATACCTTTTAATATGTTTTTCTAATCAAATCAAAATAGATTTTTGTGTTTGAATGAAGATTACGTTAGTGTAATTATTGGATCAAAGACTTTTCAAAGAGATTGAATGGGTGGATTATTCTTTTGTAAACAAATACACATAATTTTACTACTTTATTAACATAGATTTACATATGTTAATTGATTTCAATTGTTTGATTTTCAAGCTTGAAAATTTGCTTTTATACGGGGCATGTGTCATGGTAGGTTATGGTTATGCCTAGTTCGTTGTCGGCGTGGTTTGGTTATGATGAGTTGCGTTATGAGTCTGGGGGATGGTCGGTTGTGGCCAGCTATGTTGCGGCATGAGTGAAAGAGGATAAGGGGTTTAGAATAAGAAGAAAGAAAGAAAGAAAGAAAATATATATATAGTGGAACTTAGTTCTCTTTTATTTATTTATTTTTTGGTCAAATACAATTTTATAAATTTTTGTTTATTTAAGTGTTTTTTTAAATTATTTTATTCAATTTTAACATGAGTTTTTATTTTATTTATAAAGTAATAACATTAAGTTCACATGGCTATATTATGTCACTCACATTTGATCACGAGATTCCCATGGAGGAGGACGTACGAGGTTATAATGGATGAGCATGTGAGGATGACATGTGGTTCCCATTGGTGACGTATGAGTGGCCAATGAATGATGCGAAAGAGAAGGAAAAAACTTATAGACAAGAGGGAGCTACTAGGACTTGTCAGTGGCCCATGAAAAGAGAGGTCTCAGAGCCCATAGAGAGACAATAACTCACACATCATGGGAATATTGTTAGGTATACACATGTGCATGAGTGGAAGTCCTACATGGAGAAAAATTAAAGATGTTGAAGAATTAATATAACATAATTGGGCACAAACCTATATGTTTAAATTTTTGGGCTAAGTATATGTTATATTAAGATCTCAACCCAATCGGAACACTAGATATAGCTCTTTTGTGATGTACTTGATGATTGTGGATTTGTGGACTTTGGATTTACAGGACCACGATTTACATGGACAAACAACCGTGTGGGAGACAAGACATGGGAGAGGTTAGATAGAGTGGTTGTAACTTCTAATTGGTTATTGCTTTTCCCCTCTGCACGAGTTCACCATTTGGAAGGCTGATGGTCAGATCATAAGCCCATATGGGTGGGGACTGAACCCATGGTGACACCTACTCTGAAACCTTTCCAATTTGAGGAAGTGTGGAGCTCAGACCAAGGATGTGAAAATGCTATTGCACAATCGTGGAAGACAAATAAAGATGGAGTCCCAATGTTCAAAGTTTGGGACAAAATTGATGCATGTAGGAGAGGCCTTCGCGCATGGAGTAAACACAGTTTTGGTAGCATCAAGAGTCAAACCTGAGATATCGAGCTCCATCTCAAACAAGCAGAAGAAAATTCCATGCAAGGCTGAGATCATAACCAGGTAAGAGAGATTAAAACAACCCTCCATGCTTTGTTGAGGAGAGAAGAGAGAATATGGTGTCAACGCTCACATGTGAAATGGTTAAAAGTAGATGACTGCAACACACGTTATTTTCACTGTTGAGCAACCCAAAGGAATCGTAGAAATTATATTCATCGTTTGAAAGATTGAGATGGTAGATGGACTACAAGCCAAGATTAGGTACCCCAATTATTCCTTAATTACTACAACTCATTATTCACATCAGCTAACCCGAACCACATAGAGCATATTGTAGAAGGAATACAGCATGTTGTCACCACTGATATGAACAAAAAACTCATCAGAGGATTCACTTATACGGAAGTAGTGGCTGCAATGAAACAAATGGCTCCCCTAAAATCCCCAGGGCCCAATGGTTTACCTCCTGTCTTCTACCAGAAATATTGGCACCTAATTGGGAGTGACATCATTGAACCTGTTCTTACATGCCTTAATTCGGGAAGGATTCTAAAAGCCATAAATCATACCTATATCACCCTCATCCCAAAAGTGAAGCTCATCCCAAAAGTGAAGAACCTGGAAGGAGTTATGGAGTTTCGCCAAATCAGTCTGTGCAATGTCATATACAAATTGATTTCCAAATTTTGGCAAACCGACTCAAAGGTATTTCACCTCAGATTGTATCATAATCATAGAGTGCCTTTGTTCCAGGGTGGTTGATCACTGATAATATCTTGGTGGCTTTTGAGACCTTACATCACATGCACCATCACAAAAGGGGGAAGTCGAGGTCCATGACACTCAAACTGGATATGAGTAAGGCGTATGATAGAGTTGAGTGGAAATACCTAGAGAGAGTGATGCAACAAATGGAATTTCATTCTAATTGGGTAAACTTAATGTTGGAATGTATTTCTACGATATCTTACTCTTTACTTGTAAATGGTGAACCCCATGGCTACATAAAACCCTCACAGGGTTTACACCAAGGGGATCCACTATCACCTTATCTTTTTCTACTATGTGTAGAGGGTTTTCATTCCTTACTACAAAGAGCACAAATTTCAGGTGATCTACATGGAATATCCATCAGTAGAGGTGGCCCATAAATCACTCATCTCTTCTTTGTTGAAGACTCTCTACTGTTTTGTAAAGCCACCACTAATGATGTTTCACGCATCCAAGAGATCCTCACAAATTATGAGAATGCATCGAGCCAGCAAATAAACAGACAAAAGACCATAATTATGTTCAGCAAATCTACTCCACAAAATGGTCCAGGGTGACATTCAAGGCATGTTGGGTGTCTCTACAATTAAAGAATATGAGAAGTACCTAGGGCTTCCCTCTTTCATTGGTTAAGTAAAATACTCAAGTTTTGTACAAATCAAAGAAAGAGTCTAGACTAAGGGTGGGTTTGGCCTCGTGTTATCTATTAGATAACGCGTGTTTTCAATAAAAAACGCACAAACTGATACGTTTGGCCCCGCATTAGATAAAATTGCAATTTTCAAGGCGCGTATTTAAAAGTTTTTAACATTTGATTTTAGGGGAGGTTCCGCATTTTTTAAAGGGTGATTTACCACATATACCCTCAACAATGTTAAAAATACCCAAGCATAAACGTGAAACCCTCTTATTTCTCTCATTTTTCTTCAGTGTGTGCCCCAATGCCTTCGCCAGATTGATAATTGTAATCAAGATGTAAATGTAGGAAAATAGTACATACAAAAATTTGGAAAAAAAATCATAAGGATGTTGAACCATTTCAACCACCGCATTCCGCAAGCTTGATCTTGATGTGGTGAGATGAGCTGGGGTTTAGGGGGAATAAAGATAAGAAACTGAACTCTGTGGGAACAACAGCCATTGGGCTTTAACCAAATCAAGACAAATAAAAGATGAAGTAAGAGGAAAAGGGGGAAAATAAAGAGAAGATGAGAAAACATACCGTGAAAATTGGAGAGCTTCAAGTCTTCAACAAAAGACCAAAAAAAAAAAGACAAAAGAAAAGATAGGGGGAGGGGGAGTGGGAGTTGGAAGACTCTAGAGGCTTTGGTAATTGGTGGGATGGGACTTAACAAAAAAATAAAAAAGTAAAAAGAAGAAGACAGAACATTAATGAGGTAGAGATGTATTTGGTGGGATGGGACTTAACAAAAATAAATAAAAAATTTAAAAGAAGAAGAAAGAACATTAAGTAAGACAGTGATGTATGTGTGCCCATGTATGTGTACGTGTGATTTAGTAAAACACTTTATAAAAGTGTGAGGTGAACATTTTATATTTTGTGCATTGTTTTATTTTGTGCAATGCAGATGAAGGAGTTGACTGTAAATGTCAAGAAAACATGAAGAATATATATCAAGAGATGAAAGTTATTTGTGACAATATTTGAAAAATGATACTATAACTTAACAGTATAGTAAAGCCCTTTTTGGTCATTTGTACTCGAAACAGCAGTTTTAGACTAAAATTATCCAAACGTTCAATTGACAGAAACAACACTTTTTCATTAGTTTTGCCAAATACTTAATTGTGATTTCAAAATCTTGTTTTGAAAATACACATTTTAAAAACGCACTTTTTAAAAAAACGTACTTTTTCAAATAGATAATCCTAACCCACCCTAAACTAAAGGGATTGAAAGAAAAATTAATCTCTCAAGCTGGTAGAGAGATCCTTATCAAATCTATGGCCCAAGCAATCCAAACTTATGCTATGAGTTGCTTCTTTCTTCCCAATTGTATGATCAATGAGATAGAAGTATTGATTTATAGATTTTGGTGGGGTTAGGAAGGTGAGCGGGGGAAGATGCACTGGATACCATGGGGGACCCTATCCAAATAAAAAAACAGTAGTGGTTTGGGTTTTAGAGAGCTCAGCCAATTCAACGAAGCACTCCTTGCCAAACAGGTTTGGCGTCTTTTGCACAACACAACCTCTCTCTTTTACAAGGTCCTTAAAGAAAAATATTTCCCAAACTGTACAATCCTAGAAGCGCAACAAAATACTAGAGGGTCCTATGCGTGGAAAAGTATATTGGGTGCGAGAGATTTGATCTGAAAGGGTTTGGTTTAGAGAATTGGCAATGGATAAAAAATAAAGATATGGGGGATCGGTGGTTGCCTGTGACATATCACTACTCTATCCTCTCACCCCAACCTACGAATACATCCTTTACACATGTCACAGCTTATAGATGATCAATCGCGAGTTTAGAAGAAAAAACTTGTCAATACCACCTTCCTACCATGCGAGGCAGAGATCATAATGGGTATACCTCCAAGCAATCATGACCAAAAAGATTTATGTGTTTGGGGAAGCACAAAAAACGGAGATCATGCAATTAAAACTGGATACCATCTCCTTTTAAATGATCGTAACAAAAAGGAACCAGTCCCTTCTAATACTTCCATGCTGTCAACAATTTGGAATACTGTATGGTCTTTACATGTGCCTTCAAAGGTTCGACACTTTATTTGGAGATCCTGTCATGAGTCTTTACCCATTCGAAAGAACCTGCATCACCGCCAAGTCATTGAAGACCTGAGATGTGCAAGCTGCAAAAATTCCATTGAAAATGTCCTTCATGCTCTTAATTCCCTCATTGTTAGTCAATGCTGTTTATAACTAATCCATATAAGATTAATGGGGACGATATCAATTAGACTTTTGACTCTGTTTAATTAGTGCCCAAAAAAAGTGTATATCTAGCACATATTATATGACAGAGGGAGAGCTAGAGGGTGGGGCCGCACGAGTGCAAGGGGAATGGACTCAATGGAGGACAAGGAAAGATTAGTATGATATATTCTTTGATTTTATTAAACATGATTTGCAAAGACCAGGTAATAGTTTTTATTGATGTTCCGGTCTAAATGTGTTATAATTGCATTGTTAATTGGCTCCTGGAACTGGTAGGTAGGATGTCACACGTATTATAACTGTCCCAACTTCCTTGTATATAATAATATTATTAATAGTTATTCTTGCCTATATACGTGCCATATATCTCGATTGGAGAAAGCAACTATATGACAAATAATAAATATTTACCATTTGAAAAAATTGTGAGGAATGAGAGACGCCCGACACTACTTTTATTGTAGAGTAATGTAATTAAAAATATTACCTACTTTGATTTGAAATTCTAATGTTGACATCCCATCACTGTGAACAGCTGGGCTAATGGCAACGGATTATGAAAAATTGATAGATAATTGGGTTGGGAATCTTGGGAAAGGATTTATATTAGAAGAAAGCCCAGAATAATAGCCACTTTAAGCATGAAAATAACTTGGTGTTTTGGATGGTTTATCATGGAATGTCATTGATGTCAAAGTTTTGTAGGTTCAGATTGCTTTTGGATTTCTTTTTTCTTTTTTGTCCATCATAAAACTTTAGCACCTTTAATTCAAGCGTGTCTAGGACTTTGTTATTTAGAGTTGAAATCACAAATTAGATAAAGGTTAAGAGAATGTTTGTGACGCGTTTAAGAGAGGTACCTTAAAGGTAGCTAAACTGTCATTATCTTATAGCACTAACAATAGTTTGCGGACTTTGTTTGCTGAAATGAGAGATTAGACAACCAATGAAAAGACAACTAACTGTACTTGTCCAACTAAAAAGACAATACTTTAGTCATGTTTAATTTGGGCTAGTTCTTGTAAGCATGTAAAAACAATAAAAGTCCAACAAACAAAGCCTTATGGGTTACTTCACCATTGTGTTTGATAACACGTCTCAGTATTCTGAGAACCTTCAGGATGGCTTTTGAGATTTTTTTATTTTAATATTTTCCATCTCAATTCGCAGATGTAATGATGAACAATTTTGTAAAAGTAATTTATTTTTATTTTTTTTATTAAGATAACATCATTTTATATGAATTCATTATTCATAACATTTTTATTATGTATAAATTACGAGTCACCTCATTAAATATATAAAAAGTATTTTTTTTTTTTTTTTTTTTTTTTTTTTTTTTTTTTTTTTGTGTTAATAGATTTATTCTATATTCTATAATAATTTAGGAATTGAGTCCATGTTGTGTAATTCATTGTACCTGCAACCTATATCAATTGGGGATATGAGTCAATAGCTCTAAGGATACAATTTTTTACAAGAGTTGGATTTTTATGCTGTGATTGGTACTAATAAAAGTAACATTGAAGATAGGTCTTCGTCTACGTCTACGTAAAAATGATACTCTAACCACAAAATTATAAAATCTAAACAAGCCTAGGGGGGTTATAGGAATAAGAAAGTTTTGGGGGACCACATATATAGTAATTGCAAAATTTAATTGATATATGAGAGAAAAGGTTAAAATTCTAGAAAGTTTTGGGGGACCACATATATAGTAATTGCAAAATTTAATTGATATATGAGAGAAAAGGTTAAAACTCTAGAAAGTTTGGAGACCATGGTCCAAGCATGAATATATATAGTTATGCTCCTGACTAGAAACCTCCCATTTTCAAGAAAATTGAGCTTCTTTGGTTATTGTTATTGACATTGACATTGTTCTTGTTTGCGATTCTTCACTTCGGCAAAAGATGAGAACATGTTTCAATTGTTGAATAATGTCGAAATATGTTATTCACACGCAGACTAATATTTTGGAATCAATTGTGGCTAATTGCAGGTGCAGGCCGGTTGCTTATGATGACAATCCCAACGGGGAAAGCATTTATGGCTTGGATCCGTATCTGAGATGCAATCCCCTTAATCTTTATTGTAGTAAAAACTATATATAAAATCGTGTAGGCTACTTTTAGGCACAGAAAGGATGAAGCCAAGAAATAGACTTAAAAGGGAAGGGTGCCACTCGATTTTAAGAACATTAGCATTGGATCCGGAATAGTCATCCAACTAAAATTTGCATGTCAAACCTAAAAAAGCAGCCACATTGGGCTAGCTTGTCATTAGGCAAAATGCATGCTGCTACAGTGCTAAGAACTAACACTGCAGCTTAACAATAATTAAGTAGTTTTTTTTTTTTTTTTTTATTAATTTGATTGATCTTTAATCACCACTTTCTCTCTGTGATCATGCCTTCAACCTCACAAAACAAAAATCATGATGAGACATTTTTACAATTTCAAGAAATGAAAATAGAATATAAAACTTGGAGTCATTTCAATAATCAAATACGTCTTGGATTTCATGTTGTCTCATACATGAAATTTACCAAGTCCAACGGTTAGAATAGTTTTTATCTTTTTTTTGGTTAATTAGTAGGTAACAACAGCTAGAGTTTGCGAAAGCATTAATGAAGCCAGCATCGTTAGCAACTACCATGTAACAAAACCCATTTATTGAGTAAAACAAAATGGGTAGGTTCTGCAAAGCTAGAGTGCAAAAATAGGTATTGTTTAAGTGGGTGCGTGTAGTCGTGTATAAGTAAGGTGGGACGTGAAGAGTCAAAGTAGTTTGTTGCATATTTTCAGTGCCAGTTGATGTAAAAGGTTATGAAGAGAAGAGAGGGTTGCTTATATGGGTTTCCATTGGGAAGGTGAGAGAAAAGGTCTATCATGGTTTTCATATAAAGACATTTGAAGGAATTATGGATGTTTGGCTGTGCAAGTAACAGAAATGTTTTGCAATTACTGTTTGAAAGCTATTTCAAACCCTTCTATTTCTGCTTGTTGCACACACACCCACAAAAACATATGGAGAGAGCCAGAGAGGTATTATTCTAAGACTTCCATTTTTGTGTCTGTTTTCTTTTCTTTTCTTTTGATTAACAGTTCCATTTCTGTGTTGGAGACACATAGGAGAGATGAGGGAATATAATTAATGACTTTTCATAATTTAATAATTCCACTAAAGGTGCCATGGGAAGCACAGCTTCAACAAAGAACTTCTAATGTCTCATTAAAAATTTATATACCCCTATTGGCATTATGCCAAAGTTTTTTTTTTTTTTAAATAGTTAGTTTAGTGCATGGTTTGAATAAATAGCATATATATGGTACCTCATTTCAAGAATTAATTCAACAATGTAATTATATATTCAAGTTGCATAGCAATTAACCCTTTTCAATGCATGTTACATAATAGCTTTATCAAGAATTTTGTAGTTTAATTGGTATTTGCCCATTTCTTTTTTCTTTTTACTTTTTACTTTTTGTGTGAGTAGAACCAAGATTTATATCTACATTCCTCCAAACTATCCATGCCAATTAATTAAATTAAATGGTTAAATGATGGACTTAATATTAGAATGCAGCCGACATTAATGAGGTTTAGGGGTCATTAGCTGTCATTACTTCTTGAAGTTGCTTTAGAAAACACAGTTTTATCTACGTAATCAAAATGTTTACTCTGAGGTTCATTGGTTCAGTGTTAAGTTGGCATCATACCCCTAAATCCTCTTGTGACAGAAAGGAAATCATAAAATGGTGGTTTAAACTCACAGCGGTAAGAAATTATGTTGTTTCAATTAATTAAATACGATGCATGTGAATTATACATATGTACAAGTCAATAAATGCATGTTGCCTTTATTATGGGTTTGAAAAGTCTCTATGTCTTTCTCATGAAGGCACTTTGCTTTTGCCATAAGAATAAAGTAACCAAATTCCATAAAACATCTGCCGTCATTTTCAAGTTCGAGATATCGTCTCATCTTGGCCACTTCCTCAAAAAGTTTACTTTATCAAGGAATCCCTCCTTACATCCATTAGTTTATATAGACAGGTGATCTTAATTTGATTGAAGTGGGATTAGTTAATTTGATGACCTTGGTAGCTAGCTAAATTTGTTGTATTTCTAATATATCTGTTTTTTTTTTTTTTTTTTTTAATCTAAAATTACAAAAAAAAGAAAAAGAAAGATAATATGTATCAGAGAAAATAAAAACATAGTTTACATATATAAGTTCTTTGGTGTAACATGTTATATCAGCTGGGAATTAAATAATCATTTACATAAATAAAGCATATAATGTTAGACTGGAAATATGTGTGTATAAAATTTGTAAAAGAAACATGATTTTAATAATATAATAAAATTGGTAAATAAAATAAATAATAAAAAGTACTTTAAGTTATGTGGCCAAAGCACATTATCCGAGACTAAGTTTTATAAAAAAAAAAAAGTATAATAGATTGCAATACAAGAAAAAAACAATTTATTAAGAGAAAATGAGAGAGTGTCCTGTCCACTAGACATAACTATATACATGGTGCAACTTTTATTATATAATATATGACATATCCTAATTATAATAAAACTATATTGACAAGATTGTTTCTTCTTAAAAAAAAAAATTGCCAAGATTGTCACACTATGTAATTAATATTTTGATGCACATATCACTTAGGTAATATTTTAAGTAATTTAACTATTTACGGGATAATTATTTATCATAAACCAGTTCATTAATTAGATTCTTAATAAGATGAGTATTTATATATACATATTAATAATTGAGATAAATCCTCATGTGGGTCACATTAATTCTCTTGATGGAGATTACTTACACTTCCATTACAACATTCTTCTTTTCTTCTATGACAAGAATTTAGTGTGTCTAAATCATCTTCATTTACACAAATTAGGATAGAACATGACACAATTTAAAAATCCGAAGCCCAACAACCATTGGGGCTTGTTGAAGCTTAAATATTTGATTTTAGAAGAAAAGGCCAAAAAAGAAAAATTGAAAAAGATAATAATAATAGATGATTTATAAAATAATTATTAGATGATGATGATAATAATAATAATATTACTATTATTATATGAGAATTTTGATATATGTTTTTACGTTGGATTCAAGGTTCTACTAATGCCCTCCATTTGACATGAATTAAAGTGAAGATTTCAAAATTATGAGCACCTAAGTATAGGTTACACTAAACATCAAGGATATTTTTATCTTTTTCCCAAGGTTTTGTTTTTCTTGTTTTTATTTCTTTTGCAGGCTAAGTTAAATCATTATTAGTTTTTGTAAAACAAAAATGTGATGTTCTTCATTTGGGCTCTAGACTTAAATAAGTATAAATATCAAGTAATTATATAGCTGTAAGAATCAATTAATAGCAGTCTGTCTACTTAAAGAAAAGGTGCCTTAATGAGGATATTTTTAATATAAGAAGCCAAATTATTATCTAACTAATATGGATTTGGATTTGAATTAAAATAATTAATATATCATATTTAAGATGTGAAGTTGTGAACTCATGAGTCATGACTGATGGACCACGCAGCCGAGGCTACCTAAAACTAACTCGGTAATAATGTGGTCAAAGGGAACCCAAAAAATCAAACCTAACATAAATATCATGAGCCAGTGATCCAAAATCAATGATCTAGACGGACTAATCAGGTTATCAACCTGAATTATTCTGTCATCCAACTACAAATTCCTGGAAGAATTAAACAAAGGGTAAAAAATTCCGTTTGATAGGATGGTCCCGTTGGATTGGCACATCCACCAATTACAATTAGATACCGATTTTATACCAACTATGCCAATGATGTATAGTTAAACTCATTCATGGTGATGTTAATAGATAAGCTATTTTAAGCATATGTAGATGGGAAGAAAGGTCTTCGATTTCGTGGGGTATGAAATCTCAATCAGTTAAGAAACACAATATATATATACATATAATACTTAATTCATAAAATTTAATATTCAATATATTTTTCTGACTTGCCATCTGCATGGAAGTATGGAAAAAGGCACACGGTCTACCCATACTTTTCTTGATGCTGTAATTGCACGGCATTTGGTTAAACCTGAGGCCTGAACCTGACAGATTTTCCTCCAAGCCATGAAGAAATCCAGCATAAATGTACTGCAAAGTGACATGCATTTATTCACATTTTTATCCCTTCTTTGAAATTTCACCCTTTTTGTGCATTTCTTTTCTTTTATATTTTTCTGGATCAACTATATATATATATATATATATATATATATATATATATATCTCTTTTTGGTTGACATTCCTATAATTATTATTATTATTTTTATTTTTATAGATATAATAAGATTTGAACTCATGACATTAACTCTATAATAGTTGTTTTTTTACTGTTAAGATAAGACACTGATAGTGTAGAAGAGATTTGTATATAAATCCCTTATTTGACGCAGGACAGTAAAATTTACTAATGATAAGCTAATTGAAACCAACTTGCATATACATATTTTTTGTTTCAAGAATGTAGCTCATAACTAAATAAAGGAAGGTATTTGATGATGAACAAGAGATCTAATTGGATTTTGCAATGTTAATTTGTTGTTATTATCAAGTTGATATTAAGTAATTGGATTTCCCTCAAACAACATAAGATTTTTGGGGGATACTCAGGTTACATAAGTTATTAATGAGATGACTCAATGAGAATTGCTGACATGCACAAGCATATTAATTTAGGGTTACGGGTGTCAAAGTTAGTTATTTACTCGTTTACTGTAGACCTGAAAACAAAATTGTGCATTAATATTTTTCTAGGTCATTCTAACCTTTTGTGGCCAAAATGACAAAAAGTTTGATCATCCTATCTTGCAACATTTTTTTTTTTCGGTGAATCCTTTAATAACTTGTTAGCTGCACTATATGGCATTGGCACTACATGTGGACATATTCATAGCTTGGAATAATGGCATTATTATCTTCTTGACAATTTAAGATATGAAAACCCTTAAGGTTACCAAAGTTCTTCTAAACTAATTAATGCATGATTATCTAGTCCAGCTGCATATAATTAAACTGCTTCCACTAAGAACATGATGACCTAAATAGAGCAAAGTTTAATTTATGACATTAACTTATGCTGATAAATACCTCTATTTATACCAAAAGAGATTATACTCAGCATTGACTAAATATACCCGAACTTTTATGTGGTATTGATGTTCATCCCAATTCTACATGGAGCCTGCAACCACTATAGGTTAATATTTGTGGACCACACACATATCAATCAATTAATTTAAGGATCGCTTCAAGGTATGCATGGGCTCCCCATCGCTTGCTATTACCTAGAAACTAATCTATGTGATTAAGAACACATAATGATTAACTCTAATTATATGCCACATTGTTTAATAAATAAGATAAACGTACACCTCTTTAATTTGCACTAGGAGAAATGTCCCTTTAATTAAAAAAAAAAAAATTATAATAAGGTGTCTAAATGGCTAGGTTTGATTTAACGTGGTACCATGGCTTAAGATAGAGAGAGAAAGAGAGATGGAAGAAATCAAAACAGTTGGGAAATTAAGAAAGAAGTTCATGGTCCAACGAGATAACAATAAATAGGTGTACGTACACATAGACAAATACATAGACAAATACACACACATTTATATATATATAGATACATATTACATAGGCAGGCTGCTAAATGTGTCGTGTAAAACCAACAAAAGTGACTTCCCATCCACAACCCTAAACCAACCCTCCCCCACTTTCTAATTCCCTGTTGGTGGTCATTTCTTCTACTTCTATATATCTTCCTGTGGACTTCTCTTTGGTGTATTTGATGTCCAACAATTCTACACCTTGCCGGCATCCACAACACCTTCCTGTTGCTGCTGCAGCTTCCATGGAGGATTCTGGAGCTGGCTCTAGTGATGATGCTAAGAGTACTACTTGTCCCCGTGGACACTGGAGGCCTGCTGAGGATGAAAAACTTAGGCAACTTGTGGAACAATATGGTGCTCAAAATTGGAATTCTATTGCTGAGAAGCTTCAAGGAAGATCAGGTATATATATATATATAAAATATGATGAATATTAATTAATTAACCCTTTTAATTTTTCTTTGGGAAATCTTGGATCTTTACTGGATTAGAGTTTTTAGCTTGAATTGAACAAGCTTAAGAATGTTTAAATTCTTACCTGCTAATCTGATCAAAATAATTTATGAAATGATATTCATGACACAAAAGAAAATTATTAAACTAAATTAATTAATCTCTCTCTCTTTGAGATTCTAAGAAATGGGGTTTTTACAATTTTTTTTTTCTTTTTTTGTAAAATAAATCAAACTTTGTAGGAAAGAGTTGCAGATTAAGGTGGTTTAATCAGCTAGACCCTAGAATCAACAGGCGGCCATTTACGGAGGAAGAAGAAGAAAGACTTCTTGCAGCTCATCGCATTCATGGAAACAAGTGGGCTCTAATAGCAAGGCTATTCCCAGGTAGAACCGATAACGCTGTGAAGAATCATTGGCATGTGATAATGGCAAGAAAGCAAAGAGAACAATCCAAGCTATGCGGAAAGAGAACTTATCAAGATGCTAATTACAATTACTCCAAAACCCCTAGTACTAATTTTCTTGGAATAAGGAAACCAATAATCTCTCAAGGTGGTGATCATTTTAGCTTATCATCAAGAGCTGGGTCTGAGAGTACTAGTAGATTCTTTGAATTCCGAAACCCCACTAAAGAAAGGATATTCGCGGATTCACCCTCTAGTTCTTCGCTTTCTTGGAACTTTGCTTCATTGCCAACAGTATCAAGCAACTCCTCTTCTGTGGACTTATTAAGAAGAGAAGGAAGAGCTTACTTCAATTCTAGTTCTAATCACTGCATTAATTTGGAGTGGTCGAAAAGGTATGGAAGCTATCAGGGTTCCACAACATTTGGACTTCCAAATTACACCAAGGTTGTTCCTAGTCCTTTTGGTTACCTAAACCTTGGCAATGATTATGAACCCAACGGAAGGAATAGGAGAGAGTTAGTGAGTTTTTGTGATAACTCGCCAACATTAGCGAAATTGAGAGCAACCGCAGAGCATGAGCAAGGAGATGAATCCATTGAACACAAGGATATTCCCTTCATTGATTTTCTTGGTGTGGGAATCCCTTCTTGATCACGAAAGTACAGTTTTTTGTTTTGTTTTGTTTTGTTTTTAATTTAAGTTTTTCTTAAAATATTAATTATAGTTCTAGTTTCATTTCTTCATCTTACTAGACTAATTATGGATGCATCAAAAGGGTTTGGCAATTTCGTAGTCGTTTCTACATATTACATTAAGAGTGCCAACCGTGAATTTTAACATTATGCATGTGGAGGCTATGGCATTCTAAGCATATGTTTCATTAATTTGGTGTCAGGTTGTTTATTTTAAGCATGAGGTTTGGCATCAAAGAAGTTCTGTGTTCATTTTGTTGTCCTATTTTAATCAATGCATCGAAGTGTAAAAGAACTAGATATACAATTTAGGAAGTTATTAGTCGAAGCAAGCTGATACAAGACTAATGATACTTGTGGTCTAATTCAGAAATTTTGAAGAAAAAACAGAAAGCTGATGCAAATTTGTAGCTTTTCACTCCAGTATTCTTTCAACATGATGCAATAGTCATGTTTTTTTTCCTCTCTTAAAGAATGCTAATATAAATATCTGCTCTTGAAAATTACATGAGAGAAATTGATGCATAAGTCCATTTCAGAGTTTGGTTAATGGTCATTATTCTTGTTTGAAGTTCTTTTTATTTACACCCTTGACCATCGCCTCATTTTTCGGTGTGCGTTTGGATGCAGTTTTTTATTGATTGTTTATTTGCTAAATATTGGTTAAAGTATAATTGTATTTAAAAAAAAAAAAGTGAGAGAATTGTACATAAACAAATAAACTAAAAAAAAAGAAAAAGAAAAAACACTAATACTAGATAGACATCTGTAAAAAATAGGCAACAGCTAGCCAACTGGGAAGTTTACACTTTCACCTATTTCCATAGAAAAACAACTTGTCCTCCCTTACCAAGTTTCCATAGAAAAACAACTTTTATATATATATATATATATATATATATATATATATATGTTACTATCTGTTTTGAGTATAAATTGTGGAATCATCCGTTTAAGTTGTCCAATCAATGGGGCAAGCTATCTATTACAAGAAACTTCTCTTCCTAAACTTAATTTTTTGTAATCTACCAAAGTCATATTCGATGGGTGATATGTTATTCTAGAGTTGCAACTACTCCTATTTTTTTATTTATAAAAATTCCATTCAAGAAATAAATGGTCAATTACAATCATGGTAGCAAACAATGACATTATAACTGTAAGGGTATTTTATTGTCTCAGGAGTTTTTCAAGTTTCAATCCATGCATGCCATAAGACTTAAACCAAGAATGCATTAATTCTAAGTGATGAATGCGGAGATGAAAAAAAAAAAACTATATTGCTTTGACGTGTGGTGTCAATCTTTTTGAAGTCGACACTGCAACATTTCCAAATAAAGTTTCAAAAACCGAAAAAGACCCATTTTTGCTGAGAAAATTGAGGTGATACCAAGGAAACGATATGGCACAACATGCTGTTCAAAATATGAAGAATTTGCAAACCTATTCGCTGGCTGCTGTATGGTTTCCATAGTTTCTTTAATGGCTTTCGTCATGGACTGCATGGCTTGATACAATTGCTTGAATAATTTAAAGAAAGAGACACTTATACAAGAAATGTAGAGCTTTTGCATTCATGTATATGCGTTGTTCTGTTAATGCCATATTCATTGTATCACATGCATGGCCGCTATATTTGAATTCGCCAAAGAAGATCAATACTGGAGTGAACGTTTGTCGACGTTTGATTAACTTGTAACTTACAGTTAATTTGTTTTACATGGAATTTTTAGTTTTTTAACTGAAATATGAAGAAACTGAAGAACTAAGAAAAGACCCAAACTGTTGATGAATATGAAACGTTTTTGTCGTTGTCAGCAATGTGGTTGTTGTTGGTTTTTTTTGGATCCAATAACAATCGTGAACAAAGGGGGTAATTTTCAACTTTGAACGCCTTATAAGCCTCAATGAGATTGGTACCTACCATGTGCAACAGAAAATAAATACAAGGATTATAGTTGGCTAAAATGTATGTTTAATTAACTCACTTATCAAGTTGCAATTTACATCATTAACTTTTAAAACTTACTGTTTACATCATCGACAATGTAAAGATGTCAATTTTTCTATAAAAAAAATAAAATGATGCTGTTTATTGGTGAGTTAATGGGAAAATGTAATAGTCAATGATATAAATTACAAGTTTTGAAAGTCGGGATGTAAATTACAAGTTTTCCTTACATCTTCGAATTATTCTAATTTAATCGAAAATTGAATGACAGATTAAAAATTAATCCCAAAGTGAGAAGGTTTAGCATATTTTAACCGATATGATTGTGCTTATTATATGCTTTTTTTAAGGGCATATCCAATTGATCCATTTTTAAAACTTATATCAAATTTTCGTGGAAGGCATCATGTTGTAAGAGCATGCATATGACTGCATAATACACAAATCAGGTTTAAAATTATGCCCTTCCAAGAGCTTTATAATTCAAGGGCTTTATCTATTTTTCTTTATAAGAAGAATCAAACTTTCAATCTCTCTCCCCATGCATTTCTCTAATTATTTAATTGTAAAAAATAAATATAAAAGGTTTACAATCATGACCCATCTTGTTGGTTTTACCTTAATATATGTATTTGTTGGTTTTACCTTAATATATGTATTTAGAAAAGTAATCGAGAGTAAAATTGATACTATTCAAGCAATTGAGTAATGATATATAACGAGTAGTCACCAATGGATCCATCGATATATAGGCTGGAAATTTTTTTTTTAAGATTTTTTAAATTTTTATTTTTTTATAAATAATTATTAAAAACTTAAATTTTTCTATTACAAATGTATTTTTGTCTAACTTTTTTGTTTTAAGCAAAATAAAACTATGACAATAAGTTATATAAACCAACTAGGATCATAATTAAACAAGCTGAATCAAGTATTAAAAGTTCAAGATTAGCTTATTTAATTTAATTTTGAACATAAATAAAGTTTAAGTTCATCACCAAACTAGATTACATATCAAACTTCATTCATATCCTTGTCGAATAAGCATGAACGTTTCTATGAGCTACTTGATTAACTAATTCTTTCCCCATATATATTAACACCACCACAAATTTATTTTAACAATTAATAACTAAATTATAGTTAAACTTATATTATATATAATATTAATTAGATATAATGATTTTTTTTAATGACTTTATAAAATTAGATTCACAAACCATGAATATCTATATATATATGTGTGTACTACATAATGGTCTAATTATATTATTAATAAATTACAAAAAAATTGATATTAATTTTATGAACTTTTTTATAAACTTCAAGATCCGCCAACTGTTCAAGCATTGGAAGGTGCATGTAGTTGATTTCCGTGTTCCGTTTAAAATTTGTCTTATTTCATTATGTTATATTAGCTAGATGTGTTTTTCTTTTGATAAAATTTTAAATAAAAAAATATTTGTTTAGATTAGGTTTTCTTTATCAATCATGATATGATGTTTGATTTCTTTATGTTTTCTTTTGAGAACATATAGTAGATTTGTTCTTGTATATCATTTTATATCATAGTCATATGTTAGATGCAAAGCGTGATTTATACATTAGGAGAGTAGATCTGATTAGGGGTGGCAAAAAAAGCCCAAACCCATTAGCCCACCCAAATCCATTTACTAATTGCCCACCCAAACCCACTTATTTAATAAATGGGCAAATGGGTGCTAGCCCAATTAGACCCAATTAAGTTGAGCTTAATTAGGCTTTAATTAGGTTGCTTATTGGACATCTAAAAAAAGCCCAAACCGGACCAAAAAAATAAAAAAGAACAAGGAAAAATAAAAATAAAAATGGAAATGGAAAACCTAGGGGACCTGAGAAGAGAGGGGACCGGAGGAGGAGAGCTCTTCGCGAACGAGATCGCCGGTGGCGATATGAGGGACACCGAGGAGGTTAGAGAGGTGAGAGGTGTAGGTGCCTTTTCCGATGCCGGGGCAGCCAAGGAAAACCCACTGGACAGGTTGGTGGTCATGGCGGAGAGGGAGGGACTTTCGGTCTAGCACAGCGGACAAGATCGCCGGTGGCGATGTGAGGGACACTGAGGAGGTTAGAGAGGCGAGAGGCATAGGTGCCTTTTCCGACGCCGGGGCAGCCAAGGAAAACCCACTGGACACGGTGGTGGTCATGGCGGAGAGGGAGGGACTTTCGGTCAAGGGTATTTCAGTAATTAACTTTCCTAAGTTTAATTGTTTTTTCATATTTTATAGGCTTTAAGGGTATTTTAGTAATTTTCCTACGTTTAAATGGGTTTAAATGAGTGGGTTGGGTTTTAGTTTAGATAACTGGGTTGGGTTGGGTTTGGGTAATATCTATTTTATTAAATGGGTTTAAATGGGCTATTGGGTTTTAAAAGCCCAACCCATTTAATGCCCACCCAAACCCACCCATTTGACACCCCTAGATTTGATCAAATGGAAAGGGCTGACCAAAGTATTAAGCCAACTAAATCATAGTTTGAGGCCCTCAAATGAGGAAGGCCCCCAAATTTTCATGGTTTATGTATATATTATACATGACATACCCCATAAAAAAGACCCAAAATGATAAGACTCAATGTTAAGAAAATAAAAAAATAATTCTATATTGATATTGGACATCCTCAAATAAAATATTTAACATTCTAACTTGAGATAAACTCGATCCATTCAAACAAAACGCTGGTGTTATCACAAGAGCTCACTTCTTCCATGTTGTTGGCGTCGTATACCCAACTTTCATTTCTCTTTCTCAGTTCTTCCAAGTTGCTGGCGTTGTATACTCTCTGTCTCTGTCTCTCTCTCTCTTTGAGTTTATTTCCTTTCCCCAAATTTGTACACCTATCATTTCCCTTTTATAGCTTTGTTTAGTTTTAATTCTGTATATTCTTTTGATATTTTCCATTATATTTAAGTGGTATTGGGCAGACCACCATATACAGGCAGAACACCCCCCCCCCCCCACGTATCAGTTTTGTTTTAATCAGTTCTTTAACTTTCTAGTTTCTCTATTTCTAAGTAGAACTTTCTACTTTAGTTTTAGTTTCTATTAATTCCTATTGACAAATGGTAGTAATTTTTTATGAGGGACATGAAAAAAAAAAAAAGGATGCTTCTTCTTCTCCCTTTTTTTTTTTTTTTTTTTTTTTTAAGATTTTATCAATTGAAAAGAATATATTGAAGAAAATTGATTATAAAAGTGTGATGAAATATATCTAATAATTTTTTTCAAAATATTAATTTAATTTAATATTGAATTGTCAAAATGTCACAATTTAAGATTTTGCTTGAGGACCTAAAAGCCTTACATATGAACATGTCTTTCTACATATATCTCATGTAGATTCGTATGCCTAGGATAATCATAAAATGTAGATATGTAATAAACATGAATTATAGCACATCATCTACGATATCTCAAGTAATTTAGGATTGGTATCAACGGAATATTTTGATAGTGGCTCATCAAAATTGACTTTTCTTCATAACAAAACCATTACCCATAGATAGCAAACACTGAAATTACTATCCAACAAAAAAAGAAAACCACAACGAACTATAAAGCACCCCCACATCACCACCATCCATCACCGTTAGAGGACCCCATCATGCAAAACCCATCACAACTAGTCAACGCTAACCTAGTTAGGATAGATAAAGGCAGTAGACCTATAAATGAAGTTCACTTCACCAAGCCTAAGTCTGGAGCAACTCCTAGTGAGCAAAATAAATCTAAGTTTGTTCCTACAAGTCATCATTGTGGTGTTGTTGACCAAATTGTTTATGCATAGTGTCAGATTGGGTCTTGGAACATCTCATTTGAAAATCAAATGATGTTTAGATGTTTAGTGATGAGAGAAGTCAAAGTTTTTTTATGATATTCCAATTGCACCTCACAAAGCATGTTAAGAGCCATCCACATAGATAGAGCGGCACTATTGAGCCCAACACTTAGATCTCATATACAACCATCTCTAGACCTCCACCTAGGAAGCCTAGTAATCCTCAGACCACTCGTAAACTTGACTCATGTACCCCCCACCAAAAAGAAATTGAACCAATATTCTAGAGTTATCAACCTTGAGAGGTAACTCAACTGATCTAACTTTAGGTGTGTTTTTTAATGGTCACTAATTTGAATCCATTCAGAGTCACCTATTCCAGGCAAAATCTTGCGACTATTGCGATATATGTGGCTAGTAAGGGTGTAACGTATCTCTCTGGAATTAATTGAGGT
Organism: Fagus sylvatica; assembly: GCA_907173295.1. Taxonomy (NCBI): domain Eukaryota; kingdom Viridiplantae; phylum Streptophyta; class Magnoliopsida; order Fagales; family Fagaceae; genus Fagus; species Fagus sylvatica. Next base: position 27,082,499 of record OU015763.1, read on the forward strand.
GTGCGCAAGCTAGTCCGAACATCCAGAGTTATAAAATAAATAAATAAATAAATAATAATAATAATAATAATTTTGGAATTATCAATCATGCCTAAGTGCAACGCAAGGATGATGCAATATGACTTATAGCATCTCTAATTTCAAAACTTTAGAAGAAGTTTCTATATTATTTAACTTTGGCAATATAATCTGCATTTAGTAGGTGAGTTATGTGAATGCATAAAGAACTGAAAAAAAATGATGAAGGAGCACCTCCCAGGTCACTGTGGTCCAGTCAGAGTTCACGGGTGGCTCTATAAACTACATGTGATTATGCAGTCAACATTTTTCTGGTAGTGCAATCAATTCTCTTTATATAGCACTAGCAATTTCTGCCCCAAAATGTCCACATAAATTATCTTGTGTAATAACACTTTTTTGAAAGGCACTAAACAATTTCATTCTTTTGTCCCGTGATCATGTATTTAACAGTAGAATTTCGACATGGTAGTTATCGTGGGGTTGTTGGGATTAATTTTAATCAATAAAGATCTAAAAAGGTCACCCATTTGTCTTTGGCCTTGTCCCATTTTTGTCAAACAAATGGGACCCCACGGTTTAGTTTCCTTAACACAATAAAAAGGTAGCCTCAGTTCTTAATTGGCACGCTCAAGTAGCTTTTCAGTAGTTCTCACACTCTCAACTTCAGCCTTCCTTAGATACTACAGCTCTGTTTTAAGATGTCTTTGGGAAGAGGCAGTGCAAGTCAAGCCATGGTCATGTTAGTTGTGCTACTATGCCTGCTGGTTCACTTGGAACATGTTCATGCAGCAACTTACACGGTTGGAGACTCAGGGGGTTGGACCTTTAACACTGACAGTTGGCCCAAAGGAAAGCGTTTTAGAGCCGGTGATGTGCTCAGTAAGTTTGTCCCCACTTTCCAATCTAGCTTCTCTGAAACATTTTTGTGATCAGATTGTAAACTCTCCATGTAATATACAACATCAACTAATATTTAGGAATTCACACAAATTGTGGACATATGTCTACAATTTTTAAATACACATATATGCAAGTAATTTTTTTTTTTTTTGGGAACACAACCTTGCATAATTAATAAATTGTACATGTATGTTGCAGTATTCAATTATGATTCAACAACTCACAATGTGGTAGCTGTGGACCGTGCCGGTTACAGTAGTTGCACAGCTCCGGCGGGTGCGAAAGTGTACAATACTGGGAAGGACCAAATAAAGCTGGGAAAGGGACAGAACTACTTCATCTGTAACTTTTCTGGGCACTGTGCGTCTGGGATGAAGGTTGCTATTAATGCAGCTTGATGTTATGTGCTATATCTCTAAGAATAGTAGTGTGATTAATATTTGTGACTAATGGTTGAGTATTATATCTCTAAGAACTGATAGTGTTATTGTCCTATTAGATGTGTAATATTATTGTTATTACATGTGAGTGTGAATTTAATATTTGGCTTTGATCTTGACTACAAAAGGTGGGTACTGTGAATTGGCTAGAGTTACTACTTACTACAAAATAAAAGTGGGCTTCATGGCCTCTTGTTGTTATGCTGTCACTATTAATTTATGCTCAAGAGCTGTGGTTCCTTGAATTTTTCGGAAGTAGGTCCACCATGGTCACGGATTTTGTCCTGCATATTGTTTTCTTTTCACAAATTACAAGTACCATATGGCTGTCGGTGAGGCCAAGATTAAATGTTTTTCTTGTTTTAAGTGCCTTTGTTGTGGTTTAATTTCAAATGTTTAACCAACCATCAATTGGTCCGTGTCAAATTGTCAAAATTGACATGAAGGGAAGTTGGCCGGTCCATTGAAAGCAAGCTAAATTGAGGGGATCAGACACCAATAATCCCGTAGTCAAGTCCAACTTTTCTGCTTTTTCAATGAGGTGGTATGGGATTCAATCCTTCACACGTATAGGATTTGTAAAGATTTAAACCTTCATGGGAATAAGAATATTCAAGCGTCTTCCACAAAATTAAAAACAAACTACAATTGAGAGTAAAAACCTTTGGTGCCTTTTGATCAATAGAAAGAGTTGAACTGTAAACTGACACTTCGTAATAAATTGATGGTCATAATTAGGCTGTGACAACATTTGTAATATAGTTTTTAAAACTGATAACTTCTTTTTTTTTTTTTCTAAAAGTTTAAGTGAATAGGAAATGGGTAAAATTTAAGTACAGACGTACAGTTCCTTAAGTTAGAGCATGTTTGGTTATTGGACTCAAATACAGTTTTCTGTATTTGAATCCAACTTTTTGCGGGTCCCACTATCTTTTTTTTTGTTTGGCAACTGTATTCTATTTTTGAACTCAAATCCAATTACTGTTTAAATGATACTCAAATCCACATTTTAGAGAACAGCAAATAGTTGTTTTCAGTTTTCATTTTCTGTTCTCAACATTATTATTTAATATAATAATAATTTTTTAATTTTCTTTTTATTAAACGTTTTGCTCTCTTTCTCTCGGATTCTCGCCGGACTATCGCAGACGAAGCACCACCAGCCTGAATCGCAGACGAAGCAACCAAGAGCACCAGCGCCGACGAAGAGGCGTGCGGCGTGGCGCCGCGAGGTGGGCGACCCACCGAGCTGGGTTTTTGCTCTTTTTTTTTCTCAGATCTGGCTGGGTTTTTGTTAGGGTGTCGGGGTGGCTTGCGGTGGCTTGTAGGGTGGTTCGAGGTGGGTCGCAGTGGGTCGCGGTGGGGCGGCGTGGCGTGGGCTCGCGGTGGGTCGTGGGTTTGGGTTGCGGTGGGTCGTGTATTTGGGTCACTGCCACAACCCAATTTTTTTTTCGGTTTTTTTTTTCTCGATTTTCCAGATCTACTTGATTTTTAGGTGTTGCCGGTGGGTCATTTGATGGGTTTGGTTGATTTTGAGTTTGCTTGTGGATTTTGTGCAGTGGATCGGGGTGGGTTGTGGGGTGGATTTTTGGTGGATTCCGGTGGGGGTTTGCGTTGTGGTGGGTCGGGGTGGGTTACGGGGTGGCTCTCGGTGGGTTTGTGAGGTGCTCTCGGTGGTGGTGGGGGGTTTTGGTCGATTCCGGTGGTGATGGTGGCTGTGATTACTGTTTCTTTATTGCAAACAAAAACAATAATAATAATAATAATAAAATAATTAATAAAAACAAAACTGGAAACTATGTGGAAAACACATGCCAAACAAATTTATTGTTCTCAAATTTATTATAATACTGTTTTTTATTACAATTCTCAAAACATCCAAATACAAGTTTTAGAAAAGAGAAAACCAAAAATAGTCACCAAACATACCCTTAAGTACATTTGGTTCTCCAATTGAATTCAAACACATTGTTGCATTAACCAATGAAATACAAACAATGTTATCTTTTCCAAGAATGTTTAAATTTAATGTATTTAAATTCAACTAAGAACCTAATGTACTTAATCTAAGGAACTATACCTAAGTTTTACCCATAGAAAATAATAAACTTTACTTGACCATCGATCTAACATAAAATAACATATAATAATGTTAATTATCTTATCTCATTCGTGTATAGGTATGTCCCTCCCATAAAATGGGAGAAATTTTCATTACTCTTGAGTTAGAGAAGGTATCTCATTTTTTGATAAGGAGAGAAGGTATCATATGTTTACACGCTCTCACAACATTTGTATTTCACATTATGTATGACTCGCACATAATAAGAGAGACCATAAATATATTATCACTTTTTTTTTAATAAAAGATATTGTGACTGCATAGTTAGTAATATACGGAATACATACAATACGTAATACGTACGCGTTTCATTCGATTTAGGATGTAAAAAAACGTTGTAAAAATATGGCATAAAAAATGGAAATGAAAAAAACGTAAATAGTCAAACGTACGGCTATATTACGAATTTAAACTAAAAAATCAGGACTAAAAAAAGGGCTATATATATCAAGTTATTTCATTTAATATATTCCAATTTAGTAGCATATTTATGTTATCTTAATATTATTTTATAATTAAAAAAAAAAAACCAACTAATTAAGCATTTAATTTTTTTCAATTTTTACTTGTGTTTTCAAGCAAAATATATAATAAGTAAATGAATGAAATGATATTTATATATCCCTTCATTCACTTACTTAGCGAAAAAAAAGTCAAAATAACAAAAAGTATTTATTATCTCATCTTATTATAATTTAAAATGATTATATTTTTGTTTATTTAAAATCTAACATACATACATATTGTATATGGAATAAGATCTAATCACTCAAATTATAGAAAAATTATAATGGATAAAAAAAAAGATTATAATAAAAATATTAAAATGTTGATGTTCAATATAAATAGTAAAACATGGAGCTAAAAAAATTGATTTTGATAATTTCATTGTCATATATCATGATAAAATGAAACAAAATAAACAATTATATTATCGATAAAAGTATCGAAGTTTAGTCAAATTGAAGTATTTTTGTATAAGTATAATACGGGAAATGTTTAATACGTGTTTTATACGTTTAATTATAGAGAACGTGTATTTTTCAGAGTCTTTTTGTTTCGTACGGTAAACAAGAGTTTTTTTGAAAAATACGTACGTACGTGTAATAATACGTATTATACGTGTATTTTACTAACTAGGTATTTGTGAAGTGATGGGGGAATAGAAATGAAACCATAAATTAACATTGAAGATGCTGACCCGAACCAACCAAAGTCCTAGGATAACTTTGTGACTAATTTTTTGGGCCTAAGTACTGTTTTTTTTTTTTTTTTTTTAATTCGGCGACTAGGTTGGTCCGAAGGGCTCCCGGCCCATATCTACCCACTAATATTTTAGGGTCTAGAAATTAGAATGAGCCACATCCACTATGTGAAGGTTGTGTGGTCGGGAGCCCTTATCTACCTACTAATATTTTAGGGTCTAGAAATTAGAATGAGCCACATCCACTATGTAAAGGTTGTGTGGTCTTACGTCAATGTCATGAAATCTTGACGTGGGAGTTGAGATGTCCGACCCAACACTTAATTTCCCCATGCACTAGAGAACCTTTGTTCTTGCAGCCCCTGCTGCAAATGGTATAGTTTCCTTCCTTTTTTTCTTCTTAATATACTCACTTATTAAGAAGAAAGAAATATGAATGGTCGAATGGGATGTGTAACGCCCTAATTTATATCTATAACTAATCTATAATATATACACAAAGCCAAAAAAATATTATTTTTTATTATTTTTATTTTTAACTTCTACTGTTGTGTACAACACTTCACACTACAGTATAACACCCTAGTTATATTGTTTTATATGAATATTTAGATGTGCGTTTTCACATAAAGTGACAATACAATACCACAAAGGGTGTTTTGTGTTACATTTTAAAACCCAGGGGGGTTTAAGTGTTATAAAATTGAGTTTAAATTATAGAAGGATTCCCTAAAACCGCTTTTATATATACTCTCCATTAGAATTTTCTTTGCAATAATTTAATAAACTACTTACTCAATCTCATATTGTTGGTCATCTATTTCATTTTAGAATGTCCCAAAATATAGTTTTCTTTGAAAAGTTTATTTTTATTTTTTTAAAGGAAATTCTCTTTGAAAAGTTAATGGACACAATTTTGAGAATTTCTTAACTTATCCTTACTTTATTTAAAAATTCAATACCCCTATTTCATTAAAATTTACATTAACGAGGGTAGTTTTAAATATTTGTAGATTTTATTTGAAAGACATAATACATTGAATATTGTTCCCTTAAAAGGTTATATATATTTTACAAACATGACCAACAATATGGGATGAATGGAGCATTCAAATTTGAGGGTTTAATTTGAAACTATCCCAAAATATAGGGGAATTACTTATTTTATTCAAGCTTTTAATAAAGGATAGACACTTGGTGCAAAGGATATAGCCACTTCCATATAGAAAAGATAGACAATATGCATAACCACAACCACTACAAGAAAATATCTTTAATGCAACATGTTTTATTGCAACAAAAAAAATAATAGAGGTAATAGATAATCTATTACATCTACAAGCTATTTTTCGTTGCAATAGTTACATCCAGATAATATTGTTGCAATAAGTTGTAAAATGTTGTTGCAATAAGTCATTTAAAAAATTTATTGCAACAACTTTGGAAGTCAATGCAAGAATTACTCATATTACATCCAAATCCTTGTTGCAATAGATAAAATACTTTAATGCATCTACCTTAGTTGTTGCAATAGACTGTGCCAATCTCCCGGCTCAATTTTTTACATACCCCCATTTTCCCCAATTTTTTCCCTCTCCTACTTTTTCCTTTTCCCCCAATTTGTTCCCTTTCTGCTTCTTTCCAAAAAAAAGAAAATAAAAAATAAACAAGAGAGCAGCAACCTTCAAATTCCAAATCCCATCCCAGAAGGCTCAGGATCAGCAGCCGGAACCCTTGGCTGTGCCTGAAGAGCCGGTGAAGGTTAAGAAGGTTCCGGTGGTTCCGGTGGTTGTAGAGGAAGTCAAGGTAGAGAAGAAGCTGGTAGAGAAGGTCGAGGAGAAGCCGATTGTGGTGGAGCTTGAACCCGAGGCGAAACCGGTTTGAAAAGTAAGTTTGTCTTTTTTTTCTTTTTTGTGTTTTTGTTTTGGAGTTATTGAATTTTCAGCTGTGGTTGATTTGATTGAGGAAATCGAGTTCAAATTATGATGATTTTGGGTTATTTCTATGTGGGTGTGTGCGTGTGTGTGTGGTGGACTTGATGAATTGTTCAAAGTTTGAGCTTTTTTGTATGGTTGACCTCAGAATAATTCATAATTGAGAGCGTAGGTGTTAATGGATGAGTTGGGAAAAGATAATTTGTTTTGTGTGGTGCTTATTGAACTTTTGAAATTCTAGTTTGTCTTTGAAATGTTGCCTCACTAAATTCCCAAGGTTTCTCTTAGAACTTGAATGTTTCTCCATTCTGAAACCCAAACCATAAAAGCCTTTGTTCCAACTTTCTGGGTTAGCCTTCCCGAAATATTTTTCTTTGGGTTTGTTCATATGCAGCTGAGGAAGCATTTATATAGTTTGTCTGCACACTTAAGCACTGTCCATTCTCACTCCCACCGATAGATAAAGAAAACTCCAGAAATGAGAGAGCTTCTTCTCCAACGGCTCCCTCTGATTTCACACTCCTCCTTTTCTCTCTCTAATTTCAGCCCACATCTGTCTTTTTTCTTTTCTCTACTGTCTGCCTAATCCTTCTCTTCTTTTCCCCCTCACTCTTCGGCTAGCCCAACGAATAGAACCCGGTGTCACTGTTGTGGTTGATTTCCCTCTTTCTCTCTCTGTCATTTTTTTCCAGTGTCACTGTTGTAGTTGCTTTCCCTCACCTCCTCAGGTTCTTGGAGAAGAAGCGAAGGACACGTGAGGCTGTTAAGTGCAACCGAAGAAAGTTTGCCATTTTTTTGCTTATTTGGGTTGTTTACTTGGTGGGAAAGTTGAGGAATTGGAAAGGGAAGGGGAAAAAAAAAGTTTTTTTATTATATACTTTTCTTATTTCGCCGCTTCATTCGGTCTACCGTCTCTACTGGCATGAAGTTAGAAGCCCTGGACTGATTTGAGATTGAAGCTTAGCTGTTCTTGTATGATGTCCGTTATGATGGAATCAAGGATATTAAAAGCTTTGTCAACCTTTCTTTTGATAAAGCCTTTGTTATCTATATAAGAGCAACAAGATTTAAATAGTTGTAAGTAATTGGAAAGAATTAAAGAGGTCTTACCAAAGATTTGAAGTCATATGGATTATTTTTAAATAATTATAAAAATCCCTTACAACAGATTTTCGAGAATCCCATGTGAAGAAGCATGTGAAGAAAGGTGGCTCACTCCCTTCCATGACAATATATATTGGAGCTTCATAAGATAACTTTTTTAAGAAGAAAATCATGCTAAAAAAAGACATCTATTTTTGAAAATTATGTCAAAGAAACAATTAAGCACAGAAACATTATTTGTATATTGTATTACACTTTCTCATTCTATGTTGGTAAATCAGTTTAAAGAAGCATATGCCATTTGTTGTTAATCCACTATGTGCCTATGATTAAAATAAACTTTGTTTGTTCTTGTTAAGGACTCTTTGATTGATGATAAAATTATAGAATAAAATTTGTTTTAATTCTTTTGGGACTCTTTGATTGATGATAAAAACCAAAATGATTTACATATTTGCTTTGTGTTATAAACATGTTTTATATTTTAAGCTATATTTATCTGTCTTTTTTCTTTTCTCTACTATCTGCCTAATTCGGTCTCTAATCCTTTTTTTCTTTTCCCCCTCACTCTTCGCCGAGCCCAACGAATAGAACTCGGTGCCACTGTTGTCGATGCTTTCCCTCTCTCTCTCTCTGTCTCTTTTTTCCTGTGTCACTGCTGTCATTGCTTTCCCTCACCTCCTCAGGTTTCCGTCTATCTCTCTCTTTTAATTATTTAATAATTATTTTTTAAGTTTGATTTGTAGTTTGTGATGTTTATTAAAATGAGTATATTGTTTTTGGGTATTTGAGTGTGAAGGTTCTTGGAGAACCTAATAATTTTACTGGCCACAAAGATGCTAATAAAAGCGATTCTGCTCCATTCTTTTGACTTTGTTTGGAAGCAAATATCACCAAATGGTGATTGGAAAGTGGAATGGTGGTTTATTTGTTGAGTCATTTGTTTACTTATCTCTTTAGACTTTTCTTTCACTTCACTGTGTCATGTGCCTTCCTAATTGTGGGTTGTGGCTTTGTCCTTTATGAATTGTGAGTCTTTATGAGTTTGTTTTTCCTATATTTGGTTTTTACATGTTGTGTTATTATGTTTGGGTTCCTTTCTTTTGTTGCTGATGATGTTAAAGCTTAAAGGTTTATAAAGTTCTGGTCTTTGTGTGGAAATTTTGTTTTAGGTTCAATTTGGTTTGTGTCCTTAATTTAGTTTTGCTATATAGTAATAGTAATTGTATATATTGTTTAGTAGTAATGGTGTATATATTGGTGTTGGTGTTGGTGTTGATTTATTGTGTAGTAACATGATAATAGTGTAATGCTATATATTGGTCTTGGTGGTATTTTATAGTAATGAGATATATACAGTTTTCTTAAGTTAATTGTAAATTGATGTTCTCATTGTGTAGTAATAATGTATCTTAGTGTTGGTGTCATTGTGTAATAATGGTGTTATAAGTTTGAGTAGATTGATTTGGTGTGTGTATTGGTGATGGTTTTATTGTGTAAGAGACTTTTTATTAATTTTGTTTTTATGTTTTAAATTTTATAGGGAGAAAGCCAATGAGGTATGTTGTAAATCATGCATGGATTGCACTTTTTGAAAGAAAGCTTTGAAGTCAAAATTGAGAGATTTGTATATACTTTTGAATATATGCTTAAATATAAGCTTGAATATATTTTTGTGTTTTGGGTTAGAATGAAAAATATAGTTCTTATAAGTTGTAATTATTTTTGCATTAGAAGGGGGGAATTTGTGTATAATATTTTTGGATTAGTATCTAATGAAGTATTTTGACTTTTGGATTGAGATTGTATATATATTTAGCATATAAATCAGGTTAAGACACTAAAAATGTATTTATGAAATAGGTTAAAAGAAAATTAAAAAAAAAAATTATTAAAAAAAAAACTCAATTTATTGCAACGACAATGCTGAAGCAATAACTTATTACAATGACATTCTCGTTGTAATAAGTGTTTGAGAATAATGTACAGGATCTATCGCAACGACAATGCTGAAGCAATAACATATTACAACGAGAATGTCGTTGTAATAAGTGTTTGAGAATAATGTACATGGCCTATCGCAACGACAATACTGAAGCAATAACTTATTATAACGAGAATGTCGTTGTAATAAGTGTTTGAGAATAATGTTAATGGTCTATCGCAACGACAATGCTGAAACAATAATGTATTACAACGAGAATGTCATTGTAATAAGTGTTTGAGAATAATGTACATGGCCTATCGCAACGAAATTACCGAAGCAATAACTTATTACAACGAGAATGTCGTTGTGATAAGTTAGTACAAATTACTTGGTAATCTATTGCAACGAAATTACCGAAGCAATAACTTATTACAACAAGAATGTCGTTGTAATAAGTTAGTACCAATTTCTTAGTAATCTATTGCAACGAAATTACCGAAACTATAACTTATTACAACAAGAATGTCGTTGTAATAAGTTAGTACAATTATTTTTATGGTCTATTGCAACGAAATTACCAAAGTAATAATTTATTACAACGAGAATGTCGTTGTAATAAGTTAGTACCAATTTCTTAGTAATCTATTGCAACGAAATTACCGAAGCAATAATTTATTACAACGAGAATGTCGTTGTAATAAGTTAGTACCAATTTCTTAGTAATCTATTGCAACGAAATTACCGAAGCAATAACTTATTACAACAAGAATGTCGTTGTAATAAGTTAGTACCAATTACTTAGTAATCTATTGCAACAAAATTGCCGAAGCAATAACTTATTACAACGACTTTTTCGTTGTAATAAGTTAGTACCAATTATTTTTGTGGTCTATTGCAACGAAATTGCTGAAGCAATAATGTATTACAATGAGAATGTTGTTGTAATAAGTTAGTATCAATTTCTTAGTAATCTATTGCAACGAAATTACCGAAGCAATAACTTATTACAACAAGAATGTCGTTGTAATAAGTTAGTACCAATTATTTTTGTGGTCTATTGCAACGAAATTGCCGAAGCAATAATTTATTACAACGAAAATGTCGTTGTAATAAGTTAGCTCCAATTATTTTCGTGGTCTATTGCAACGAAATTACCGAAGTAATAACTTATTACAACGAAAAAGTCGTTGTAATAACTATAGTTTATTGCAACGGCTCGCAACGACTTTTTGGTCGTTGCAATAGACTTTATTGCAACGAAAATGGACTTATTGCAACGACTTTTTTCATTGTAATAAATGATTTTTCTTGTAGTGAACTTTTAAGACTCAACTTTTATTATATAATATAAGATATGATTTACTTGTGTATATTTATTGTAACACACTAAAATAGATGTTTTTAAATTATTTCTAACTGCATTGGATTACATTTCAATTTTGTAATATATATCTAATGAGTATCATTAGATATTTTTTTAATCAAAGCCAAGTATAATTAGATTTACTTTTTTGATAGTGGGGAGAGGGGGATTTGAACCTTGGATGTTTTATTTAGAGAACAACAAGAGGTGTCAACTAGTAAAGTTACAAGGCTTTTGGTGAGTATGATTATATTTTTAAAGGAAGTTGGGAAATTGTTAAACTAACTTAATTGATAAGTTATTATTAAAAAAAAAAAAAAAAACTTAATTGCTAAGTTGTAATATCATGCATATCATGTGAGATACTATTTGTGAATTAATAACTATATAAATACAAATTTTTTTCACAATTTTTGAGGTGACAAGTTGAGATATGAATTTGACGCGTATCAACTTGTCACCTATCGTATCGTATCAATAAGTTTTTCACATTATTGCTTATGAATTTGACACGTAAACAAGCTAAATATAGCACCATCACATGTGGACTTTTATAATTTCAAAAAGAGAATGAGAATGAAAATAAAAATAATTGCAATAAATTTTATTATATAACTAGTAATACTTCTTCTTTTTTAAAATACTACAACCGAGTGAAATAAATATATAAAATAAAAGGGTACAAAACTAAGAGCAAATATATGGCATATATTAGCAATATATATATATATATATATACATGACATATATTAAAAAACAAATTGGGAAATTTATTAAAAAACACAATTAGAGTGAGTTTAATAACAACCAAAATAAAACAAATCATATCCTAGATTTCTTTTTACTAATTAAAAAAAGAAAAGAAAAAGAGCTTGCTATTGTGTTGACAGCCCACTCACCCTAAGATACATAGCATGAGACTATTTGCGCACTAATGGGGAGTGCCAAGAGTTAAACCACCAACTTCCGACCCACAAGATGAGAGGTTTGACTTAACTTCCTACCATTAAACCAAAACCATGGGTGGTAAATCATATTCTAAAATTACAAAGTAAGAAATGTATATTTTAAATGAATTTAAAAACATAGAGAGAGAGAGAGAGAGAAAGAGAGAGAGAGAGAAAGGAAAACGAGAAGGAAAAGGAAGGGGAAAAGAATGGTCCTCCCAGCAGTACAGACATGTCAGTATTACTGGAGGAATGCATAGCAAACATAGTATCAATGACAAATCCTAAGGATGCATGCAGAATGTGTGCGGTTTCACCTATTTTCCGTGCGATTGCCGAGTCTAACATTGTCTGGGAGCGGTTCTTTCCGTTCGATTATCAGGCGATCATTGCTCGATCCTCATCTTCTTCCTTGAATTTCTCTTCCAAGAAACACCTCTATCACACTCTCTCTGATAACCCCATCCTAATTGACGATGCTAAAAAGGTACGTATTAACAAGAATTGATTTTTTTTTTTTAATGCCTATAATATTTGTGCTCATCTTCTTGCTTTCTTTGTTTGTAGCAGAGCTTTTTCTTAGACAAATTGAGTGGTAAAAAATGTTACCTTATTGTTGCAAGGGACCTGTTCATTGTATGGGGTCAAACATCTTAGTATTGGAGATGGGTTTCTCTACCTGAATCCAGGTTATCTATCCCTTTCTCCCTATTACGTTGTGAAACTAATTGTATGTGTTTCAAACATTAGAGACCTAACTTGTGTATTTTGGCCTTTTAGTTTCCTAGCCTTTGGTGCTTCAATAAAATTTTCTCCTTAGATAAAAAAAATATATATAAAAATTTAATTACATGTAAAAATGAAACAGGTTCTCGGAGGTAGCTGAACTGAAATATGTCTGGTGGTTTGAAATCAGTGTCAAAATGCGTACTTCCACTGTGTCTCCAAAAACAAACTATACAGCTTATCTTGTGTTCAAGTTGACAAGCAGAGCCTTAGGATTTGATCACCCTCCTCCAGAGGCTTCAGTTGGAATTACTGGAGGCGAATTTCATAAACAAACTGTTTTTATGACAAGACGAGATTGAACCGCCGTAGCAGAAGCACGAGGCTTCACGTCAGAAGCAGAGAAAAGATGGATGGTTAGAGATTGAGTTGGGTGAGTTTTTCAATGAGGAAGGTGAAGATGAATTGCAGATTAGTCTTATGGAGGTATCTCGTACCGTGAAGGGTGGCCTCATTGTTGAAGGGATCACTGTGTGACCAGGGTAGGCACGTGCCCACCCTCAAATTAAAAAAGAAATAAAAATAAAAATAAATAAGGGAGATAAATCTATTAAAATTACAGCAAACAATCCAAAATTACAGCATTCACCACACATAACAAACAACCAAATAACACAAAAAGCCCAAATAACACAAAGAAAATCCAAATAATACAAGAAAAAGGCCCAATAATATCCTTAAAAGCCCAAAAATGAAATTACAACAACAAATTAGTCCAAATAAATCAGCTCTATTATTATTATTATTATTTTTTTAAACCCTAACTTTAATCCCTCCCCTGCCGCTTGCCCCGTTGCCCACTTATCGATTACCATTTGAAAGAGAGAGAGAGTGAACGAAACGACGACTAGAAGTCTGGAACAGCAGCTCTGCCAGCTTGGCTACTGGGTTTCCACTTCGTCTCCACGACCACTGATCGGCTCCCTCCTCTCCTAGATCTCATTCCTAGATCGGCTGGCGCCTAGCGAGTGGCGGCCCGAAGTGCTCGACGCCTGGACCCGAGCCCGAGGACTGGTATTTCGCCCTCTCTCTCTTTCTCTTTTTCTCTCTCTCACTCTCTCATTTAACTTTGAAATTTTGGTTTTGTTTGAATATTTAGTTTTGTTTGATGTGCTGTTAAGCATTTTCTCAGTGGTGTCTTGGTGAGTGGTCCGAGTGGACCATGTGAAGTGGTCCCCGGACTGGTCACTTTCTTCAATTTGTGAATACCTTTTCTGTTACTGTGCAGTGTAGTGGAGTGTGGACCAGTGTAGGTTTTGTCATTTGTGATTTGTGAATTGTATTTGTGGCATATGAAAAATTTTAAAAATGTTGAATTTATAATTTATGATGGGTTAGTTTTATTTTATGAACATTGTTTTTCTTTTAATATTTTTGAAACAGTAATGGAGAAATATTTCAAAAGAAAGTCAAAACTAGAATTACCACTTTCTACAAAAACAGTTGATAACTCTTCAAAACAAGATCGAGTGGAAATTAATTTGGTAGATCTTCCATCTGATCTGGGGTTACGACCTCGAATTACGGATTATCATCCTAATGATCGAGATCAAGTTCGTAGAGCATATGCACAAAGGGGTGCTCGCCAACCTAAGGAACATATTTTTCCATACAAAACATATGGTACTAAGGACCAACAGTTCAACAAAGGTTGGTTTACTCAATTCAATTGGCTAGAGTATGGCATAGCAAAAGATGCCGCATTTTGTCTATGTTGTTATCTTTTCAAACGTGATATTGGAGAACAAGCAGGTGGTGATACATTTGTTAGTGAGGGCTTCTCAAATTGGAAGTGTCCAGAAAAGCTAAAAAATTCATGAAGAAGGAATCAATAGTTCTCACCGCCAAGCTAGTAGAATGTATGATGATCTATTAAAGCCAAATCAAAGTATTCAGTCATTTCATTTTAAGCAAACAAACCAAGCTCGAATTGAGTACCGGACTCACTTAAATGCATCAATTGATTGCATTCGATTTCTTTTAAGACAAGGGCTTGTATTCCGTGGTCATGATGAATCAGAGGATTCAAGTAATCAAGGAAACTTTCTTGAGCTTTTGAGATTTCTTGTAGACCACAATGAAGATATCAAAGCCGTTACATTAAGAAATGCTCCTAAAAATAATATGTTGATTTCTCCTGCAATTCAGAAGGAGATTGTAAGTGCAGCAACAGTTGAAACTTCTAAAGCTATTATTATGGAGCTTGGAGATGCATTTTTTTCTGTTCTTATTGATGAATCTCGTGACATATCAACAAAGGAACAGATGGCGGTTGCATTGTGGTATGTTGATAAGAAAGGCCATATCATTGAGCGCTTTTTAGGCATTGAACATGTTACTGATACTAGTGCTCTCTCACTCAAGGCAGCAGTTGAAGATTTATTTTGTAGGCATGGATTAAGCTTGTCTAGATTGCATGGGCAAGGTTATGATGGAGCTAGTAATATGCAAGGTCAGTTCAATGGTCTTAAAACTCTTATAATGAAGGAGAATGAAAGTGCATATTATGTGCATTGTTTTGCTCATCAATTGCAATTGGCTCTTGTAGCCGTGGCAAAAAATCATAATAAAATTGCCACATTTTTTAACTTTGTTGCAATTGTGGTGAATGTTGTTGGAGGTTCATGCAAACGTCAAGATCTTCTTAGGGAGAAGCAAGCGACTAGAGTAGTTGAATCAGTCCATAATGGGGAGCTTCCGAGTGGGCAAGGCCTAAATCAAGAAACAAGTCTTAAACGTTCATGTGATGCTCGTTGGAGTTCACATTATAGTACTCTGATTAGCTTGATTGATATGTTCCCATCCATAATTGATGTGCTTGATACTATTGCAGAGGATGGTGCAACCTCAGAGCAGAAAGGAGAAGCAGAACATCTTTCACACTTTATACAATCTTTTGGATTTGTGTTTAATCTTCATTTGATGAGGTATATTTTGGGAGTTTCAAACGAATTATCACAAGCATTACAAAGAAAAGATCAAGATATTGTGAATGCTGTGAAGTTAATTCGAATGTCTAAGGAATAACTCCAAATAATGAGAGAAAATGGGTGGAGTTCTTTGCTTGATGAAGTTTCTACTTTTTGTGAAATAAACGAGATAGTAGTTCCAAATATGGATGATATATTTGTAGCTCGAGGGCGATCAAGGCGTAAAGCTCATGGAATGACAAACTTACATTATTATCGTATCGAGCTATTTTATGCTATTATAGATATGCAACTCCAAGAGCTAAATAATCGTTTTACGGAGTCGAACACTGAATTGCTTCTTTGTGTGTCATGCTTGAGTCCATCTGATTTTTTTGCTTCTTTCGACAAGCAAAAACTTATTCGCCTTGCCCAATTTTATCCAAAAGATTTTTCTTCATCGAAGCTCATGATACTTTCTGATCAGCTTGATAATTATATTTTTGATGTATGCTCTAGCATTGAGTTTTCAAAACTATAAGGGATTTGTGATCTTGCTCAAAAAATGGTTGAGACTAAAAAAAATATGGTCTATCCATTAGTTTACTTATTGGTGAGTTTGACATTAACTTTACCAGTTGCGACTGCTACTGTGGAAAGAGTATTTTCTACTATGAAGATTGTGAAGATTCGATTACGTAGTCGAATGAGTGATCAGTGGATGAATGACAGCTTGATTGTCTACATAGAGAAAGACATTTTTCATAGCATTGATAATGAAGTTATCATGCAATGGTTTCAGAATATGAAGACACGTCGAAATCAATTGTAAAAGGCTATGATAAGTCTCTTGTTTGTTACTTTTTGTTTATATAAATAATGTATTTCGGCTTTTGGCCTTTTTTTTATTATATGTATTAAAGTTTGAAATCAAAAGACAAAAGGTGCCCACCCTGAATAGAATTCTTGGATCCGCCCCTGGGGGATCGAGATCAGGCCAACAAATGGTTAATAGAAACTGGTTCTTTTTTATCACAATGTGGTATTGATACACTTAAATTTGGATACTAATGTCAAACTTATATTGTGATTAGTTTTTTGCTTTATTAACAAAATTTAGAACATCAAAAACTACAAGCTTACTAGTAAAACTATTCGAGTCTCATTGTTCTTGATTTTTGGTTACTGTTAGAGCTATCATTGAGTCTCAAAACTATTCATCACACAGTAAATTAGATAACTAATGTGTGGTTTGTTAGTTGATAAAACCATTAAACCACCAAGAGTTTTGTACCTCGAATGGTATTGCAAATGAGAATTAAGATTCAAACTCCCACCCTACTCTCCATAAAAAAAATAAAAATAAAAACGATTTAATAAAAAATTATGGTTTTAATTTAATTAAATTTAATTTTTTTTTTAATTTTAGGCTTTAATTTGAAACCATCTCAAACTATAGCGGAATTATGTAATTTATTCAAGCCTTTAAAAAAAGTAGTCACTTAGCAGCAAGAAGTGTAGCCACTAAGCACATGGAGAAAATACACATTTGGCACAACCACGCTTTCTAGAATGATTTAAAATTACTGCTCATATATTGACATAGTACAGTTTATAGAAGATTTCATAAGGCAATTTGAGTGCCAGAAGACTAAACGTGTAACTTGATTTTATGGCTGCCTTAAATGGGTCATAACTTTTGATTCAGGAAAAGTTATGGGCCCCACAAGATATGTTCAGAAAAGTTCTAGAAGTTTCCAAGATAAAGATTTGGATCTATTAGTCCATAGAACTTATGAGGATGTTTAGAGGCTATTTCAGACTGTTTTAATTTCTTACGTAATTTTTGCATTTATTTATCATTTTTCGTAATTTCCTGTATTAAGTTAATTAGGGTTTGCTTTAAGCAGTATAAATATTGGTTGTAACATACTTAATTTTATTATTTAACCATCAATAAAATTTATCTCTTTGAAAGTTTATTTTTACGGTGGATTCCAATTCTTAAAAAAAAAAAAAAAAAAAAAAAAAAGTCAATGGTAGACAATAAACTCTTGTCACTAGTATACCATGTAAAAATTAATAACAACTTATTATCTCAATACATTGTGAAAAATATTGTGTTTATAATATTATTGTTTATCACTTTGATAAGAAAGGTGCCAAATATGGGATCATATCAGCCGTAATGTATTGAGGTACAATCCCTACAATTTAACTTAATTAGCCCAATTATAATTTGTCAACTCAATTAAAAATCCAACTGAGCTACACCTCACCTAATGTCTCTCAACCTTCGTTAACCCAACAAATCTCTCTCCATTTCCGTTAACCCACATTCTCTCTCCAAAACTCGTGGTTGGCCGAGAACAAGAAGGCAGCCCCCATTAATGGGTTTTTTCCCTTGATGGGTGAGGGTGGAATCACGAGCTTGTCGTCTTTGGACCCAAATGATAGTTTGGTTTCATGGCCGATTTTGAGTTTCCATGCACAGATACACAAAACCCACTAAGGGATGGGAACATATGACGAGTAGTAAGTTTTTGATTAAGAGGGATGTTCGGCGCGGTGTGGATTTCACAAGAAAAAGCCGAGTGGGCTACACATAGAGGTGGGTGGTTGACAGAGATGGAAACAGATGTTTTTGGTTCCGTCTGTAATTGAGTGATGTGTACTTGAGTTAGATATTGAATTGAGTTGGCAAATTCTAATTGGACCAATTAAGTCACATGGTCAGGATTACACCTTTAATATATTTCAGCTGGAATGATCCCCCAAATATGGCACCCATCACATGTGGACTTAATGGTTTCTAAATCAGAACCAAAATGAAACTATTAATATAAATTTAAATAAATTAAGATAAACTTTATTATATAATTAGCATTACTTTTTTTTTTTTTTTAATTTTAAAGATGCTAAAACCAAATGAAATAATTGAAATAAAATATATAAAAAAGTACCAAACTAAAGAGCAAGTACATATAAGAATATGATCTTCTCTATTTGTCCAATGATTCAAATTTTATTTCCTAAATCTAACAGTTAGATCTGTAATATTTAATCTTGATCATAAAATAGAGTCTCTCTACTTTATTTCAAAACAAAATCAAATAAATCATATAATAGAAGATAATAGAATTACCAAAGTAATATTAGTAACAAATGCATATAATAAAGGAAAATCTTATACTATAATATGAAACCGAACTTTTATGACTTTTGGTTGGCCTCATAATATTGAACCACATAAACTTTTAATAATTATCACAATTTTACGTCTCATTATTTTAATATAGATTTTTCTTAATAGAAGGAATATATTATTCTATATATATAAACTCAATCATAATAAATTTCTAATACTAGATTATATTTTATATATAAACACAATAATAATAAATGTATTTTAATAATTATCAATTTTCATATTTAGACAAAAATTTCTTAATAGAAAGAATATATTATTCCATATAGACAAACACAATTATAAATAAATGTCTAATACTAGATTATATTCTATATATAAACGCAATAATAATAAATGTTTTTAATAATTATCATAATTATCAATTTTCATATTTAGACAAAAAATAAAAGAGAGAAAAAGTCATATTATATTAAATTTTTCCGTACATTGCACGGGTCACCGATTAGTTATTCAATAGTTCCGGAGTGTACTCCTTTCTCTCACAGAGTGGTGAGTTCTATCATAAATTTAATTAGTGAGATCCACCAATTCATATAAGAGGAAGAAATACACATTTATTTATGGTAAAAATACATTTTTCGTACTCATATTTTGAGGGTATTTTCATTTTAGTCCTTATATTTTAAAAAGTTTCAATTTGATCATTGAGTTTTTCATCCACTTTCGTTTTGGTCTTTATCGTTATCTAGTAAAGGAAATTGCGTACGTGGCTAATACTGTTATTAAAATAAAATAAAAACTTATGTAATAAATATTAAAAGAGCCACTTGGCATTTGTTTATTTTTATTATTGCCCTTTTTTTCTTCTCTCTCCTCTGGTCATCTTCCTCTCTTTTCTAAACCCAATTGCGTTGTGTCCCCTTCATTTTTCTTTATCGCGTCTATCATTTTTCTAAAATCAATCATTTAATTAGCTTGGGGCAATTTGGTTCTCCGAACACGTCACCCACAACAAGCTTCCACCCATAAAGCTCCTTGTTCATCTGAGCTTGAGCTTCTTTGGTGTGTATTTTAAGCAAGTGACTGGCAACATTTAAAGCATTTTCTTTCCTAAAATGCTGACATAAGTCTGCAACCTATGGGCTAGCAAAAGAGTAAAGTATGTGTGTTTGTAACACACGCACACAACAGGAGGTTGTTTAGGAGTTCACAAGTTGTTGTATCCTTGTTGGGATGCAGTAGGTGGTAGTGAATAAAGCACTCTGTGTTTTGGGCACTGTCCAACAGAGCACTAGTTTAGGAGTAAATTTTATCATCGTTAAGAGTTAAATTTTGCTTAGGAGTAGTCAATTTCTTAGGATAGTTGAACTCAACCTCTTTATATGTTGTTGAGTTACTTTACAATTCCTTTCCCGGCTATTTAAGCCTATAAGAACACAATAGAAACACTGTGGTTTTGGTTCTCTCGCTTAATGAATCAATGATGCTGAGAAGAGTTTGTATACTATTTAAAAAATAAAAAAAAACATTGTTACATGCTGGTAACTTTACAACTTTAATAGCCTACCATATGGTATCATCTATTCTTATCATCAATTGTATTTGAACTACAACTAACATTATCTTTATCTTATTTATCAAAAAAAAAACATTATCTTTATCTTCTTGTTGTTGTTGTTGTAGATTCAGTGATGCACCAGACTTATCAACGGGGTTTAGAAAGGAGAATCCAATAGAGAGATCTGCTAGTAGGGAAGAAGAACAGAAGAGGGAGAAAAGAAAAATAAATATGAGAAAGTTAAAAAAAAAAATGCCAAGTGGCTATCTTAAAATTTATTAAATAATTTTTTATTATATTTGAATAAAAGTGTTAGCCACGTAACCAATTTCTATCACTGAGATGACAATAAAAACCAAAATAAAATTGAAAACGGGGAAAAACTCAAAGACCAAAATAAAACTTTTAAAATACAAAAATCAAAATGAAAACAGTCCTAAAATATAAGAACCAAAAATCTATTCTTGCCTTTATTTATACTCCCCCGACTATAGAATATTCACTTTATATTAAATTTAAAGACATACCATAACAAGGCAAGAGGATATGGGCAATAGAGAATTTAATACCAAACCTTCCTCGTTAAGTTTCTACTATTTCAATCAACCAAAAAAAAAAAAAAAAAAAAGTTCCTCCACTAGAATGTGAAACGAAAAATGAAAAATAATAATAAATTAATATAAATTTAAGTATAGCGCTTTAAATTAGATACATTAGGTTTCCCAATTGGACATAAACAATGTTATCTTTTTCAAGAATATTTAAATTCAATGTATTTGAATTCAACTAAAAATCTAATGTACTTGACTTAAGAAATTGTACCTAAGTTTTACCCATAAATTAATAACTTAACAATTAAGCAATAATTCTTCATATATAAATAGATGCAATGTAAGCGAGGAATACAGAGAAAAGAAAAGGATGGAAAAAGATAAGGAATGGGCCTGCAATGCGGACCTTTCAGTATTACCGGAGGGATGCATATCAGACATAGTATCATTGACGAGTCCTCGAGACGCGTGCAGAACATGTGTGGTTTCGCCTATGTTCCGTGCTGCTGCCGAGTCCGACGCTGTCTGGGACAGATTCTTGCCGTCTGATTATAAGGCCATCATCGCTAGATCATCATCGTCTCCCTTGAATTTCTCTTCTAAGAAACAACTCTATCTCACTCTCTCCGATAACCCCATCCTAATCGATGACTCTAAGAAGGTTCGTAACTCATCTGTTTTTCATTTGTAATGCCCATCATATATTTAAATGTTTAATTTCATACGAAAGGAGATTTTTTGTTTTTCACTTGTGGAACTTTAACTCTGTTTCTGATTGAACATATGAGGTTAATTCTTTATCTAATTATAATAAGCCGATCAAATTAGCTTTTGTGGTTTTTATATCTTTCTCCTATTACCCAATTAAATTCAACTAATGAAACCATTGAACAATGAAACACAACAGAGGTTACATATGGGGAAGGATAATTATATCATACTCCGGTCCATTCTCTTAGAGAAGTGGTGGATTCTGTTAATTAAATTTATGGTAAGATCCATCACTTCTGTGAGAGGAGGGAGTACACATTTAATATACTCTCGGACATGATATAATTTTTCTATGGAGAATACTTAGGTTCTGCCATGAGACTTTTGTTATTTTTGATAAAATTTGTGTGTTTTGTGGTAAATGTTGTGTCTGTATCGATAAATGTGTGTTTATTGTTATAAAAATAAAATGTGTGAATTCTTGTAGAATTTATGATATTTGTGATAAAGTTAATTTTACTACAAAACAAAACGACACACATTTTACATTACCCTAACAAATATTTATCAAAACACACACAACATTTTATCAGAACACACACAAATATTATAAATTTTGACACGTTTGGCAGGACCTAAGAATTTCCCGGTAACTAAGAGCTCGTTTCCTACAGTGTAATAGAAATCAATATTACAAGGAATAGTATTACAATATTACAAGGAATAGAATAAGGACTATTTCTCATAATAAAAACATAACTATTAGGAATAGCTATTACATTAGAGGGTCTATTACAGGGTCTATTATAGTGTACCAAACGAGCCCTAAGTTTTACGCTTAAATATTAAATAAGGGGTTATTTGGATGTTTTAAAAATTAACTCTGTGATCAAATTATTTGTGCTCATCTTGCATTCTTTCTTTGAAGCAGTGCTTTTTCTTGGACAAATTGAGTGGTAAGAAATGTTACCTAATTGCTGCAAGGGACCTGTCCATTAGTTGGGGTGACACTTCTGTGTATTGGAGTTGGGTTTCTCTACCTGAATCCAGGTTTGTCCCTCCCTCTCTATTTTAGTACTCCTTTTAAATTTTAAGGCTTTCCATTTAGATCTTTATGTAGTTGTAAAAACGAAACAGATTCCCCGAGGTAGCTAAACTGAACCGTGTCTGGTGGTTTGATATCCGTGTCAAGATGAGCACTTCCATGTTGTCTCCAAAAACAAGCTATACAGCTTACCTTGTGTTCAAATTAAGGAGCGGAGCCTTTGGATTTAGAAACCCTCCTCCAGCGGCTTCAATTGGAATTACTGGAGGCCAATTTCATAAACAATTGGTTTGTTTGGAATTAGACCTGCCTGCCGAGGACCCATGGTCATGGCCGCAAGACCATATTGAACTGCAGCAGTATGAGGTGGCTTCACGTCCGAAGCAGAGAAAAGATGGATGGTTAGAGACTGAGTTGGGTGAGTTTTTCAATGAGGGAGGAGAAGATGAACTGCAAATTAGTCTTATGGAGGTAGAAGCTGGTACCAGTAAGGGTGGCCTCATTGTTGAAGGGATTGAGATCAGGCCAACAATTGGTTAATAGGAATAGTTCTTTTTTATCACTATGCAGGGTGGCCCCAAGAGTTGGGTTGCTCTAGCCCCATCCTAATTTTGGTTGCCATACTTATTATTTAATATTAAAAAAATAACATAAAGTCCAAAAAAAAAAAATTTATACAAAATCAAGGTTATATTGTACTTTTAACCGGTTATGGTGCTTTATAATTAGCACAATCCGACTCCAAGAAAATTACTTCTCCTTGCATTTTTTGAAGCAAATTCTTCAATCAAGTCATCATAATTTAGCTTATCCAAATACTCATTCTCAATCTAGATCATAGCCAAGCCACTTAATCTCTCTTATGACATAGTAGTCTGAAGATAAGTTTTTATTAACTTCAACTTAGAGAAACTCCTTTCCACTGAAGCAATTGTAACCGGTATTGTTAACTCCTTTCCAAAGATAAGTTTTTATATTACACTCCTAAAAATCTAAACTAATACCTATTAATATTATTTTAGGTTTAATAGTTTTTAACTAAAAAATGTTTTAGTGTTAATAACACTATTACGCTCCCATAAAAAAATAAAAATAAAAACAAAAAAATAAAAACACAACACAGACAAATAAATCTAATACGCAGCACTCCCATCCAAAGAATAAAAATAACACTACACTATTCGGTCAATACAAACACAACCACACCACACATGCCAACATTTAAAGTCTTAAATAAATACTCAACCACACAACATTCACATACAACAACACAACATTTAAAGTCTCAAATAAATACTCAACAACACAACATTCAAAATCTCAAATAATTCAACAACACAACATTCAAAGTCTCAAATAAATATAAAATAAATACTCACAAACACAAACACTACAGTACAACACTCACACACATACAAAGTATAAAAAAACAAATAAAAAAAAAAAAAAAAAAAAAGAAAAAAAGAAAAGAAAAGAAAAAAAGAAGCAAATAGGTCAGTGCACATGCACTGACCCACCACTTCCCCAGCAGCCAGTAAAAGCAAACAAGTAAAGTGCATAAAAATCTTATAAAAAAAAAAGTAAAGTGCATAAAAACAAAACACAGTCAGTCATTACTCCTTAACACAGTCACATTCACCGATTCACGCATAAAATTTCAAAAGCAACTGAGAGAGAGAGAGAGAGCATACCGGATCCAGAGTCCGGCTGTGACCGTGAGGCGTGATGGCGTGAGATGCGTGCGGCGTGCCTTGCGCGTGGCGGTGGCTGGCTGCTACTCGGCTGCTCCTCCTTCAGTTCTTTGTGCCGGTGGTTACAGGATCTAGTGGCTGATCGTGGTGGATGAGTGGTTTCAAGGTGATTGGGGGATTTTTCTGGATTGTGATTTAGGGATTTTTTTTTTCACACGTTTGGTAAAGTTGTGTTTTGCCGGTAATGTGTGTTGGATTGTTTTATTTGTATTTTATTTTTGGGTTTAGTTTTGATTAGATCTGTTGGTTTATAGCTTAGATCTGTTGGTCTGTTGGGTGTTTTATGATTATATTTTATTTTTGTCCTTTGAATATTTTTTTTGCCCTCCCGTGTATTTTTAATTGGTTGATGAGTTATGATTATTTTTTATTTTTGCCCTTAAATATTTTTTTTGCCCTCCCATGTATTGGTAATTGGTTTATGAGTTATGATTATTTTTTATTTTTGTCTTTGAATATTTTTTTTGCCCTAGCCCAGGGGCTTGCTGGGCTTACCCAAAGGCCGGCCCTGTCACTATGTGGCATTGAAACACTTAGATTGCAATACTGTTAAACTTATATTGTGTTAGTTTTTTTGCTTTATTAACAAAATTTTGAACATAAAAAACTATAAGGCTACTAGTAAAACAATTCCGAGTCTTATCTCCAGCGGTCATGATTCTCATTGTTCTTGATTTTTGGTTACTGTTGGAGCTATCATTGAGCCTCAAAACCCTTTGTCACACTGTAAATTAGATAATTAATGTGTGCTTGTAGCTTCACTGGGCACTGGCATTGCAAAGGAGAATCGGGGTTCAAATCTTCATTCCCAATGATAGCAATGCCATGCCACCTTCTATTGTTTGAGAATCTCCTTCTGTGATGATAAGAAATTGCCAATTTGAATTGATTTACCACGAGTTGTGTTTGCTGGTAGCTCATGTGCATTGTTGATCTGTTTCATTATTACTACTGGCCTGCATGTACCTGTGCATCAAAGATTTAGCAGTTAGTAATGTTTCGGTTGGGTTGGGGTGTTTTCCTTCAAGGGTGACCTGGTTTCTGTGGAACCAAATACACCAAAGAGTAGTGATGACTATTGGGAGGCCTGTTCATCTTGATATTAATAGCCATAAAAAGGAGTTGAAATCAATTATAATATTGGGTTAATGTTATCCAATATCAAACATGTTCTTGCTTGAATATTTGATTTTCTCTAAACAAGTACTAATTAAATTACATTGTGTTTTCTCTACAAACTCTTTGACTTTAACATTTTATTTATTCCATTGAATTTGTGTTAACATTGGATTTTTCTTTATTTACCTTTTAGGATGTATGAGAAAAATGCAATACATGCTCTGCTCTATAGGCAATAATGAGAACAATTTCATATGATTAAGACATTTGAATCATATAATATTAAAACTTAATTCTAAATTTTTGTGTATTCTAAGGGTTAGCGTATAGTTATGTATCTATACTTGATAGTGAGGGATCACAAAACTAACAATTAAGAGGTTTTTTTCTCCTCTTCTTATTTTGGATCAACAATCACAAAAAAAATATTCTATTATTGTTATGTAAATTTTTACGTTTATGTAATTTTTATATATTAAAGAATTTATTTTAAGTTTTATAAATTTTATAATACACTTGACACGTGGCATGATTTTATTGGGTTAACTAGCGCATGTATCAAGCCTAGATGACACCTAACGGTCAGGGGCTAACATTTTTTGGATAGAAGGGCTAATATCAAAATGGAACCAAACCTCAAGGTACGGGTCCAAATTTTCAAATATTAGGGAATAAAATTTAAATTTTCCAAACTTAGAGGTGTACAGTGCATTTTAGTCTTAGATTTAAAGTAACCTAGTTTAATACTATTCAAAACTCCAAAACTAAATTAAAACATATATTAATATAATATAATGATGACATAGAAATATGTGAGTTTTCACTTATATGGAAAATATTAGAACTTATACGGAACAAAAACAAAAAAAATAGAAGTTGTTTTATGGCCGAAGCATACTTGTAGTAAATGGAAATGAAATATAGGAAAATATCATATATTAAGACCACGTATAAACCTATGAACTTTTTTTCTTTTCTTTTTCCTCTCCTAATAATACATAGAAAATACAGTTTTTTTTTTTTCCTAATCATACATAGAAATTCATAAGACGATATGATATACTATTTGGAGGAGGGGGATTATAAATGAATAATTGTTAATCTCTTAAGGGCAAGTGTTCAAATTCAGACCGAACTAAGTTAAATTATAACTAAAACAAAAGTGTGACAAGTGGTAGGATTGGTAAAGTTCGGTTGTTTCACTATTCGACGTTTTTCATCTTAGTTGATGACATCATAATGAGAAGGGTTTGATACTTACGGCCAAGCAAAGATATAAAATATCTTATTTACATTTAAGATGGTAGATATTCGATGTGACTAGCATTTATGGCATAATAAATGCATGGAGCGGAAAAATGAGATTGTTTTATTGATATTGATGATTGCATGACAAAATGGAAGATGTCAGAGGATTAGGAACTTCAGCTAGTACATCACATTGCTTCCACCTGGAGAGTTACAATTGTGAGTTTAGGGCTTCAAGGGCATTGCATTGAAACTAGGGACAATGAGAATGAAAAGGCTATAAATATAGCAAGAGTTCAACATTTAAGGAATTAGTTCTTTTCTCTCTCTAATATGAATTGTTCAATCTCACCTATATTTTTCTAAAGACATTTACTAACTTAATCTTTGAAGGATTGAAGGCCAATCCCCACTAGATTGACCTCGGTCTGACTTTTTTTTTTTTTAACCTAGAAAGCCTTTCTCTACGAGTCGAACTGGTTCATGTGCTCAATTAGTGTTTTTCCTCGTTATAAAAGTGCACCCCCTACACCATTAAATATGAAAAACAATACTGAACTAATACCTTAATTTTAGTGGCAACCATTGCAAACAAGAACACAAGAGAACCCAAAGACAAACAATGGTGTCACAGAAACAAACAAAGTAATACACAATACAACACAAAAAAAATAAAAAAAATAACACAAGACTTGAAGATATTCTGGTAGATAACAAGAATAACAATAGCTCGAGATATCCACTTCGACTGATGGTATGGAGACATGATCACAACTAAGCTAACACCAAATAAGACGAATGAGATTGACCATAAATCTTTTTTTCTTTCTTTTTTTTACCATAAATCTAATGTTTTAATTGTTGATGTGTATAGTGCCACATCAATGCCCAAAGAACATATGACAAATTTGTAGTTGGTTTTAGTATTACTTTTTATTTAGCAAAATAATAAAAATGGTAACCAAAAGTCATACCTTAAATGGAATGTATTTGAGAGAGAGAAAGAGAGAGAAAAGACGCTGATGGAAAAAGAGAAGAAAGTGGAAAGAAATAGTCGTCCCTGCGGTGCGGAGCTGTCAGAATTATCAGAGGGATGCATAGCAAACATAGTATCATTCACGAGTCCTCAAGATGCGTGCAGAGCCTGTGCAATTTCCCCCATTTTCCGTGCGGCTGCTGAGTCCGACGCTGTCTGGGAGAGGTTCTTGCCGTCCGATTATCAGGCCATCATTGCTCGATCATCATCATCATCTTCCTTCAATTACTCTTCTAAGAAACAACTCTATCTCACTCTCTCCGATAACCCCATCCTAATCGATGACTCTAAAAAGGTACGTTATCTGTTTTTTCTGTAATGCCCTGTTTGATTTCATACGGGTCATTTGAATTGCAAACATGTCAAAGGTTCTTCATTTTAAGGTTGGAGCGGTGACATTAATAAGAAAAAGGACACTTTTTTTTGTCCACTTGTAGAACTTTAATTCTGTTTCTGAATTCTTGAACATATGAAGTTAATTTTTTTTATCAAATTATAATGGCTATCATATTTGTGCTCATCTTCTTTGTTTGTTTGTAGCAGAGCTTTTTCTTGGACAAATTGAGTGGTAAAAAATGTTACCTTATTTCTGCAAGGGACCTAAGCATTTTATGGGGTGACATTCCTGAGTTTTGGACATGGGTTTCTCTACCTGAATCCAGGTGATCTGTCTCTCTCTCTCTCTCTTTCTATTTTAATTTTGAGGCTCGTTTTTCATTTGGATCTTATGTTATGTACATGTAAAAATGAAACAGATTCCCGGAGGTAGCTAGACTGAATTATGTGTTGTGGTTTGAAATCAGTGTCAAGATGCGTACTTCCATGCTGTCTCCAAAAACAAACTATACAGCTTACCTTGTCTTCAAGTGGAACAGTGAAGCCGATGGCGATGGATATAACCCTCCTCCTCCAGTGGCTTCTGTTGGAATCATTGGAGGTGAAGTTCATAAACAAACTGTTTGCTTGGGCCCGCCTGTCTCCATATTCATGCCATTGTGGCCGCAAGACGTGGTGTTACCACAACAACGGTCTTCATTTCCCAAGTGGAGAAACGATGGATGGTCAGAGATAAAGTTGGGTGAGTTTTTCAATAAGGGAGGAGGAGAAGATGAACTGGAGATTAGTCTTGTAGAGGTAGAACCTGGTACCATGATGTCAGACCTCATGGTTGAAGGGATCGAGATCAGGCCAAAAGAGGTTAATAGAAATATCTGTTTGATCTCTAATAAGTGGGCATTGATATACTTAGATTGCAGTTCTGTCAAACTTATAATGTTTTATTTTATTTGCTTTATTAACAAAATTTTGAACATCAAAAACTAAAATAGTAGTGGTAAAACCATTTGAGACCCTGTCATTGTTCTTGATTTTTGGTTATTAATTGTTAAGAGTTATCATTGATCCCCAAAACCCTTCTTCGCAGTTTAAATTTAATTATTAATACTCTTCTATTAATTGATAGAACCATTTGTCCAAATTTTCTACAAGTCTAAGAGTGGATCCATTCATAATAGTTCATGTGAATGAATTCTTACTTAAATGTTTGATTTTCTCCTCAATACAACATGATGTTATGGGGCCTTCCTCTGAGAGGGATTTAGCTATCGACGCAGAGAGTGGGTTAGAGTTGTTCTTGTTGAAGTTTGATGCTGACAAAATGAATGATTTCTCGGCTAGTGAATGCTTGCCTTTGTTGAATCAGCTACTTGAGAGGCATGGCGATTTCAAGGCTGATTTCAAGCTCAGAGTTCATTTTGGAAAACTTTCTTTGAGATTCCTACCTGTTGTATTGATAGACATGAGCCAACACACACTTGAGTGGATTGAGTGAGAGCAGGGGCGGCCCCGAGAGTTAGGTTGCCCTAGCCCCGTCCCAATTTAGTTGCCCTAGTTGCTACTTATTATTTAATATTAAAAAAATATATAAAGTCAATTTTTTTTTTTTAATACAAAATCTAGGTTACATTGTACTTTTAACCAGTTATGGTGTGTAGGAAAATATTTTAGTGTTAATAAACTCTTATAAAAAAATAAAAATAAAAACACAACACAAACAAATAAATTTAATGTGCAACACTTCCACTTTCATCAAAAGAATAAAAATAATACTACAAACACAATTACATAACACACGCCAACATTAAAATCTTAAATAAATACTCCCACAAATCACAATATATTCAGTCAAAATGTAAAAAATAATTCAATAAAATAAAATAAAAAGGCAAAGAGGTCAGTGCTGTCCCCAACACCCAATAAAAACCATTAAAGTGATGGTATCAGTGCATAACTTATCTACAAACAAACAAACAAACAAAAAAAAAAAAAAAAAAAAAAAAAAAAAAAAAAAAGAGAGAAGGTCAGTGCATGTGCACTGACCCACCGTTGTCCCAGTAAAAGCCATCATCTGTGCATAAGTTTATCATTATCTACACACACACACACACACACACACACACACACACAAAAAACTTTAATGGAAAAAAGTTGGCATCTGTGCAGTGTGCTGCATAAAAACAAAACAAAGTAAAACTAAAACATTAAACCAAATTTCAAAAACAGCATCAGAGAAAGAGAGAGAGAGAGAGAGAGAGAGAGAGAGAGAGAGAAACCGGAGTCCCGCCGTGAGCGGTGAGCCTGTGAGGCGTGCGCGAAGGGTGTGACGGCGTGAGATGCTGCCGTGCTTCCGAGTTCTGCCGGTCTGCGTCCTGCCGTGCCGCGTGGCTGCTGCTCAAGCCGCTCGCTGCTCTCCTTCAGTTCTTCACTTCTCTGTGCCGGTGGTTACGGGATGTCGGAATCTAGTGGGCTAGTGGCTGATCGTGGCGGTGGACCGGTGGTTTCAAGGTGATTTGGGTTGGGATTTTTCTGGATTGCGAATTTGTGATTTAGGGATTTTTTTTTTTTTCTCAGTTTGGTAAAGTTGTGTTTTGCCGATAACACATTTGTTTTTTATATTTGGGTTTAGTTTTGATTAGATCTGTGGATTATAGCTTAGATCTGTTGGATTATAGGGTGTTTTATGATTTTTGCCCTTTGAATATTTTTTTTGCCCTCCCGTGTATTGATAATTGGTTGATGAGTTCTAATTTTTTTTAATTTTTGACCTTGAATATTTTTTTTTGCCCTCCCGTGTATTGTTAATTGGATGATGAGTTCTTCTGATCATTTTTTATTTTTGCCCTGAATAGTTTTTACTCCTCCCGTGTATTGGTTTATTTTTTTATTTTTGCCAATATTTTCTGAATATATTTTTTGCCCTTATTTTATTTTATGAAAAATTTTTTTTTATAATTTTTTTTTATGTATTTTTTATTTTTTTAATTTTTTTTTATTTTTTTTTTCCATTTTGGTTTCCATTTTGGTTGCCCCAGGGCCCTAGCCCAGGGGATTGGCTTACCCCAGGGCCGGCCCTGAGTGAGAGTAAGCTGTTTGCATGGAAAACTTTAGTAAGGGATCTTTGCTGTTCTTATGGATTCTTTGTGGTCGAAATATATTGTTTTGGACAAGTTTTAGGGACATATGCAGGGAAAATGCATCTTCTGAAAAATAACCATTGTCAATATTTTCATTTGAAGCAGGTACATGATTAAATAAAACGAAAGGAAAGAAGCTTGGTTGGGGGTATCTTTCGTCCCCTTTTCTTGCTACAGGTTTTACTTGGCTAAGCGTGGTAAAGCCTTTGCCATCAACGAGGTATAGACATGCGCTGTCCATTTTGGTAAGTTGGTAGTAGCCACTTTCATGGGCTTCTTGAATTATGTATGACCCTTCCTAGTTTGGTGCAAACTTGGATGCGGCTGAGATGTTTCGTCCTCACATATTCATTAACTTTGAGAACGAGTTGTCTTTCCACAAAATTCCTTTCGCATACATTATTCTCGTATTCCTTGTTCATCCGTAGTTGGTATCATTGAATATGTACCTGTTTTTCACACTTCTTCTAAAACTTACAAGTCTGCCATTCGCGCTTTCGTGTATGTATCTGCATACACCTCAAGCTCTCGTCCTTGCATCATCCATGTTGTTAAGATCACCAATTCAGCAGGTGTAACTGCTTTGGTTCCATATACCATTGAGAATGGGGAAAAGCCTGTAGTAGTTTTGACTAAGTTATGATAGGTCCAAAGTGTGTCCAATAGATGGGTACACCATCCTGTGCTATAGTCGAATACCATTTTGTTCAAAATCCTTAACACTCAGTTTGTAGTTTCTGCTTAACCATTTCCTTGGGACTGTATGGAGTGGACCTCCGATACCTGATCTTGTAATACTCTTTTATTGCTCGAACGTCTTTGTTGTGGAAATTTTCAACGACCCAAGATCTGGCCAGATACAAGAGACTTTTAAGTATAGAAGAGGAAACTAAGAAACAAAAAAGTTATGTAAATCCCCGAGACACGGACACACAACCATCACTAATTGGATGATCCCATATCAGACTTTAACTATAAATTTTGCTAAAAACAATTAAAAGCTGATAAAAATGAAAATTATGTTAATACTTAATACCCATCAAGATTAAACGAATGGGACATGGTAGTCCATATTAGCCATCAAGATTTAACGATTTCCCACATGTGATACCATATTTTTGGAGAACATGACTTTCGTGAAAACCCCCATTCGGAATTCTTCTTTTAGGCGTGGAAATCCATCAAGATTAAACTAATGGTTTCAGATCACGTTATAAAAGAACCAAATATTGAATGAATTCCATTGTTTTTTATCTACAAATGCCAAAACCAAACCACCAAACATTTTGCGGACATAGTTTTTCTCCAACCCAGTTTGGAGGAATTCTCCTTCAACACACTACGTGTCAATTAAATAGACTATCCATATGTATTATTTGAAAAAGTCACATGACTCATTAAAAATGTCATGTGACTAAAAGTATATGTGGATGATCTATTTACTTGTCACGTAACGGTTTAGAGGAATCCAAACCAAGTTGGAGGTAAATGAATAGCTTTACCTCGCATTAATCTTTTTTACCAAGAACCTTTAACTCAACTAACACCTTCATTATCAAATTAAAAATAAAAAATAATAATAATCTTTTCTAGCACAGTGGCACCGTGGTTTATATTATGGGGAACTTTCTTTTGCTGTGAGAGTGTTTTAGAATTTCTAAATAATCTACTCATCTAGCCTTGCTAAAAATAATAACAACAAAAAATAAAATAAAAATAAAAATCTACTCATCTAACCATAGTTAAGACTTAGGTTAAGAATGATTTGAGAATTAAAATATATTGTATTATAGTTAATCATCCATTAAAGTGAAAAATGGTGTATTTGCGATCACAAAGGTGAGGGATGGAGTCTTGGAAGTGGGCCACTGTCATCTAAGGCGTAAGCATACTCGTGGTAAATGGAAATGAAATATAGGAAAGTATCATATATTAAGACCAAGTATAAATTTATCAACATTAAGTAGTCAACGGATCAACAATTTTTTTATTATAAGATATGGTTTTTTTTTTTTTTTTTCTTTTTTTTCCTTCTATTCATACATAGAAAATTCATAAGACAATATGATATACCATTCACGCGGGGTGTGGGGAATTATAAACGAATAAGTGTTAATCTCTTATGGGAAAGTTTTCAAATTCAGACCGAACAAAGTTAAATTATAACCGAACTATAAGTGTGACAAGTGGTAGGATTGGTACAGTTTGGTCATTTCACTATCTAACGTTTTTCATCTCGGTTGATGACGTCATAATGAGAAGGGTTTGATACTTACGGCCAAGCAGATGTGTTAAATATTTGATTTACATTTAAGAGTGCAAATAAATGACTAGCATTTATAGCATAATGAATGCTTAGAGCGGAAAAATGGGATTGCTTTATTGATATCGATGATTACAAGACAAAATGGAAGGTGTAAAAGAGTATCATGAACTTTAGCTAGTACATCACATTCCTTCCACGTGGAGAGTTACAGCCGTGAGTCTAGGCTTCAAGGGCATTGCATTGAAACCAAGGACAATGAGAATGAAAAGGCTATAAATACAGCAAGAGTTAAGCATTTAAGGGATTTTTTTTTCTCTCTCTCTAACATTAACTATTCAATCTCGCTTATATTTTTCCAAAAGACATTTACTGACTTAATCTTCGAAGGATTGAAAGCCAATCTCCACTGGATTGACCTCGATTTGACATCTTGTAATGCATTTCCTTCATTACTATTTGTGACTCAACTAGGCCAAGGCGCCTTAAAGGCTTGCCTTCAAAACCTTTCTGGAATAAGACTCTTCCTTTTGCAAAGTATCAATCGATGAGCTTCTTTGTGATCTACAAGTAAAATTCCTTTCAAAATGTATTCAAGGTATGAGCTCCAGCCCGAGGTAGAGAAGATAGAATAGGATCCATCTTTGTCAAAAACGTGTTGGCAATGTATACAACGGCTTTGCATCTTGTTGGCTTGGCTTGACCGAAATCGTGATCCTTTGCACCTTTTAGTGGAGCTGGAAAAATTGCATGATGTCTAAGTTTTCCAAATGAGCTTGGTAATCGAGGATCATATTGTCAATGCAAATCTTCACTAGCTCGTGTTCTTCATAATTGCATAATAGCTGAGGGTTGTGACTTAAAACCATTGAATGTATTTGAGCAACCCTTCATCTTGACCTTGTCACCTTGCTCCATCTCTTCAATCAGTTTTAGCGTTTGGAATGCCATTTTGGTGACTGGGGCATTCGAAATTTGGACCGGATCATATGAAGGAGGACTATATTCTTGAAGTGCGAGTTTGTGGTCGGGATTGGGAAGACTTGGAGGTGTTTCTTGATCATGTGGTCTTGCAATGTGCTTTGCATTAGGAATTCAAAAATCCAATGGAAAATTGTGTCCCTTATGACCATGTTTTCTTGGTCTCACTGATTGTGTCTAGCACAAGATTTAGAGAGTTTTCCATTGAGAGGGACCAACAGGAGATTGAGAATCTATCCTTTATTTTGTGGGGGTCATGGGCAAGTCACATGGTCATTAACTTTAACATTTTCATTTGGATGACATGGTGCTATCTGATGATTTTGGTTTATTTAGGGTGTTGAATACAAGTTTTTAAAATGTAGGGTGCAAAGTGTAATTGAGCTTATAGTTTTATCCTGTTTTTCCAAAATTAAACCTTTACTATATAATATTTAGTTGGTACAATAAAAATACAATATTTATTTGACGAGACACAAATCTTACCAAATTACGCCACCTTGGTAAGGACTAAGGGTGGCAAAAAAAGCCCAAACCCATTAGCCCACCCAAACCCACTCACTAATCGTCCAACCAAACCCACTTATTTAATAAATGGGCAAATGGGTGCTAGCCCAATTAGACCCAATTAAGTTGAGTTTAATTGGGCTTTAATTGGGTTGCTTATTGGACATCAACAAAAAGCCCAAACCGGGCAAAAAAAAAAAAAGAAAAGGAAAAATAATCCTAGCCACCCAAATCAAAAAGAACAAGGAAAAATAACCTTAGCCACCCAAATCAAAAAGATTTCTCTTTCTCTCTCATTTCGTCTCTCTCTTCGTCGCTTGCTTTGTCTCTCACGCCATTGTTGTTAAGGCCAAGCTCGCTCTCTTCGTCTCTTGCTTCGTCTCTCACACAATTGTTGTTAAGGCCAAGCTCGTTTCCAAGATCACTAAGAAGAAAGAGATAGCTTTGGCTTTGTTGTTGCCTTTCATTTAATTCCTCAATCTAGTATGTGTCTTTGTATATAAAGGCTTAGTTTTGCATTTTGGAATCTGGGTTTATTTTACAATTCTTGATAAGTTTTATATTCATTGTTTAATGATTATTCAATACTTTATTTTTACATATAATCATTTCTAATTATGAAAAAAGATGGTGTAAAATCAAGGGGTACTGTTATAATCAATTGTACTTATAGATTGTGTTGTATGTCTAAGTTTAGTCCTTTGAGATGATCCTAGCCATTTGAGAAAGAGATATCTAGTGGACGGTCAGTTGGGATTTGGGAGAAAATGTCAACTTTTTAGATGATAAGGTATTTTAGACCACACTACTTCTGAGGTGGACAACTTTTACAAAAGATTGGTATTTGATTGATGGGTCTTGACACAAAAATTTTTGTATCACAAAAATTCTGAGGTGGACAACTTTTTAGATGATAATGATGATACTGTTCTCTTGCTTCACAGATAATTTTTTGTATCTAGTGTTCATGTACCAAAGTGATCAATTAGTTTTGAGATGGCTTCAGTTTGTAAGAAAACTAATTTGCATTGTACTTACATTTTTACTCAAATATTGCTTGAACCAAGAGAAGCATAGTTATTTGTAATTGTACCCAGTCTTCAGTATGTTGCAAATATTTTGGTGAGATGATGAAGGTCCTGTTTTTTTAATTTCAAATTTATTGTTCTCTATCTGATATGCATGGTTGAGGACAGATAATAATAATAATAATAATAATAGGGGTATTTTGGTCATTTTAGTAGTTATAGGGGTATTTTGAGGTTTTGGGGGGTATTTTTGTCATTTTACAGATTCTAAGAGGTTTTGGTCATTTTGGAGGTTCCAAGGGTATTTCAGTAATTTTCCTAAGTTTTAATTATTTTTTCATCATTTTATAGGCTTTAAGAGTATTTTGGTAAATTTCAAGGTTTTAGGAGTATTTGGGTCATTTTAGAGGTTTTAGGACATTTTAATTATATATATGCATAAAATAAATAGGTAAATGGGTGGGTTGGATTTTAGCTTAGATAATTGGGTTGAGTTGGGTTTGGTAGGGGTGACTAAAAAAACCCAAACCCATTATTTCACCCAAACCCACTCACTAATTGTCCAACCAAACCCATTTATTTAATAAATGGGCAAATAGGTGCTAGCCCAATTAGACCCAATTAAGTTGAGTTTAATTGGACTTTAATTGGGTTGCTTATTGGACATCAACAAAAGCCCAAACCAAAAAAAAAAA
Source organism: Fagus sylvatica (assembly GCA_907173295.1). Lineage (NCBI taxonomy): Eukaryota > Viridiplantae > Streptophyta > Magnoliopsida > Fagales > Fagaceae > Fagus > Fagus sylvatica. The sequence continues at coordinate 27,119,273 of OU015763.1, forward strand.
AAAAACAAGGAAAAATAATCCTAGACGCCCAAATCAAAAAGAACAAGGAAAAATAACCCTAGTCGCCCAAATCAAAAAGATTTCTCTTCCTCTCTCGTTTCGTCTCTCATGCCATTGTTGTTAAGGCCAAGCTCGTTTCCAAGATCGCTGAGAAGAAAGGGATAGCTCTGGCTCTGTTGTTGCCTTTCATTTAATTCCTCAATCTGGTATGTGTCTTTGTATATAAAGGCTTAGTTTTGCGTTTTGGAATCTGGGTTTATTTTACAATTCTTGATAAGTTTTATATTCATTGTTTAATGATTATTCAATAACTTTATTTTTACATATAATCATTTCTAATTATGAAAAAAGATGGTGTAAGATCAATGGGTACTGTAATAATCAATTGTACTTATAGATTGTGTTGTATGTCTAAGTTTAGTCCTTTGAGATGATCCTAGCCATTCGAGAAAGAGATATCTAGTGGACGGTCAGCTGGGATTTGAGAGAAAATGTCAACTTTTTAGATGATAAGGTATTTTAGACCACACTAATTCTGAGGTGGACAACTTTTACAAGAGACTGATATTTGATTGATGTGTCTTGACCCAAAAATTTTTGTATCACAAAAATTCTGAGGTGGACAACTTTTTAGATGATAATGATGATACTATTCTCTTGCTTCACAGATAATTTTTTGTATCTAGTGTTCATGTACCAAAGTGATCAATTAGTTTTGAGATGGCTTCATTTTGTAAGAAAACTAATTTGCATTGTACTTACATTTTTACTCAAATATTGCTCGAACCAAGAGAAGCATAGTTATTTGTAATTGTAACTCAGTCTTCAGCCTGTTGCAAATATTTTGGTGAGATGATGGAGGCCCTGTTTTTTTAATTTCAAATTTATTGTTCTCTATCTGAATATGCATGGTTGAGGACAGATAATAATAATAATAATAATAATAATAATAATAATAATAATAATAATAATAGGGGTATTTTGAGGTTTTTGGGGGCTATTTTTGTTATTTTAGAGATTCTAACAGGTTTTGGTCATTTTGGAGGTTCAAAGGGTATTTCAATAATTTTCCTAAGTTTAATTGTTTTTTCATCATTTTATAGGCTTTAAGGGTATTTTGGTAAATTTCAAGGATTTAGGAGTATTTGAGTCATTTTAGAGGTTTTAGAACATTTTAATTAGATATATGTATAAAATAAATGGGTAAATGGATGAGTTAGGTGTTAGCTTAGATAATTGGGTTGAGTTGAGTTTAAGGACTTGCGCACAAGGTCACCATTTAGTAAATACTAGCATGTTTTGTATTCTTAGAATTTAGGTTAAAATACTATTTAAACCCTCTAAATTTGAGATTGCTTTTATATTGGTTCCTTATACATGAAATTTACAATTTACACCGTGAATAATTACAACAGTATTAATATGTCACTTCTGTTAAGATTGATTAAAATCTTATTGTTAATCCACATATCTACAGTGAGTAAAGTAACGGAAAAAAGAGTTTAGAAAAAATATAAAAATTCTTTGTTTACATTCCAACAAGAATTTAGCAAAATAGACTGAAATTGTTGGAATGGACTAGAATGTGACAGAATTTAGGCCAAGGTGAGGTCATTCATACTATTTACTAACAAATATGAATTTTTTCGACCTTTTACTGTTGGAATGGAACGACATTAACAACCTTGATTCTATATGACATTGGAATTGTAAATTAGATGATATCTAATAGGAAAAATACTAAAATTACATAAGGCTAACAAATTACGTGACAATGAATATAATTAGTGTTATTTAAATAATATAATGAATTAATTTTTTGTAATTTGTGATACATTAGTTTATAAAATTGTAATATTCTTAACATAATTCTATGTAAAACTATATTATGTGTTCACCTACTAATTTCATCAGTAGCCAAAGAGACACATAATATATATATATATATATATATATATATATATATATATATATATATATATATATATATATAATATATCAAACTCACATCATAGAGGTTACAACTTGAAGGGTAATGTAAAAAAGAAGAAAAAATGGTAAATTATATTGACACCCCTTTCTTTTGAGAAAACTAGACTTGTTACACCATATTTTAAGGAAATTACATTTTTCTCTCAAATTTGTAAAATAATTGACACTCCGTCTCATTTTCCCCAATTTTTAAAGGAATATTCCCCACTTAAACTTAAAATAATTGGAATATAATTTTTCTTTTTAACTCTAGTTAGTTAAGCATTAGTTAAAAAAATTAATAAAAAATGAACAAAAAAGAAAAAGAAAAAGAGGACAAAAGTGTTACTTATTTTGTAAATTTAACAGCGGAATGTCATTGCCTTATTTATAATAAGTCTGGCTTTTCCAAAAAAAAAAAAAAGGTATCAATATAATTTATCAAAAATAAAATAAAATAAAAGTGCTGCGTCATGATTGTGTCTTGAGGGATAACTTACGAACTTATTTAAGAAGGCAATCTTAAAAAAAACAAACTACCCCATAAAAGTCTAAACATAGCGCGTATTGACTTGACAAGATTGGGCCGAAGATGACTTGTTATTATTAGGCCAAATTACAAGTTACACTCTCTAAGTTTGGTCAAAATTCAATTCAGTCCTCTAAGTTTTAACCGTTTCAATTTAGTCCTCTAACTTTCAATTTGATTCAATTCACAATTTTCCATTTAATTTCGTTACTGTTCTGTTACTGTTACCGTTTACTGTGATAATTTTGATTTTTTTTTTTAATTAAAAATCCAAAAAATAAATGATAAACAAAATTTGGGAAAATTAAAAAATTAAATTTTCTTTTTTTCACAACCCAATCTCAGATCTGAAGAAGAAAAAAAACTATGGACCTCAAACATCATATATCAAAAAACCCACCTCAAACCAAACCATAATTCATAAAATTTCCACCTAGAGAATGCTGGAGATCTCTAGGCCAAAGATCTTAGATCATAAACCTCAAACTCTAGGCCACCGTCGATTTCTCTGTGAAAATAAGCATTTTCGGTGGCGATTCGAGACTCCATTGTACACAGCACGGTCGCAAGGAAAGGGGAGAGGTGGGTTAGGTTTGTGTGTGGTTCACAGGGTTGAAACCGCCGTGGATGGCGGCGTGTGGTGACGCTGTTTTGGATCATGGTCGAATTTGGAGCAAGGGCGTGATTGGAGTTGGAGTTGCGGTACCGGAACAGAACCGTTGGCCATCAGTATGGGGGACGACGAGGGTGAGAGTGGAAGGGGAGATACAATTATTGTTATGCGATGTTGAGATCAGTGAGATTTGTTGGTGGAATTGGTTCTAGAACACGAATCCGTATAAAGAAAAATATATTTCAAAAAATTATTTTATGAAGCTTTTTAAGTGTTCTTGTTGCCGGTATTCTTGTGTTTTATTTTCTTTTTGTTCTTGCTTGTGTTCTTGTTTGTGAGCTCTGAGCTGAGTGTTTTTGTTATTTCTGAGTTTTTGCTGAGTTGAATGTTCTTGTGTTCTTACTGAATGTGTTGTGAAAAAAGAAATTTAATTTTTAATTTTCCTAATTTTTTATATTGATTTTTTGGATTTTTAATTAAACAAAATCAATATTATCACAGTAAACGGTAATAGTAACGGAACAGTAACGAAATTAAATGGAAAATTGTGAATTGAATCAAATTGAAAGTTAGAGGACTAAATTGAAACGGTCAAAACTTAGAGGACTGAATTGAACTTTGACCAAATTTATAAAATATAACTTGTAATTTGGCCTTATTATTATATCATTTATACTCGATTGACCCGGCTCGATTGAATCAAGGAAAATAAAAGGTTTGCTCTGGCCTTTTGGACATAGGCGTGAACAACCCGATGAATTAGTCTTTGCCGTCTTTTAGGAACAATCAAACCCTCTAATTCCAAAACAGCCCTCACTTTATTGGTCAATATAAACAAATTTTGGAAAATTCAAAATTAAATATCATGCCCTTTTTTTGACTAATAAATATCGTAGTAATGGAGAGAAAGTGCCCAAAATAAAATAGCCTAGTTGAAGCCACAGTCATCTAATATAAGACTTTTTTTTTTATTTCACTTTGGAAGTTGAGAACTATTCCAGAATTTAATTTGTTATATTTAAATGCAAGTGATATAATTTTTTTTTTGTTTTGGTATCATTATATTACACTAGTTGAAACAAAGGCTTGTAATATTATTTTCAAGTAAAACTTAAAGTTTTAAGTGCATTGTTTTAAAATTGTTACAATTGGAATAAATTTTAGTTATATTAAATAAAATAATAGAAATTTGCATTAGTTGCTCTCGAGGTCTATTAGTTACTAAAAATCTTCTATGTGAATAAATTTTGATTATGAAAAACTCACAAAATATCCATATAATTGGATATTTCATTTTCTCAGTTTTCTCAGATTAGATATAATACCGTTTAGTATTGATATAAAATGATTTTTTATTGTTTATATTAATTTGAGTGTACCTATATATGCACGAGTGCACATATGCGCATGTGTGTTAAATAATAATTTTTACCTATTGAAATCAAATTTTGGTTATGTCAATGAGTCGAAGTGTCACTCATCTTGTTTTAATGGCTTGGCTGAACAATCACTCACCTAATTTAAAAGCTCTTCCATTGATTGAATAAACATAAATAATTAGATAAATATAGATATGTATTTGAAATCATTTATATATTACTTTTACACTAATCGAAAAGACACTTATTTAAAATAAAAGCATACAACCATCATTATTTTTTTTTTACAAGAATACCACACTTTGTTATCCAATTTTTAGAAGAGAAAATGTTATTAACCTAATTACCTATATGGAAAGCTATATGTAGTGGGTGGAAATGATGTATAACATGTTACCGTTTTTAATTTGCTTAAATGGTATTGTTAAAAAGTATTTTTCATTGAATATACAAGAAATATTTATATATATACTTGAAGGGCCACTATGAATAATGGCTCCTCACCACTTAATACAAATATTTAATATATTCTTTTTTTAATTTCCCCTTGATTAATATAAAGGACTCAATTCCCTATATCTCTCCCCCAACACCATTCTCTTCCTCCATATCCAACAAGAAATTAACATTAATTCCATTGAAGAAAATCAAGCATCATGGATAGGGAACAAGAAGAGATGCAATTTCTTGGCCTCTTTGGTATCTACAAAGAAGCATGCAAGATCATGTACTCATGGAGGAAACTCTTGGGCCAAATCACCTTGGCCTTAATCCTTCCTCTTTCTTTCATTTTCTTGGCTCATATTAGAAGTAGCTGAGGTCCTCTTCTCAAAGATCGTCCACAACGAAATTGTCATGGATGAAACACGACCTGGCACTCCTAAATACAACAAACTCTCCGACCTTGTCACATCAGAAGTGACCGCTTTTCGGCTTTTCAAGGCTGCGTACTTCACTGTCCACTTCATCTTGTCCCTCCTCTCCACCTCAGCCGTGGTCTACGCCATCGCATGTATTTACACCGGCAGAGAAGTCAGTTTCAACAAGGTTATGAGCGTTGTCCCAAAGGTTTGGAAGCGACTTATGGTCACGTTTTTATGCACTTACTTGTTTTTCTTCGTATACAACGTGGCTGCAATCATAGTCATAGGGGTGGGTCAATCACTTTATTGTGTTTGTTGTCTTTGGTCCAGGCAAGGCTACTCTTTCCGTATTAGTTCTTCTAGGGATCATGTACTTGATTGGGCTTGTGTACATGACCATTATTTGGCAATTGGCTAGCGTGGTAAGCGTATTGGAAGACACATATGGGTTTCGTGCCATGACTAAGAGCAAGGCACTTATAAAGGGAAAGATTGGGGTGGCCATAGTTGTGTTTTTGAAACTCAATATTTCTCTTGTAATCGTACTATTTATATTTGAGATGCTGGTTGTGCACGGTCAATCATTGGGCACGGTGAATAGGACGGCCTCAGGGATTCTATGTTTGTTACTGCTTTTAGGCTTGTTTCTGTTCGGGCTTGTCATTCAGACAGTGATCTATTTCGTTTGCAAGTCCTACCACCATGAAAACATCGACAAGTCGGCACTTTCGGATCACCTCGAGGTTTATCTAGGGGAATATGTTCCATTGACGGCCAAGGATGTTCAACTTGAGCAGTTTTATGTTTGATTCGCTATAAATTATTGTTTTATGTTTTATATGTTTTATGTTTTATATGTTTTATGTAATAGCCGCCGTCATTATAATATCAACATAGCGGCAAACTACAAATCATTTATGTATGTAACTTTTTTTTTTAATGAATGAGAAATTTTCATTTCTATAAAGATGACTGTACAATTAGTTCTAAGCACAGCAACAATACAACACCAAAACAAAACAACCTACAACAGAACCATTACAAAGGATTTCTAAATCTATCAGCCAAAAAATAGAACCATTAACTGCTCTGTTTTGTTTTTTAGTACAGAACATGATTTAGGTGCCCTACCTACTGCATAAAAATATGACAGTGTTTGTTGGAATGCCATAAAAATATAGTTTGACCCCTACCTACTCCATATTTTATGAAAGATCTTGTAGCTTCTCTAGTTTGAGAATTTTCCTCCATGACCATGTACAATTTGAGAGCACTTTACTACCCAATTTCAAATGTTGTTGCCTAATTTTTATTAATTGTTATTTTATTGGAATGGCCAATGACATATGATAGTGTTTGTTGGCTTTGGACCTTGGGTCTGCTGGCCGAAATTACGAAAAATAATTACATTGCGTTTGGGAGGGGGGAAAGATATGGAATGGAATGGAAAAATAATAATATTTTAAGACAAATTTTCAAAAATGGGAGGAATAGGAGGGAATGGATTTAAGTTTAATGATTTTTTCAAAACGTCCCAAAATGCCCTTAGTATTTTTGTAAAATCCTAAATTATTATAGATTTGACCTTTTATTTTCCTCAGTTTCCATGGTATTTCTATAATATGGTATTTCTAAATGACCATGTGGTCAATATTTATTTTATACCACCTGTTATCTATATTGGTTTCTTTCTTTGTTAGCATATCATATATGAGTATTATAAGTTAAAAACATTTGTTACTTACGGAGAAGTTAGGAACTAAATGTGCAAGTTCCTCCTTATAAAATCGAAAACAGGTGGTATATGCTTGGGTCATTCAAGTTAAAGTAAAAACTTTGTGGAGAAATCCAGTAAAATCAGAGATAGAAGACATTAGACTCGTCGTGATGGTTTTTCTTGGTCATGATCATGATGGTTTAGCCCTTACTAGGTGCTAGAGAAGAAAACAATCTTAGGAAGCCAAGAGAATGTCTGAGATTGGTTTGTAGACAATATTAGAGGAGTTGAAGCCCCAATTTCATTCTCTTAAAGTCATATTCTACACTACCCAACTCTTTTTGTGAGTATGATACTCATTCAATTGGTACCATCATATGTGATGTTGGTACTATCCAATGTGATGTTAGTACTATCTAATTTTTTATATATATTAAATTTAAATAATATTTAAAAATTTAGGGCACCAAACAATGTGATGGTAGATACCATCATATGTGAGGTAGGTACCATCATGTGTGACATTGATACCATCAATGTGAGATTTTATCCATTAGAGATACCGTACACACATGAGTATTGTAGAATTACCTTGTGCTAATTATCTAGGTTTGCTTTTTGTCAAACACACTCGTTACTACGTGACAAATGAATTTTGAGATTGGGTAAACTAGGGTATGTTTGATGACTATTTTTTTATTTGTGTTTTCTAAATTTGTATTTAGGTATATTGAGATATTGTTTTCAAGAACAATATTTTAACAGTTTTGAGTACTAAATGTTTGTTTGGCAAGTGTTTTCAAATGCTTTTCAGTCATGTTTTAATTTATTATTTTATTATTATTATTATTTACAAGCAACAATAACCCAAATAACCCCAACAGCCACAACCCAAATCTTTCACACCCATCGCGACCACCACCATGAATCAATCCAGAGCAACCAAAACTCATTGTGACCACCACTGTAAATCAACTGCAAACCACCACAAACCCAACAGAAACTACCACAAAATCAACAAATACCCACCACAAAACAAAACTCCATCATCAGCCACCACAAACCAACAAAAACTCCACCACAACCATTCAACCACCGCAAACCAAGACCCAATGGACACAATCTACCGCAAGCCACCGCCATAAACACAAATCCATAGCCAAATCAACTCCCATAACCATACCCATAACCCACAAGCACAATAAATCAGAGAAGATTAAACCCAATTTTATACCCATAACCCAATTGTAAAGCACAGCCTACTGTGACCAAAACCCAAGTTCAATCCCACTGCGAAACCAACAACCCACACTCATCACTTGCCGTAACGACTGCGAGCCTAAGTGGGTCTCCAAATTTGCTTCGGTGGCTCCTGTACAAAGCGGATCTGCCTAAAGTTGGAGCTCCATTACTTGCCATAACCATTGCGAGCCACCCGCCGTTCACCTCGCTTGGGCTAAGCTGGAAGAGAGAGAGAGTGGCTCCTGTACAAAGATCTGCCTAAAGTTGGAGCTCCATTACTTGCCATAACCATTGCGAGCCACCCGCCGTTCACCTCGCTTGGGCTAAGCTGGGAGAGAGAGAGAGAGTGGCTCCTGTACAAAGCGGATCTGCCTAAAGTTGGAGCTCCATTACTTGCCATAACCATTGCGAGCCACCCACCGTTCACCTCGCTTGGGCTAAGCTGTGAGAGAGAGAGAGAGAGAGATAGTTTCGTTGAAGAGAGAGAAAAAAAGTTATTATTATATTGAACAGTGCACCGTGAGAACAAAATTGATTAAATGAAAACAACAAAAAGGTGTTCTTCAAAAGATAGAGTTAAGTAATGCTAAAACAGTAAATGAACTTAAGAACACAAATGGAAAACAATTGCCAAATGTATCAACCATTGATCGGGCCCACCATTTTCTGTATTCAAACATAGAAAATTGTGTTTGAGTTGCGTGACCAAACACGCTCCTAATATTTATATTTTCTCCAACTCTTCTACAGTGGAGTTAAAATTTCACAAATAAATATATGTATATTAGTATTATTCCAATGAGATATTCGGCTTAGTAAAGAATTATATAAAAGCTAAAGAAAACATTTTAATAATATAATTAAAATTGAATGATAAAATAGATGGTAAGATTAAAATAATAAAAATTATTGTAAGTGGCATGATAAATGACCATTGTTTAAATATATATTTAGTCCTAAACCTTTACCCTACCTCATGTTTTAAAATGATCTCTATTCTTTTAAATGTTTCATTTTAGTCCATAGCCTTTACTCCATACTTAAAAACGATTCATGTCCTTTGAATTGTTTTATTCTAATCCTTATACTTTCAAATTTGTGTAAAAAAATTTCATTCTTACTCTATCGAACCTTCTCGCTAACTCGTGTGGGTCTTTTTCCATCCGACAGTTATATATATAATCTAGGAATTTGTCCGAATAAGACCTATTTCAAACCTTTCATTTTATTCTTTTTTTAATAAATGGGCAATAAGGAAACCGATTTCTTTATTTGTTCCGTATTTCCCCATCCATTTATTCATAAGAGGCAAACAGCCAAAAATATTATGGAAAAAGTACTATTCTGCCCCAAAAAAAAAAAAAAATCTCCAAATCAATCATAAAATTAATTAAAAATTACATTTTAAACCCTATAGTTTAGGAGGTGTAACAAATTAAACCCTATAGTTTCAAAAGTAACAAATTAAACTCCGAAGTTTCAAATAGTAACAAATTAAACCCCAAAGTTTCAAAAAGTAACAAATTAAACCCCAAAGTTTCAAAAAGTAACAAATTAAACCCTACAGTTCAAAAGTAACAAATTAAACCTTTTTTTAATCATATGGGTTGAGGTTTAAGTTGTTACTTTTTTAAAATTGAAGGTTTAATTTGTTCCTTTTGAAACTGTTGGGTTTAATTTGTTATTTTTTGAAATTTTGGGGTTTAATGTGTTACTTTTTGAAACTTTGGGGTTTAATTTGTTACTTTTGAAATTATAGGGTTTAATTTATTACACCCTCTAAATTATAGGGTTTAAAATATAATTTTTCCTAAAATTAAAAACAAATTAAATAAGCACCGGATATGAAGTGAGTAACGAAACATATATTACAGATACAGACATACATTACAGGGTTGTAGCTGATCGAACGGCTAGCAACGAAACATACATTACAGACGCACAGTGAGTAACAGCACCGGATAAAAACTGACTAAATAAGCAAAGAATCGGTGGGAAAGCAAGGAGTCGGTAGTCGGTACAGCAGGAAAGGAAAAAAAGAAGACTTTCTTTGCTTTCTTTTGCCTCTCCTTTTATTACTTTCCCTACACTACACCACTTCCATAATTAAATAAAAGATCCACCAATACTGTTTCATATCAAAATTTCTTTATTTTCATGCTAGTGATTGGTTGAGTGGATTATGGATACGGCTTCGAATCAGGCTGAGTTCGATTACCTCTTCAAATTGTTGCTGATCGGTGATTCTGGAGTTGGGAAGAGCTCGCTCATCTTGAGTTTCACTTCCAACACCTTCGAGGATCTCTCTCCTACCATCGGTCAGCTTACTGTTTCCTACTATTTCATTCTTTTTTCTTTTTTTTTAATTTCTATTTTGGCTTATAATTATATCTTTATGTTTCACTTTTAGGCACGTAGCTATAATTTTATTTTAGTGCCATCGACCATGTTTGTTTTATATTATATTTTGTTTTTATATGTTTTGTAGGTGTGGATTTTAAGGTGAAACATGTTACTGTTGGGGGAAAGAAGTTGAAGCTTGCAATTTGGGACACAGGTAGTTAACTCAATTATTCTACAAAAATTGAATAATAAAAAAAGTACACATATTTTTCAAGATTTTTATTTTTTTTATGCATTTGCGTACATTCAATCGTGTAATATTAGTTTCTAAGTCTCTGTTTTAGTATTATGTCCATATGCTATACATGTTGGAAGAACAAACCTTGGATTCATGCGTCATTGTAGATAAATGTCTGGTTATTGACATTATTGATTTAATAAATGAAACATGAATCACTGGCATTGCTTTAGAGTATTTAACAATGAAATTTTAGTTAAATTTCCAGGGTACGCCTAAATTATCGATGCATAATGAAATTGAATTTGGAAATATTGGACCAACTTTTTTATGGTTTTCATGATAATGATCTAATTTTAGTGATCCCAATCATGTGAAGGATTAAAGAGTTTGGGTGAGAGTGTTACACTATGATTGGCTTAAGAGTTGGATTTTGCATTTTGTAACCTTGTTTCTGACATAATTTTCCTATTTTTTCATCATGAAGCTGGACAAGAAAGATTTAGAACACTGACTAGCTCATATTACAGAGGAGCTCAAGGGATTATAATGGGTATGTTGATTCATCTCCTTCAATGTCTCTCAGTTTTCTTTTCTCTCTTTGTTCAGTTAAATAAGAAATTCATGCTATGTTGTCTTTTGGGAATCAATGAATCTCAAAGATGTTCATAATATCAACTGTCATTACTTGTAGTAGATACGTGCTCCGATAGTATTTTTTTTATCATTATCATTTAAGCTCCTAGTTTTATATCTTAATAATGAACCTTGTGATAAGAGGGTCCATTTAGGTTTCATCTTTGAAGTTTTTAATTTGACATGACTAATCAAATGAGAAACTCTTTTATTTATATAGTATATATCAGACAGAATGCACATAAAGTGAGCATTTGAAATGAAAAGAGAGTGAAAGAGAAAAAAGTGTAGAGAGAGAGAGATTGGGTAGTGAGAAGTGGTAGTAAAGTCTTTGAAGTCAAAACTTTTTCATTTGATTGGAGATGATTTGTACATACTTGTTTTAGTTGTTCTTTCCTTTCAAAAGCAATTGAAGGCTTGAACGATAACTATATATGGGTTTGCTTTATTATTTGTGTTTAAATATTAAATACACATTCAATTGGTAGTGGAATTTTCAAATTTAATTTAGCTAGTCAAGGTCTGACTTAGAACCTAACCACTTCTGATTCCACCCCGTTACAACCTCAGCAAATGATGAGGGGTAGTTGTTTGAAGTTTCTTAATACTTAATGGGAGTGGCAAACCAGAAAGAATCAATTTGTCTTTCATCCAACCGCAGCACTAGAATCTCTTCCTCATCCAACCATAGATTAGTGTGCACATGATTGTATATATAGCAGTTGCTGTAGCAGGCAATATTATTTCCATCCAAATAAGTTGGTTTGCATGATGATTGTGTATGTTCAGCTTCTGTAGCAGGTAATTTTAATTCCATAAGTTGGTGTAGCCTATAATTTGCATAAACTTCATGTTTGATGTTAGTGAATCTGCTACTGCAGATTGAATTGTATCCTTAAGAATGATTAATGTTGTGAGTTTTAAACTAGTTCTCATTCATTGGTTCTTAGTTATTGCTAAAGCCAACAAATATATCTGTTGTAGTGTATGATGTAACACGGCGAGACACTTTCACAAATCTATCTGATATATGGGCTAAAGAAATTGACTTGTACTCAACAAATCAAGATTGCATCAAGATGCTTGTTGGCAACAAAGTTGATAAGGTATGTCTTCATTCTTTAATGAATTTGCTTCTGTAACTATTTCGATTCTTGAGAGCATCCTGTTCTTGATAAGAATAATAAAAGAAAAAGGTCTAAAGTTTAGGATTTTACTAAGATCTCCTATGCCAAGACCCTACAATAGTGCAACCAACATTGGATAGCAGCGTTTTAGGGTGTGCAGTGAAGTTAGTGATGAACTAGTACTTTAATTGTGATCAGATTATTAATATCCGTACAGCGTTGTTTTGAACTTTACCTTGTCTTATGAGCTTATTAGTTGTAGGATTCATGGGATCTCATGTTCTTTCAATTACTTAAATTAAATGTATCGTGCATAATGAAGTTATCCTTTCTTTTCAGGAAAGTGAAAGGGTTGTCAGCAAAAAAGAGGGCATTGACTTTGCTAGAGAATATGGATGCCTTTTTTTAGAATGTAGTGCCAAAACTCGAGTCAACGTGGAGCAATGCTTTGAGGAGCTTGTATTAAAGGTATGCAAAATATTGAAATCTTTTTCCCCACATTGTTTTCTCATTTTTATCAAGTGTACTTCTAGTTGTGATTACTAGGGTCAGTGCCAGTTCAGGTATGGTTTTGGATACAGGTGACAAACTTAATCCCATACTTTTAGGAAACTTGGAAATGACTGTTGCCTATAATAATAATAATTGTTCACTTAATTTATCTTGATATTGTTTAATAATAAAGCTGCTTCTCATAGGAGCAGTATCGTCTTGGATCGATGCTTATTCCCATGTGGTGCCTGGTCGGCTTAGCTCTTGGGGTAGATATTATTTTCTCATTTGTTAGTTTTAGTTCAGAACTTGACACTGATGACAATTCTCTAAACGCCCTATATATCAGCCTTTAGAAGTGGTACGAGAAGTCGAGAACAACACAAAAACAAAATGCATTGTTTAGTTTAAGTTCATGATCATATAAGTAATAAGGTTTTATGGGCCTCAAGGAAGCATATAAAGAATAATAATTAAAAAAAAAAATTAAAAAGAAGTATGGCACTTGTGCTTTTATGGCTTTGCATGTAAACAAATGGCTTTGCATGTCAACAAATAACGGAGTGTGATTTGCAGACATTTCATAGCATTGGCATGTCTAACAGTTGGCACGGCGACAGCACATTTGTTTTTTTGTTTGTTTTTTCAAGTACTATTAAAAGCCTTGAACCTTCAATGTCCAGGTGCACTGCTGACACCACTTTGTATGTGTACGTATGTATAATAAACATAAGATGGTGAGAGATAATTCATGTAACATAGTAACGGTGGTTGTATAATGTATGACAAAGAATATATTCACTAGTTTTGTTTTATTGAGAGTTGATCCATAACTTATGTTGTTGATGTGATGGTACCATGATGATCTGCAGATTTTGGAGACACCTAGTCTCTTGACTGAGGGGTCAGCCGGAGTGAAAAAGAACATCTTCAAACAGAAACCTCCAGAATCTGATGCATCGACTAGCAGCTGTTGCTCTTGGTGATCATAATCTTTTGTTTCTTGCAAACACTCCCATCCAAATAGAATTTCATTAACCTCTTCTCCAGTTTGATCTCAAGTGTTCACATGTAATTCAATTTGGTGGAAAACTGTATATGTAGTTCAAATAGTAATGTTTGATGTGATTTGTCTTCCCCTTCACAGTTCAAATGTACCCAATCTCCGTTTAAAGCAACAATTGCATATTTACTTCTTTTGCAGATGGCTCCAAGTCACCCTTTTGCTCTGATTTAAGTTCTTAAATTCCGAGTTTTACCTTCCCCAGTTGGTCTTTTTAGGGAAGATAATGTTTTTATTCACCATTATGGGCTGTCATGCCTCTTATCATGAGGCTAAGTTGTGGGGGACCTGATGATATAACCATTAAACAGCAACAACCCAACCAATTGCTCTGTGTGTTACAAAAACAAAGCAGGTCGTAAAAAGATTGTTTACAGAAAACAGGCAAGGTAGCCTTTCAATAGAGTAGCTCTTTTTGTAATAGCTTACAAAAGCAAAGCAAAGTAGCTTAGGTCGAAAAAATATTTTATTTAACCGTTACATGCAACATCTTGACACCCATTTGTTGTAGCAGAGTGGATGTCATTACCTCAATGTCTTCCTCTTTTTACAAGACTAATTGTTATAACTGGTAGTCTATGATTACTAAAATGAAATATTTATCTAATCTTTCCATTTTCAATTTGATTAGAGAATTGTCCTTCAAAAAAAAATTTAGAGAAAGAGTTGACTAGAACTCTTTAGATTTTAGGAGTGCCAAGGGACATTTTCTTCGTGTTAAGAGTTTATTAGAGACATTATTTTTATTATTCTTCCATCATAATCAGTCACACTATTTTTATTAAGCAACAAATCACATCAACAATCTCGAAAAAAATTGTATCTTTATATTTATTGATCTCGAAATTGCTTGCAATGGATAAGGAATTTTTAAATTTAGATCTACCTTATGTTATATTTAATATAAGACAAAACTTCAATTCAGTGATTCAATATATCGGACCAGATATAATCACGACACGTGATCACACAATCGTAAATATATTGGACCAGATATGATCGTAAAATGATCACGCGTCACAATCATACCGGATGTAAGTCAAATCCTTTAATTAATATCTAAAATTTGTATCCGGGAACACTGATGGTTATCTCATATCTGATAGTTGTGTCGTCTAGGGTAAGAAGAAAGAAGAACAATAAAACGTAAGGATCCCGCAACAAAGTGGGGTCATCAATCAGTATCACTCATCATTCAGATGTACGATGAATGATTGGGGTGATACTATTACATAATTCATCCGATCCTGGCTCGCCTCACCCATGTGCACTGGTAGACAGTTGTAAGACTTTAGTCATATTTATTTGTAGTACCAAGTAACAAACTTTATCTAATATACTACTTAGATATTGAGAAAATATTAACAAATTTTAAAAATAAAAAATAAAAAATAAAATTCCAAAAAAAGAAGCGGCAGAGGCGGAACATGAGGAAGGAAGAGGAAGAGGACATAGTAGTGAAATCTGGCATGATTGATCCCATTCCCATCAATCACACCACAACTTCCTCTGCGGATGCGGATTCGGAGGCCCCACCGCCTCCGCCACCGCCATCCATTCTAATGTCCTCCAGGAATCCCGATGCCATCTTCAGCGGTGGCGGTATTAGGTTCCTTTCTTTCTCTCTCCTACTTCTTTTATTATTTATATTATACATTAGTATTCGTTTTCATTTTTTTTTGTTGATTCGCCCTGGGATCTCTTATCTTTTTATGTGATATTTCTCTCTGGTTCTACTTGTATTATTGTTGTATACTGTTTATTCTTAATTTTTTTTTGTTCTGAAAATGCGTTATTCTCAACATCAAGAACAACTTTAAAAGTACGTTTCAAATCATTTATTTCGGAATTAATTCAAAGAAAAAAAAAAAGTAAGTGATGTTTTATGACAAGGTGGTTGAATTGAGGTTCACTCTGATTTAGGTTCATGTGGGTTAAGGTCTCTTGTTGTCGAACAGGGACCTGGATTCAAATCCCGCCTACACTAAAAACAAATTGATGTCTTGGCCTAATGGTAAGAGGAATCAAATTCTATCGTAACTATAAATTAAAAAAATATATATTAAAAATTATTTAGGTTCATTGTGTCATTTGAAAATATTATTAGGTTTTAAAATCTAATGCTTAAATACAATTCACACAACCATACAGGATTCAACCTTTGGGTTTAAAAGTTAGGGTTTTGTGTAACATTATCTTTTGTACTCACTCTTTATTTAGTTTATTAGCCTATGTATGATGATAAACGGTATGGAACCAAGTAAGGCTTCTTAATAAACCTAGGGACTTCTAACTAAGTTGAACCGATACATTTGTTATCGGGTTGAAATCCAACCTTTGGTTCTGCTTATTCAAATTGAGCTAAACATTCGTCTCATTGGACTACAATGGTTTTAGTTTAGTACTTGTGTTGATCTGTGGGTATTCAACCTGAATTGTTGTTATTATTCTGCCTCTCTCTATTTCTCTCTTAAGTATGTCTATGTTTTTCATATTTTTAATGTTTTGGGTATTTAAAACATCTTTTCTATAGGAAGTTCCACACTAAATTTCATGATGATTAGTTCTGGATGGAAAATTTCAACCCTCTGAAATTCTGTTCTGCTAGATTTCAACAGAATAAGCATGGCTTGCATGGATCATACTTAATCCCATGTAGATGTCAGAGATCAATTACAACATTTAGCAATAACGAGAATTTAGCAGTGATTTAAAATAATGGGAATTATATGATTTTATAATTTAAAAACCCTTGAGACGTGTTTATAACGAATACATGAGTTTGGTGAAATATCTTTGTTTGAAATCTTGTCTTGATTTTTTTCCACAAAAGGAAGACTGCTATATGGTTTAATTTAGATCCACAATTCTTGAGAGTGGTTGAAGTTACATGTCTGACCAAATCTTCTATTTCTTGGTCAGTTTTCTCACTGGAAATCAAAACGGAAGTTTCAACTATGGATATTCCACTTTCAAGGGAAAAAGAGCTTCCATGGAGGATTTCTACGAGACAAGGATTTCGGAAGTTGATGGGCAGATGGTAGCTTTTTTTGGTGTTTTTGATGGTACGGCCTAGGTTTTTATTACCTATCCATGGTACGATTTTGTTTTTTTGAGTGTCTTATATCAGGAGAAAACTTCATGGCTGGCGGTGCCTTCTTGTTTCTGCATGACCTGTTACCTTTTAAGTTGAATAGATGCTTGTTTATCAACTTCTTTGTTTTGTGTTTGCATGGATGTTGTGGTCCAATCCAGGTCATGGGGGTTCGAGAACTGCTGAATACCTGAAAAACAACCTTTTCAAGAATTTAAGTAGCCACCCAGATTTTATCAAAGACCCAAAGACAGCTATTGGTATGAAGTTGGTGAATATCTGATGTTATTATTTATGAAATGCTGATCCAAGTTATTTATTCACATGGATAATGAACTAGAAACAATTTACACTTCTGTATTCTGTTATAGTTGAAGTATTTAGACAGACAGATGCTGATTACCTTGATGAAGCAAAAGGCCAGCAAAAAGATGCTGGTTCAACTGCATCAACTGCTCTGCTGTTAGGTGATCGGATGCTTGTTGCAAATGTTGGTGATTCCAGAGTTGTTGCCTGTAGAGCTGGTTCAGGTTGCCACCTTCTCTGTCAAGATTCTGATTTATTAGACTAATGCCTGTAAATTCAGGATGAACTTAGAGAAATAAAGAATTTCTCACTGCCTATGGTTCATATTTTGTTTTAATAAATGATTTTCTTACCAAATTTTTTTTGTAATGACATCTATATGCTGGACCAATGGATTACTTTCATAGGTTTTATGTTTATTTGTATAAGAATGCAAATATTTAATCTTCAATATCTTTTATTTCTTTAATTGGATGATCATTATTGCCTCCTTCTGCAGCCATCCCATTGTCTATTGATCACAAACCTGAAAGATCTGATGAGCGTCAACGCATTGAACAGGCTGGAGGTTTCATCATTTGGGCAGGTAAGTTGCATCTTCATGGTCTTATATGTATAAATTTGTTGTGTCTCGGTTTGCTTGTGATGTAAACTTCTGCTGTGGGATGTTTTTATCTGCTTTGTAGTTTTTGCCTAAAATATAGTGTCATTGGAGAACTTGGCCTAAATGCATGGTTTTGTACTTTATTTAGCCATGTTAACTAGAATGAACATCTAAAAGTTAAAAATTTGTATCAATTTTATATTTTACTGGTTTAAATCTCTGAGGATTTTTGCAATTCACTCCACTTCAATATTCAAAATAACTCCAACAGTGGAAAATGCAGGAAGTCTTTTACTTAAGAACAAAAAGGAAAAAAAAAAAAAAAAAGGGAACACACAAGAAACCATGATTGCAGAAATCTAAAAAGCAGTACTGAAAAAGACTAGAAGCAGTCCTTAGATACAGTCATGCGGTCATGATGCAGAACAAAGGACGGAAAGTAGAAATAATGGAAATGGAAAGAAGAATAGGACAACAACAGCATAGCTTCCACTGCTGGGCATTTTCCACTGTTGTTGTTTCTGGTATGTATTTGTAGAGGGAGATAAGGTGGAGAGCTTATTAAAAAAACTCTGGTACAAGGCCCCATAACTGCCTCCAAAAAAGTTGAGTGGAACCAATGTACTCCTTCTGCGCCCAGGAGCACATTTCACATAGATTTGTATCCTCTTTCAATAATCCGAAGCCCATATGTCTGACCTCCTTCTAAAACTAGTTCAAAAAAATTTATAAATTGTTGAGGAACCAGCTACCTCCCTGTCTTTTGAAAACGATTTCTCTCAGCACAACTAATAAACTACCGCCCCTACACCACAGGGAACTCCAAGTGTTAACCGTCTTTTGACGGTGGAGGAGGTCCGGTGTAGTTGCTGGTTGCTCCCCAGAATGGGGAAGCACTTTTCATTCCTCAATTTTCCACTGTTCTTGTCTCTGGTATCTATTTGTAGAGGGAGATAAGGTGTACAACTTATTAAAAAAAAAAAAAGGAGGAATGTGAGGACTACTGATGTGATGTTATAATGTGCAATGTTATCAGTTAATATTTTGTCTTGTATAATTACTTGCTAACAGATCAATTGTTATAGGCTAGTGTTGTTACTGATATTGTCTCAAGTGACAGAAATTAGTGTTTAGGTAATAATTCTAGTAAACTTCTTAATGTGATGCTATGCTTTCACAGGGAACATGGAGGGTTGGTGGTGTTCTTGCTGTTTCTCGTGCATTTGGAGACAAACAACTTAAGCCATATGTTGTTGCTGAGCCAGAAATACAGGTGAACTTTGTCCTTTCTTTTCTTTTGCACTTGAATGCTGAGGTTATAATCTGACCACTTTTTTGCATTTGCGAAAAGGAAAATATAGTAAGTTTTCAATTATAATTTAGGACATTACATATATGCTCAGTCAGTTGCTCTTGGAATTGTATGAGGTAAAATTTAAAAAATAAATAAATAAAACAGATTCTTTGGAACAGGTGCAACATAAGATGGCTTTGGCTCAAGTAGTAAGGAGGAATAGGTGGGTTGTGATAGGTCTTAAACATAGCCAAGGAGCTCTAGCTCAAATAGCACCTCCTGCCTTTGTGAGAGCCAGGTGGAGTGTAAGATCATAGGTTTAAGATCTACCAGGTGTGTGTGTAATTACCAATAAAAAAATTAATTGACCATAATTTGCTTTTAATTTTTGAGTTTCAACACCTCTGGTGTACTAGTACAGCATATCATGCAAAGGGTTCTGTAGTTTTTATTTCCTAATCTCTCTTAAAATCTTTCATTCTTATAATTTTCTCTTATAAGGATCCTTACATGAACAGTGACTAAATCTTATTCTAGTCATCAACCTACCACAACCACCCTCCTTTTTCCGGTCTTGGGACCAGCAGTGTGTAAAATATAGGATAGAAAGCAATAACTAGGCAGAATTATAATCTTCTCTTATATATTGCCATTTACCTTGCTGAAGCATATGGAGATTTTGTAACAGAGCTTCACTTTACTATCTCTACTTGTCTTGTTACTCATTTATTTTATGTTATTTTATTTTCCACTGCCTAGGAAGAAGAAATCGATGGTGTAGACTTTATAATTATTGCAAGTGATGGACTTTGGAATGTCATATCAAATAAGGTGAGTGTTCCTTAAGCCTTTAAGTACTTTTGTCATCAAATATTTAAATTATTTGGAATTTCCTTTTTTAGATTTTGTTCCAAAAAAGCTGTGAGAGTTTTAATATACACACATGCAACTTCATTTAGCTTGTGGATGTGGATTGGATCCGAAAATCCTTTTACTTGCTCTTGAAAGTTGATTTTTTTCCCCTTCTTCGATTCTTTTTTCCATGAGAGGAGGGTACAAATCTTTAGCTAATATTAAGTTTACTTTTAAGACATAAGCGAAATCACTGTTGGAAAACTGTTTCCCTCTCTTTACTGTTATCTCCGGCCAGAAATTCTGATCTTTAGACCTTGAACCTCCTACTTAACCACAAAGTTCTGGAAGTCAAAGACTTAGCTATGAAGCATTCCTTGACATGTGAACATGTTGTCATTTTTTTTCTGTAATGGGTATTAGGATTAAGATGCTAAATCCCGTAGTTCACATGCATTTTTTCCTTAGCTTGAAAGTCTTCTCTT
This sequence comes from Fagus sylvatica, assembly GCA_907173295.1. Lineage (NCBI taxonomy): Eukaryota > Viridiplantae > Streptophyta > Magnoliopsida > Fagales > Fagaceae > Fagus > Fagus sylvatica. Next base: position 27,140,121 of record OU015763.1, read on the forward strand.
ATATCTCCTTTAATTGCATATCATTTGCTGCATAAATTATTTTCATGGAATCTCAATTTCTCAGAGTGCTGTTCCTCTTTTCAGGATGCTGTGGCTTTGGTGCAGGGTATACCAAATGCAGAAGAGGCATCAAGAAGACTTATAACAGAAGCTTATGCTCGAGGAAGTTCAGATAACATTACTTGTATTGTTGTTCGGTTTGATATAGAGCAGACACATTAAGATTTTGAGGTATCAGTCAATGGTCTTGCCTGTCATAATTTAACATGGAGTACTTGTTATTATAATTCTTCTTTTGAAATCTTGCAGGTTTTAGGACCATTAAAAGTATCCTTGCCAGTTCAGAAAAGGCAGAAACTTCTTTTAATGCATTTTTTTTTTCTTCAAAATACTGGTATTAGTTTATTATTGTGACAGGCTTAACAGCTGAGTTTTCATGCTGTTGTCCTGAACATGACTTATTCCTGTGTTTGATTTATGGTTTATGACATTGATGTAAATTTAAATCTTTGTTAATCTCACATATGCAAATCGTAGCCTGTAATTCTTGTCTTTGTTGTTTGGTATAATTTATTTATTCTTGTCTTTGTTGTTTGGTATAATTTATTTCCAGTTTATTTGGTTTATGTACACATCGAATTAATCCATTGAGTATGCATAACTTACCAATTAAAAAAAGTATATATACATAAATTAAAAATACAAAAATTCTCAGATAGTTGTCTTTGTTGGTTGGCCATATGAGCAAACGAAATAGGTGGGAAGAGTCACTCTGAATAATCATCAATCCTCAACCCAAAGAAAAACAACCTTAGGCTTCAAAATGAGAAGGTGAGGAAAGAGGGAAATAAAGTAAGTGATAAGTTTTTATTATTTTCTCACTACATGACATTTCACACAAAACACTGCCTTATGGGTGATTAAACACTTGAGAAAACCAACACACCACTTGACCCAACCGGCTTGACCTAGATTAGACAGTTTTTTTTCGGAATTCTTGGTCGGAAATGCCTTTTAGATTACAAAACTGAACATTTTTTCGATCAGACACTGAATCATCATCCTATTTACTTAATGCATTCGACCTTATTAATACCGATATGCCAAATACCTTATTCATTGGTCACCGTCATTCCTTTTTTTATCCTCACTTTGCTATCCCTTGTAGACTTGGCCTTCTGCTCTCAGTATCACGGCTAGGGGTGGCAAAAAAAGCCCAAACCCATTAGTCCGCTTAAACCTACCCACTAATTATCCAATCAAACCCATTTATTTAATAAATAGATAAATGGGTGCTGGCCCAATTAGACCCAATTAAATTGAGTTTAATTGGGCTTTAAATGGGTTGTTTATTAGATATCTAACAAATTTACCCAAGCCCACTTATTAATTTGGGGCTATTTTTGTCATTTTCATAGGGTTACATTTATATATACTTTGTTAAATTAGTTTAAATGGACAATTAATTTTTAAAGAACCAACCTATTTATTACCCGTTCCAAACTCATCTATTTGACACTCCTAATCGTGGCTCTCGATCTACAATGAGATTCGAAGGAGATCTTGGATCTCCATTAGAAAAAACCCAAGTGTACTTTTTCTAAGGAAAATTTTGAGAGTTGTGGATTGGATGAAAAAAGAGGATTTTTCCATCTATCTTGTGTTTGGTTTGGAGTATTTGCAAAATCCTTAAGCACACATTGTGCATCAAAGCCAAACACACGAGAAAACTCTATCTATATCTATTGGACAAAATCACGTCGTTGACATTTGACAACACCTCTCTGTATCATAGATGTTTGACATTTGACAATACCTCTCTGTATCATAGATGTTAGACCCATCCCAATTTTAGGTTGATTTTTATAATCCCACAAATTCAGTAGATTCTAGGGGTTGTGTTTCTCTTCAAGAAACAAACTGGATGAGATTAAACCAGCCAGGTTGCCTCAAATGGCATAAAACCATCATAGCTACTTTTTTTTATTTTTTTTTTTATGAAATCCCACTTCTTTAGGTCGGTGTTTTGCTAATATCCACTGATCAAAGGGGCATTTCTTTTGAAAAATAGGATATTGAGAATATCTCTAAACTGTCATAAAAGTCAAAGGAAGCTCCAGCTTTAGGGCATCATGTATCTCACAAAAAAATACCAACTACTCATTAGTTCTACACACAAAGTTTCAATTCAATACATTTAACAGATCCAAAAGTTTTCTGTGTTTGGAAGTTCAAATACAAAATCCTATTTCTCAATCATTACATCGTTCCATATTTGCCCACTTTCATGATTCAAAATCATATATCACTATACTTGGTTGAAAATTCCCTCCTCTTTAACTTACGAGTTTGACTTTCATACCTTGAATCCAAATCTGAAAGCCAAGCCAATTAAAGTGGGATGTGTGGCAAAGTGGCAAAAAATACCCCAACAAGCAACACATGCCCTAGACAAGACATGAATAATATATAGAGGATACAATGACTTGGATAAAGGGAGCACCTAGGTTCTTAAAACCATAACTTCTTATTGATATGTACCTAGAGATGGCAAAGAGATGACAACAAGACGGGACGGGGATTGATAGAGTCTTTTTCTACCTAACCAAACCAAAATAATTTCATCAAGATAATCATGCTTCAACAGTAAAATGTAACAAAAATAAATGAAAATTTATTATATTTGTAGAAAATAGTTTTACTTTACATTGAACCATTTGATGTGTAGTGAAGGGAAGATGAAATCAAATTCCAATTGTAATATTAGTATTGAGAATGAGCTTGTTTGGTATGTAATCATGTATGAGATTGAGTGGATAATGTTGATTATTTACCATGTGAGACATATATATATATATATATATATATATATATATATATATATATATATAATTTTTATGACATTGGATATCTGGGTCAGCTTGCACGCACCTCGACTAATCCGAGAGAGATACGTAACACCCTACTAGTTACGTTTAATACGATAATCGCAATATTTTGTCTTTGGTAGGTGGCCCTGAGGGACTCGAACTAGTGATTATTGGGAAGCATACCTAAAGTCGGATTGAAACATCAAGTTGTCGTGAGAAATTGGTTATTAATGATGATTTTGCATTCACAATATTTTTTTAATTAAACAACTTAAATTTTCAATTGAAATGAATTTCAATTAATTCACAACTTTGAAGGCTTTTTTAACACAAAGAAAATAGCATATGTAGGTGCCCACTTTTTTGCCAAAACTATGGCAGACTAAAAAGGAGCCCATTAGGACCATCTGCCGTAAGCCCAAAGGGAGGCAAGTGACATGATGTGAAAAAGCCCAAGACAGAGCAGCCCACGATGGGCCCAGAAGACGTTGGGTTACTGCAAGGGAAATCAGTCTGCTGTAAGGCCCAAGAGTCATTGGGAGCGATCTGCTGTGAGTCAAAAATAATGAACTCAGCCCACAGAAAAACCAAAGGAGCGTTCAACTACCAAAGGGTAATTTCATCTCTAACAGGTGGAGCCCATTGCTACACCCCTTAAAAGGATGGAACACTCCAGAAGAACAAAAAAGCAAGCCCTCTGAACTGAATCCTGAAAAAGTCACTGTTCATCATCTCTTTGGGGCGGCAGATTCACACCTGATGCCAATGACCGTTGCCAAGCCTTTTCTGCACAGCAGACGAGGGAGATAAACAACGGCAGACTCACGAGAAGGGAAAAGTTTCAGCCAAAGGTAAAAAGACAATCTGAGGAGAACTTGAATAGGGATAGCTGCCATCCCTCTTGCGCGGCAGACGAGAAACAAACGGCAGAATCACTAAAAGGGAAAAACCACAACCAAAGGCAAAAGGGAACCTGAAGACAATATGAAGAGAGAAAACACAGACCAACCTATGATGGCTCCTACTCCCTCTGCACGGCAGACGAGAGTCAAGCAACGGCGGATTCACGAAAAAGGAAGGAGCTCAACGAGAGACAAAAAGATGTTCTGAAGAGAACATGAACAAAGGTAACGCAGTCACCAAAGCCCAAACCTATGATGACTGCTAATAAATTTCATTGAAAGACTAAGGGGGATTTGGTTTGGAGGTAGAGGGATTATTTCCTAAAAGGGTATTGAAGTCTGCGGCACAAGTGTGTCATACCCGTTGGGGGGTATTAACACAAGTGACCAGCAAACCTCAAATACCTTAATGAAAACACGTGCAGACTAACTTTTATCATGGAGCCAACCTCTTTCACTAATTTGGTCTGCGGCAATATTTTTGTCTTGTCAAGAAACGTTGTCAGCTTAACCTCATTGAAGAGGCTAATGAAGAAGCCCATTACCCAAGAGTTAAGGAGGTGGCCAGGTCAAAACCATGAACTCCATGGATTACAGCAGACCACTATAAAAGGAGGAGATGCAATAATGTCAATCCAACCTCTCCAACCCAGAAACAACTTTTAGCCCCAGTAAAAGCCAAGAGCCCAAGTCAAAAGACAAGAAGAAGAAAAAGATCAATACCCACATCAAAACACTCTTTGCCAAATTCCATAAAACACCCAAACAACCCACTCCATAATACGTGTTTTCAAGGGATAATCCTCCCCCTTTCTCATCAAATCTTCCTTAATCTTTTTAGCTTATCTGAGTTCATTTTATGTTGTTCTTGGATGCTCACGTTTGCTGTCTGCAGTAGTTATTTTGTTTGACAGAAAAGTCTCTACGGCAGATCCATACTTCTCTCCACAAAAGCCCAGCATAGCAGCAGATCAGAAAGGAGTGCACCATCAGCCATCAGGCAAGCTCAAAGGCCTGGTTTGGAGTTTTGGGCTCAACAACCCATCAATATAAGCTCGGCCCATCTTCGACCAATCATAAGGTGACACATGGCGCTTAGTGAATTTTGAGCATCCACAGCATACAACATCTATTTTTTATTTTTCCGGCAAAACTAATTATTTACTCATTTTTATTTGGGGCCTATTTGTTTTATATTAGAAAACCTTGAGCCGCCCCTTTCCCCATCATTTTTTCCTCAACTTCACGTTGTTTAGACTTTGTTTTGCGGCTTGCTCTACAGAAACAGTCATTTGTTCTGCCGCTAATCTTTAAAAACACTCTGGATTCAATTAATTCATTATATAAGTGATCGTGTTACCGTAGAGGCGGTTAAAAAACCAAAATGGTTGCGATAGACGCCTTTTTACGTCCCATGGCCGGCTCTATATATTAGGCAACTTAGGCAATTGCCTATGGCCCCCAAATAGAGAAATGATAAAACTTAGGTACAGTTCTTTAGGTTAAGTACATTAGGTTCTTAGTTGAATTCAAATACATTGAATTTAAATATTCTTGGAAAAGATAACATTGTTTATGTTTCATTGGTTAATACAACCATGTGTTTGAATTCAATTGGGAAACTTAATGTACTTAACCTAAGAAACTGTACGTCTGTAACTAAGTTTTACCCATAGAGAAAAGCCCCCTAAATTTTAACCAATAAGGTTATTCATATATTTGTAAAAAATTAATTAAGGCTTAAATATTAGTCAATGGTAAAAATAATAATTGGAATGAGCAATTCTATAGACACAACATTTTCACAATACTGAGTTAGTAGACTTTTTATTAATTCTCACAATAATTTCACAACAATACTGAGAATGCTCCAAAGTTTACCTAATAAGAAGCCTCAATTATTAACAAATAAAAAAAACTAACTTAAAAAAAGCACTTTGTGGGTTGTTGTGCTTTGTGACTGTTAGTTTTCTCCATGTGAGAGTTCTAAAGTTTAATCTCCCCCACATATCGAAGCTAAAAAATTCTCTCTCTCACTAAAAGCAAAACTAAATTCAAAAAGTCCAAAAAAATCAATTTCAAAAACCTCATTTTTTTGCTCATTGCTACAAACTCTTCTTGTAATTTTGTTGCCGAACCATACCTCCTTTTGCTCCTCGGCTTCTTCAGGTTTGGCTACTTTTTTTTAGATTTGTAAATCTTCTTTCATTGTGTAGGATATTTCATATTTGTCTAGTTGTTTTTATCCACATAAAAGGAAGTTCTTTGGGATTATGGTCTTTTGTGTAAAAGGGTGTGTGATCTTAGTTTTAACCTGTCTAAACTGTGATACACTGACATTGACTTAGACACTAAGCCATTAGACAAAATCACAAAACGTCAACCATTCCTTTCTTTGTTTTTGTCCTTATATATATATATATTTGGCTTGATGTAAAAAGCCACATGTGATTACAATATATTATTTAATGTTTAATTATTTCTAATGCAATATTTGTTTTGATTCTTTGAGAAAAACTGATATTTATTTTGTTAGTACTAATTTATTGAATAAGATAATAAATATATCTTTATTTTAGAAAATACTTAGTATACTTTGAGCCGGCCCTGCTTCGTCCCCATCCTCAAGTGTCTCAGGCATCATGTTCCATAGCGCCAAGGTGGCATTAGGACTCTCATCTTGTCTCCCACGAGACTTGGCACTCCAGACCTTCAACTTCATCCAAGAACTCGGTCGTTTCACTGGTTTAGTTTACTCTAATATCATAAACTTATTAAAATATGAATATATGAAGAGTATATAAGAATCGGATGTTTATATGAATGTTAAATTAATCGATTAAAATTCTCTCATCCTTTTGGTATATAAGGGTTAAAAGTTTTCTTACAAAATGCAAACAAAGTATGACAATACACCAGATTGCATGAGTAGAGAGCATATCTTTTGTGTTTCTTCAAACATGATTTTTGAGTTTAAAGTTATGAATACATGACATTTTTCAAAATTTGTAACACGATTACGATGTCTCATGTAATACGAAGTGTATTTTAAAATATTTTGTAAGAAATTATCTTATAAGCCATTTACAATATTTATTATGTGTTATAATATTTGGGGAATCAACTTTTAACTATATGACATGTCATAAAAAATAGAGGTGATGACAAATGGTAATTAAGTTTGTACTTAAAAGGTGATGACAATTAATTTTTTGAAAGAAGAAAAAAAAAAAGGTAAAAAAGAGAGAAGAAGAATGAGTATGACATAACTTAATGAAAAGATGATGAATTTGACGTGGCCTGATGAGGACATGGCTGAATTTATTGCAGACCTCTACTATTATATATTAGGGAAAATTATTCAGTAGTCTCAGACTACAAATAAATGTGTAGTCCCCCCTCTCATAGAGATTCTCATGGTTGAATTTATTGTAGACCTCTACTATTATTTCATTGTCTTCCAATTCTATTTGGTGATTTTTTTTTTATTCATTTGAGAGATTCTCATCTAACTTTTCTCTCTCTCTCTCTCTCTCTCTCTCTCTCTCTCTCTCTCTCTCTCTCTCTCTATATATATATATATATATATTGTTTTTTATTTTTACTTTGTAGAAAAATTATCAAGAGATCCTATTTGAATTCAATTAATTTTATTATTTTTAAGTTTTTCATATCCAAATTGATATTCAAAATTAAAAAATATTTACAAAAAAAAAAAATATACAATATAAAATGATAATATGATAAGAATAAAATAAAATAATAGAATCTAATTTATTACAGACACTATTGCAATTTCACTTAAAAATATAATCACCAATAGCCTTATTCTACCTAACGAAACCAAAATTATTTTGATATAGAGAATCAAATATCATGATTCAACACTAAAATGTAACAAAAATAGATGAAAATTTATTATATAGAATATATTTTTACTTTACATTGAACAATGTGATTTGTGCTGAAGGGATGCTGAAATCTAATTCCAATTTAAATTTTGGTATTGAGAATGAGATTGTTTAGTATGTGGTCATGATTTTACATGCACAATATTTTTATTTAAACAACTTTTTTTTTTTACTAAATTTATTTAAATAACTTAATCTTTCAATTGGAATAGATTTTTAGGGCATGTTTAGTACATGTTTTCGTTTTTTGTTTTGGTTTCGTAACTGTTTTTAGTATTAAAGTTGGAACTTCAATCCTGATTTGAATTTGTTTTTGTAAAAAAAATTATATTTGGTACATAGTTTTGAAATCACAATTTGAAATATAATTTAAATAAATTTTTCTATTTATAAAATAGTTTTTTGTTGGAAAATTATTTAGTAGTCTAGGATTACAAATATCTTCCTCTCATATGAATGATAGATCATACTATGAATTTAATTATGAGACTCACCATTTTTGTGATGGGACCCACTATTTATTTGTAATTCTGGATTACTGAATAATCACTCGTTGTCATTTGGGCATTCGGCCTAATGGTAATCCGCCTCTCTAAAAAGCCTCACTACTCTATGAGAGCGTGGATTCTATCCTGGAATTCCTAAAATATGAGTACGTGTGAGTTTAGATTAGAATTTCTTCCTATTAAAAAAAAAAAAAAACTCTATTTTTTTTTGTCTATAGTCTTGATTGCAGCTTTTAACAAATGTAGATGATTTTATCCCTTTTATATATATACAAAACCTTCGGCCAAAAATATATAACAAAACCCTCTTACAAAACCCTTTCACTCCACGCCGGCCCAACCACCCCGTCCCGCTCAGGCCGCCGCAAGCACTACACCACCACTAACCCATACTGCGGCAACCACGATACCGCCGCAAACCACGATACCCCATACCCTCAGATTGCCGCAACAACCAGACGCCGCAACCACTAGCTCCCCAATATCTTCCTCTCTCCAAAATGGTTGCGATAGATGCCTCCCACGTGAGCTCCAAAGCCGAGCTGAAGCGATTAGAGAAGCAGAAGAAGAAGTCTAAGTCCGGTGGCTTCGAGTCCTTAGGTCTCAGTCCCGATGTCTACCGAGGAATCAAACGCAAGGGCTACAAAGTCCCCACTCCAATCCAGCGCAAAACTATGCCTCTCATTCTGTCCGGCTCCGACGTCGTCGCCATGGCCCGTACTGGCTCCGGCAAAACCGCCGCCTTCCTTGTGCCAATGCTCGAGCGTCTCAGACATCACGTTCCCGAGGGCCAAGGCGGCGTTAGGGCCCTCATCTTATCTCCCACACGAGACTTGGCTCTCCAGACCTTCAAGTTCACCCAGGAACTCGGCCGTTTCACCGGTTTGTTTTTCCTAATCCTAACCCTAATTATATAATCTGTTTGCTTAAAAATGAGTAACTGAGGTTTTAGCCAATTTCTGGACATTGTTATCCACAATTGGGGTGGAATGTCCACAATTCTGGACATTCATGCTTTGTTATGTATTATGATAATCAATAGGAGTATCTGTTTAAAAAATTGAGCTTTATTTTCAGATCTTCGTATTAGTTTACTAGTTGGTGGTGATAGCATGGAGAGTCAGTTTGAGGAATTATCACAGAGTCCTGATATCATAATTGCCACACCCGGTAGGCTAATGCATCATCTGTCTGAGGTTGATGACATGTCACTGCGTACAGTGGAATATGTTGTTTTCGACGAAGCGGATTGTCTTTTCGGGATGGGTTTTGCTGAGCAGTTGCATCAGATTCTTGGGCAGTTAAGTGAGAATCGTCAGACTTTGCTTTTCAGTGCCACGTTACCCAGCGCGCTCGCTGAGTTTGCCAAGGCTGGTCTGCGAGACCCTCAGCTTGTGCGACTTGATCTGGAAACTAAAATCAGCCCTGATCTCAAGGTTTGCTTTTTCACCTTACGACAGGAGGAAAAGCATGCAGCATTGTTGTATTTGGTAAGGGAGCAAATTGGTTCGAATGAGCAGACATTGTTATTTGTGTCCACAAAACATCATGTGGAGTTTCTCAACACTTTGTTTAGAGAAGAGGGAATTGAGCCTTCTGTATGTTATGGTGATATGGATCAAGATGCTCGTAAGATTAACGTAGCAAGGTTTAGGGCAAGAAAGACTATGTTGCTAATTGTGACGGATATTGCAGCTAGGGGTATTGACATTCCATTGCTTGACAATGTCATTAACTGGGACTTCCCCCCAAAACCTAAAATTTTTATCCATAGAGTTGGACGAGCTGCAAGAGCAGGTCGGACTGGTACTGCATTTTCTTTTGTGACAACTGAGGATATGCCATATGTTTTAGACCTTCATCTATTTCTCTCAAAACCTATTAGAGCTGCACCCTCAGAAGATGAGGTTTTGCGAGATATGGATGGAGTAATGTCCAAGATTGATCAAGCAGTTGCAAATGGAGAAACCATCTATGGGCGTTTCCCTCAGACAGTTATTGATCTTGTTTCAGACAGAGTTAGGGAAATAATTGATTCTTCTGCAGACCTGACTTCTCTGCTGAAAACCTGTACAAATGCTTCTCGCTTGTATTCCAAGACAAAACCCTTACCTTCAAAGGAGTCCATTAGAAGATCAAAGGATTTACCCCGTGAAGGATTGCATCCAATTTTCAGAAGTGTACTGGGAGGTGGAGATTTAATGGCATTGGCATTTTCTGAGCGCTTGAAAATGTTCAGGTGAGTGCTAGAATGTTTTCTTTCTTTCTTTCTTTCTGTCTATCTTTGGATAGGATTTCCTGGGATTGTAAAGTTGCAAGATTTAACAGTTAAAATGATTGATTTATGCTAGACCCAAGCAGACCATTCTGGAAGCTGAAGGCGAAGCTGCTAAATCAAAGCATCTGAAGGTAAATCTCCAGTTATATGATTTGACTGGAGGAATTTTTTTTAATTAATATGTAAAAGCTCCTCATCTCCTTCAGAAAAATTTCATCCTTCATTTTCTACTATTAAGTTTTGCCAATGAGCTCTAGCACAAATGGCACCTCATTCCCTTGTAAAAGCAAGGGGTATGATGAATTCGTGGGTTCAAAGTCCACCAGTTATTTAACTTACCAATTAAAAAAAATTTAAATTATATTTTTAACAATGAGTTCTAATTTGAATGGCATACCTTCCTCTTGTAAGAGCTAGGTGCAGGTGAGGTGGGTTTTTGAGACCTACCAAGTGCAGGTGTAAAAATTTCCAATAAAAAAAAAAGTTCAAATTATAGTTTCCTTTCTATTGATGATCAAATTCTAGCCTCTTTGATCTTTAATAATGTTTGTATATTTGTGAACTTGCTTACGTGTAGAAAGGTGGGATTTACTTTGTGACATTGTAGCATCTTTATCATCTTTGACAACGCCTTCTCTCCGTTGTTATTTAGTTAATCAGTTGCATTTATCATCACTGTGTATGATTAAATGTACAGAAAAAATATATGAGGTGTGTTACCTCTTTAATTTCTTAACTGTGTATGGTTCAACACTAGAGAAAATAAAAGAAGAATGTATATATATTTTAAATTTCTCTTCTTTTCCATTGTCTGGTTGGTAAATGAGAAGGGAGAAAAAGAAGAAAGAGGGACGCGAATAATTCAAAAATTTTCTTCATTAGACCCACCGAAATTCTCTTTCAAAATTAGACTAGATTTGGGGAGAGAGTTGGTAGCAAGAACAAAAATTTCCAAGAACTTTTTTTCTTCTCTTTATTTTCCTTTGATCTTCTCCACATGAAAAAAACAACTGAAAACAATATAATCACTGTTTTCCTAAATCAAGATTCACACAACTATTGTGGTTATGATCTGGTCCTTTTTTTCCCTATGTACCTTCCACATATTTTTGGTTGCATATTTTTTCAATATTCTGGAGTCTGGAATCTTGTTCCGCTTTGTTTGATGTGGTCGTTGTGGCAAAGAGAGAAACCGTTGAATCTTTGAGGACTCAGAGAAATCGTTAACTCGTCTCAAAGAACAATTCTCAGGCCTGTTGTATGACTGTTCCAGGACTTGGGGCTTCACGGCAGCATCTTCTCTTCCTGATTTCATTGCTTCTCTCAATACTGTTTAATGTGTTGTTCCTTTGTCTATCCTTTGCTTGTAACCTTTTCCTCCCGTTAGTGCATATTTTATGCACTTGGGAGCTTTTTTCAGATTTTTAATGAAGTTTCTTATTACCTATCAAAAAAAAAATATATATTTTCTCAATATTCTATTGCAGGGTCCTGCTGGTCAATGGGTTGATGTGATGAAGAAAAAAAGAGCTATTCATGAAGAGGTCATTAATTCGGTACATCAGAAACGTTCTATCAATCCTGTGAATGAGGTAAATCTTTCAAAGTAGCAATTATGATTTTGAAGCTTCTTTAAAATGCAAATAGGGATGTGGGTCTAGCACTTTATCAATTTACTTATACATGACATATTTCTTTGCAAACCAGTATACTTGATACCATCATGTGTTTCTTGTTGCACCTGCATCATTTATTTTTACTTGCCATGACTCTTCTTAGTCATGAGAGAGAGAGAGAGAGAGAGAGAGAGAGAGAGTGAAAGGTACAGAAGCATCCATTAAAAACTTAATGTATTACTCATTCATGACTACATTAGGCCTGGGGATCTAGAGGACACACTATTATTAGTGTTGTAGCAATAATGTATGGGACCAAGTTGATTTTATCTTATGATTGAAAATGTTCAGCATGGTCATATTTTAGTAGGCAATTATGCCAGTCAAAATATATTTCAATTTTCCCTTTATGTATATGGCTGGGCTTGAATCTCTACTCTGCACGCCTGGCCAGAAAGTTAAGCAGGAAAAAAAAATTCAGGCCTGGGCCTGTGAACCTTTATGGTAGGTCCAAGCACTTAATTGGACGAGACAGCTGAAAACTTTTAAGATCTATGGTATATATACTTGCTTGATACTGATCAATAATATTTTTTTCTTTCAAGTTTTGCCTTCAGTTATTATGTGGTAGCTTCCTGGTATTTCTGATCTATGTAAGTCTTTTGGCATTTGCAGGAATTCAATCTTGATATCACTTCTTCCAAGGATAAGGAGAAAAAAGGTTTTTCCTTGTCCAATGTTTATAATTTGCCCTCTCTCTCTCTCTCTCTACACACACATGCATTTATCTGTGTGAATATATGTATGTACAATTGTACATGTGTTTTATATCTTCATATGCCTCATTTTATATTTATTGTGGTTTCAGACCATTTTTTCACTCTTTGATTCTTTTTTTCTAAATCACAAATAATGTTTTCTGCCATAACAGATTCTTATAACTTTCTTGGATTACTTGTTGTGCCGCGAAAAACTTGTTCTTAAAAACTTTGGTCTTTGTGTTAACAAAATATAGAAATGAGAAGTAATGCAGAACATTTTTGGACTCAAGTGCAATACTTCTTTCAGTGGTTGAACTTATCTTTGAGAATCAGTTGTTTCTGATTGTTGAACTTATTCAGATTCAGCTTGGATAATGATTTGGAAATTGTCAGCTGGAACTACTTGGTCATGGGTGAAATTTTTTCATTTTTAATTAATTAATATAAGAAGTTATTTTGAAGAGAGAATATTAAAATGAATATGACAAGTTCTATTATCCCCACCTATCATCAGATTTGCTTAGCCATTTTCTTTAATATTTTTATTGGGTAAATTGTAAAAATCCACCTTAAGTCATAAACAAGGTGGATGACCTCAAGCAAAAGCCAATATGTATGGTATGACTCCAAAAAAAAAAAAAAAAAATTAATACTTCTTTTCAATACCCTGATATAGACACTGAGCTTGGTATTATTTCTGTATTTGGCTTTCCTACTTTATGTGTTTCCCAAGAGCTGTGTCCACTATGTTGTACTAGTTCACTTCATGGAAATATGGAAATTCTTGTGAGAATACTGTCTCCATAGGAGTTTAGTTTTCTGTTTAGTTTTAAGCATGGGAGTTAGTCGATTTTTTCATGTGGAATCAAAATCTTACGAGATAGTGCGTAATGTTAATGAGTTACGTATTATAGAACGAGGGAAGAGGCATATGAGTCATGTGTCGATGGGTTCAGCAACGGCCCGATGGTGTCATGATATTCTGTTGGAGTTTGCAACGCTGCCACCTGATCAGAATGCTTTTCGATCCTTCCGGGAAGGAAATAAAGTGTTCGTTATTCAAAAGCAGCGGAATGGGAAAGGTCGGTTTGCCTCTATGACGGTATTGGGAGAGACAAAAGATAGGGGTTCGGTGATTATACCTGAGGGTAGGGACGCAGGGGGTTGGCGTGGGTTTAGTCAGGAAATCAATGGTGTTTTGACACCGGCGGTACCAACGTTGAACCACCAAAGGGAGCAACCGCCACCACATGCCGGAGCTGGGGCACAACGGAGTTCAAATTCAAATGGGGATTCAAGATCGTGTAAGGAAGTCGTGATTCTCGGTAATACAATCCCAAAAATTTCGCATGTCAACGCTGGTTTACCAGAAGAATCCCGAAATTGTAGCAATTCTGATTATGTGGAGATTTTGTTGAAAGTTATAATGAATTGTGGGCCAGACAATAAATGGGTGGTTAAGTGGGCAGGGGTGTTGGATAATGACCCGGCTTTAATTCAGAACCCAGTGGACTCCAAGTCTGCGAATGTTGGGCCCAGAGAGCTTATAAAGCCAAACGTAGAGGCTCGGCCCACAACTTTGAATTTAGCTGCCAAGCCCAGTTCAAACGTGGAAATGAATTCGAACCATGCCCATAAGCCCGTAACAAAGCCCAAGCTTCCAAGGATTGCCCCGAAGTTTGTTTGGAGGCCTCGGAGTGGGTTTCAGCAAAAGAGTGTCGGAGAACCTTCTGGAATACGAGACCCAAACCACGTCTCGGTCCATAGTGAGGAATCGGAATCGCAGTTCTCCGATTCGCAGCTATCCGGTTCTCAGTTCTCCGATTCCGAGCTGGGCATAGAGTCGATCTCGCAAATTCCATCCACCACCGAGGTGTTCCAAGGGACCGGTACGGTATCTCGGGAGGCGGAGGATTGGATATGCCAGCTGCGAGATGGGAGATCGGTTAGGCTGCCTCCGGAGTTCGTGGGTAGTCATCGGGGCAGATCGGAGGTTTATTTACCACCATTTAGTGTCGGAGAGACAATCGATCAGCTCGGAGACAGTTTTACTTTGGTTATGGAAGATGATGGTTCGGTGAGACAGTCGGTAGAGAACCTTAAGGCGGTGGTGGGTTCGGAATCGGGGGGTAAGGAACTTGTAATCTTTGAGGAGATGGAGCCCGAGAATTGGGAAGATAGAAGTTTCGGGAATGACGAGGTACACTGGGAGGTTAAGGGAGATGAGCTTCTTGTAAATCAAGTTCACTCTGGGGAAGCATTGTTAAGCTGGGATTCTGATGAGGCTCCTTTGGAGGTGGTACCGTTGGCGAGGATTGAAGTCTCACACTCCCCGGAGCAAGCTGAAGGGTTGTTAGCTACAAAAGAAGAGGAAAAAAAACAAAAATCAGCTTGGCTCCTTCATAATCTCAAGGCGGTGGGGAAAGTATTGGGGGCATATTATGAGGGCTTTGAAGACAGAGTGGAGAAGCTACTCCTGGATATTGAGGAGAGAAGAAATCAAAGGATCAATGATCATCTGGGAGTGAAAAAAGGTACGCGTACAGGACTAAGACTTAGCAGAGAGTTGAAGAATCTCAGCTCTTCCATTAATTATGAAGGTACCTCTGTTTCTAAAAGGGGTGTGTCTCGGGATAGGGTTGTGACAGTTTATCAATGAATTTGAAAATCGTTACTTGGAATGTGCGGGGTTTGAATGACAGGGAGAAGAGGCTTCAGATTAAAAATCTCATTAAGTTGTGGAAGGCTTACCCCATGCGGGCTATTCACCGGAGAAGAACACCACCCCCCCATAACACTACCATACTTAGCCTCAATCACTTTCCTCCACAAAAACTCACGTTCAGTCCCAAAACGCCAAATCCATTTGCCTAGCAAGGCTTGATTGAACAGCCGCAGATTTTTAATTGCCAAGCCACCATTTTGCAAGGGTAAGCACACCTTATCCCACCGAATCAAATGGAACCGTTTCTCCTCACCTATACCACCCCAAAGAAAGTCTCTTTGAAGTTTTTCAAGGCGGTGAGCCACACTTACCGGGAGCGGGAAGAGAGAGAGTAAATAAGTTGGGATGCTCGAAAGGGTGCTTTTAATCAAAGTAACACGCCCACCCTTGGAGAGATAAAGACGTTTCCAACCTGCAAGTCTTCTCTCAACCTTCTCTAGGACCGGGTTCCATATCGCTTTCTCCTTGAACGCAGCCCCAAGAGGAACCCCTAAATACTTCATAGGAAAAGAACCCAAATTGCAACCCAGAATGTCCAC
Source organism: Fagus sylvatica (assembly GCA_907173295.1). NCBI lineage: Eukaryota > Viridiplantae > Streptophyta > Magnoliopsida > Fagales > Fagaceae > Fagus > Fagus sylvatica. Next base: position 27,156,229 of record OU015763.1, read on the forward strand.
CAGCAAATCCATATTACTCACCTCTCCCACGGGCACTAATTCGGACTTCCCCAAGTTAATCTTGAGGCCCGAAACTGCCTCAAACCAAGTGAACACAAATCTAAGCGAAGTTAACTGATGAGGGTCCGCATCACAAAATATGAGAGTGTCATCTGCAAAGAGAAGGTGGGAAATCTCTATCTGACTACGATCCGAACTACCCACAGAGAACCCTTTGAATAGGCCACTCAGGACAGCTCTATCTAACATACGAACCCTCCGCCTCGTGTTGCTTTCTTCGTTTGGACGGCGACATTGGGCAGGATCCTAACCATTGATAATCTTCGGAGACGGAATGTGATGGTGTTGGATTGGTGCTGTATGTGCAAGAAGGGGGCTGAATCTGTGGAGCATCTTCTTCTTCATTGTCCTTTTGCGGGGGAGATCTGGTCCATGGTGTTTGGTCTTTTTGGAGTTGCTTGGGTTATGCCGAGAACTATTTTGGAGTTGTTGGAATGCTGGCAGGGCTGCTTTGGTAAACATAGGAACTTTCTGATTTGGAGAGTTATTCCACATTGTTTGATGTGGTGCGTTTGGCGTGAGCGTAATGGGCGTAGTTTCGAGAATTGTGAGCGGTCTTATGTGGAGATTAAGTATTTTTTCTTACGTTCTCTTTATGATTGGGTTGCTGGGTGGGGGATTCACCCTTGTCTTTCTTTTCTGGAGTTCCTGGAGCTTTGCTCTCTAAGGTCTCCTTGATTTGTTTTGTTCTGGAGTATACTTCTAGTATACTGTTTATTTTCTTTTAATGGATATTCTTATTACTTATCAAAAAAAAAAATCCACCTTAAACTATTACTCGATTTACAATGTGCCTTCTAAACTTTAAAACTAAGCAATGAACCCCCTAACTTTATTCAATATTGCAACTAACCTCCTACTTATCAAATAGATAATTGCAAAATAATTTCCCAAAAATAACACTTTTAAGATCAAAAATATTTGTGCGTTAAATATTTCAATTTGATGGGAATTAATAACAGTAGGGTTCTTTTCAATTTTGAGTGAAGTTAGGAGGTTGATTATTTATAAATTTTAGGGGATCTATTGTAAATCGGGTGATGTTTAGGGTAGTTTTTTGCTCTTTACCCATTTTACTTGTAGAGCAAGATATGAAGTTAAAGAAAGGGAGAAGAGAAAGAAAAGCAACTCACCACCAACAAAAAAAAAATATCGGTTTCATTGAATTGTTTCTTTCAAATTTTTATTGGGTAAATTATAAAAAACCGCCTTAAACTATTACTCGATTTACAATGTGCCTTTTGAACTTTAAAACTAAGCAATGAACCCCCCCAACTTTATTCAAAATTGCAAATAACCTACTTATCAAATAGATAATTTCAATCAAAAGGCACTAACTTCCCTAAAAACACACATTCAAGATTAAAATATTTGTGCGTTAAATATTTCAAATTGATGGAAATTAATAACAGTAGGGTTCTTTGCAATTTTGAGTGAAGTTAGCGGGTTGATTGTTTATATAGTTTAGGGGATTATTGTAAACCAGGTGATGTTTAGGGTAGTTTTTTGCTATTTACCCATTTTTACTTGTAGATATGAAGTTAAAAAAAGGGAGAAGAGAAATAAGCAACTTACCACCAACAAAAAAACAAAATATCAGTTTCATTGAATTGTTTCTTTTCCTTAAACATGTTTATGGGAGTGAGAGATCTTTGAGTGAAACTTTTTTTTCTATATATATATATATATATATATGAAAATATTTTGATCTATTTTCTTTGATGCTAGAAGTTTGTGGGTCTAAGAGAAAGGCAAAGAACTTCAAAGATGAGGAGAACTATATCAGTTCGGTACCAACAAATCATGTAAGATGTACATCATTTTTATCTTCTAATGTTAGCTGTCCCGTAATATTGCTCATCTTGATTGCTTGTTCCAATTATGTGTTATACATGCTAGTGTGTTATAATGTGAGCTGTGAATTGCCTGAACATTGAGAAGGCGACTGACGATTAGATTTGTGTCCTGATGTCATTCTCAGCATATGGAAGCAGGACTTGCAGTAAGAGCTAACCAGGACTTTGGATCAAATAGGTAAATCTTATATATCATCTGAGTTCATTTTGCATGATGAGTTTTTATGTACCATTGTGATGAATCTTAGACTAAATCTATCTTAAATAGCCTAGAAGCGAAAAATTGAAAATTGGAAACTGAATATGGTGAGATAAAAGAATTGTTTCATGCGACTTGAAAAATGTTAAAAGTGAGAAAACATGATTTGCATATTCTTGCTAATGAGCTCCAAATGGCACATCTGTCCCTTGTTCTTGCAAGGTAGATGGTAAGGTCATAGATAGGCTCAAGCCTCATTGGGTGTGTGTGTAACTTATGAATCCAAAAAAAAAAAAGACATTTATATTGTTACTTACGCTATACATTTTCACATTTAAAGAGCTGCTTAAAGAGAGCAGCTTATGTCTGTATCTGTTTGGCTATATCTAAGTTTCTCTTTTTGGTTCAAATACCATCAATATATGAAAAACAATGACAGACACAAACACATGCATGCATATGCACACACACACGGGAAATTCAATGGTGGGTGTTATGTCATTTCTGGCATGCAAATGTCTGCTGTCTGCAGATGCTAGTGAACTTATCTACCACATATGCCTGGGTATTAACTTCACTATTTTGCAATTGCATATTGCACCTGCTTCCACAATTATGCATTCACCTCTTTGTCTTCATCGTGTGTGGGCAATGTTGAGCCTTACAACTTCACATCTAAACTTGCTTATATGAAGTGATGCTATTGGCTTTACTATTTTTGCTATTGCATATTGCACCTGTGTATGGGCAATATTGAACTTTACAACTTCACCTCTGAACTTGTTTGTATGAAGTGATGTGGCATGCTTATGTGTTATATTGTTTGAGATTAGATAGACAGAGTCCTGTATTTTCTTACTGGTTGGGTGTCTATGGACATCATTTTTCATTTTAGGTTGGAATCTGCTGTCCTCGATCTAGTTGCTGATGATGGTGCGGGAATGAAGAAACAGAAATCTCAGTATCATTGGGACAAGGTACTTTAAGCCATTAAATATTGATTACTTATCTTTATATAAATTACTTTTCTTCTTAACCTTATCAATCTATTTGGTGGCAGAGGAGTAAAAAGTATATCAAGCTAAACAATGGTGACCGTGTTACAGCTAGTGGAAAGGTAATTGTTCTTTTAAACTATTTTCCTTCTTTTTTTTTGGTCTCCATTGGTAAATTACCTATCTATGCTTTTAACATAGTTGGCATTTAGAAGAAACATTTATATTATTAGGCATCTGATTTTTGTGAGAATGAAAATGATAGCACTTGTTTTGTTTCCATTGGCAAGTAATGATAGCACATTACTTGGCTGTTGTTGTTTAGTGATGACTGATGATCACAAAACAAATAAGATTTTTTCTCTTTCTTTTTTCATTTTTGAATTATCTTCTATGTATAATATTAGCTAATGGTATACAAGTAAACATATCTGGGTTGATGAATCCTTCCTGGTGCATCTTGGAATATGCAGCTATTTACTAGCTAGTACCAGTAGGACCTTATGCTATTTGTCTGCCTGATATTAATGCCGTATGTGTTTATGAATCATTTATTGTTGTATTTAAAGCAAATATTGGAGTTGCTTATCTTCCTACCTGAGAGATTGGATGTTTTTTGTTTGTTCCCGGTGTGTAGATAGTAAAGACAGAGAGTGGTGCAAAAGTAAAAGCTAATAAAACTGGGATGTACAAGAAATGGAAACAACGGTCGCACAATAGAGTATCACTTAAAGGAACCAGTGGTGAAGGGAATGGTGAGGAATCCACAAGCATGTCAGGTAATTCAATAAATTGGAAGCTCCTTGTTGCTTGCTTAAGCTTACTCTTTCTCTTGAAGTTGGTTGAATGTTAGTCTCCTGACTTGTGTCCAATGTTAAGTAATGTGCAGTTAATAATTGTTTCCGATTGTCTTATAAAAAAAAAAAAAATTGTTTCCGATTGTGTCTGTTATACCATTATATACTTGATTTTTTTATCTTTTCTTAATATATTTTTTAAACTTAAAAAAAGAAAAAGGAATCGTTTCAGATTGCTCAATGAGTTTCCTTCCCCTTGGTCTAGCTGCCTTACTCCTTTATAGCAGCCTTAGACCAGCTGCCTTCTAGGGAGTCTATTGCCATTGCTAGCTAGCCTTCTTAATCTCACTCTCCTTCCTTGCTTTATTAGAGACAAGTTGGTAACCAACTCTGCTCTCTTTCAAGCTTTCTTGTCCGCTCTCTAAGACATGAAAAATAATAGGAATATCTATTTCTCAGAAAGCCAGGCCGTCTAGTATGGTTATGAACCGCTAAAAATACGCTCTTTTGGGCTGTCTTTCAAAAAAGTAGTTCCTCTCCCGTCTGATGATACTGATGCACTTGTTATTTCTCTTGACCAAATCCTAATTACATTAATATATATATAATGATACCTATCAAAAAAATAATTAATATATATATAATGATAATCGAAATGGTTTCCGGTACGGTATTGACAGCCTTGAGCAGGACATAAAGTAATGTTTCTAGTAATGATTATGATAGTTGATTTTTTAAAAGTATTAATTTTTTTTTTTCTTTTAATTGTATTTCATCAATTTTACTGCAGCATGTGAACACTTTATTCTTTTCCCTTTCTCAGAATCAGATGGAGCATATACTGTATTCTTGCATTCTTAAACTAATTATTGACCTAATGCAGTCATTAGTCTTTGTCATACATCACCATTAACATCACTTGGCTTTTACTACTCTTGTCTAATTGGTGCTACCACCAACTTATGGATCACATGGTCCAGCTAAATGTTTTGCGCTACTTGATAAACTGAAAAAGTCCTTTCTTGCATCTTAAGCCAAAATGTTCAATGAGATGAGGCTACGCAATACAGAAATACATGGACTATTTAGCGCACACAACTACAATATCTAAGATTTTAATATATCTTACTTAGCATGAAGAAAAACTACCATTCTATTTGCTTCTGCTATAGCCCGTCTACAATTCATCACCTGTGTGTGTGTGAATAGAAATTATAATTGGAATTTGTTGTCCCTCCTTTTAATGTCAAAGCATGATTCGATGCGTCTATTATATATTCCTATCTTCTTAAACTTGCTTCTATTTTCAGGACATCGTGGATCACAAGGATATAATAGAAAGTTTAGAGGAGGCCATAAGCAGCATGTGCCTAATGCTCACGTACGTTCAGAGATTAAAGATCTAGATCAAGTTCGGAAGGAGAGGCAGACAAAGGCAAACAAAATCTCCTACATGAAGAGCAAATCTACTAAGGGTAAAAAATTTGAAAAATTTAATGGAAATGGAAAAAGAGGAAATGAAAAATTTAATGGAAATGGAAAAAGAGGGAATGAAAAATTTAATGGAAATGGAAAAAGAGGAAAGGAAAAATTTAATGGAAATGGAAAAAGAGGAAAGGGGAGGAAGTAGTAGAGACAAGAGTTGCTGAACGTGATTGTTTCTTTTTTGTGTTGTGGAAAGCACTGTGCTGGTTTGGGACGATGACATTTTTATAGCGGAGCCAGGATAGGGGTCTCGAAAATTTTGACAGCCAATTTATGTTCTGTAGCTTTGTGTTTTTGTATTGCAACAACTACCCTCTAAATAGAAATAGAAAAATGCATGTGCACATCTTTCCTTTGTAGGTGGATGAAATGTTCTTTGGGTTTCTTTTAATGCACGCTTTTGAAATTTGCTTTCACAGAAACACGTTTATTCATTATTTGGTAATTGATAAAGAAATTTTTATATTAACCCAAAAATGGTCAAAAGAAATCCTTACCAACAATACCTCGTAAAAATGCATTGATTGTTTTGAAGTTCTTCTCGTGACTGTCTCCGCAACAAGTTTGTTTTTGGATGAGGCACTATAGCGATTTCTAGTTTTGTACGTAGGAAGATAAATGTTACAGTTTCACGTTAACACAAAAATAGATTAAATGTATAGAAATCATTTTAACAGGGTTGCGATTTTGCGCATTTGTTTTTTCATTGAACCACACCTAGAAATTTCAACTATCTCATTTCATATCTGGCAGGAAAAATTAAAAATAAAAACATTTCTAATGCTACTATGCTGCTAAAAAGCCCATGTAATTAATAAAAAAAATGAAAACATTTCAAAACGTTTAAACTGATTTACAGTGTAGAATTACTCAATTACCCTCTACTCATCATAAATCCATCTTGACATGTAACCTATGGATTAAAATTCTTTAAAATTCTTAAGAGTAATTTTATCATGAAATTTCTAAAATCGTATTCATCCATTTGGAAATGAATAGATTTGATTTTGTCATGTTATCAACATTAAAACAAATATTGACTATCACTGTTTTTGTAAGCAGCAAAGTACACATGTACACATGTATCATTGTATATGCACATAATTGTACATTACTATTACTAGAATAGCCTAGCATAGGCTTATTCGTTCTTATCTCTTCTTCTGACTACTTTTCCTTCTTTGTCTTCTTTTAATTTTAGTCTTCTTTTAATTTTAGTCTTCTTCCATTGTACTCCTTTCTCCTATATAAGGCGAACTACATTCATTGTAAAGACAGACGTAAATAAAAAGGAATATTATTTGTCTATCTTCTTGTTTTCTCTTTGTTCTCTTTGTTACTCGGTATTAGAGCCTCCAAATAAATAGTAGCTGTGAATAAGTGTGAAGGATGAATAAGATTTTAAAAATTTAATGTTGGATGTTATCTCAAAAACTTTAAAGGATCTTAATAATGAAATCTACAATGTTAACTTGTTTAATAGTGAGTGCCAACTGCTAGTCACCTTTATATTTAGTGCTTATGGTAGGTTGGTTAGCAGTCATATCACGCCCTCAAGTATGCTAATCATTAGTGTGCATTTAAACTCTTTTGAAGGTAGGAAAAAATGCATAATTATTTATCAATAATTATCTTATGAGAGATATCGTCTGCTTATTTAAGCTCTCAGTATGCAAAAACCAAAAAAAAAAAAAAAATTTAATCCTTTAATTAGGCTTAAGATAGTGAGAGTAATTTTATATTGTATAGATATTCAGTTATTATTTTTTAGAGTGAAAGGGATAGAAAAGATACACAGTCTAATATATAGTTTGAAGTCCGTTCTTTGTCAAGCTTGGGGTTCTATGGTGTAGTGGTTAGCACTCTGGACTTTGAATCCAGCGACCTGGGTTCGACTCCCGGTAGGACCTCTTTTGTGTTACTAATTTTCTCTTTTAACCTAGGGCTTCAATCTTTGTCTCCGTAAAATCAACGTAGTAATATAGGCTCTTTACCTTCTCAGGTTTGATGAAATGAATTTTAAGTTGTGTTTTTCCCAACTCCCAAGCATGTCGTTACTATTCACAGAGTGTGAGGTTTTGTCTATTCGAGTCCGGTTATGTGGTTGACCTGTGCAATTAAAGTTTGGTAGCTTGCGGGGTTCAATGGTCTATGACTATGAGGAGAAGTGACCACTTCAGAAAAGGTAAGGGAGTGAGATGCATAAGCAAATCTAATCTCTAATATAGAGAACACTTTTTTGACATCTATGAGCCTGTTAAATTACTTTTCCAAAAAATATATAGTTATATATAACAAAGCCTAAACGCATAGATGTTTCTTCTTGGAAAAGATATGAGAGTTGTGGTTTGGATATATATAAATATAATATATAGTTATATATAACAAAGCCTAAACGTATGTTTCTTCTTGGAAAAGATATGAGAGTTGTGGTTTGGAGGGTATAAAATGACATTTTAGCAATCTTCTTTGGACTCCATGAGTAAAAACCCGTTTAAAAAATCCATTTAAAGCCCCGCCCCGCCTGCTTTAACGGGTACCCATTTAACCCGATCCGACGGGTACCCGACCCGACTGTAAGAACTCCATCCGACGGGTACCCCTTTCTCCCTCCCCACTGCTCTGCTTCGCTCACACAGCCAAAAGCCAAGACCATGGCCGTGCCTACTCGGCTCGCCGTTCACCTGTCAACTCCGGGTTGCTCCGCTCTCTTTTTTATTTTCTCAAACGCGATTCTCTCTCTCTCTCTCCGATTTTAAACAACGGAGCTCAGCCGCCATGGCCGACCTCTCTTTCAACCTCAAGCTTTCCCCTCTTTTCAACCTCAAGCTCTCTTTCCCCTTTGTTTTCTCTAAAGAAAACTTCCATGGTCAAAACCCATATTTTGGGTTTCGGATTCCATGGTCAAAACCCATTTTTGGGTTTCGGATTTTGTGTGGTGTTGGCCGTTCGGGTCAACTTTTTCAACCCGTTTAAAACCCGATTAAAACCCGTTTCATTTTAAAAACCCGACCCGATACCTTATTATATAAACCCGGGGCGGGTTTTTTGTGGCGGGGCGGAACAAAAATACCCATATGAGCCAAGAGAGGTGAGGGCATAAGTTGAGTTACTGTTCACTAAGAAAATTCAAAAATCATAACAAAAATAAACCACCAAAAATCATAATAAACCACTCACATATGGACATGTAAAGTAGCTCAAATTTTTATAAAAAGCTACCGCACTCGGTATGTAGTTCAAGTAAAATTTTTTTCTCATTTTTTTATTCGTTTCTCTCTCTCTCTCTCTCTCTCCTCTCTCTCTCTCTCTCTCTCTCCACAAGCGGTCACAGATGACAGAACTCTCAACGGCTCTCTCTCGCACTTTCTCTCAACACAAATCGACAGCATCAATGGCTCTTAGGCGACCTTCGTCGGCGTGGGGTGTTGATTGGTTTTTTGGGTTATTGGGTTTTTGTTGCGATTTGGATCAGTTTAATGGTTGTTGTTTGTTGTGGGTGGATTGCGATTTGTTGGTGGTTGTTGTTGGAGCATTTGAAATAAAATGGAGAGTCTCCATTTTATGGATTTTTGTGGATCCTCTCCATTTGAAATAAAATGGAGAGTCATTTAAAATTTTAAATGACTAGATTAAGTATGACAGATATATCGTGTACAGGAAATAAAATCTGAACCATGAAATGGACAAATGGAGAGATTTCCAAATGGAGAGGATCCTTATCCGGATTTTTGGGGGGAGTGGGGTGGTGGTTGGGTGTGGGGGGAGGTGGCGTGGGGTTTGGTGGTTTGATGTGTGGGGGAAAATTTGTGTGTTGGTGATGGTGTGGGGAAAAATTTGTGTTTGATTCACTGTATGTTTTGTGGTTGGGCTTGGGTTCTAGCGTGGGATGTTTTTGGGTTTGTGTTGCGGGTGTGAGGTGTGGGGAAGAAAAATAAAAAGAAAATATATATTTTATAAAGGATTCTTTTCATCTATCTTTGATTCTTAGAAAATCTTGCAAATGGGCTTATAAATAATTTGTAATACTCATAAGCCCATGAATAACACACTGTATATTAGCAAAAACACACACATAAACTTCATTTTATTTGTTGGGTGTGTGTGTCCAGTAAATCCTCAAAAAATGTTAATACGATCACAACTAATGCTTATTTTCTTGATCTCTCAAATTTAGTAGATTTAGAGGCGATCGTTCTCTTTATGGAAATAAACAAAAAAACTCCCACGTTCGTTTTACTTAGAAATTGCAACATTCATTTTCTCTATTAGTTAAGTCCAAAAGTGATTCTCCTTCATTCAATAACACTTTCCAAGTGCCATATCTCTACCTCTCTTGCCAATCTGCTGCCATCTTCTTTATTTTACTTAATATCTCAAAAGAATCGATTTGGTGTATATTATTTTTCTTGTACTTTTTTCTCTTGTATATTAGTGATTGGGGATCAAAGACTCACATATAGCTACTGACAATAGACAATAGCACATTAGCACTTGTTGGTGAGAATGCTTGGGCTTGACTTCTTCCACAGCCTCACACTTGTTTCGGCAAAGAGAGAAAGATGGATTACTCTTTATATTCATCGAAATAGCACATTTTTTTTTTCTTCTTCCAAATTACAACTTTTGCAACTAGTTGTTGTTCTACTTAATTTTTTTGTGTAGATTCCAAATTTGGGTTTCCCATTTGAGACTACCAAATGCCCCTCACCATAAAAAATAATCCCATTAAAGGTCTATTTTTTTTAATGTATGTTTTTCGTTCATATACTTATTTGGAATTATAATAATTGGCATGCAAGTCAAATTATGTTTTCTGATTCATTTTCTAGTAAAGTGAAGATTGAGGGAAGTAGAGAAAAATTCCTTATGACCCATATAGGAAAAAAGTCAATTTTCCAGAAAACAAGTCATTTTATATAAAGCGTTTTGTGCTAAAAAAAAAAAAAATAGCGTTAGATATATTTTCTAATGCAATGGCTTATGATCAAATTGAGAGTAAAGAAGATAACAATTTAATATTTTAATGTAAATATTTGAAATTATTGTGACCTCTAGAATCAATGAATATAATCCACATACCCCACTCAAAATCAAACCCAACAGACCCCACCCTAAAAAAGCCCACAGCAGCCCACTCACATGTTACAGCCGAAAAGTAACCCCACCTATAAAGTAGGCCCATAGAAAGCCCAAGCCCAGCCCACCGACAGCTCACCAACACCGAAGCAATTTAAAAAGGAGCACAAAGCTATACTATGATAAGCGTCACCATAGTGACAGTTAAAAAAACTGTTTCCTCCCGCGAAAAAGCGGGTTCATGTATTAGTTTATTCGTGTTGAGAACTGGAAAGCCACCTGACTCTCGTGGGCCTCAAAACTTTCACTCTTTCTTTCTTTCTTTTCTCTCCCACTTTCTTCATTTTCTCTTTCTTTCTATTTTTGCATTCAAGCTACCTAGAAGAAGAAGCTCTCCACGAGTTCCGAGATTATTGGGAGAGGATTCAGAATAATGGTTAAGGAAACCGAGTACTATGATGTTCTTGGTGTTACTCCCTCTGCTTCAGAGGTGGAAATTCGCAAGGCTTATTATCTTAAGGTCTGCATTGGATCTTGTGCCACTTACTAGGATGTTTGATTCTCTCATGTGTGTGACAGAACTGTTGAGGTTGTCTTAGCTGATGTTTGGGATACATACATATTATTGATATTTTTAGTAATATTGCACATGCCATATTTTTTTTGTTGTTTATTTGTATTTTTTTTTTTGTTTTTGCTTTTGGAGATGATCATATAAATTAAATGAAGGGATGTATATCAATTGATTATTTGACATATTTCACTATAGATATTTTTTTATTATATTTGTAAATCTAGATCACTCTTTTCTTGTTCTTTTTTTATTTTTTATTTTTTATTTTTCCTTTTCTTTTCTAAGATCTTCATAGACAATTAAATGGGGTTGTCTTATATTCGATCATATTGTTAAGATTGATAGAGGGAGTTAGGAAGTTAAGACATAATAATTATGGGACTTGATGTTTTTATTTTTATTTTAGTAACATGGGTGTCTTCGAGAGCATAAAGACCTCATGGATCACATTAGGCCTGAAAACTAGACACGTGATGGTCTTTGATTGGTCATCCTTAACTTGTCTCATGAAATATCATGTAAAATTTCGAGATTAGACTTTGTTTTAGTAGGTTTTTCTTTTCGGTGAATATTAGTTTACATCACCTAGACCACACATTACATAAATGTGGACATCAACAATATCCACAAATTATGAACATGTGTATAAATTGTAAACATTGATGTCCACAAGTTTTGAATGGTGTGAAAAAGTGGTGTAAGTGAGTAAGGGTGTCATTGCCCTTTTCTTTTTCCCTTTCTCTGAGATCATATAATAAATGATGTATAAGGGAGCTGCTAATTCTGGTACAGGCAAGGCAAGTTCATCCAGATAAAAATCCAAACGACCCTCAGGCAGCTGAAAGATTTCAGGCAAGTCCATTGCTTTTTTACTAATCTTTTTCTTATAACAAAATTCAAGCCCTCCTACACCTTTCTTAATTTTCCACTTCTTTCTCAAAGGGAAGAAACTATAGCCTAGCATAGGCAAGCAATTTTAGTTCCAAGTATCAATGGCTCGTCACAATATGGTTGATGTTATTCTCTTATCCTAGTAGTTACGTTTTATTTTATGTTTGCAGGTATTAGGTGAAGCTTATCAAGTTTTAAGTGATCCAGCGCAAAGGGATGCTTATGATCAAAATGGAAAAAATTGCATATCTAGGTACTGTTTCTATGCTTGTGCTCATGATGTATTGTGAGTTGTCCTATTAATGCCCTATTGAGTTTCATATTACTATTAAAGAACATTAAGAATTCTACTAGTACAACAATATTTGATTTTCAATTCCATTTCTTCTACTTTAGTTTTATTGAATGCCCTTTTTTTAAACAAAATTTGGCTTCATTTCTGCAATGTTTAGTTCAGAATGTGTTGTTATACTAGACCAACCAACTCATCTTGCTAGATGTAATGGTCAAACACAGCATGGAATTTTAATAAACTTAATTATGATTGCAGATTAAAAATATAAGATTGGAAACACTTAGTAAAACAAGGTGTTAGTTTATAATTTGTCTTTAGCTACTTAAGTTCTGTGAGATGCAAACTTACATTCAAAAGATACTTGGATAGTGTTATTAAGAATTCTTTTCTGCTTAATGTTCTTCCTTGAAGGTTTTCCCATACACTCCTAATAATATTTTGTTTTCCATTCTAGAGAAACCATGCTTGACCCCATGGCTGTCTTTGCTCTACTCTTTGGAAGTGAGTTATTTGAGGAGTACATAGGACATCTAGCTGTGGCATCAATGGCTTCTTCTGAATTAGCGGTGAAAGTGACAATCCTGAGAAAATGCATGATAAATTGAAGGCAAGTTCAGTTAATCCAAAATTCATTGTGTTTCTGCAAGTATTGAACTCTTGGGAAGTAACAGTCTGTTTAGCATATTCTTCAATGTTAGTTAGCCAAACTCAAAATAAAATTGTATATTTGCACATTGTACATAACTAAATGTCATTCTTTTTCTTATATTGTATGGTTGCTCTGGTGATTAGAATTCTGAAATAGAAATTTATATAGAGAATCAAAAGCATTAGCTGGCTGCAACCATCAGCTGGTTTCCCATCATGAATCTCAATAGGAGCATAAAATGTGAATCCCTCTTGATATGACCTGTACATCATTTGGCCTTTTTCGACTCTCACGAGTTACAGCCAGACGTAACTTTAACATACACCTTGATTAAATTTCTGGTAGCTATTGTTATTTACGTTTTCTAGTACAGTAAAAAATAATCAAATCCTATTTGGTTTCTATAATGCATTTCTCTAACCTATACCAGCAACTTAAACTATATAATATAGGCTGTCCAGAGAGAAAGAGAAGAAAAGCTAGCAAGATCACTGAAAAGTTTTCTTAATCAATACGTTCAAGGTGACAAAGAGGGATTCTTATGGCGTGCAGAATCTGAAGCCAAACGGCTTTCTGGTGCAGGTTAGTTAAGCTTCCTCTGCCTCTTCTAATTACATTTCTTATTCATTTAAACATAATGTTGATAGTGACAGGGTCCTGTGTTTTGCCTATATTATGTATTTTAATGATTTTCTTCCAAAACTGTGCAAGGGATCTCTAACTCCAAAATTCAACAACCAATATTAAATGATTTGGCTCATTAGTGTAGTCCATTACTCTACAATCTTGACAAAATTAAATTTGAAAGTCACATTTGCTCTCAACTTTAGTAGCTATTGGTACTATATCTATTATGATTTTGTCATAGATGTTCTCTTTAGTAAAATACTTTCTAACCTTGCTTTAGTGATTATGATATAGAGGCAGTATGTTATTAATTCAGAGAAAATGAGTAATGTTGTCTTTCAATACTTCTTTTTTCTTTTTTGTTTGTCTGACATGCTAAATTTACCCCAAACAAGAGCTTTTATAGTATAGATAATTTCCAGATAGTTTCACATTTTACAGAAAAGGAACCATGTAAGGTCAAATTTTTGATATATCAACAATATTATAGCTTAAACAATTGAGCTCAAATAGATCTCATTATTTAATTTTCCATAAACTTGATTCATATATTCATTTTATGTTTATTTTTCCTTTTCATGTATTCTGTTTTTGATAATCTTTAATCTAAATAATGAAGAAGGAAAGGAAAAAGAGGTGACTAACTGACTATAGAAGTTACTCAAATTGTAAGGGCTTCGCCAAGTATGAGAGTTGACGATGATTGACAAGAGAAAAAGAAAGTAAGGGATAAGGACAAAAAGGAATATGACAATCTACATTAAAAGATCAATCAGTCTTAGTTGTTCCTAATAAAATAATTTTTGAAACTTAGATACACCTTGATTCCTAACTCTTTTAGTTCAACCTCTATTTCTTGGTTTTCTTCAGTGTATAAGTTGGTTATTTTCTTACTTCTGTCCCTTTTTTTTTTTTTGTGTGGAAATTTTGTTGTCATCAATCCTATCCGCTCTCTTGTAATTCTGTTGAAGCAAAATACTACTTTCATATCAATGAAATTTAGATGATGTTGCATTCTAAGGCTCAATGTTGTCTATAATTTATGCCTTAACTACGGAAACATATTGTTTGGGATAAGAAACCAATAGTTTGCATTGTATAAATCAATTATAGGCAACAGTTAGTCATTTTTACAACCTGATAAGTTATCTTTCTACTTCACAGATAAATGTATTGATGTTTGCAATTATATTCTAGTATTTTATTGATGTTTGCTAAATGACTTCTATTGTCTTAATATCTAGCTTCTGGAGTTGGCATGTTACACACTATTGGCTACATATATTCTAGACAAGCAGCACAAGAGCTTGGAAAGAAAGCCATTTATCTTGGAGTCCCATTTTTGGCTGAGTGGGTTCGCAATAAAGGACATTTCTGGAAGTCACAGATAACTGCAGCAAAAGGTATGTTAATATCTGCCTCTTCCCCAAACCACATTTCTGCTTGTAACTTTTCAGCCTTTGTTTCCTAATTGCATTGAGAAAATATATTCAGGTGCTTTTCAGTTGCTGCAACTTCAAGAAGACATCCGCCGCCAATTTAAGATGGATGGTAGTACCCCTGAAAATGATGTTGAATCACATGTACGTCTGAATAAAGACACATTGATGAATTCGTTATGGAAATTGAATGTAGTAGATATTGAAGTAACTCCTACTACATGTGTGCCAAATGGTGAGTTTCTCTGTTTCTTCCAATGAACTAAAATTTGTTCATGTTAGCTTTTGTTCTTTCCTATTAAGTTTCATGAAATATCAACTGCTCAAAGAAATAGTACAAATCTCAATTACAGAAGATCCTTCTCTTGAATTTAAATTTTGTTGCAGGTGTTAAGGGAAAACCATGTTAGGAAGGAAGAACTTAGAGCTCGTGCTGTAGCTTTGAAAATTCTTGGGAAGATATTTCAGGTGAAATAATTTTTACAATTTTGCAAAGAGCCTTGTGTTTGTAGTTTTTATGGAATAGTGGGATAAATTGCATTTGCTTTATTACTATTTTTTTCATGTTTTTGAGAATATTAATTTTCATGCTTAGAATGCCTTTATTGACTAAGCTGTAAATCAGTGATTAGACGTTTCTAGAGCTATCTTTTTCCTTGATGGGATGAATGTGTTCATCCATTTGCTATAATGAGACAACGAGAGCGTAAGATGATGCTCACATAGTAATAAGCTAGATTCTTGGATTGAAATCAGTTAATGAACAACTTGGTCCTTAAAAAGGAAAAGAAAAAAAAAGTTAAAATCATGATGATGATGCTGAAAAAGATGTTCTTATGGCTAATAGCTAGTAAATTGTTGGTGCTTTCAGCAGGAAAAGTATGTACAAAGTGGAGGCACATCAAAGAAGAAAGATGCTGCTGACTCAGATGATGATGGAAGCAGTTCTGATACCAGTTCTGAGGATGATTCACCAAGAGGACTTTCGTATCGAACCCCCCTACTTACTCAGGCATGTTACAAATTTTTTTAGACTAAAAAATCTCTCCTATGCACTGTCCATCAGTCCATGACTTACATCATTATTGGTTCTTTCATTTTTTTTTTATCTTTCAGGGTATTGGAAGACTATTTAGATGCCTTTGTAATCCAGCATTCGATGTGGACGATGAAGAAATTGTCTACAAAAGCAAATGATGAACTCATGACATGTATTTACATTCTGGTCCACAGATTGATGAGGCCGAGTACAAAAAAATATTTTGATAAGCATTGAGATTTTTCTCCTGTCGAGTCATGAATATACATACCAAAAGGGCTTCTTGTTGAATGGAGGGTTGTGTTCCATTGGAGACAGTGGTGCAAGCCATGAATTTGAGTTTGTGTGAGTGATGATGTATTTAAATAGGAGCACATCATTGACACCTCTGATATGCTCTGATTTTAAAGTGGCTAAGTGCATCAATGTAGAAGTGACTGTCAATTACAAACTTAACAATATTATAATAATGGGATACATTCCTATTTAGTTTTGTTGATCTTTTGTTAGGTGAATAATGGGAACAGAAAGCTTTGAATTGCATGTTGCCACCTTTGAACTTCTAACACTGCTGCAACCGAATAATGCAACAAGATGCATCAGTAGCTGTACTACCAAGTCACATTAAGCCATCTAATCAATGGGAATCTTTAAAAATCAAGATTTCTTAAACAAAAAAATTACATACTGATTGACCATGCAAAACTTTGTTACAACCACAAAAAATCCTCTCATGAGTGGAAGATTCTTGCGGCCAAAAGTGTTTACGGGTTAGGCTGGGTCTGATGAACCATGGAATAACGTTATTACCTAAATATAGAACTTAATCAATATCATGTTTTTTACACTTTGAGGCCCTTATATTATTACTTCTTTGGCTCTTATATACATGACTGACCAATTATTTAGTTTTTACTTGGAAGGAATTCTATAGTTACTATATTTGTAAGCTAGACCAGAGGAAAATGACATAACCACCTTTTCTCTTTAAGTTCTTTTACCATTTTTAAATCTTGGATAAAATTGTATAATCCTTGCCTTCAATACTGCTCAAACCAGTTCAAACCCTTTTGACAAAGGATGCCAAATTGGCTTGCTAATCTTTTGATACTAGAATTTATAATTCTCATTGACGTAGATTTTAATGGTCAATATTAATAGAATTGATACATCACACACAATAGTATTTTAGAATGTCAGCTTTTTCTGTAAGCAATTGAACACCTTTTTTAATCAGCAAAAAAAATTGAATACCTTTTGATAATTATTGATTTGTTCTCTTAAACTGAATAAATTCTGTGCAGAAATTGCAGGCCCCACTCTCTTCATAAATATATATATATTATTTTGTTTTATTTTTATTGACAAGTCAACATGGAATGTATATGTAAATTTCAAATGAAAGATATCTATTTTTTTTTCTTAGTAAATAAGGTCTTTATTTTCTTCATTATTAAAACATGTTTTAGTTCCAAAGTTAGTAGATCAGTTTTGGTCACAAATCGACAAACTTTTTTATTTTTATTTTTTTAAAGCCGTTTACTTTATATTGAATACCATAGATTTCTTATATATTACTGGAAAATTGTTCTTTCAAACATTTAATTCAGTGATAACTTTTTAGTTCCAATGCAAGCTCAATTGTTTACTATTATGGTATTATGCCGTGTATTGTATTGCTCCGACAAAAGCTAGAAATTTATTAAATTATAAATCCACCATCTGGGAAAGCTAGAATTCGTTCTCTGATTCCCATCTGCCTCCAATTACATGGACATTATGGTCAATACCATCATCGAATTTCTTTATTTTTCTTCTTTTTTGTACTAAATCAATTTGAAAAAGGTGCTAGGAGTGGATTAGGGTGAATGGGGCCAAAAAGACAAAGAAAAAAAAGGATAGTTCATTCTCTCAAACCAAAAATGCTCTTTCATCTCACGTAATACTGAATCTCATTAATTAAATTCATGACTAAACTCTATCAAAACTCTGTGAGATTAACGAATATTTGCATCTATTAAATAATTCTCTCTAAAACAACCACAAGGTCCATAACCAACAGAACTTTTTTAAGTTTCAACAACAAACTTTAATTTCCCAAACAACGCACGCAGAATTCACATATATAAAAAAAAGCATAAACATAGAGTTCAAAGCATTTTTCATTGTCACTGGTTTCAACAAGAAATGGCTGCACATTTGAAACCAAAGTTTTCTGAAGTTACACAAACATACATACATGGGGGGATATACTCCTTAAAAAGAAGTAGCATAAACATAGAGTTCAAAGTATTTTTCATTGTCACTAGGTTTCAACAAGAAACGGCTGCACATTTGCAACAAAAGTTTTCTAAAGTTTAACACAAACATACATACATGGGGGATATACTCCTCTTCTCCGGGCCCTTCTAGACAGTTCCTGGAGATCTTTTTTTTGGTCTCAAATCTTCATTCAATGAGCTTGGTGAGAAAAAGTTGTGGCCATGCGGTGTGCTTGGACAGCGCAGGTACAATGCACAGACATCAAGTTCAAGCAGCCACTCATGATAAGTGAATGCCTTCCTGAGCAAGTGTGAAGCGAAGGAAATGAATCACAAACTGCCTGAACAGCAGGCGGGGTTAGTGCTGTGCACTGGCTGATATTGAGAGTCCTAAGCCCATCCTCATCATTCATTCCTTTCATTGATTCCCACAATGAATTTGCAGTCTTGTTCTTCACTCGGCTGTGGGCTAAAGAGTACATTGCTATGTCTGTGATGTTCTGACAGTAGTACAAGCCAAGGGATCTCAGATGATGACATCTGTTTGCAAGAGCAATCACGCTATCATCTGCGATTTAAGTATTGAATGGGTCAACATTTTTATGATCGTGACGAGCCTAAGTATAGGTTACCATTACTATTACCAACTTAAAAGCACAAGAACTCTTAAAATATGTATGATTTCACACTAACCAATACATGTGAGGAAGATTAATATACTACCATTTATATGTTTGATTGTTCACAATTTTCATACTTATACTAAATCATTGACATGCTTCCATTGTTTCAAACAAAAACCGGGAAACACCAAACATCTTAGAAGGCTTTAACATGCACAAGACTTTTTCTTGATTTTCAACTTCCCACATACAAGCTCAAGACCTTTAAACCATGTAGACCAAGGAGTTTCATTGATTGCATGCATAAATAAAAAAACAGAAATCGATCTCTCTGTTCTGAGAATTTGGAAGCAAGGGCAGAGAGTCTGCTTCAGATCAGGAAGAGGACTAGATCATATAGGGACAATAAGAATTTAAGTACAGTGATCATGTAATTAGTTGGCCTATTATGCATTGAAAAATCTACAATGGGGTAAGCAATGAAATCTGGTAGTTGGAACTAATGAAACAGTCAACGTGTGAATTGAAAGTAAAGAGTTCCATCTTGTTAAGTTCAAGTGACTTGGTTTACTGGCAGCTGGAGAGGGAGAGAGAACCAGGTGATAAAAAATCAGTCATAATGGGGAACATCCTCAAGAATTAAGATGTACTAAAATCCTCACAGAAATGGACTTGACCTACAGAAGGAACCATGAGGCAAATGTATTGAGATGATACTGATACACCAGGATAAAGGACTTAAAATTTGGTGAAATTTGAACACCAGAACCAACTATTATACCTAGATATTAATTCTCTTATCTTACAAATGATAATCTTCAACATATCAAAAACCATCAATTAGTTACCCACTTACCCCCACCCCATATATGAAATACCTGTTATAAGGACACAGCCACACAAGTCAACGGTTCTGAGATCAGGGCATCCATATGCTAAACTCGTCACTCCCACGTCACTTACATTCTCACACCATCCAAGATTTAAAGACTGCAACTGACTGCAGTAACGTCCGATAGCCTGCATATCATTTAGGGAAATTGATAGATTTATCTCACATCTTATTACTTAAATTAAAAAGAATGAATTAGTAACTCATTTATACCTGCAATGCACTGTCAGATGCAGCTTTGACACATCCACAAAGATTTAATACTTTTAACTTTCTGCAAAACCTAGCCAGAAATGCGAGAGCATCGTCACTGAATGCTGAACACCCACTGATGTTGAGTTTAGTAAGTTTACGACAACGAGGAGCCAGGGCATATAGGGAGCGGTCACTAAGCTTGAAGCTTTTGCTGAGGTCCAGGACCTGCAGATCATGACAGCAATTTGCAATAGTTTCAACAGCTTTATCCTCAAGCTGTGGTTTATCTTGGCGCAGTATCAGAGACTGTATATTTGTGAACTTTGGAGCAAGTGATAGGACCAAGTTGTTCATGTTCTTGTTGCACCTGAAAAAAGAGTTCATGGGCTCATGGCAACCGGTAGGCAAGGTAATCATGGGAACTCATACTATTTAGTTCATAAAATTATAGACCAAAATATATGGATATCAACATTAACAATTGTTTATGTACTATACTATCAAAAAGAAACTAAAAAGACCAATATATCTCAGTTATCTCACTTCAGATAATTGAAAAGGAAAAGAAACTTTATGATCAAGTAAAGTCATTTGAGTATAAACTATATTAAGCAGGGTCAATTATTTAAAGCGTCAAAATTTCAAATATTTTTTCTTCCTTCGCTAACAATCTTGAAACTCATGAAGGAAAGGAATTATAAACTTTCCAAAACAACAAATTAATTTAGATTTGAAGAAAATCAATGACAGGACTTTGTACATTCTTCACATACTATTGTCTTCCACACACCCCCTCACATCTGAACATATGGATGTATGTTATTATAGAGGAAGACACGAAGGTAAAATGTAATTGATCCTACATGTACCCAGATTATCCCAAATAAGTGTAATAAAGAAAAGGAAAGACAAAAAAAACTTATTACATTGTTAATAGATGTTTTCTTTTGGAGTACAATAGGAAACTACTCCAAACGCACATAAATCCCAAGAAATACTTAAAAAAGAAAAAGGTTGCATGACCATACAATAATAAACGTCAGAGCCAACTCATAATTCATTTTTCCACCTCAGTTCATTATATTCACTCATTAACAATCAGCCGAAACAGAGAATTTTCAAGCATATTTGTACGGTTACAAGAGTTGAAACTAAAACACAATGTATCCAGTAATCATTCAAAATATACTAGTATCAATTTAAATAAATGCATAACCATATTCATGTGCAGGTAAATCATGCCCTGCAATGGGTTGCATAGAAGGATATCTTAGAGCATTAGAAAACCTGAAAAATAGCATCCCCAAGGTTTCATAACTTTAACCTTAATTAGTTGCCCAAAAAGAAAACCTTAATTACAAGAAGTCATTGACTCATTTGCATGTCTCTAAAGTAGGCTGCTGTAGCATGTGCAAGTAAATGAAGAAAATGGGGAGCACACTCTCTCTCTCTCTCTCTCTCTCTCTATTAATTGAGTGTAAATGGGGAATGATCTTCTTCATGGGGTTTTGAGGCACAATGTTAGAAGTTGCATATAAATGAGTTTGAAAGCAGGAAAAAAAAAAAAAAAATTACTGAATCCAAAGAAGTAAGGCTCAGCCTGTTCCATTGTCTCCAACATGATCAAGCAACATAATGAGATGCCCATCAGTTCTTACAATTTAGAAAACCCTCACTGTAAGGATGAAGTAATAATACTCATTACAGGAACTGATTGCATCAAAGCTGTCAAAAGAGCTATATTGACAAGAGGAATGTATTTGAATATAATGGCTTTAATCCAAAAAGCCCTAAATTCCCCATGTAGCATAAGATACCTATAGATATTACAAACACCCGTATAACACATTATAACACCAAAAAGAAAGAAAAGAACTAATAATAAACGAATTTAAGTGAAGTGCAGAGCTATAAGACTTTACACACTTAAAGCTAAATCCACAACAGAACTGCGCTGCACTGAGTTCTTAATGATATCATATCCTTCTCTATTCTCTTCCCCCTTTCAGGGCACCTGGTTAAACCCATAAAGAATTAAAAGACAAAAATATAAAAAGTCCAATTTAATAAAAGAAATGCTGATGCTCACTTTTTCTTTTTCTTTTTTGATGACGAGGAACCTCACCAAGGCAGGGCATTTCGGACCCACCCTTGGGTAGTAAACCCCGGATACACGACCCCATCCATCAGAACCGTGTATCGAATAATCGAGGGAAAGCTTCTAGTGGGGATTGAAGCCAAGATGTCTGAGTCTACAGTTCATCTCAAGCCTCCTACCACTAGGCTGCACCCGGGTAAATGCTGATGATCACTCATATAATAGGCATAGCAATTAAAAAAATTTAAAAAAAAGAAAAAGAAAAAAGAAAAAAGAAAAGTAAGTCTACCCAACTAGAATTATTCAAATCTCTTCTAACTTGAAAGCCAACAAATCAAATTGTACAACTCCACACAATCTATACTCTATACATGGCATACAAAACCCAGAAAAAAGTAAAGCATCACAAACACTTTTAAGGGAGAGATAGAAAGACTAATCAAAACAAACACATACCATGAGAGAGACAGATGGGTAAGGCCCAAGCAAATAGCATCTCTCCAACCACGACACACTCCAGATGCCACGATCACCGTCCGATCATCTACAAGCGATGCAATTTGCAACAAGAGCTCCATAGGAATATCCTTCCACTCAGTGATAGCCCCACATTCCATTTTCACTCCTCCTTTACCAAAACCACTTCCTCCAGGCATCATAAGCTTCTCAAAGCACAAGTTCAAGTCCTCAGTCTTCAAGTTGTCCTTGCCCACCATTTCCCTTCAACCTATACATGTATTTATATATGTAATAAGTAATAAAATTCCTCGGTTCTGTCACCAAATAAAGAGAGGTAACGGATAAGCCATATGCAAATTCCAAGACTCTGAATTCAGAGAAAGGAATTAAAAAAAAAAAAAAAAAAAACTTGTAATAAAACGACAAGAAACTAGGAAAACCAAACAACCTTATGTGTCACAACCATAAGAGATTGGCAGAGATATAACTGACAGAAAGTAAAAGAATCAAATTTACAATCAAAAGACTCTTTTTTTACTTGCCCAAGTTATCTAAAAGAGAGAAATTTAATGCCAAACAAAGAATAATTTTTTGGAAAAGCAATGAATAAGAAAGCAAAGATCCCTCTTTTCTGCAAAAACAAAAACACCCATTTCGATAAACACAAAAATAATCTCGAATTCATTCAAGTAAAGCTCAAATTCTGGAGATAAATGATCATCAACAAAACAGAGCATAAAATTTTCATATAGAAAAAAAATTAAAGTTTAAATTACCTCTTCAGGACTGAGAAGCAAAACAATCTTTTTAACAAAATATGTAACCAAACCACATGATTAAAACATAGCAACAACAAAAATTTCTAACAAAAGAAACAATCTGGCAAAGAAAAATTGGGGTTTTTGATTATATACCTTGAAAAGATTAGCTAAGTTTTTAGCTTTGTTCAGTTTTTCTTTTCCTTTTTTTTTTTTTTTTTTTGATCGTGTATGCTATTTTGTGATGGTCAATCACTTGAAAGAAGGCAAGCAAGACTCTCTCCTATATATGTACACTTTGTTCATTTTAGTTTTCCAAGACTCTGAGTGGAAGAGAAACAAAAAATATATATAAAAAATAAAAAAGAGAGAGAAGACTAGAAGAGTACTGTAGTGGAAGAGATTAGCGACGCGTATGGCGCCACGTGGCTGTTAATTTTATGGCCGGGGTTTGATGGGACCCACGTAAAGTGGTCATTGATTTGATCACAATTTTGATTGAAATTTGAAGGGGAAAAGAAAACAAAATTAGATGCAAATTATTATAAAAATTATTAGTAGTACTAAATTATAAGCAAACAAATAAAAACTCAAAAAAAATAATAATTAAAGTGAAAATTAATTTTTGGAATTAAAAATAAATAGAAGATGTGTTGGATGGAGGGTGAGAATAATGTGAGCGAAGCGAAAGAAAGAAACGTATGTAGAACGTTCCTTTTTTGTTTGTTTAAAACCGAAGCCGCACCTCAAATCAATCAAATGAAAAGCAAAAAATTAAAAATTGAAGAATACTTGGTCCTGGTGGTGGTGGTGCCACTTGCTTTTTATCCTTGAGTCCTGTCATTTCTCATTATTGCCGTGTTTGCTTTGCTTTTTGGGTTTCAAACTTTCAACTATTGTCACTGTTTTTAATTTTGGCCGCTTGCTATTCTGAGACTTGCTATTTCATTACCATAAGTTAACTTTTTTTTTCTTTTTTTTTTTTTTTTTGAGAACTATATATTAACTTTAATTGTACCATGAAGCAATGCTAAAAGTTTGGCTTTAATTATATGGAATCAACAACTTTAAAATTCTTTTTTTGGGTAATTAACAACTTTAGATTTTGTTATATTGGTCATTCAAATAATGCATCATGAGTAACAATAGTTTTTTTTTACCATAAGATCTTTTTTTTTTTTTTAATTTTTTTAGATAATATATTCAAATAATGTCAAGTAGCCTTTGGATCTTATTAAAGTGATGATGATCACTGAACGAAACAAGATTCACACGAAATATTTATTCACATGAATCATTATGTTATCTATACATATATTTTGATGTAAAATTGTAGTAATAATTACTTAATTATAAAATCCCCTATTGAAAGGGTCTTTAAAAATTCCAGCTACGTAACGTAACACCAATTGTAAGAATCATGCAACATGTATATCATGTGAATAACCAATTAACCCATATTTTTGGGTATTAGCCAAGTTTAATAAGTTATTATTATATATACATAAGGTTGTTAAAATCGAAATCCTACGCAGGATCGGTGGAGGGACTCCGTGGATCGTAAGATCCTACTTATTTGTCGGAAAAAGTGTAAAAACACATTAATAATGGCTTTGTATGTTAAATGTTCATTAGAATTATGATATTATCCATAAAAAAATAATAATAAAATAAAATATAAAAAATAAAGAGTTTTGCTTCAAAATAATGTAATTCGTACCATACATGAGGTTGATACATCATTATTTTATACATCGTTATTTGCTATATCTATATTGACAAAAGATATATGCTTAATTCTCAATACAATTTATCCAAAAATTTAATAAGTAATTACTAATTAGTTAGCAATTAAGTACGAAATAAGTGAAATAGTGAATAAATAACTACATTAAGTATCAACAGTACATAAGTCATAAGCTAAACATTCAATCATCCATTTTAAGATTCCTATCATCATAATCTTAATTTACAGAAAAATATTAGTAAACGTTAAGAATACATACTGATACAGTAAGAGTTTGAAACAATGAAGAGTTGAAGGCAAGCAGGCGAGGTTGACAGCGACGGAGGCACAGCGGCAGCGACATGGCGTGTGGGTTTAGGGATTTTGGGAGCTGAGTATTGTGTGGGGTGTGGCTGGATTTTAATTGAAAATAGAGAGGGATTTCTTTGTCATTTCACAAGTTTTTTGGACTAAAAAACTGGTTTTAATCATTTAGACTATTTTTATCTATTAGACTCGTGTACTTCTCATCAACCCATAATATAAATTGGTCAAATAACATGTTTAGTGGGATCGGAGTAGGATCGTAGGATCGGATCGATCCTACATATCCTACCGATTCTACTGCCGATCCTATTGGGGTGTGCGATCATGATCCGGCTCTTTTTCGATATGTGGGATCGTAGGATCATAAGATCCTATAATCTGGATCCCGATTTTAACAACCTTGTGTATATAGCAGATACAATGGCAGACATACAATATGGGCCTAAAAAAACAGAATGGAAACTTGTTTGGAAAATGGACATGCATTAGGGGAACCTTGGTGGACAATCATTAGAATATATAAGAAATGAATCACATCAAATTTGTTATTTATCGAAAGGACAAATTGACGCATTTTTCTCCCTTAAAATCTCTATGCCTGTCAATTGTCTCTGGAAATTGCCTAGCTAATCTCATGCATGATGCATGCTCTCGTATATTTGTCAATGAAACGGAATTTTATGTCTCAATCCTGGCGCTGAAAGTAGTGGACCTTCCGTTTACGCAGAGAAATAGAAACAAATGTAATCAGTATTATCCCAAGTCACAACTCACAACACAATGATGAAGGCACCACTAACTTTCAACATTTATTAGTAGAAAAGCTCTAGAATTAAATGACATTCTTCAATAGTAGTGAGTTTTGCACCAAAAGAAAAAAAAAATGTCCTCAACTTTTAGGGTTACTTTTCATTTTGTGTTTTCAATTTTTTTTTTTGGTTATGTGTGTGTTAATTTAGTTCTTACTCTTTTTAAATACGTTTCGTTGTTATTTTTGTAGTTACCGTTACTGTTAACTGGCTCATCAAATTTTTTTGTATGACTAAGGGATTGCTTACATGTTATTTATAATTACAATACAAAAAATAATCGGCATAAAAAAAGGTTATCAACAACTTAATTGGCAAAAAAAGCTACATAACATCTTTTTATTTCTCCTAATCTAACCCATTCCTTGGCCTCCCTCGTTGCAAACCCCAACCACCAAAAACCAATTGAAACTACCAAAATCTTCAAAATCGTGTAACAATCAAGACCCAAATTTCATGTTTGAGCCATTGAATTAGGAAAACATGAACTGAATCACCAAAACCCCAAATATATACTTGAAAAAAACCCCAACTTCAACTTTCATGAATTTCAACCAATCAAATTGAAATAAAACAAAAATATCAGCAAAATATGAAAAATAGAACTTGATTACATAGATATGTCATGTAAATTGAAACCCAAATGTTGGTGATTCGCTTTTGGTAATTGTGGGGGTGGATTCGAAGTGAAGGAAAGTCACAATTGAAGAAGGACTGAAGGACGTCTTTAGCTTGGATAGAATTGGGAAGACTTAGGGATGGCAATGGGGCGGGTTTGGGGCGAGGATCCTATCCCCCGCCCCCGCCCCGTTATCCCTGCCCCACCCCGTTCTCGGGGGAACTTTCTTTCCCCCATCCCTACCCCATAGGATACTCGCCCTGCCCCAATATGAATTTTTTTTTCTTTTCTTTTTTTATCACTCTTTTTAGCTAAATTACATGAAACAAAAAAATTTCATTAGTATGACAACAATCGATTTACTAGCTAATCAATTTGTCACTAATCAATTTACTAGCATCAATTTACATGAAACAACAATCCACACTTGAATATTTAAAATGATAATAATCTCTTAATAATATTATGACTAAATGTTCCAAAATACCACTACTAATATTCCAAAATAATATTAATAATCTCATAAACTATTTACCTGCATCAATTTACATGAAAACATAATTATTGTGAATATTTATATGTGGGTAAACTAAGTAGGGTTAAAAGACTAAACCATGTTTATATTAATCTATTATATACGGGTTGGGTACGGGGCGGGGGATGCCTCCCCCGACCCCGCCCCAAACCCGCACGGGTTTTTAAAACATCCCCCACCCCCACCCCATTATAACCGCGGATTGGGTAAAACCCGCCCCATTAGGGGCGGGGCGGAGCGAGTACCCACGGATCGGATGCAAATTGCCATCCCAATGGAAACACCATCTGAACTTGACTGAACAAATAAACACCTATGTTAATGGCAAAGGTTGTCCTAGTGCGGTTCAACTGAAACCACCCCAATGGTGAAATAAGAAATAATGCGTAAATTTTTTTTTGAAAGAATCTAGTTTTTTCCTTCTAAAAACACATACCTTTTTTCTCTTTCTAGAGAGTCTTTTTCATATTAATTCGTTTGTCAAATCACTTTAAAGTATGATACATAATCGATCCATTAGTAATATCAGCATTTTCTATGAGCCATATAACGGCAAAGATAACATTGAAATATGTTTAAAAAGTGTAGGATTAAGAAATAATAAAAATTAGGACTACAATGAAATTAAACCTAAAAGTTGAGGACCAAAGCATATTTAAGCCAAGAAAACTTAACAGTACCTTAGTTGGATGTCTTTTTTTAAGTGAAAAGCTTACTTGGATGTTTGTTCCACTTAAGCCAAGGATCATGCATGTGCATTGTTTATTAGATCAAGATCACGTGGAGTTCATAGGGTAAATCTACCATAAAAATTTTAAAATCTTGGTCATTCATCCATAAAATTAGTGGTTTATATTTTGTTATATATCATCAACATTTAAATAAACAGTTTATTATCATTATTTTGATATATATTTAAATTATTAATGACGTGGAAAAATATAAACCACCCTTATGTAACATGAGTGATTATTCAGTAGTTTAAGACTACAAATAAATGGAAAATTATTCAGTAGTCTAAAACTACAAATAAATGTATAGTTCCTTTCTTACATGAATGTGGGTCCTACCATAAATTTAATTAATGGGACCCACATTTATGTGGTGAGACCCACCATTCATGTGAGAGCAAGACTACGTATTTATTTGTAGTTCTAAATGTTACCCAAATATCAACCTAAGAGAGGGGGGGTGATTTAGGTTGAGGCAAACTTTTTCGATTTAAATGCGGAATTAAAAACTATTTTCAATTAGCAAAAACAAATTTAAGAACACAATTCAATTGCAATAAGATATGATAGAAAATCAAACACAAGCATATATAAGCAATTGAATAAGTAAGAGATAGAGATAGAGAAAATCAAACACAGTGATTGTTATCGAGGTTCGGCTTCCCCGCCTACGTCCCCGCCTCAAGATCACTTCTCGAGGATTCCCAAATTCACTAATTTGACAATCTTCTTTCGGGTGAAGATCAAAACCGTTACAAATCTTCTTTACACGGTGAAGAGTAACCACCGAGTGAAAAATCCTTTTCACTCTTAGGATTTATACCAAGACCCACAAATCTTCCTTACAAGGTGAAGAGTAACCACCCAGTGAAAAATCCTTTTCACTACTTAGGATTTATACCAAAACCCTAACAAAAACACTCAATGGTTTCAACAAAGTATTTGTTGTACAAGATAAGGCTCTCTCAAAGAGTAATTGTACACAATATGCTCACTCTAATAGTATATCAAGGATTTGATCAATATGGCTCAAAAAGTGTTTAGAGAAATTTTCAATCAAGGATTTTGAATGATATGAAAATATAAGCTTGAGAAGGATGGATTGATGTATAAGATGTTATCTTTTCTATCTTTGATTTCTCTTGTATGCTTGATATTTAGAAATGAAGAAAGGGTAGTATTTATAGCCATCATGTTGTCTTGCATTCTTCTTGATTTTCAATCAATCAATTTGTTTTCTTTGAAAACTTTTCTTCTTAAGATTTTTCAACCATAATTGATATGGTTGTCTTGCATGTGAATTTCAATCAAGTTGTTTTCTTTGAAAACTTTTCTTCTTAAGATTTTTCAACCATAATTGATATGGTTGTCTTGCATGTGAATTTCAATCAATCAAGTTTGTCTTTGAAGACTTTAAGAGATTTTTCAATTGATATTGGTTGTCTTATATTTGAATTTCAACCAATCAAGTTGTCTTTGAAGACTTTAAGAGATTTTTCAATTGATATGGTTGTCTTATATTTGAATTTCAACCAATCAAGTTTGTCTTTGAAAACTTTAAGAGATTTTTCAATTGATATGGTTGTCTTATATTTGAATTTCAACCAATCAAGTTGTCTTTGAAAACTTTAAGAGATTTTTCAATTGATATGGTTGTCTTATATTTGAATTTCAACCAATCAAGTTTGTCTTTGAAAACTTTAAGAGATTTTTCAATTGATATGGTTGTCTTATATTTGAATTTCAACCAATCAAGTTGTCTTTGAAAACTTTAAGAGATTTTTCAATTGATATGGTTGTCTTACATTTGAATTTCAACCAATCAAGTTTGTCTTTGAAAACTTTAAGAGATTTTTCAATTGAAGTTGGTTTTAAAGTTGAGCCTTAAAGATCAAATCTTAATAAACTTTACAAAACCTAACTCTTACTTCTCATATGTCTCGGATCATTGTCTTTGAGCTTGATTTCTTTGTCTTGAGTCTTGATGACTTTGATCTTCAATGAATTTGCAACTTATCAACTTTGCATTTGCTTGATATTTGAATTGGCCATCTTGGTCCAATTAAATCAATAGTCAAAATTAAGCTTTAAAACATAAATCATTAGTTCATATGAAAATATCATTAATGAACAATTTAAAATCATGGTTATCATCAAAACTACATGAGTGTCCTTGGATTAATTAGCCAATTAATAATTATTGAAACCTTGAGGCTAACACTAAACTATTGAATAATCACTCCAAATAAATGCGTAATCCTCTTCTCACATGAATGGTGGGTCTCACTAATTAAATCCATAGTATGACCCACCACTCTTTGAGAGGGGGGACTACACATTTATTTGTAGTCCGAGACTACTGAATAATTTTCCTATGTAACAACTTTTCATCTTTGTTCTGACAAAAATAAGTGCAACAACGTTATTAATCATGGAATTAATTCACATTTTCCCCCATTTTTCCCTTCGCTCCCTCACATTTTCCCCTTTATGCATGCTCTCTCTAGCAAAAGCATAAGATTAAGGCCTAAAATATTGGCAGCTTTCATGTTGTAAAGAAGGGTTGACGTCCATCCGATGATTATTGCTCTAAGACACTTATTGATTTCTTTTTTTGTGTAACCAAGATCGATCCCATATCCTTTTATTTGATAACAAGAAAGCTTTATTAGTTGAATTAGCTGGAACCCAAATTTACCAAACCTGGTGGTTTTCTAACCTTTGAACTGATAGATATAGGTGAATGAGTATTTGGATTTGGGTATGGGTATGGTTCCAAGATATATACAATAAATTTTTTATTTATTTTTTGATTCCAAGATTGACAAGTTGTTTGGTAAATTTAAGGAAGTTAAATTCAATGATATATATAGGGGAACAAATAGAGCAGGTGATTCTATTGACATTAGGTAAGTATAAAAAATAGAAAGATAGAGGTTTCTCTTTGCACATGGGTAGAATCTTACATGAAGATGCGGAGAAATTATTTATTCCTCCGTTATATTATACATGTGGTCCTCCTAACCAATACAAATAAGTTATTTTTTATTCATCCCTAAATTTAAGGAACAATATAGTCAACCAAACTCACAATTACTTATTTGTATTGGTTGGGAGGACCACATGTACAATACAACGGGAGGAATGAATAATTTTCAAAGATGTAGGGAGTGTTTTATTTAAACAATGTACTCGTATTTTTGCGTAATTTATCTTTCTCCAACCAAAATATAGGAGTAAAATTCTGAAACTTAGACTAATTAAAGTGTTAGGTGATGTAAAGCCTGATTTTGTGTCTACTTTGGTTTGGACCTGACTCAATATTGGAAGCATGATGATTTTAAATAGGGATTTTGTGAGGCTTAGTTCATGGAGTGGATGTTATATATATTGTGACTCTTTAGATGTCCTAAAACCTCAGATAACGAAGAGTTATTACTCTTCATTCAATTAGCACAATTCCAGAATAATGTGAATCTTTAGATAATCCATATCCTCGACAATTTTAAATAGGGATTTTGTGAGGCTTAATCCATGGAGTGGATGTTATATATATTGTGACTCTTTAGACATTCTATAACCTTAGATAATGAAGAGTTAATTAGCACAATTTTAGAATAATGTGACTCTTTAGATAATCTATAACCTCTTTTAAAGAGTTATTTTTGTATCTGAAAATAACTTTCTCAATAAAATATTACAGTCTAATCTTAATCACACATGTCACACACACACGTGTCACACACACACATGTCATGTGCGCCACTAAAGTGCCACACGGGAGTGTACTAAAACCACATGTCCATATATAAGACCACTGTACTAATTTATTTGTTGGTGTTTGTACCGCATAAATTTTCAATGTGGGACTAATGTGATACAAGCCTTCAACTCACTTCAATATCAATAATATATATAACAAAGTGCTAAAGGACATCACTGAGGTGTTAGCATTGAGGTCGTTGGCAAAACAGACATTATTGAGGTCGTAGGATTTCTTGAGTTCATTTCTTATATACAATCTAAAATTAAAATAGAAACATATTTAGAATCTAAATGATTTCATCCTTTTATTTTGAACAAAATATCTACTTTTTAATCATTGGGATATGGGTAAGAGGTGCACCTATTCTAAGTTCTAAATTCATAAACTCCTTACCTAGAGTTTTTGTAGGATACTTTACGAGTCATATAATATAACTTTTAGGGAAAATGATATGTTTTCTCGTTTAACTATTGGGTCTATCTCAATTTTTCTTAATTTATAAAACCGAGCAATATAATAGCTCATAACGTAGAATTTTATGTTAAAGTTAAGCAAAAGTAACATTTTTTGTTTTTGTTTTTATATATATTTTGCCAATTTCAAGTCATAATGCTCAAAATTTATCATTACATGTTAAATATTAATACACCATAATAATATTCTGTTAGTTTTACTTGGATTTAACATAAAATTATATGGTAGAGACTATTTGCATATTTTCAATACATAAGAAGAAACATTGCTTGGTTTTACAGATAAATAAGAAAATTGAAATTGACCTAATAATTAAGGGAAAAAGTATAATTTATCCTAACTTTTAAAATAGTGTTCAATAAGAATAACTGATTATGTGTCTATTTAACATCATCAAGCTGACAATTTAGCAAACAAATAATAATTGATCCCTTAGAAATTAATTTTATAATAATTAAGACATTCTTCTAATATTTGCCGTTGAAGTTAATACAATCAATTACTATATAATATAAATTGTGCAATATTTTAAAAAATACAAACAAAATCATTTAAAAAATGACAACTACAGATTCTTCTACAAAGTCTCTAGCAAGTTCCATGTACAAGTCAAGTTCTTACCTGAAAATAAAGGACACGGAATACAAAGTCGAATTCTTGTCCAATTTTTCAGCAAAGACAGCAGCATCCCTAATCGGTTCTACTATTCACGGAAATAAAAATCATATTCAAAATGACCCAAAAAAATAGTAATAATAGGATTATAAAAAAGGTTTTGCACTATGAAACAACCAGCTTCCTTCAAAAGTATAATAATAAAGCTTGAAGTTCGTGATGAATCTGTCGCATCTTGTGCAAGTAATTCATTATTCATGGTTGTCTTGTAGCGACTATGGAAACCCAAGATGACACCACCGAAGTGGTGGCGGCCCGAGGCTTAGGACTAAGGTTTCGATTTGCTCCAAAAATCTAAAAACGGATCCCAAGACCCTTTATTACATAAACAATAAAACCTCAAAATTATACAAAAAGTCTCAGAAATGTAAGAATTATAATTTATTTATTTTTTTAAAATATAAAAAGTAAGTGAGTTTTGTATTCTTTCGTCCACCTCTAAAAATACCCTCAAAATATTTAGTCAATAAAAGTTTAAACCAATTGAAATATTAAGTTGTTTCACTTTTAAACACTAAAAAACCCCACTTAAATTTATGGACTTGAATTAGTACTGGATCTGTTGCGATCATGACATGTATCTAATTTTGGTTATGTGTCCGCAACTTAACAAGTAGTGGATCTAATCCATTTCCTAAATTTATAGTCTTAAACCTCAAAATGTATTGAATTGGACCCACACAGATATAAAGTAGTTTTTTTTTTTTTTCCTTCTTACTTCTTTTCTAAATTTGAAGTAGATTCTGTATGGTGGATCAACTTGGTTTTCTGCAGGCGGAAGATCTTGAAAAATATGGAGCTGTCAAAGAATTTCATTGTTTTATTTTATTTTTATAAAGTACTTATTTCCATGTGCATATCATATAATCGATTCCCTTAACCTTTATTAATGAAAATTTAACATTTTAAAAAGCTTATTTGCCAATTATAATGTATAAGGGATTAACTGCATAAATTAGAAATACTGGTACTAAATTAAAACCCATATAATATTTGTAAAAAATCCTAAAAAGTATGAATACCTACGTATGGTCACATATAGATGCACAATAAAAACAAATAATTTAGTAACTATAGTTTATGCTACCCTAATTATTCACAATTATGTCATGTGATTCATAATTTCATATCATATGAAATTCCAAAGAAAATAAATTCACATAAAATTAGTCTTGGGCAAAGTGACTAGGCAACCTTATCCCATGTCACTTGTGCTTTCAAAATGCTTGAGTATTGAGTGGTGGGGGGCCCGGATTGTTTTAGATATTTGGTGGGTACCATATCATATATATATATATATCTTTCGGCTTCTCATTGATTATATCTAGCTTTAGTCCAAATATCTTCTGTCATATCTTTGCGTCTGAATATTCTTCCACAAAGGGTAGAAACGCCCATTGGAACCAAAATGACTTTCTCCTTTAGATTGCTTGTGAATTGTGTCCTGTTTTTGGTCTGGATACATTCTCTTGAGACACCAGAAGTGCATGATTGAGGAGATGAAAGTATGAATATTGGGAAATTTCAGTTAGACAATAATTGAGTAGCTTTTGCACGTAGGTGTCTATGATCCATAGGCCCTGAAACTCAAATAACTTCTTCTTGTTTTTTTCCTAAAAGAAACTCAAATAACTTGTTGGTCACGGTTGTCATTTCATTTCCATATTATCTTACGTACAACTGTTGTTTGCTTTGCTATGTGAGTATCCGAGTATGTGACAATTTAATTTAGAAGTAATTGATTATCTTGTGGCCTCTATTGCCTGTTATCACCAATTTAGCATTTAATGTGTACTCTCAAGGAGTTACCCCTTTCTTCCATATGTAGTGTATGTAAATAAGTACAAATGTAATTTAAATTCATTAGTAGCATTATTTTCAATATTTATTCAAGAAATTACCCTTCACTTCGTGAGTCAAAGTTAAAACCGTAAAAGAACCGTGTGAGAGCATTCTTATCAGCCTCCATATTTTTTTTGTCAATTTGGTTCTAAAAAACCCACTTTTGCTAGTTTAGCTAAAGCACCACTGTATCAGACTCCCTATTCTAACTTTACTATTCTATTTTTTAATATATTCTTATTATTTTATTTATTTTTTCACAACTTTCAAAATACCAACTTTTCTCTTTTTTTTCTATCCTCCTTCTATACACCGTAGCATATTCCCCTCTTTTCTTTTTTTTCTTTTTTCTTTTTTCCTTTCCTTTTTTCTCCTCCACCCACGTATACTTCTCTTCTTTTTCTTTTTTCTTTTTTTTTTCTCCTTTTTTTCCCCATCACCCACGTACCCCCTCCCACTTTTTCTTCTCCTTTCTCTTTCTTCTTTCTTTCTTTCTTTCTCCAGCGTCTCCCCCTCATTTTTTTTCTTCTTTCTTTCTCAGCGTCTCCCCCTTCAGCACGTCTCCCCCTTCATTTTTTTTCTTCTTTCTTTCTCAGCGTCTCCCCCTTTATTTTCTTTCTTTCTTTCTTTCTTTCTTAGCAGTGCTCGATTTTATTTTTTTTTTGGTTTTGAGCCTCCATTTTTTGAGCCTCCATTTTTCGTTTTGAGCCTCCATCTTTGCTGTTACTGCTACTTCACATATATTTTTCTTTCTCATTTTTTTTTCTTTTTTCTTTTACTGCTCATCATTTTTTTTTTTTTTTTTTCTATTTGGGGTATTGAAGATTTAGATCTGTGTTGTTGTTGTTGTTGTTGTTGTGGTTTCCGTTGTTGTGGTTTCCGTTATTTTATTGGCGCGGTAGACAGCTTGCAAGAGAGAGAAAGAAATCTTTTTTATTCCCCGAAGGATGAACAGTAGCTCCTTATGTTGGACGAGCTACTGTTCATCAACCACGGGTTTTCAATGGTTTGGGGAGGCTGATGTTTCCCACTTTTGCTGCCTCCTCCCCATTTTTTGCTGTTTTCGCCCAAATATTCAGCCTGATAAGAATGCTCTGATTGTGATAGAATGCATTTTTTTTTTTTTAATTTCTTCTTAACTTTTCAGAAATAAAGCTTTCTTGTCCATTTTTGTTAGTTTGACAACACTTTTTATCTCAGTTTTTAGTAAATAAGCAAAGAAATTAGTTTTTCTTTTTTTAATAATTATTTAATATATCATTTTAATTTTTTTGTCTTAGTTTTCAATAAATAAGTTACTGAAAATATGGTACAGACACCATGTGCCATGTAACCCGTTAATGTGGAGAATGTTTTGACGAAGAGAGGATGGTATGATTGCAGCTACTGCATTTGACAATGTGATGTTATATATCTTAACGGACTTGGACAATGGGGAAACGTGTTCTATAATTTATAATTTGGAAGACGAGAGGGATGTTTACTAGAATTTTATTTGTTTTTGTCTTATGTGCGTTTGGATTTGCCTTAATTTAGAGAATTTGGCAAAAGTCAATGAAATAGGAATAGGATCTAATGAAAACTTTACACTTAAGAAAAAACTTACTTGCATCAAGTTTTTGTTTTTTTTTTTTTCGAACAATACAACGGGATTCTAGCTCAAATCTTCTATACAAAGCTTCATAATTAGTAAAATACATGTATTATACCATATATTATATGTATGTGCATTTAAAAAATAAAAAAAAAAACTCCTATTTACCATACAAAACAAAAATACTTGAAAAATACATTTGTTCTATAATTAAACATATAAAACACATATTAAACGTTTCCCACATTATATTTGTATAAAAAAAATACTTCAACTTAACTTAAATTCAATATATATTTTTTTAACAGTATTATTGTTTATATTGTTAGGGCGTGTCATTATATATGACATTGAAATTACTAAAATCAATATTTTTAGTTCCATCTTTTACTATTTATATTAAACATCAACACTTTTATATTTTTATTAAAATATTAAAATTTTATTAATTCATTAAGATTTTTGAATAATTTGAATGATTAGATTTTATTGCCATATGTAATATTTATGTAAGTATGTACATTTTAAATAACCAAAAAATAAAATCATTTTAAATTATAATAATATGAGAGAATAAATAATTTTTTTTTAGCTCCTGTTATTTATTTTGCTAAGTAAGTGAGTGAATGGATATATAAAAAATCATCTCCTTCATTCATTTGTTATATATTTTGCTTGAAAACACAACTAAAAATTGAAAAAATATATATACTGAATATATTAAATACTTAAATAGTTGATTATTTATAGCATCTTAAAAAAATCGTATTAGGATAACATAAGTGAACTATTAAATTGAAATATAATAAAAGCAATAACTAATCATATAGCTGTTATTTTAGTTTCATTTAAATTCATAACATACTCATACTTACATCTACGTTGTTGTTTTTTTTTTTCATTTCCAATTTTTATTCCGTATTTTATAAGGTTTTTTTTTAAAATCTTAAACCGAATGAAACCCGTACGTATTTCATACCGTATATATTTCCGTCTCATATTATTAATTATATTGTGCACACACTACTTAATGTGGATATATACTATCTATGTTCATAAATATCCACATTTTAAATGATGTGTATGGACAGTGTGCTATCAATGTACATGTATCGTTGCCCGGTTGAACAATTGCTAGTTAAGTGAACTAGTTCCAAGTGTGGGATGGCTAAAGCCAAAAGTTGAACATAGATGGTGCATCCAAACGAAACCCAGGGTTAGCTGGAGCGGACGGTCTATATCTAAATTAGGAGTTTTGTACATTTTCTTTTTGGTAGTTCTTTATTCACGAATGTTTTTGGGCTGGCCACATGCATTTTTAATTTTTTAAACATAACATGTTATGTAACCGTGCACACCTAAATCGAAGCTCTCCAATGGGAATGGGTCATGGTTGCTTTAGCGTGCGGGCATCAATTTGTCAAGAGTTGATCCATTAAGTGTTTGATCAGCTAAGCTCAGCTGTATTTTATGGTCCCTTTTTAGCAATTATCTTGATTTTCATTTCATCATTCTATTTATACCTCAAATGTCTTCGATCAAGATGATTTGGACCGCAAAAGATGTCCAAGTAAGGAATAAATATAAAAAACAAGCAACCTTCTCTTCTTTCTTCGGGAATCTTGTATTCTTGTTTTCCACATGTCCCCATTCCAAGTTAATCATATTCTTGGCCAAATTGCAAAGCCCATGGATTAAGCAAGCAAAGAGTTGTGCATCTATCTATATTATAATGTATAAATTAAGTTTTTTTTACTTTTAGACCTCATAATATTACGTCACATAAGTTGATCTTATAATTTTATACCTCATTATTTTAATATATATTTTTGGTTAAACTATTATTTTCATTCCTAAACTATACATGAGTTTCGTTTTTCGTCTCTAAACTTTGGAAAGTTTGTTTTTCATCTCGGGGACGAAATTCATGTGTAAAAATAAACTTTTTCAAAGTTTAGGGACGAAAAACGAACTTTTCAAAGTTCAGAGATGAAAAACGAAACTCATGTATAGTTTAGGGACAAAAACAATATTTTGGCCTATATTTTTTAATTGAATTTAAATTTTATTCTATAATTAAACATCTCATTAGAATCTTGACACATTATATTTTCTTTAATAGAAATAATATATTGTTTCATATATATAAACACAATCATAATAAATGCCTAATACTATAATATATTTTATAAATAATGTTTTTTAATAATTATCAATTTTCATATTTAGACAAAATATGAAAGACAGAAAAAATCATATTTAGATCAATAATTCTTTAGATTTCATTTTAAGTAATTTTTCCGTGCATTGCACGGGTTTGCTACAAATTTTAATAATAAAGCAATTTAAAATTGAAGTACACAAACATAAACAAAACAAAACCCAAAATAAATAAAAAGGCAATGTCCAAATAACAACATGAGTTGCAAGCATTCACGTTTATTGCAATTATACAAGGGCTGCCCACAATGATATACAATGTGTCTTTTACAGTCATATGATATGGACATTAGTTTCAAGCTAAGAATCTTTCCAACAAGTTTCCAAAGAAGAAGCTTGTTTTGGCCCATCCATTGGCCTCAGGTGCCTTTGCACTTGCAACTGGGACCTTCTTCACGTTAAGCTTGATTGTGTGTCCTATTTCTTTGCGAAGTGCTTCAATAGTCTTCATGTCCACTGGGTTCCCAGAAGCATCTCTAACATAGAAAACATTCAATGCTTGCTCCCCAATTGTTGTGACACCCGCTCTGGTAACTGACAACCCATTCTCTCTCAAAATCCTTGTTACTTCAGATAGTAATCCTACTCTATCCTTTGCACAGAGTTCTAGGCTTAGACCCTGAGTCCATTGTAAACCATATCATTGGTATTAAATTAAGCTGGCAAGAGAGCATGTGTTTCTTGTATTTCATGCAATAAAGTTCATGAAGAAAACAATTGTGTGGATCCGATGAACAAGATCATAGTGTGATTGGTCCATTACTAATAAATTACTACTATTAGGAATAACGGTTCTTATGTTGCATTTAATTTCAATTGGCTAAAGGTGTGTGAGAAATAGTTTGGAGGTTTTATAGTTTGACTTATTTGAATTTCTTGGTATCAAAGAAAAGTTTATTCTTCATTAAAGAACTAATGTTATTTTCCCTATCTAGTAAGAAATCTATTTTTTGTCCACTAAGGAATATGTTTTAAAGCCTTATATATAGACAGCGTTGTAAAGG
Organism: Fagus sylvatica; assembly: GCA_907173295.1. NCBI lineage: Eukaryota > Viridiplantae > Streptophyta > Magnoliopsida > Fagales > Fagaceae > Fagus > Fagus sylvatica. Next base: position 27,195,822 of record OU015763.1, read on the forward strand.
GTTTGGTGGAATAGCTTTGGTGTGTGAGATAGTCAGTTGGAAAACAAAGTTTTGTTTAGTGAGAGAGTTTGTTAGTGCGAGAGGACTTGTGGGTGTATTGAGGATTTGGGTTAGTTTATTGTTAACGTGGTGTGTGACTTGAATTGTGCTACACAAAACCAAGGTTGTCCCACTAGCAAAACAACATGGAAGTCGTAAGTACGTTTGTTAAAGAAGCCGTTATATAGCTCCAAAGAACCTGGCAAGGAAGAATAATTACGTACATAAAAGAAGCCATTATATAGCTTGAAGTAGTCTCTTAGGCAATGGTACACACGGTTCGACTCATTCATGGTGATACATGGGTATATGCGCAGAGTATGACTATTGTGTTTATTAAGGAACACTTTTTGATGGTTTCTATATCTTTCTTGCTTTATATGTTGTTGATATGCCAGTCACTGTAAGAAGTAAGCAAAAAATTGTTAAGTTGAAGTCCTTGTTGAGTAGTCAATTTGATATGAATGATCTTCCTTTGGAAGAAGGAGAGGTTTAGTATGCTTGATGCAAAACCTGTTAATACACCGCTTGTTGACCATTTCAAATTGTCCTCACAGTTATGCCTAAGTTTAGATGAGAAATTAGAGTATATGCCCAAAGTGACATATGCTAATGCAGTTAGATGTCTCATGTACTTAAAAGTGTGCACCAGACTTGATATTTCTCATGAAGTCATTGTGGTCAGCAGGTATCTGAAAGATCAAGGAGAAAGAGTATTGGAATGCAATAAAATGGATTTTTAGCTGGTGACTACGGTATCCTATTCAATTAGAGAGTTTGTACAGAGGCTATGGGTTATGTGGATGCTGATTATGTAAGGGATCCTAATTCTAGAATTTCTATGACAAGCTATGTGTATATGTTTGTTAGTGGCTCAATCTGTTGGAAGTATACTCTACAGCACAAAGTTTGATTTCTGTAAATTGATGAAATCACATTGACCATAGGTATTGATAGCTATAAACTGAGGCCATATTCTCTTACTCTCATATCTGTCAATCAGAAAAGTGAAAAACACCGACAATCAGAAGAATGCATATGCATGATTATTTAATTATACACAAATGATTTTTATAATATGCATGATTACTCAACTAAACACAAATGATTGTATTTTTTTTTTAGCAGAAACTATAAAACGATGAAAGACCTACTATGTTAAGCAAGAAAGGAGAGCACAAAACTTTGGTCAGACTTTTCACTCACCTCACATACTCGTCTTCGAATGGCAGCCTCAAGACATTTGATGACTCTTTCCTTCTCTCCTTCAGTATCAAGTGTGCATCCATCCACGTGACGAATAAAATACTCCTACATGTAAATGCCCTGTTATACTAACCATATCTGTATAGGGGCATGGAAATATCCTTTGCAAATATAACATTTTCATTTTCTTTTTTTAAAAAGAGGAAATCCAACTATATAGATGGAGCCAAAAAGGTAATGGAATTACTTCAAAATGCTGAAGTCAACACAAAGATAAGGCCAATCATAGTGCCACAATAGGGAAAAAATGGGATCCCAAGGTTAAAATGCAGAGATTCTCCTTTCAAAAGAGTTCATTGATCTTATGTGAAAAGAACTAGTGAACAGTGGTATTCAGGTATTTCTTTTACTCAATGTGGCACATAGTTAGTTCCAATTATGAGCATCTGCACTAAAAATACATATGTATATGTTTCTGAATGAATAGCAGGGATCTAGAAGCCATTTATGTTATAAAGTATGCTTTATTACAGAATATGCATTTGAAAATAAAATGAAAAAAAACAGAATCTCTTTAATTGCAGTCTGCTTGAAACTAAAATAGAGATTAAATTAATTAAATTGTTCATCAGAAATCATTGTTGGTGTACCTGTGATGCATAGGGGCCATCTGATGAGATTTTGGCATGGAAAACAACATATTGCATGTCTGTGAGTGTGCACACAATGTCAAACATCAGTTTTGCACGATCTTTGCACTGGACACTGATGACTGAGTACCCCTTTTCCTCACAACGCTCAACTGTAATCTTTGGTTTGAAGGAAGGAGGATAATCATCCTCACTTGTCACTCCACCTCCTTCATAATCCCTATCGGCAAAAAACATCTGATGGAGTCTTCTATCTACATGGGTGAACCCCATGGAGAAACTTGTGCGGCCCACTTTCTTGTCATCCTCACACCCCCGTAAGATGTTCTTGAGCTGCTCCTCCATAACAGATAATCTAGTTGGGTCATCCACAGCACGGTTTGTGGTATTATCATTGACATAAAGAACACATGCTATTCGGCTATTGTGTGTCCATACTTCGGCTGCAGCCACATTAAAGTGGAGGTTAGCAAGGACAGCCGAGATCTCAGATAAGAGACCTGGGCGGTCGCTGCCAATGAGCTCAATGGCTGTGTGATCACCAACCGAGTGCACCCCAACTCTTTTGCCTGGCCAAGTCTTCACACCATCCATGTTGTGGCCATTTGGTCCTAAAGCCTATTGTAGCAAAAATAGTTGAAGAAATTGCTATGAATAAGTCGCATGAAGATAATATTTTTGTTTGCATGCATGGTGTCACCAGAATATCCATTTTCTTCAGTTCAGTCAGCTCCAAGAAGAGGGAAGATCCTTCCCTCCTTGAAGGAAATATGATCAATGGACTCACTATCCTAGTGAAATGATTAGTATCCCTTGTGTTGTGCTTTGTAATGACTGGAATTGAGTGAACACTCAATGGAACCCAAGAAGTAGCCCTTTCCATCAAGCACATGACTATTGCATAGAGTTTAATTATGATGACTGCCAACAACCCACATAACTAAGTGGATTAATTGGATACCCCTTTCTGACTTTTAAGTAAAGAATGAAAATCAGATATGAGAGAAGAAAAGGGTGTACCTTCTCTATGTAGTCGATGGTTTTGTTATCCGTTATCTTGTTTCCTTGTTGATCCGTGACATGAAATACTGTCCATTCAAAAGAGTTACAACATGTCACCTAATGTGAAATATATCTGCCTGTGCAGGCGCGCATGTGTGTGAGAGTGAAAGAGAGGTAAACAGAGTTCCTTGCTAGGAACTCTTCTTTAATCAAATATGTATGAAAATTTTTCAATAGATTCACCTAGCCTGAAATGGCAAACACATGGTGTGTTTGTGTCTAGAAACAAATGCAGTTTAGCTACCAACATGCAGGGCCAAACACAGTATCATTTTCAACAAGGGTCATAGTTCCTTATTTTTCTTCTTTGTGTCTGGCCAATCTACACTTTAGGCATAGTCAGTAACCAAATTCTAGTGTGCTTACAATTTAAATCAAGGAAGCACACATCGATGAGAGAGCTTAAGTATATATCAAGCAAAAATCAATCCAAAGATATACATACCATCCATAAACCATCCTCCATCAGAGGAGATGTAAGCTTTGGTGATGACGAAGTCAAGATCTGTCAGAATTTGTACAACCTCCAACAGAATTCCTGGTTTGTTAACACTGTCAACCTACCAATCACATTCCATAATCTCCATGGTAATTCTTGTAAGAAGGGAAATTGGGGAAATAATTGCAAACAAGAGAATCTGGGGATATGATATTGTGCAGATGCCATATGCGGCGCATAAGGTATATTAAGTAATTAAGTAAAAGGATCCTTTTGGCCTTGGTTAATTGAGGTTCTAGCTGGATTAGGAGTCCTTTTATTTCACTTTTGTTCAAATTTGCCTCTATAGAGCTGTAATTAGGATGTCATTTTTCTAAAGCAATTTTTACAAAAGAAAAACATAGGCAACTTGTTGCAACATAGGTGGGTTAAGCATGATCTGCCTGTCATGTGCATTAACTTGGGCTGAATTTTTGTAGATGCAATTGTGATGCTCTGGTTGACAAATTTCCAACTCAACCTAAAAAAAACAATTTAAAGTAACTTCAAATAGAGAACTTCATCTTTTCATATTAATTCTTTTTGGACAAAAAGAAAAATAAAATTGTAACTAGAAATGTTGAAACATGAAATCCTTTTCATTGTCTTATGCAGCGGCTGATCTTGGTGGTCCGAGTGAAGCATAATTCTTAAATGTATCAGAATTTACCTTGATTAGAGTACAGTCATGACAGCTAATGTTGTCTACAGACACCCTGCAAACAAAAAAGAGTTACTTCATGAGAACAACACAATGGCGCCATCAATAAATTTAAGGAATTCATCATAACTACTCAGTATAGGTACTATCAGAATCCTTAAAATCATAAAATAAAATGAGCTTCATTATTATGATCATGTCGTTGCGGTGATTAGACCACTGATCAGATTGTTTAACAAGGTACATTACTACACATGAGAACTATTTTGCATACTAGAGAAATAAGAGAGAAAAAGAACCTTGGAGGATTAATTCTGGTGCTGAAGTTCTCGTATTCAGGATCGAAGTATGGCCAACAAACTTTTGCCATTTAGTTCAAAGTTCAAACCTTTGGCAATCAAGTTGATGTCTCTCTTTCTGTATGTCAAGAGGGATTAACACTCTATAGTTGGCTGGTAAGATTCTCCACCTGTTATTCATCACTTTTATTAGTGAAGCATACCTGGCATATATTTAAATTAGTCTACCACTAACATTTTAGAAAGAAACAAATGAAGTAAACAAGTCCATCACGTCATGCCTAATGTCTTTAATCCTTCATCTCATGCTGATGTGGGGAAAAATTAGAGAGAAACTTCACAAGAGTTTGGAATAAGCTAAAACTTTTCCAGTATTGGCACTTTCATCTTTGTCTCTCTATCTCATTGTTGCCCTCCACGGCTCCACTAGCAACCACTATCCACAACACTCATATCAGCATGAAAAAAAAAAAGGTGGCAACCTTTTTTAGGCTTAGAATTTATGTTTCATTATAAAAGATTTTGGCTTCCAAGGTAAATTCTAAATCTGGGGTCTGCCCCTATGATTCCAAGTTTGCCACTATCTAGTTGTAACTTGTTGATGAAGTCAAAACTATTAATAAGTTGTGCTAGCTTAGCTAGTCACTTAACACCTCTCTACAAATATTTTCTACAAAGAAAAATGCACACGTTCCTAAATTTTTGCACATGTTGCATAAAGTAGAAGTGTAATTTGAGGGTAGAGAGAGAGAGAGATTAGAGAACAAGGAAAAAGTGCAAAACAACTTCATAAAAGTGTCGTATGGCATGTGGGTGTGACGCAACTAGCCGTGTAAAAACTTATTAACGGAAGAGACCGAAAGGTTCTATGTGAAGTGACATAAAGCCATTGATTCCAACTTCAATGACCAATCATCCCAAATTCCCAATGGGTCAAAACACAAAACTTAGATCTCGACCGTCGTCCATTCCTTTTCGTGATTGGATCTATGAAGCATCCAACTCGACTGTCCTATTATTTAAGGTCCACCTATTAAAATTGGACCAATTCAGTCTTGGACTCTTTTTTTTTCTATATAAGAATAAAATGTCATGAAAATTTTCACCATATAGGTTGAGAAAATTCTCATCAGATTTGTTCCGGTTCAATTTGTTTTCATCTTAAAAATAAATATAAAATTTTTTATTCTTTATATAATAGACAAAAACATAATAAATAAATAAATAAATAAACTCATCCAAACACTTCTTAACTTTTAAAAAAAAAAAAAAAAGAAACTCATTTATTAAAAGATGTATTTCAGTCTTTGCAAGACTAAATTATTGACTTCTTGTTCATAAGTTATCTCGAAAACCTCACGAATCGATATTATGATAGATTAAATCTAGAACTTCCGAATTTGTGTTACAACCTTAACCATGAATCCACGGCGGTAATATTTTTTCAACTAGACAACTAAAAAGTAAAAACCAAGAATGGATAAATAATTGGATTATCAAAAAAAAAGAAAAAAAAAAAGGAATGGATAAATAATTGAATTTTTTTATCTCACATAGATTAAATTTGGGGTCTTTGAAAAGATTTACGTTACAACTCAGACGCGGTACATTTTTTTGAACTAGACAAGTAAGAAGCAAGAATAAATAAATAATTGAATTTTTTCAAGCGACAGCAAAATATCTCACATAGGACAGTGATGTCAATGCAGACACAAGTCTCCAGTTGTTCCATCACTTTCCGTCAAAAACAAACAGAGGCAACCCAAGTTTGGAACTTTGCTGCCTTATTCTGCAAACTATTTTATTATTTTCCTCTCCACTATTTTCATGTAATTCAACAAAACAGAGATAAATAGATAATATTCATCTTAATTATCAAACCTGAAACTACAAAGAAGCGAAGATTTATAGAGAAAGTTACTCACTGATCTCATATAATTCACTCGTTCAAGGAAAATTAAATGACAAAAGTTTGATTCCCAGATGAAACCTGTAAAGTTAGAGCCACGGTGAAAACATATAGTATATATATATATATATATGTATGGAAGCTAAGGCACAGACAATATAAGCGTCGAATTTCTGTGCAGAATTGAAGTCGTCAAATTGGTAGACACGTTGTGGATTCAGTGTGACATAGAAAGGTACGGATTCAGAGAAAAGAAAAGGTATTTACCTTGGAATTTGAAAGTTAATTGTTACATCCTATTCCTGGGAGAGAGATGTATGAGAAAGAGAGACACAGAGAATGGTTTTTAAACCAATTCTTTCATCTTTAATAAGCTCTGCTTTCAACGTTGGAATACCGCTCTCTCTCGCACGCACACTAGTACAAACTAATGCGCACTCTCACTCTATGTGTTTGTGAGAGAGAGAGTGCAAACGCAAAGGCTCTAAAAGAAAGGAATTGAGAAGGAAATGGAATCGTGTACACTTAGGCATGGCGTGGCGATGGTCTTTAAATAATTCTCGATGATTATTATAAATATTAAGATTTGGGGCTTTATTTATTTTTTTTAACTTTATATTATAATTCAGAAATGAGGCGGCGACCAAACACGAACCTTTTAACAACATCGCCGAATAGTACTTCCCCCACTGTCACTTTTGCGCGTCTTAACACGCTCTTTGGATCACAAATTCTACTTTGCTTTGAGTATGGCACTGCTGAATGTGACTACGAGCATATATAGAGTTATAGACTATAGAACTAACATCAAAATGTGAACTACATATTTGATATTTCTCATTTCTGTAAAGCAAAAATAAGATTTCATATAGAAAAGTTTTTTTTTCAAGCATATAATGGCTTTCATTGTTGATTAAATTTTAATGCAAAATACTTGAAAGTAGTTGGGGAATTGTTGGACTTACACACTAGCATTAGCATATATTGGTGGATGTCGAATGGATGCTAATCTTTTGTAATAAACATAATATATGTGCCAACCATATTATTTTCTTTCAAATTATTTTATTTCTTCTTTTACTTATATGTATGATTATGGTCATCCATATATTGTTAGAACCCATTATTATTACTTCTACAACACTTATATATCTTATAGATCACTCATATGTGTGCCTATAAATATAGGTTTCTACTTCATACCTCTTTCTTATAAATCACTCATAAATATAGACCTTTATAATAAGGTCATATGCATAAGGGCATTCTTATGACAAATTTTTTTTTTTTCCCGAAAGTAATCTTATGATGAATAAATGCAAGCCACCTAATATAAGACTTAATTTTTTTCATTTTACTTTTTGGAGTAATTATTATGTATTTTTGGAATACAATAAACTAATTGGTAATATGTGTAATGCACCGGAAAGTTTAACATAATGATTGTTTTTTGTATATATGGAATAATATATTATTTCTATTAAAGAAAATATGATATGTCAAGATTCTAATGGAATGTTTAATTATAGAATAAAATTTAAATTCAATTAGAAAATATATATTAAAATAATGAGGTGTAAAATTGTGAGATCTCAAAATCTTATATTATGCAAATATATGAGATTAACTTGTCTAAATATGAAAATTGTGTTTGTATATATAGAACAATATATTCTTTTATTAAAGAATATATGATGTATCAAGAATCTAATGGAAAGTTTAATTATAGAATAAAATTTAAATTCAATTTAAAAAAATATGAAAATAATGATGTGTAAAATTGTGAGACTTCAAAAGTTTATGTGACGTAATATTATGAAGTCAACCAAAAGTTAAAAAAGTTTCGGTTTGACATTATAATAAGTATAGATAGATAGATATGTACTCTCTCTTTACATGAATGGTAGGTTCCACTAATTAAACTCATAGTAAGGAGTCATTATTCATCTGAGAAAAGTGTACAAATAGATAATACTTCCGAAGTATTGAATAATTTTTCTATTTTTTGAACTTATGCTATATTTTTGTATTAAATAACTTGAATTTATTAGAGCATTCCTAATGGATTGTCTAAAATTTAAGTCAAATTTTAGTTTTAGAAACTACTTTTTCAACTCTATTTTATTATAATATTATTTATTTACTTATTTTTATTATATCATTCAAAATTTTCAAACACACAACTCAAAAAAAAGAGGAGAAAAAAGGAAAGAACTAATTAAAAATAAAGGATATAATAAAATATTACTTTGCCTAAGCTATAGTGTTTGAGCATTTTTGTCTAAGCATTATTTTACCTAACATGTTGCTAATCCAATAAAAACAATTTTAGAATTCATAAATAGTATTTTATTTAACCAATTCAAAATATTCTTGATATGGAATATGGAACAGTCATGATCTATTAATTTTCCACTCATGAGTGATGACAAGTAAGGTCTTGTGAGTGAAGAAAGAGAGGGCGCGTGAGATTGGCTTCCCCATCAGACCTCAGTTGTATAGTGTATACACTGGCATAGTGCTGGTGGTGCTTGTCTTATTTGAGGGCGTATTCACATTTCAGTGTAGATAGCACAACTGGATATTTTTTAAGACGATAAAACCCAAACTATTGGCTTTCGGAAAAATAAAACGATTACATGTTTTTGTTTTTTTGGGTGAATAACGAGTACTTGCGAATGATGAAGTGGATATCCACCGCTGATTTATTATCTTTATATCTTTTAAAGATGATACTTAAAGGTGATATTGTTGAGACTTTAGGATTTTTGGATTTCTAAAGGGGAATATGCCACCACATTTTCATAGTATTTCTAAGCTTTCTTTATCGACTATATATATTATCACGTCATAACATGAATTTGCTTCTAAATTCTAATATTGAATCTAAAAGATTCAGCTGCTTCTGCTTTAGTGCAATTTAGTTTTCATTTAATTTTTTTTTTTTTTGGTTGAGATTTTAAAGAGCAAATGCTACTTTTCAATACGAGAATCCACCAAAAGAGGGATAAGGATTCTCTTCATTTGAAATAAAATGGAGAGTCTCCATTTCATGGTCTAGATTAAATATTACAGATCTAATAGTGTTCAGACTGCCACGTCATTTAAAATTTTAAATGATAAGGCAGTCTATATATCGTTAGATTTGTGAAATAAAATCTTAACCATGAAATGGACAAATAGACTGTTTTTCTTTTTTCTTTTTTAATTACAACTTTATATGGAGGAATGCTATTATATATTATTTATAGCTTCATTTTTAGTTACACTTCTTGTTCCAGTTTGATTTCAAAAGGGATTTTTTTTTTTTAATTCATGGGTCATTGTCAAAATTTAAATATGCAAACAATAACCTGTCCAAAAAAATTATTGAAATTGATGGTGTCTCTTCCGAGTTAGAATAATATGGATTTGTGGGTTTCACTTGATTCAATACATAAAGTTACTTAATAATCGAATAAGGGATTGCGTTCTAATTTCACCTATATAAAAACGAAATCAATTAATATTTTTCTTTTTCACTAAATAATATTTTAGCTTGATAATAAAGAGCAATCTAATTCAATAGTATCTATAAGAAAAAGAAGAAGAAGGAATACCATAGATTTGCTTTTGAAGGAAATTCTTCTTCTTGCTTTTACTACTTTATGCTTTGAGGAAGTATTTTCTTAATAAATTACTGAAATATACTTCTGTTACTTTCTTTTTCCTCTTTAATATTTTTTATTTGCTTTGGTCAAATTCCCTTGTAATGATTTGTGCTGCCGACCATGACGGATGGGATGCCTTAGTAAATTAGTAATCTAACGGCAAAAAGCCTAAATCAAGGTGTTTAGGGGTGCGCTAAGAGGGAAACTCAATCAAAGTTGATAAATAAAACCAATGTCTTCATTACTCTTATATATATATATATATATATATGTGTGTATATATAAAAAGAATATAAGTAAATGAATATTGTGTAAGTCATGTAAATCCTAAATTCACATTAAAAGAAGCACTCTATCAATCCTGAGGGATAGTTCAACTGGTCCGGTCTTGGGTGTGCTCCCCAATAATCACTAGTTTGAGTCTCTTCAGAGCCACCTACCTAAGGCAAAGCCTTGCGTCTATCATGGTACACGTGCTAGTAGGGTGTTGCGTGTCCCCCTGAGATTAGTCGAGGTGCGCGTATCTACGGAACGCTGGCCCGGACACCCAAGGTTATCCAAAAAAAAAAGAAGAAGCACTCTATCTTCGCTAGCTACTTAAAAGTTAAAACAATTGTTACAAGTTTAATCATTTCAGATTTCAATAAAATTACAGACACGATATTTTTATAACAATTTCACAACAATATATTAAGCTATGAATAGTAAATAATAAAATACAGTAAGTGGTGGGTCCAGTTGAGAACTAATAAAAACCTGCCAACTCAGTATTGTTGTGAAAATGTTGTATCCATAGTATTGCTCTTCAGATTTTGGTTACATTCCTCTCTACTAGTAGTGTCTTGTCCTTCTTCTTCTTCTTCTTCTTTTTTAATGGAACTTAAGAAACTCTTAAATTTTTCGAAAGACAACTATGGAGGAAAGCATGTACCATTGCACATCTTTTTCTTGTTTTTGAAAAAGCAGATATATTACTTAAGAAACTTGTACATCTTTTGAAAGACAACTGTGAAGGAAAGCATGTACATCTTCTAAGTTCTAACCATTCTTGACTTGACAGTTGCTTAGATGCTTAGCACGCTGAGCCAAAACATGAGCCACACCATTCCTTCCCGAAGAACATGGGTAAAGGTAAGCGTATGAAACAAATCCACATAACTCTTAGTCTCTTAGCCAAAATCAGTGACCAAAGGTTTTTCAATACTTAAAAAAACCAAAAAAAAAAAAAAAAAGATGAGTAAATAAATATTTTGTTAGTGTAAATCCCAAATTCACCTTAAAAGAAGTAATACTCTATGTTCACTATCCAATTAAATCAAGTTACAAGTTCAATCATTTCAGATTTGGTTACATGCATTCTGTTAAGATTTGTATTTGGTGGCTCGATTCATGCCAAGGAGGAGAGAGGAGTTTCATCAAAGTAGAGAATTGTTAGAGTTTGACTCAATTTGTGATTCTTGCCTTTTGGATTTAGAAGAAATTCCTAATTCAACTTGGTTTGTAAGACCGCTTGGTGGAATTTGTGTCAAGGTGGAGATATGTTGAATATTGACTCAAATTTCTAATTTGACTTGATTTGGGTTTTCTTAGTGTGGAAGGAATAGGACTCATTGTTCAATGAGACTTCTTGTTTAAGAAGGACTGTATTCCTTGTCAACTAAGGAAGTTATTATTTGTCCACCAAGAAAAGTATTCCTAGTCCACCAAGGAATATATATTGAAGGCTTATAAATAGATAATACCACAAAGAGTTTGTAGGCTTTAGCCCTAGGGGATCCTCTCACATAGGTGGAGGCTTTGGCCCTAGGGGGTCTTACCACATAGGTGGAGGCTAGGGTCCTCCCAAATGGGTGGAGGCTTTAGCCCAAGGGTCCTCCCATATGGGGAGAGATATGGTATTGCATATTTGATTGGATACTGCTACTAGTCCTGTGTGACTTTGGTTTGAGTAGCAAGTACATCAAATATTTGTTTGGCGGTTCATTTGTTTTGGTTTCAGTAGAGAGCTTTGTAGAAGCATTGTGGCTTCTTTGGATTTGTGGTGCAGCTTATTTGCTTTGGTGTGGTGTAGGTTCTTTGGTGCCTTCTGTGGCAATTTGACTAGAGGAAATTCACCAATTTCTCTAGTATTTGGTTTGGGTATTTGATACCTGGTATTTGGTATTTGTAGAATTGGCCACTTGAATAAGGAATATGAATTCTCTATTATTTGTTATTTGTGAGCCCTAGAGAGATATTTGGGTGTATTGGGGTTTTGGGATCTGTGAGAGTGTCTATACACCAATTTTGTAATCTCTCTTTGTTATAGTAAATTCATCATCTGCTACCTGTGGACGTAGGCTATTATCAAACCACATAAATCTTTAGTGTTGGTGTGATTGTCTATTTTTTTTTTTCTAGTTTCCTTCGTTCTATATTTGTTTAGAGATCTTTCTCAAGCCATAATTATTTTGCATCAATCTTGGTGTGGGAGTGCTATCCGGAGGTGCTTTTGGACAACACATTCTACTATTAGTGTCTTTTTTTTTTTTTTCTTTTTTTTTTTTTAATGGAAAGAAGCGGATTATATTACTTAACACTCCGTTTGGGAGTAGAGAAAAGAATATAATGGAATGGAAAAAAAGAATATTTTAAGAATATTCTTTCCTTTCCCCTGTTTGGAAGTTTAAGTATAAGGGAATGGGAAGGAATGAAAATATTATTCCCTTGTTTGGGAGTTTAAGTGAAGAGAATGGAATAGAACACTCATTGCTCCCTATTCCCTCCAAACCCCAATTTTCATTCCCCCCAAAATTGGGAGGAATAGGAAGGAATGAAATTTTGTTTAATGAAATTTTCACCAAAACTCCCAAAATGCCCTTAATATTTTTCTTAAATACTAGATTATCCTTGATTCTTTACCTTCATCTTCTCTCATCTTCTCTCATCTTCTTGTGCTACTATTATCATCTCAAACCTCGAAGTTTTTTCTCTCCTTTTTTTTTTGGATACCATCAACACAATAGCAAAATTAACAAAAATATATAGGCAGAGGCTATATATATATATATATATATTTTTTTTTTCTAGTTAACGTGAGTTTATATTCATTATGTTATGCATTATTGTGTTCACAAAAGGGGAGCATACTACTCTATGCTAAATCTACAACATTATTCTTATTCTTTCTAAACTAGATTAAAATGAAGGGTATAGTAGTAATTTTGTTATATAATAATTCATTTTCATTCCTTCAAATATTACTCCTAAATAAGGTTACTTACATTCCATTCCATTCTATTCCTTTATTTTAAAACATCCAAACAAGATTACTTAGTTCCATTTTATTCCATTCCGTTCTATTCCATTCCATTCCTTTCCATTCCATTCTATTCCATTCCATTCCTTTCTATTCATTAAACACATTTCATTCCATTCCATTCCTTTCCTTTCCTTTAAAATTTAATCATTCCATTCCATTCCATTCTCTTCCCTTCTAAACTCCCATACGAAGCCTAAGAAACTTGAACATCCTTTGAAAAAACAAATATGGAGGAAAGCGTGTACGACTTCTAACCATACTTGACATTGGCTTAAATAATTCACATGCTGAGTGAAAACATGGGCCACACCATTCCCTTTTCAAAGAACATGGGTAAAGGTAAGGGTATGAAATAAATCCACATTACTCTTAGCCAAATTAGTGAGATAGCCGACCTTGGACATATATACAACTCATTCGATTGAAGAGTTTTAATGACTAGGAGCAAATACCCTCTATAAGTTTCACATTAGTCAGTTGAAAGTTTATATCTTTACATATAAGATTTTAGGCCTTTCTAGCCAATTGTTTTGCGTTGGATAATTCATCTTTAATATGGTATCAACGCAAGTTATTTCTTTCACGTCACCCAATATAATTAACACATTACATCACTACATATAAGATCTTATGTCTCTCTATCCATTACCAATTATTTTCGGGTTGGATGTTCGATCTTTAATAAAATTTTAGAATGCGTACAACAATAATAGATTCAGCCTCTTCTGCATCAACACCCATTTCGTCCAAAGAACTCATAGTTGCAATAGAAGATCCATGATCATCTCGAATGAACACCAACTCCAACTTTCTACAGCTCCTCAGACACAACTCCATTTGTATTTACCTAAAAAACAATAGCACTAAATTTTTAAATTAAACAAAGAAATAAAAGTTCAAGTACTAACTATACATTAACCAGGGGCGGAGGCAGAAAATTTTTTTAGGATGGGCTAATTGCAAAAGAAAAAATCTTAACTGGGTTAATTACTTAATTTAAGTTTGTTTGTTTGTTTGTTTTTTTTTTTTTTTTTTTTTTTTTTTTTTTTTTTTTTTTTTTTTTTAAATATAGGTAAAAAAAAATAAAAAATAAAAAACCTTGACTGGGCTATAGTCCATCCAAGACTAAACGTGGCTACGCCACTGACATTAACGCAGCGGAATAGCAAGGAGAAGAACACGTCATTCTCCTTTGAGTGATAAAATCTTAGAATCCACTAAGGGCCTTTGAATCCACAAGGAAAATATAACAATTAAGAGGAAACCTCTTTTTGAAATATTTTTAATGAAAAAACTAATTTACCTTAACGGATACAAGCAATAAATAGTAAAGGATTCCTAGAGCTGCTAGAAGACCCTTAGGAAGACTTTAGAATCCCTAATTCGTGGTATGCACAAAATTAGGCTAGAAATAGAAAAATTACCAAAAACAGAAAAATATGAGTTAATTGCTAAATCAACTCCTATTAGTCCTAGGAAACGTCCCAAAACAGGCGAAACCTTATTCTGACTTTTAAATTGAAATTACAACTAAAGGAAAATTACTATAAACGAAAAAAATTAACTAACTAAAGGTCTAGACGAAGGAATTTGCCCGAAATCTGATGGTGTTCATGGCCAAAGGAAATGAGTTTTGATCCTCGTGTCGATTCCAATTAGCTCACCACATTTCATGCAATTCTGTCATCCGCGCTAAAATGATTTCTACTAGTGCCTTTTTGCATTCTACTTTCCAAGCTTGCACGTTGACTTGTGATTGTCTCACTGTTTCAGGAAAGCATGTGTTGTTTGTTTTACATCACATAGTTACAACTTACAAAGTTTTAGAAGATTTATATTAGACATTAAATTGGACACGCAATAAGATTGGTGTTGTTCTTGGACTCGAGGAAGGTCTTTGGCATAGTGTGCGGCCGGGCCACACTAATTGTTAGGATTAGTGTGTGTTTGGATGTTTTTAAATATATATATATATATATATATATATATATATATATATATATATATATATATATATATATATATATATGTGTGTTTGGATACGTTTAATTTTTACTGTTGGTTTATTTATATTTTTTAGTTACTTATTCTTTTAAATACAATTTTACTATTATTGTACTTGTTATTTTTATGGGCTAATTGAGGTTAAGGAAAAAGTACCACTGTACTTAAGAAAGAAAAATCTTTAAAATTTTTACAATTCTAATTCACCCAATAAAATAGTGGAAAGAAGTGCTTATGACAAATTATCACTAATTTTTTAAGGTATTATATTGATACCCCGTTATTTTGTGGAAACTAGACTATCTACATCTTATTTTAGGGAAATGATACTCGCTCCCAAATTTGCAAAATAATAAACATTGCATCCCATTTTTCCTATTTTTTAAAGGAATATTCCCCACTTAAACTTAAAATAATTGGAATATAATTGTTCTTTTTAACTTTGGTTAGTTAGGTATTGGTTAAAAAAATAAATTAAAAATAAACAAAAAAAAAAAAAAATGGGGCGGAGTGTTAATTATTTTACAAATTTGGGACTGGAGTATCATTTCTCCAAAATAGGGTATAGTGAATCTAATTTCCCCAAAATAATAGTGTCAGTGTAATTTACTATATCTTTTAAGCCCACTCGTTATGCTCAATAAAGTTGCAATGGGGCAGGGTCCAGGGGATTGAGATCCCATGCAATTGGTATTGTATGCAATACCTATTGAGTGGTTGAAATTGAAAGTTAACTTTTTAACTTTTAATCTCAACCACTTAATAAAAAATTGTTAAAAACTTCAAAAAGCAAAAAGTGAAAAAAATGAAAAACTTGTGAGAGGGAAAAAGGAATTGCAGTCCATGCAATACTTTTGAGTATTGCAGTCCATGCAATACTTTTGAGTATTGTATGAGGATCTCAATCTGGGCCCAGGGCCACTCACAATTTTGGGGATCCGTACATGTCAAGTTTTGTCCAAGTTGGAGTCAATTTCTAGATTTTGGATATGACTTGGGAGTATCTTGGTGATATGCATAAAATCAAGAAAAGGAAAAAGGAAAAAGTAATATATTCATGTTTATTTTTACTTAATTCATGATGTGGTTAGTTTCATATTCAAATAATAAAACTGTATTGATTTACGTCCAATATTCAATTCCTATTTATAACAAAAATTGATTAGGTAATGCTTGGTTTGGTATGGGTAGGGGTGGGCACAGGTTGGGCGGATCGGGTTTAGGGTTATTTTTTCACCCTACCCAACTGAGTTGGGTTTGAAGGGATGATATCCGTTGACCATCCATAGAGGTGGTCGGATTGGACGGATCTGGTGATCGGGTGCAGGCGGGTGATCGAGTATACAATACAACACATCAAAATCAAAATCAACATCTTAGTGTTCAAAAAAAAAAATTCTAAATTAAACTAAATCAAAACCACCCAAATAAATCTATCCAGAAAAACCAAACCAAAACCACAAATTTCCAAAAAAAAAAAAACCTAAAAACCAAATCAAAACCACAAAAAAGAAAAAATCTAACCTAAAAACCAAATCAAACTCAACATCTCAGTGTTCAAAAAACAAAAATTTCTAAATTAAACCAAATCAAAACCACCCAAATAAAATCTAACCAGAAAAACCCAACCAAAACCACAAATTTCCCAAATTAAAAAAAAACAAAAAAAAATCAAAAAAACCACAAATTTCCCAAATAAAAAATCTAACCTAAAAACCAAATAAAAAAACACAAAGAAATTTAACCTAAAAACTAAATCAAACCACAAATCAAATCTGAGTGGAGGTGATGGAGAGGCCGTGAAGGAGAAGAAAGAGGCGAGACCAGATCTGAATGGAGGACCGAAGGTGGTGGAGAGGTCGTGAGGGAGAAGAGGGAGGCGAGTCGAGATCTGAATGACGAACCTTAGATGGTGGAGAGGCTGTGAGGGAGAAGAGGGAGGTGAGAGGCAGCCGTGAGGGAGAGAGAGAGAGAGGCGGCCGTGAGGGATAGAGAGAGGTGGCCAGAAAATGTGAGAGAGAGAGAGAGAGAGAGAGAGAGAGAGAGAGAGAGAGAGAGAATGAGATATGAGGGGTTTTTTATTTTTAAACATGGGTCGGTAGGGTTAACGGTTTTTTATTTTTAAACATGGGTCGGATGGGTCGGGTGGATACCCGATAAAAAAAGGGAAATCCATTACCTGCCCGAAAACCCAAATTTTGAAAAAATAATAATTCATATCCATCCGAATATGTGCTCGGGTCGGGCGATCGGTTAAGCGGGTCGGGCGGTTTTCACGGGCAGGTCAAGTTTGGCGGGTTATTGCCCACCCCTAGGTATGGGAGTATGGGACGGAAAAAAATATAAACATTTGTGTTCGTTAACCAATCAGCTTTGGTTTGAAGGTTTGGCCATTAGTTCGACTCTCCTTAGGGCCACATACTTAAGGTAAAGTCTTGCACCTATCGTGGTACACATGCTAGTAGAGTGTTGCGTGTTCCCATAGGATTAGTCGAGGTATGCGTATCTACGAAATGCTGGCCCGAACACCCAAGGTTATCAACAACAACAAAAAAATAAAAAAAACTTTGGTCCGAAGGTTTGGCCAAAACATGGAAAAATATTGAACGGTGAAATTAGACCAAGAAGAACGGTAATATTCATAAATGTCATTGTTTTCAAATATTTGACGGCTCTAATCAATTTCAGCATGTAATTTGAATTGGAGGTACATACAAAGTGTTGGATTGAAGGGTCTAGCAGGTGCTTTATAAAAAGAAATAAACAATTGTTGCAACGAGTAAAGTTAACATGCCCTAATTCCTTCTAGTTATGGTGAAGTATAAAAGATAATCTTTTGACGGTTGGATTATTTTTTACTATAATTCAATTGATTCACGAGGGTATATAAGTAGTTTCCTGTTGGGGATCCACGTAAGTCTTCACATTCTAATTTGCTTGTTAATTTAAACCATGAGAAATGGAATCAAATTCCCACCTAGTTCATAAAAACTAAACCTCAGCCATTTTCGCTATTTCATAGGTTCTCAAAGCTGTGTCTTTTCGAAAGAGTGGGGATCTCATGCTCGGACTTTTGTGATAATGTTTATTTGCTTTGATGCCTTTCTTTGCTTAAATTAGTAGGGAATAACACGATGGAGGGGGCTGCCCCAGGGCACTCCAAAGGCCAGACTTGGCTTGAGCTTATTTGGGCCCCGGCCTGTAGACCGACCCGAGAACCGTATAATGCAGTACCATGCTCTCAGACCAAACAGTGTATCGATCTAGGGTTGATATAAAAAGTTCTAATTTACCATCCTTTGTAAGAATTGTTCGGGCAAAGTCAACATCCGACCGAACATGCCGAACATACTAACAGAGAACTTTGAGAGCTCAACAATTGATTTGATTAATGCTTTATTGGTTGATGATTAATCTTATGTCATAACATTTTTATCATATCTCAAAATTTATCACCCACTACACATCACATTAATTCTTGATTTGATTCATGCTTTATTGATTGATGATTAATCTTATGTAAAAACATTTTTATTTTGAAATGGCCCATGAGAATCTTACTCAAAAGGAAAAAAAAAAAAAAAAAAACAGAACATCATCAAAAAAGAAATGAAAAAGAAAAGAAATAAAAGGTAATTGGAAAACATTTTTTCCAGTGTTTGGAATTTCGTACGTAAATTTTTTTCTCAAAAAAAAAAAACTTTTTAACTTTTTAATTTTTTATCTTTTCCAAAGTAATCCATTTCATGGCTTATTCTTTTTTCCAACAATTCATTCATGTATACAAACATCCATATCTTTAGAAGGTTTTGAAGGTTTCGGGGTTATTTTGGTTATTTTAGAGGATTCTGTGTTATTTTAGTCATTTTAGAGGTTTCAAAGTTATTTTGGAGGTTTCATATTATTTTTGTAATTTTGGTGGTTCCCGGGGGTATTTTGGGCATTTTATGACTTCCGGGAGATATTTGGATCATTTTGGTGTTTTTAGGGTATTTTGGTATTTTGGAGGTTCTAGGATTATTTTGATTATTTTAAAGGTTTTGGAGTTATTTGAGTTATTTTTTAGGATTCGGTGTTAGTTTGGTCATTTTGGTGTCTTCCGATGTATTTTGGTCATTTTAATAAGTCCGTTTATTTTTGTCATTTTGGAGTTTTCAGGGTTATTTTGATCATTTTATGGGTTTGGTGTTATTTTGCTCATTATGGTGTTTCCGGGGTTATTTTGGTCATTCTGAAGTTTTTAAAGTTATTTTGGTCATTTTTGGGTTTCGAAGAGTATTTTGGTCATTATGGTATTTTCGAGGTTATATTGGTTATATTGGAATTTTCGGGGTTATTTTGGTCATTTTGGTGTTTTCAGTGTATTTTGGTCATTTTGATATTTTCGGGGTATTTTAATCATTTTGTAGGTTCCGGGGTTATTTTGATCATTTTAAAGGTTTTCGGGTTATTTTGGTCATTTTGGAGATTTTTGAGGTTATTTTGGTCATTTTAGAGGTTTCAGAGTTATTTTGGTCATTATGGAATTTTCGGGGGGTTTTTTTCGTCATTTTGGTGTTTAAGGTGTATTTTAGTCATTTTGGAAGTTTCGGGATTATTTTGATCATTTTAAAGGTTTCGGGTTATTTTGGTCATTTTGGAGATTTTTGAGGTTATTTTGGTCATTTTAGAGGTTTCAAAGTTATCTAGGTCATTTTAGAATTTTTGGGATTATTTTCGTCATTTTGGTGTTTTCGGTGAATTTGGTCATTTTGGAGGTTTCGAGGTTATTTTGATCATTTTAAAGGTTTTCAAGTTATTTTGATCAATTTTGTGATTTTTGAAGTTATTTTGGTCATTTTAGAGGTTACAGGGTTATTTTGGCGTTTTAGGGTATTTTGGTCATTTTGGTGTTTTCAAGGGTATTTTAGTCATTTTAATATTTTCGGAGGGTGTTTTGATCATTTTGGTGTTTCTTAAGGTATTTTTGAGATTTCAAGGTTATTTTGGTGGTTTTATGGGTATTTTAGTAATTTTGGGGTTGATGGGCTAGTATACTCAATATTTTCCGGAAATTGGTTTACGGAAAAAATTTTCGTAAACCGTTTTACGGTTGAGGGGAGCAAAATTTTAAGGTCAAAGTGAGTTATTTTCTGTTGACCAAATTTTCAAGTGTGGCCAAACACGTGAAAACGATTTATTTTCCAGAAAACATTTTACGGTGAAACAAACACACCCTAAATTGGTAAAGGATTGAAGACAACTCAAGGTGGTGGCTACATTGGTTTTGATTTGATAGAAAAATAAATAATTATGTAAACCATGCTAATGAGGTATCGAAAATGTAGGTAAACATAAATAGAGAAAAATATAAAACTAGTGGATTCTCATAAGGATGTTTATCACTTGAGAAAGAAAATGTAACGTTTGATTAATTGTATTCATTGTGTTGAGTGTAACAATCCTATATATAATAGAATTGTCAACAGGTACAACACTTGGGCATTGGAGAGTAATTCTCCTACAATTGCTTAACTCCCAGTAACTGTCAATAACAGCTAAACAGTTATTAGCAATTATCTGACTAATTCTCTCTTCTCAAGGGAATAACCAACCACCAAAAGGTTAGGCTATGGCATATGAGTGTCCACACTATTATGGTGTGATCACTCTTATACCTTCATCTCCAACTTGATCACACTATAAAGTGAAATCGCATGAGCTAGTCGGTATGTTAACCTAGCACCATTCATAATACTTCATACCAACTCTCATCTATATAAACCATATAGATCGGCGTCAGAAGATGACTTTACTATTGTGTGCACACTTCCTTGTCATCCATTTTGACCGCACCTATCTTCGTACATTATCAAACCGATATTGTACTCCAGGCGACTTTCAAATCACTATCTTTCAAGTGATCGGTATCAATCTTTATGGATGGGAAAAACATTCCATACCCATACCATCATTGACGACTTCAACCGCATGTATTTAATAATACATCGACCTTGTGCTGAAATTTTCACGAGTAATTCCTAGGCTTTCCTCAAGTGGCCTTATCAGCGTCTTTCACTAACCAAGCGTGGATATCACTTAGTTCACATGATGCATATTAATGGACTTTACAACCATGTGATCTGTGACTTCCCATTCCCGTTAGTGATTCTCTTGCAATTATTCCTGACCAATATTTTACATTGCAAGAGCTGCATTTGATCGTTCTCCTAGGTGTCCCCAGGTCCATCTGATCTTGTAGAACTATGTAACTTGACTGAATTACCTCCCAGTCTCATTCCTGTTACATGCACTCTGAATTGCTTCAGAGTCAATCCCTTGGTCATGGGATCAGCCACCATCTTGATCGAGAGGATAAAGTCGACTTATTATCACCTCTCTTCCACTATATTTTGAATATAGTTATACATTAATGTGCTTGTCTCTGGAATTATTAGTTCCAACTTTTTATTAACGAGATAGTAAACATTGCAAAGCACATTGATCGATTTGCTAGGTATACCTTAATGCAAATTATTTATAAAACATTATCATCCACAAACCACACAACTTACAACATCAACGTAAGTCATATCATTGTGTTACAAGCTATGTAAAAATCATCTCACATGATATATTTAGCAACACAACTTTGTTTCTTGCCTAACCAAGAAACTGTCATACCATAGCCTATCTTAGAAAATATTTCTCAATTTATGTATGATGCCCACCTTCACAATAAATGTGAATTTGTGTTTAAAACTTAAACACAAGCCATGTAGCAATCAAATCAAGATGATTCCACCATCATGCATATTACAATGCACACTGAAATTGAAAAACTTCTGCTCTTTGGACACATTATCAACTTAGTCTCTTTCGCATGTAAAATAAATTTACATGTGCTCCAGGAAAACCAAACTCTTAGTATTCTCCCAGTATTCTTATATTTTGGTGGCTACATTTTTTGCATCAAATTCATAGAATTTAATCATGTGAGAGTATGGTGAGTCAATCTATATGTGCATAACATTTCACATTACCATGTACAATTTAATGTAACAATTATCATGATTCACCATATGTATTAAACATAATAATTTTGGCAAAAAATTATTTTTGCAATATCATGTGTCCAACAATTAAATATACCGCGCTATTAAATTACCAACTTACAGTTCACTAGAATGAAAATTCTAGTCTATAGCCACCTTGAGTGCATCGGTGATCTTATCTCTCACAATTTGCTTGAAGTCACAATATCATCTCCTTGAGCATTATCTAGACTTCACACACTCAAATCTCATTCACGGATTGAAATACAACACAAAATAGGTTGGATCAATTTTGTGACTTTTCAAATATGGCCGAATGACTAATGTCCACCATGTCCACTAACTTTAATGGTAACCCATTGATTTAAGACCTTCTTGAAAATTCTTTTGGATGTAATCAACCTCTTCAAATTTCTCTTATTAAAAAAATACAGTGTAGCCATGATCTCCATGGCTCATCGCCAGATATCACCACGTCACCAACCTGCTGCATCAACATGCTATCCTTACATTGTTCATGGAGACCATTGGAAATTTCACATGTTGAAAACTATCATTTTGTGTGGGCCCATCTCTCTTCCAAGTTTCCAACATTGGTGGTTGTTTCCAAACATAACAGGTTGGAAGATTTGACTTTAGAAACATTATCACCATGTTCTTTTCTACATGAAACGGTGCCTTATGCTTTTCATTGTCATATGTATTCAAGCATTGACATCACAGTACCACCGTGATTTAACACTTGTAACTTATTCCTTGTCGTGGCTAATCATCACGGCAAAGTTGAAAAAACCAATAAATAAAGTGACCCCACTTTCACCAAGACTTAGTGTTAATGGCCATGAATCATAGATCCATACTTTTCTTATAAGAACACCACGCTTGTCTTGGACAGGACCATTCAATTTTCTTAGTTCTCTAATCCTTATAGGCAACATCTATGTACAATACATTACGCAATTTCACTTGGTGGATCATTACAATAGAGCATCACCTTGCCGTCGCCTCGCATCATTCCTGAAGACCATTGGTGACAACCTTGGCATGAACCGTGTAACCAAAATGGACCAATACTTCCAAAATAATAGTAATAGTAATTTTCCAATCCAACCAATTCTAGCCTGAGACTTTCTCTCCCTCTCATACCGACATCTATTACAAAACAATGGTTAACACAATTCTTATTAGAGAAATTGTATTAAGAACCTTGTTCTGATACCACTGTTAAGTAAACATAAACAGAGAAAAATAGAAAACTGGTGGATTCCCGTAAAGGTGTTTATCACTTGAGAAAGAGAATGCAGCGTTTGATTAATTGTTTTTATTGTGTTGAGTGTAACAATCCTATATATAATAGAATTATCAACAGGTACAACACTTGGGCATTGGAGAATAATTCTCCTACAATTGCTCTACTCCCAGTAACCGTCAATAACCACTAAACGATTATTAGCAGTTATCTGACTGATTCTCTCTTCTCAAGGGAATAGCCAAACATCAAAAGGTTAGGGTATAGTATATGAATGTCCACACTATTATGATGTGATCACTCTTATACCTTCAGAAAATTCTAGAATACGGTATAAAATATATTGGAAGGCCAAAGGAGCTTGTCCCCTCTAAAGCACGAAAGAGGATTCTTTCAGGTAGGTAATGAATGAGATCCAATTTCGAAGTGACTTCCACTAGTACCGCCATTTTAGTAGGTTAATTTGTCGGTAGAAGAATATCTTGCTCCTAAAGTAATCCTCATGTTCAAAACCCTTAACACCCACCAATTTAAAAGAGATGTTCCATTGAATTTAGGAGTTTCTTAAAATCATGATTCAATGGGTGACACCTTGACACATAGTCATTCCATGTTAAATACCAAAGATAATGTTGGTACCTAATTTTTAAAAGTGTGGCAAGAATATACGACAGAATAAGCTAACATGTTATATGGAATTGAACATATCCTACAAATATCCAAAAAAATATAATCCTATCCTATCGTAAGGATATTATGGGAAATAGAACTTTAATTTATACTCGCCAAAAAACCTCCTTTTGTCAAGCCACAACACAGCTAAAGTTAGATATAATCAACAACTACCAGCCATGCATGTGTCTCTTAGTATTCTAGTGCTGTCGTAGTATCGTTATCGTTCCTGTTACAAAGTCCAGAGGTTTGAGCTTTCATCCTGCTAGAACATACATTTATGGGGGTGAGAAAGAGAAATAGCATTATGCTTAAAAAACAATGATTAATTTCAAATGATGCTAGCTTCTTCTTTTTAATAATTGATAGAAAGGGAGGTAGCTAGTGAGCTCAAAATAAAATCAAAGAGATATGTGTATACAAAACTTATCCAAAAAAATATAAAAATAATAATCTAACAAAAAAGAGATATACGTGACATTTATCTTTTATGTGAAATATGTCTCTCTAGGAGTCGTAATAGCTTCAAATTGAGCATCAAAAAGCGTGGACGGCCTTAGAAAAAATGGATGACTGTAAAAGATGCAATGGTGGCCAAATTGCAAAGATTCTGTATCCTGCTCTTTTAAGTGCATCTCCGACGTCTACCACACCTTTTTTTGGTCCCCATTTGGAACAGTGGTATGCGTCAACATCAGCTTCCATTCCCAACCCTCTCTCATCTCATGTTCTCGTCGTCCTCATCTCTCAGCAAGAAAACAAAACTCGTGCTCATGGAGCATTTGGCCTCGTGATGCATTCTTCAATCTCTACCCAGTTAGATGTTAAATTCAATCATCCTCCCCTTTTCATATATATTGTTTGTGTGTGTTTATAGTATAATTTTTCCCTTAAGAAAAAGAAAAAGAAAAAAAAAATTTCTTTACTTCAAAGGAAAAAAAAAAGAAAAAAACACATAAAAAATGAATTACATCCAGTATGGCGCAATTTTGAATTTGATCTGTGATATTCAAAAATTTGGACAAAAATTTTCTTTTTGTCCATATAAATATGAGATGTGTTTGTCTTGATCCTTAATTTGTCTTTGTTTCATTTTAGTCTCCAAGTTTTTGTTTCAAGTTTATCATTGTGATCATCTCCCACATAGAAAATAATATATAGATTGTTTATGCGTAACTTAATTACAATAAAAAAAATATTTAAGTAGTGTTAAAAGAGTCAAGTCAGCGCTTAGATGGCAAAAAATCAGTGGCATTGGTGGAGGTTGGCTGTGGTGGTGGGGGATTTTTTTTTTTTTTTTCTTCTTTATTTTAGGTAAGTGAGATAAAAGAAAACATTTAAATAGAAACTAATGGACAAGTTTCAGATTCTGTTCTGGAGAGCATAGAGTGGAGCTAGGGAGGATTTGTATTCCCTAATTAGACATGTATTGGCTCTCTTAAATTTTGATAATTATCTTTTAAAATAATACAACTTGCATTAAATTCTTCAGAGACTACTATACACTAATATTTAACTGGGGTCTCGTATAATAGATAAATAAAATCATAAGTGCATGTATGTAGGCAAGTAGGAATCTCTTTGCAATAAAGAGTTTCAAAATCCTGGGGGTGTCATGGTCCCCCTGGCCTCATTCAACTACGCATAAACTTATATATATATATATATATATGAATGTACAACTACGTATACACTCTACTACGTAGCAGAAAAAAACATATGCAGTTTTAGCGCTACTGATGTTTTTTGCTAGGGCCTCGAGAAAAAAAGTACGTACCTATAGAACAACCGTCTCTGTGTGTGGGCACGTGCGTTTTATATACATATATGTAAATGCTTGGCGGATTAAAAAGAACGTTACTTTTTAAAGAAATCTAGCATCGAATGATTCAATTGATGATATTATATGTTTTTAGTTGCACCGTGAATGCTAAGAAAGTATAAGAATCACTTTCATTACAAAAAAAGAAAAGAAAGAAAGAAAGAAAGTATAAGAATCACATTTTGCGGTTCATAGAAACCCTCCAATAGAGATTGACCTCAGGACACATGACACATTATTCTTAAAAGTGCCCTGTTATGATTATGTCTAACTTCATTGTGCCTCTTTCTTTTCATCATGCTCCCCATTTTTGGGGGACTTTTCTAGTCCACTAGCTCTTTGTCTTCATTTTCAGTCATTACATACAAACAAAGAGATGAGATTTGATATTGTTAAAGTTCAATGGGCCTAACTCAATCTGAAAAGGCGTCCTATGAGATGAGGATTGTCTATTAACTTATATACCCATTACTCACTCTAACTCTTTCCAATGTGTGATTATATGGGATAATCTCTAACATCCCCCCTCAAAGTCAAGGAGATTGAAACTTGAGTTTGGGACGGTAGTGGAATTGGATTATGGTTTTTTTTGTGAGATACTGGATTACGGCTTTTTATGAGCTTGAACGGCTTGGACTACTGAAGTGTGTGGAAGAGTTGAATGATTGGGAGTTGAAGTGGATAACCTAGCTTTGATATCATGTTAAAGTCTAATGGGCCTAATTTATTCTCAAAAGATGCCTTATGATATGAGGATTGCTCATGGCTTTATAAACCCATTATTTATTTCAACTATTTCCAATGTAGGATAATAATATCTAACAAATATATAAGGTTTGTAGGAGTAAATAAGCCTAAAAGATATATCTACCCTTCATGATGGCAATGGGGCGGGGCGGGGCATGGTCAGATTATGGGTGTCCACCATCCCCTCTTCGGGGTAGAAAAAATTTCATGGGGTAAGAAGCGGGATAGATTGGGGGCGGAATGGATTAAAGGTATTTTGCTATCACTAACGAGGTGACTTCGGCTTTAAATGATAAAGATGAAAGAGAAAGGGGAGCAGTGGTTGTGAGAGAACTGTAAAAGAGAGATAAACAAGTGTTTGAGAGATGATAAATGTGTGTATATATATAAATTATTTATAGATAATTTAATCTGTTTTATACATATAAATTTGGGGCGGGGAGAGAGATAAACAAGTGTTTGAGAGATGATAAATGTGTGTATATATATAAATTATTTATAGATAATTTAATCTGTTTTATACATATAAATTTGGGGCGGGGCAAGCAAAAAAAACCTAAATGGGGTAGACTAGGGCAAGATGGGTTAGGTGGGGTGAGATGAGAACCTAAATGGGGCAGAGTGGGGCAAGATGGGTTAGGTGGAGTGAGAAAAGACAATTTTTTTTCCATCCCTATATGTGCTTCACTGTCCTAAAAAGAATGATTGATTTGATCATTAATTCAAGCATATGACAATAAAAGTGTTACGAGAAGCATCACAATATTTTTCATAATTTATTGATAAGTTATAATTGGTGCAACATCACTTTCATATGGGTTTATCATTGACAAAACTTTTATTATCCGTCAATTATAATTTGTCACCTTAATAAATTATGAAAAAGGTTCTATTAATATTTATTGAAATAGTATAACATCTTCTGAGTGAGAAAGATACTATAGTTCTTGCATAGATGAAGAAAGAACCTTTTTTCATTCAGTCAATTTACAAGAGCAATGTGGTATTTTGAGGCATCCCACGCCACACACATATAGATAAAACAATGCGGATGCAATCAAAACATATTTTATATTTTTCAATTGCTTCTTTTTATATTATCAAAATTAACATAGTGTGGGATTTTTTTCTCGACCTTGACATGTGTCGCATTGAGATTGGATGACATTTGGGTAATATACTTTGTGGGGGAGTCGAACCTGACACTCTAGCTGAATGGGCCATCCTTTTTTAGCGACCAATAGTGCACCTCTTAGTTTGTGGATCCAATGCCCTAGTATGTAACCTTAAAGGAGAGAGAGAGAGAGAGAGAGAGAGAGAGAGAGAGAGAGAGAGAGAGAGAGAGAGAGAGAGAACAAATAATGAAACTCTTAGTATTTAAACTTCAAATAATTCAATTTGAGTGAGAGTGGTTGGCTATGTGAGATTTGATGCTTAGCTAGATAGAATCTTCAAGTTATAAGGACCCAAAGTTTGGTCTATGAGAGCCTTTTATCAAAAGCTTGTTGAGAGTGAATTTTCACAAGTGGTATGCTAACAAAACTCTCAAGGGAGTATTGGTGGATTGAGATCACATGTAATAGCTAAAAAGTATTGTTGTATTTAAATCTTGATCGTCCAATGAAAAGTGATTTTTCATCTTGGCCGTCTAAAAAAACCAATAAAAATATCTTTTTAACATTTTAAACATTTTTTTTTTAAGTTATTTGAAAGGATGACTGAGATGAAAAGTTATTTTTTATAAAGTTGCAACTTTTCATCTCGTCTATTAAAAAGTATTGCCAACTATTGCATGAGATCTCGATCCTAATTAGATATGGAGAGAATGGAATTTGAGGGGTGCATGCTTTGTGTCATGTATTAGAAGATGAGATGGGGTGCTTTTTTTGGTGAAGGACACGAATGGACAATGTGTTCTTAGATGAGCAAAATGGGTTGACTCTCTTTGTCTACTGGCCACCTTGTTGATCAATCCTGCAACACAGATCTTGTTATTTTTATATTGGTCTGAAATTAGTTTCTTACAAGGGATGTATCTCCCAAGTGTTGAAAACTCATATTGCTCTTGCTTGGAGCAATGGGATTTCCCTTAGTTTTTGCCGGGTGAGCTTTATTACTGGGTTTGGTAATTAGTAGAAAGAAATCGAAATTTGGTTTTAACTACAAGGAGAAAGATTCTTTGCTCTAGCAAACTTGGCCCATACCCTCCCTTGCACCATGCTGCCACCCTCCTTGCCCACACCACCAAAATCAATCCACAACCAAATTCAAAATCCACAACCAAATCAAATTCATTAAATCTACAACCACAACCAAATCGTGCAATGACTCGAACGACTCGACCACAAGGCAACTTGGCAGATCTACTCAGCCACGAACAACAGCAACTTGGCAAATATCCTCGTTGACGGACGACTTGGCAATAAGGCGAAGGACAATGGGGCCGTAGTTGGGATAGTCAGCGGCACGACTTAGTATCTGGAAAGTGTGTGGAGAAAGCAACATGCTTTAGTGTGTGTGTGAGAGAGAGAGAGAGAGAGAGAGAGATGATCTAAATTAATAATTTTGGAAAGTTACCATGTTCTCTAATAATAGATAAGAACTATAATATTATCAAAAAAAAGATAAGAACTATAACTATAATTTATCTTGGTTAATGGATTGATAATCTAATGTGAATTGTTTTTTGGGTTAATTAAGTATATTTTAATTTAAATAATATTTTACATAATGCAATGCAAATACTCTCACGCCTCTAAAATCTTAATACACACAAATAAAGAGTTATTTATGATCTCTCTCTCTCTCTCTCTCTCTCTCTCTCTCTCTCTCTCTCTCTCTCTCTCTCTCTCTCTCTCTCTCTCTCTAACAATTACATATTATGCAATTCGCATTAAAGAATGAGAAAACTTGTAAACCCTATAACACGGAGAATTATTTAGTACTCTTAGAATACAAATAAATACGTACTCAATCCGCTTACATAAATGATTCCTCTATGAGGGTGTGAATTCGATCTTCAGAATCTTTAAAATATACGTGTGTAAGTTTAAATTAGAATTTCTATCATATTAAAAAAAAAAAAAAAAATTATTATTATTTTTTAATATTAAAGATATACAATTTCCCATAAAGTATAAATATTAATACTACTTAACAAATACCGTTAGGTCATTCATTAACAAAATCAAGGTCATCCATTAACAAAATCTTAAAAGGCAAAAATACAATAGTATTTTATTTATCATTGCTACGGCCACCACCACTACCATACTAACATTATCACTGTATAGTCTCATCATCAGCAACAGCCCTAAACGCAAGCCCAGTGGATAGTCTAATATAATAATATTGGTTGGACTGGCTTGAATTCAATGGACGGATAGGTGTATATCTTTGATGATAATTGCATATCGGCCTTGTCACTGTAAAAAATGTGACATGTATAGTTAGAGGTACAAGGAAATGCTAAACGGAACACATTAAACGGCTCATCGCATATACCCTAATAATTCCCCACAAAAAAATCTTTACTTAAGTCCATCTGAATTTAGCCAAAACTCTGATGATTCCCCCATAGATTCCACGTTGTGTTTGTGGTAGACACTGTTTTCTGGTCCAATTAAAGAATAAAGATGCCTATACTTTGACACTGGCTCCAACTCTCAAAGTTTAAAGATAATGAGCCTTGAATTTTGTGTACTTAACTAAAAAGTATGCAATGTCATGATCAGCACCCCCTATCCGTGTTCTCCTCGTGACCCCAACTTTGTGGCATGGCATCCCAACAAGATGGTGTGGAGGCTTCTGGAACATTAACACTGACTCTGCTGCCTAGAATCTTGAATCCATTATTGATCATGCTAACACAATAATTGACTTATTCACTAACAAAACAAATATCACAATAATTGCCTTTGCCTTAGCCTTATCTATTTGGAGTTGGATGCAAGTTGCTGTTTCCATAATTGGACATCATATATTCCACTTCTTAAAGTCTTCAAATTATAACTCTTACCAAATGGTGCGCTAGACTAATGGCATTGAAATTTGAGGAATATTTTGTCATCATTTTATGGGGATCATGTTTCGGGGTAATGGTCAAAAAGAAAAATCTCTAGAAGATAATCTCATGAGTATAGGCTAATTAAAAGAATAGCTACCGTTGAAGATGATATGATATATTAGCAAAACAAATATCCAAAAGGCTGTGAAGTGAAACAATATTTCTAAACCCAAATTGAATTTGACAACCTCGTTACACGAATGTCCACATGCAAAGATGACAGATGAGGTCAAAAGCTGAGTTTTGAGAAGGACCCCAAGTCGATGCCTAGTCTTTTCGTACCACGACACCACCCCTATGGCTACACACGTGTTGTATTGTGTGATGGTGTACAAGTGTTTTATAAATAGAACGATTAGTTAGGCTTGTTTGGTACATGTTTTCATTTTTATATTTATTTCTTGATTTTTTTCAACTTTTCAAATTGAAATTTGAAACTTGTTTGAATTTTTTTTTTTTTTTAATTTCTGTTTGGCACCCTATTTTCTCACATGTTTTCAGTCTTGTTTTTATTTAATTTTTATTATGGGTAAAACTAGGGGTGTAAGCTTCACCAACACAATTGAAAAAATCACAAGAATCGCACCAAACCGATCTTAATAGGTGCAGGTGCAGGTGTGTGTAATAGAAAAACCGCACTATAAGGTGTAGGTGCATAAATTAATCCGGAGAAAACCGCACCGCACCTCACCGATTACACCTCTAGTATATTATACTTGTATGCTAATGGTATATGAAGGTGATGTTATGTTATATTTGTATGCTAATGATATGTGCAGGTAATGTCTTTATCAAAAAAAAGATTTGTGCAGGTAATTTTATGTTATATTTGTATGCTAATGGCATGTGAAGATTGAGATTTGGTTATATTTGTATAAGGATGGTATATATGTTCAAGTTGAGATTGGAAATTTTGATTAATTCTATGAGATATGTATGTTATAATTTTTTTCTTCTTAAATATTCAGGTTGAGATTGGAAATAATGATTTATATTTGTATACTATAATTAGCCAAATTTTTGAGTTGTTGTAAATGTGGATTTTTTAGATTAAACCCAATCTGACTCAAATGAGTCCAGCCTAAACCGCAAGACCGTACCTACACCACACTGTGCCAAAACCGTCCTTAATAGGTGCTGGTGCAAGGTGCGTATAATAGGAAAACCATACTATAAGGTGTAGGTGCATAAATCCGGAGAAAACTGTACCGCATCTCATCGATTACACCCTTAGGTAAAACATAGATACAGTTTCTTAGATTAGGTACATTAGGTTTAATAATTGAATTCAAACACATGGTTGTATTAACCAATGAAACACAAATAATGTTATCTTTTTCAAGAATATTTAAATTCAATACAGTTATGTATTATCCTTTTATTATTATCCTATTATTATTATATTAAAAAAATATTATTATATTTATTTTATGTGTAAAAACTAAAATGAGATAAAAATAATAATAATAATAATAAAAACAGCTTATGGTTGTTTTGAAAAAGGGCATGGGACCCACGAAAAAAAAAAAAAAAAAAAAAAAAAAAAAAATTGTTTTCAAGAATAAAATTGAAACCGATGTACCAAACAAAAAAAATTTTGGTGGGACCCACAAATTCTGTTTTACAAACATGAAAACAGTTTTGCAAAAGTGTGTACCAAACAAACCCTAGACCTCTAACTTAAACTTAGGCAAAATTTTGTATCGAATTAGATATATAAATTCTAAAGTTCAATTACACGTGGAAAACGTATTAGATACCCTACAGTCCCTACTACGCCAGTCTGGTATCTAATTTTTACCGTTCCTTGTGGTGTCACTCAATGACAAATAAATTGGAAACATTTGATTGGGTTTTCTAGAGAAAATATTGTTCATGAAACCATGAATGCATCAGAAGTGATGTAAGTGAGATGACATCTATGGTTTTATTCATTGGAATAGGTACTTATCAAAAAAAAAAATATTCATTGGAATAGGTTGGGTGAAAACAAAATATATTTTTATTCCCTTATATATATTTTTTTTTTTAAGTTGTGAATTGTGAATGAGTTAGAGCAAAAATGTACTCGAAATTCTAACGTAACCCATAACCATTACACAATTTCATTACCAGTCATCATTTAGATTTCACTTCTGATTGGTTAAGAGCAGTGTAATCCGTCTTTTGATAATGTGACAATTGGCTAGGGGTCTTTCAGTCTCTTACCATTTATCACATAGTCGATGCATGTGGGCTTACTCAACATCTTGAATGCTCAAATGAGACATTTTCAACACTGCTTCCTATCGCACATGATCGATGTAGGGATAGAAGTATACCCAATATCTTGGAACGATCTTTAAGGCCTTTTCAACTCCAGATCCTATCGCACATGGTCAATAGTGTGGGCATACTTAACACCTAAAACACTTCAATATTGATATAGGAGCTTTTTGGATCCTATCGCACATGGTCAATAGTGTGGGCATACTTAACACCTAAAACACTTCAATATTGATATAGGAGCTTTTTGGCAACACACGGTTGATGTAGGGAGGGGCATACATAACATAACATCTTGAATGATCCTAAGGGCATTTTCAGCTCCATACCCTATCACACATGGTCAATGTAGGGAGATTACTAAACACCTTTGAATGCTCTAAACGTTCACTGGAACCTTTTTAGCAATGCACCCTGCTGCACATAATCAAATTAAGGGGGCTTACTCATCATTTCGACACAATTGATACAGAGTGTTCTTACTCGTTGCAGCAAATATTCAGAAGTAGGATGCATAGAGAAGAATACCTTTTGGACGTTTGGAAAGCAAAAGAAGGGGAACCATAGCTCAAATTGTTCAAATGAGGTTGTGAGGCACCCACCCCACTCGATAAAATCAGTTTTCTAGAACATAGTGGCTAACGACTCATGTCATGCAAACATTTGGTCAAAGTATAACATTCCAACATGTCGGAAGAAAAAACGAATTCAACATGTGAAAAAACGAATTCAACATGTGATTATAAAAGATAGATCAAGCATATTAAGGTTTGCATAATGTAAATTCATGTGAGTCCTCTAGCATATTGAAACCCTAATCTAAGATGTCATGTTCATCCAGTGTCATCAACTAAAAACATGATTCAATCAATTAGGAACAAATATTGAATCTGCACTATTATGGTTTATAGTCTTATACTTGTATGCAAGATCAATTTCTTTGAAGATGAAACTTATGTGTTCTTCGAGATTTATTCTTGGCACCTAGGACAGAAACTCCTTTCCTTGAATATTCATTACAAATTCCCTCTTTATCTTTGGAAAATCAGGCAGAATAACGGCTTGTTGATTGATGATCCTAATACTAGGGTTTGTGTTTAGGAGCTTTAGGCATGGGTGGAAATTCCTTCAAGATGTTCTTGAGAGGAGAGGCTATGACTGACACAAAGGATCAGAAATCATCTAATAATGTCTCTCTTCCCAAACTCTCAATATACAATGGGCCACCTCCTTTGACTCAAGGCCCTGCTTATTACATTACATTCATGAGTACACGAGTTCCATGGATGAATTCAATTCCCAATCAATTCATATAGGCATATGGTGAAAAATATGGCGTTAACTCTGTTCTCCTACATTGTCCAGAATCTAATCAAATTTAGTAGCATTATGTAGGTCTCTCACTCATCTCATTGTAGATTTTCTCCATGAAAGCCCCAACTCTGTAGCCAGAAAAGAAAACCTGCACTCACCACCCTCTTTACCAAGCCATTTCATTCCTTCCTTTTTTTTTCTTTTTTATTATTTTTTTTTATATTTGTTGCTAACTTGGACAAATTGGAAAAACAAAATAGTGAGGTCTCTAAAATCATTATTCCTTACTTGACATCATAACTCTTCTGTGCCAAAACTAAATAAAGCCATTCCACTTCAAATTGATCAACCAAATTCCCCTCCCCAACCTTCCCACCCGACCACCCAAAACCAGCTTATTATCTTGGACATTTCTTCAGCATTGATGGGGTAAACCATATAGGAAAGCAGAATTCAGAATCAACCCAGGTACAGCTAGAGTTGGTGGTTTACTCCTCGAAGAGGCTAGCCATTTAAAAAGAGAGATTTCAAGCAAACCATTGAGAATCGGTCTTGGTAAGATGACCAAAAAAAAAGGTTCAAGAAGCAACATTGTGTTGTAAGTTGTAACAAATATGCACACCGTGTCAAAAGTAATAAATATCATCAAGCCCCATTCTTAAAGGGAAGATTGTTACGCAGCATAATTTAAAAAAGAAAATGAAAAAAGGGGCACCTTCACGGGTAAGAAATGCTTAAACAAACTGATCTCTTATCTACATTTATATTGAAAAGAAACATTGAGAAAAATAAGTTGTTAAATCAACCTGTGAGCTCCTCCATCAAACCCTGTTATCAAAGGGAATAAGATAGAAGGTTAGAACTCCCAAAAGCCATTCTGCTATGAGAATTCAAGTTAATAAGTTACTGGACAACCCACCCTTGAGATAAATTGCTCAGCATCGGTTCGTTTAAGAAAGTGCATTGAGTGGTGAGCAAAATTAGTTGTCTTATCATCACTGAGTACCACCCCAATATCATCAAGGACTCTCACCTGAATGTAGGGATCCTTGGGTGGCACCATATCCTGAAAGAAAATATTTAGGTGTTACCTTTTAGATGCAGAATCACGCTGGGGTGTACAAATTAAACCCTATAGTTTCAAAAGTAACAAATTAAATCTTTGTTTTACTTAAATAGGTTGAGGTTTAAGTTGATATTTTTTGAAACTCCAAGGTTTAATTTGTTACTTTTTGAAACTACGAGGTTTAATTTGTTACTTAGTAAACTATAATGTTTAATTTGTTAACACCCATGTAGTTTACCCATTAATTAATTTTTTTTTTAAGAAGTAATCAGAATATGGATGCTTCCAACTCTATAGCAGACAATCACATAAATATAAACTTTAATTTGCCTATTTGTGTGTGAGAGAGAAAGAAAGA
Source organism: Fagus sylvatica (assembly GCA_907173295.1). Classification (NCBI taxonomy): domain Eukaryota; kingdom Viridiplantae; phylum Streptophyta; class Magnoliopsida; order Fagales; family Fagaceae; genus Fagus; species Fagus sylvatica. The sequence goes on from OU015763.1 coordinate 27,231,674, forward strand.
GAGAGGTTACCACAGTCAAATCAAGGTCAAGTCTGGACATGTATGATTGCAAAGCTCCAGAATGTTTCTTGAAATACTCTTCCTCTGTGTGACTGAGCTTCTCTTGAATTTCTTGAGGAAGCACAGGCCCTACCTTCCATATCAAACTTCGTATAATTTCTGCTCTGTTGTACCTGCATGGTTATCAAAACCATACCCATGATAACTGGTAAAGATGATAAACCTTCAACGAAAGAGGAAGCTAGAAGCGGTTTGCACATAGAAAATCCATGGCAAGCAAGAAATTATTACACATATGCCATTAGACAGCGCTTATTGCGAACTAAAGAAAGGTGGTGGATCAGCGCTCCAAAGTGATCTGCATTTCTAGTTGTTTGCACATCCAATCCTTCTTCCTGCATTTTTCTGTGGTAATATAAAGTCATATGAGTCATGCCAAACAGAACTGATGTTATTTATCATTGCACATGAACTGCAAATAGAAATGGTGGCCATATGCAATTATAGTCAATGAATGAAAGGAATTCCCAAAAATAAACTTCAGCTGAATGAGTTACCAGAATTTTAAAAATGCCAATTTGCTTATATTAACACAGTTATAGTAGGGAATTGACCAAAAACCAAAAAAGGGTGGTCTGATTTGATAGAATATAGAGAAGTATACATGGTGGAATTACAATAGGGGATACATTTAAGTTTTATGTTAGGTCTACTACGTTTAAAACAGGGCAGATACAACAAATTGAAGATTGAAAAAACCTATTGAGATAAGTTTTATGTAAGGTCTACTAGCTTAAAACAGGACAGATACAATAAATTGAAGATTGAAAACCCATATTGACTAACAAAACAATAATGGGTACTTAATGGTTTCCCTTTGAGATTTTATCAAAGCAACCAAATTGTAATGTGAACCAGAGACGCAGTGCACCCATGATTACAACTTAGCCCTTGTAAAAAAAATGAAAGTGCTAATTCTCTCCTTTAGAAGGGGAAATTTTGGGGAAAAGCCCATAGGAGAGGATGTTTAGGGTCCTACAGTGCTTCCCATTTATGTATCCTATAACTGCAATTCAATTATTTTAAAGAATTATCCAACAACCAATGACCTCTAATTCAAATGGTATTTCCTAGTGATTACAAAATAAGAACATATTACTTTAGTGAAATATAAATTGTTAAGATTAACATAATTAGAAACAAGAACATATTAATGATCAAATATATGTTTACAATTAAGCATACCAATACTAATTACTAAAAACCTAATCTCCAGAGAATGTGATGCATAACTAACTCCAATAATTCACAATAATTAATTAGAATAATCAATGCAACATAGTGACTAATAGTGAATTAGGGTAATTAAAAAAATGATTTGACATTTTGTAAAGTATGAAATGGTTGGTAGTAAAAGTTAAGGACTTGAAACATGAATAGAAAATTCAAGCTCTAAGAAACAAAAAATAAATTGAAAAAAAAAAAATAAACAAAAGGATAACCAAGAACAAATACCAAGAAGAATGATAGCGCCTAATCCAACAGTTTTTCTAACCAAATTTAATATGGGAAGAAGTATAATAAGTTTTGCATTTACGCCTAGTGTGTAACTTAGTAATTGAACTTGTCCCGTTGAAGTTACGTGATTAAAAAACACTATATGGGTGTTATCCACATTTAAAAAAATAAAAAATAAAAAAATTTAATTTAAGCATTCCTTTCAAATTAGAATTAAATAGTATTGTAGATATCTAAACAATTAAAAGTCCTCTAAAAACAAAAGTGTGTGCACTCTAAGTAAAAGAGCCCTTAGAATGGGTGTGCACTTGAAAGTCTCCAGCATTATATATCTGTTTGGATAAGAAAAAGAAATTGATAGAGTCTAATCTTAAGTTTGAAATTTGTTGTGGTATGTGCATCTGTTTTTGGTTGAACATTTGGTGTGGGAAGGATACGCTTAGCAGGGCATTTCCATTGTTATTTTGTATTGCTCAGTGTAAAGATGCAATGGTAGCTGATTACTTGTGCTGGAAGAATAAGATTCCTCATTGGGATGTTCATTTTACTAGATTATTGCATGATTGAGAATTAGAGCCTCGATAGACGCTTCTTGGCCTTTTATACTCTGAAAAGGTTCATCAAAATCAAGAGGATCAGGTTAGTTGGATTCCTTCAAGGAGTGGTTGTTTTGAGGTGAAATCTTATTATAAGATTTTATTCTCATGTCCTTCTATGGTTTTCCCCAGGAAAAGCATTTGGAAGGCTAAGGTCCCCCCCTTGTATTGCGTTTCTTTGAGTGGACGGCCTCTTATGGGAAGATTCTCACTCTTGATAATTTGCGAAAAAGACGGATTTGTATTGTAAATTGGTGCTGCCTTTGTAAGAACAGTGGGGAGTCTCCTAACCATTTACTTCTCCATTGTGTGGTAGCCCAAAGCCTTTGGTCCATAATGTTTTGTTTGTTTGGAGTCTTTTGGGTAATGCCTTATCGAGTTGTGGATTTAATGGCCAGTTGGATGGGGTCTTTTCATAGGGATGCAGTTCCTTTATGCGTTATGTGGGTGTTATGGCGCAAGAGGAATCAACTTATATTCGAGGGTTAGGAGAAGACGGTGCTGGAGCTAAAACTTCTCCTGTTGCGTACTCTATTTGATTGGTTGCATTGTATTAGCATCCATAGCCTCTCCTCTTTTGAGGATTTTTTAGACTATTGTACTTTGACTTGATTCTCCTCCCCATTAGTACACACCCTGTGTGCTTGGGGAGTTCTTCTTCTTAATAAAATCTTCTTATTACCGATCAAGAAAAAAAAACTTTCTCATCAGATTCTGTATGATAATCTCAAACCTTATCTCTAAAATTATTTATGCATCAAATATGCACAGATATGCTCATATGTATCCGTGTACATGTCTATGCAACTATATGTGTATTAGAGTGTAACTTGGAAACATATGTTTATATTTGCTAGTTGAAAAGTTGTTAGAACGTAGAAGGAAGACATTAGAGATAAGCAAGGGTGTATCTTAAAATCATTTGACCTATGTTTAGTATTTTGTGATTAAATTCAACTCTCATATCTGGAGTTCTAGGAATTTTGGATCCACATTAACAATTCTTGGGAGCAAAGAGTGCAGAAAAATTAGCATCTGATCCATTATTCAAGAAATGACAGCAGTAGCTGCACACTATTTAGAAGGAATCCTTCACTTTCACTCTAGATTTTAGTGGTATTTTACCAGAACAGTAATCTCAAAGCTGGTAAAACACATGCAGGAACAAGGATATACAAAAAAAAAAAAAAAATGATGAGAGAATAAAATATTTACTGGAACAGTATTCGAAAGGTAAAAATATAAAGAATAAAGAAACCAAAAAAAAACTAATAAGCAAAACAGGAAAACAACATTACCTTATCAAGGACTGAAGCTCGAGGTGATGCTGACTACATTCTGCAATCACTTGATCAAATAGGTCGCTCTACAAGATTATAGTAAAAGAAAAAATCAAGTTAGAGGTAGCATGACAATGTAATTGAAGGGAGAGAGAGGATAATGGGAATGTTAAATCCTGAGGGGAAGTTGAAAATGTGATAGGGATACACCATGCATCAAGAGAAAAGTTTCACATTATTCTATCTAAAGACACTTTGGAAACATGATCAAAATAGATAATCTGAGTGCTGCCACATTTGGGCATCAAAAGTATTTCCACGCGACAATGATTGCCATATCCCATAAAAGAAACAAGTAGGCTTATGAAAGTTTATGGCCCCCAAGGCTTAAAATATTTGTGGCAAGCAAGTCAGAATTCAGAAAGGTATTTCAAGGAAGGCGATTCTTTTCTTCTGTTGAAAGAACAAAGAAAAATTTGAAGATCAACTTCTACTTCCCCAGTCAGTTTACAAGCATTATTAAGAAATATAACATTCACCAAAGAATGCACTTATCATTCAGTCATTGACAAGATACAGTATGTTTGGCAAAATGCATATGTTATTATTTAAGAGAAATCATAAATCACCAAAGATTATGGCCAAAAGAAATCTACAGATAGGGAATTTATCTAAATAAAATCAAGCCAATAAAAGGTTGGGTTATAGACCGGATCGGAAAAATCATGCACAAAATGAAGTAGTATTATTTTAGAACCAACAACACCAACCACCTACCCATTAATAAAAATATGCCAACAAACCAACAACATAGCACCAAATTTTGAATAATTAAATTTCCACCTTAAAAAAAAACCCACCAAATTCTCACTCACATATCACCAAATTTTGATGAATAGAACATACCCATTGCCAAAAAGTTTGTATACATTAGGACACAAAACAGCCAAAACCTATTTCCAAGACAAGCTAAGCATATTAAAACCAAGCCTCGAGACTTACATTGTAAAGTGTGAGCTGCCCCTTTTCACCACTTGCAAGTTCTTTCACCAGCTGGCATGCCTTTCTCCCGTACATCTTTCAATTCAATGAAAACACCAAGCCCACCTTAGTCTTCAAATCCGCCAAAACCTACACCCATTGAAACATTTCGTCGAACAATTGTTAGGCAACTTCCATAAGACCACATTATATTGAGAAGAATAGTATTTAAGAAAATCCCATAAATGTAAACGCATAGTAAGACAGGGAGAAGCATATATGGCTTAGGCAGTTGAAAAAGGACTGACCTTTAGGATCAATGTTAAGGTGTTGGGGGAAACCAAGGTTTTGTAATAGCAGTATCAGCGTGAGACCCAGAGATACGAGGCTCAAGGATGACAAGAACTTCAGGTTTTTAGTGAATTCAGTTGTTTCGGATACCAAATTATCAAAACGGACATGTAATATACTTCTTAACTTCTTAAGGCTATCTTGTCATTATTATTATTATTATTTTAAAATGTAATCAATGTTATAAACTCATAATTACCAAAAAAAAAATGTTATAAACTCGTATCTCATCTAATATATCAACCTCTAACCTAGGTGTACATCCACCCTTTTTTTTTTTTTTTTTTTTTTAATCCTTGGGTGTCCGAATGAGTGTTCTGTAGATACACGCACTTCGACTAATCTCAGAGGGACATGCAACACCCTACTAGCACATGTACCACGATAGGCACAAGGTTTTGTCTTGAGTAAGGTGGTCCTTGAAGGAGACTCGAACTTAGTGACCATTGGGGAAGCACACCTAAGACCGGAGACTAGTTGAAATAACATGTTGTGATTAGTGAATATATTCAGAAAAATACTAATGATAGATCCAAGTAGTAATAATGGTTTATCACTCATAACCTATCATCTCAGTAGGTTGTGAAATCGATATGAATTTGGATGTGTCCATAAGCGGATTGAACTTAATCATCAATCCCAATAATAGTAATAAATTATATACACTTGTGGTAGATAATAAATAAAAATAAAAATAAAATCCAATTGATATTAAACTGAACATATATAAGATAATCAATCAATGTAAAACCAACTATGTCTATTTTAACCCTCCAAGGGTTTGTTTGGAGTAGATGTTTGAAAATGTACATTTTTAAAAATCAATGCTTTTGATAAAATGATAATAACTTAATTTTGTATATTTATATAATTATTAGTGAGCATTATCATGCTTATTTTGTGCTAATCCATGCATTTTATCTTTGATTTTGGAATAATGTTAAATTACTAATTTTTTGTACTTAAAATGTGATGTCTTTTGAAGGAGATTGTAATTAAATTTTGTGCTTTAAAAAAAAACAAAAAAAAAACTAACTATTAAGAGGGTTGTGGGCTTGTTGCAATGATGAGGCAATGCCGAGTGTGGGCTTCAAATATCTTGCCTGGCCCAACACTAAAACAGTCTAACCTCCATCCCCACTAAGAACAAAAAAGAAAACCCTGCAAAAATTGGCTTAAACCCTAGCTAGCTACTCACTCTCTTCTTACATGTAGATTCAACCCTGTTTCAGACTCACTTCACAAACCCCATTTCACAATTCACATCAATGGCTTACATTTCTGTATCTAAACCCTATCAATGGACTCCTAGGCTTTTTCCCAACATACCCAGAGCCACCTCAAACCCTTCCACCACTTTCAATCTCCTCCGTTTTTTCACCTCCACCGATGATTCAATCTCCTCCGTCGATCCGGGTCCCGTAGCTTTAGACCCACAACCCGAGAACCCGAATCCAAGAAATGGGGATGCGACTGTGATCCAGAGAATCCCACGAGGTAAGCATCGAAACCCAGAAAAGATCGAGGATATTATATGTAGAATGATGGAGACCCGGGCTTGGACGACCCGGTTACAAAACTCGATCCGGGCATTGGTCCCCGTGTTCGATAACTCACTCGTTTGGAATGTGTTACATGGTGCCAAGAACTCGGAGCATGCGCTCCAGTTCTTCCGGTGGGTCGAACGGGCCGGGTTGGTCCAACACAACCGTGACACCCATTTGAAAATGATTGAGATTTTGGGTCGAGCTTCGAAGCTCAACCACGCTAGGTGCATACTATTTGATATGCCGAAGAAAGGTGTGGAATGGGATGAGGACTTGTTTGTTTTGTTGATTGAGAGTTATGGTAAAGCTGGGATTGTTCAGGAATCTGTTAAGATTTTTCAGAAGATGAAGGAATTGGGTGTGAAGAGGAGTGTTGAGTCTTATGATGCTTTGTTTAAAGTTATTTTGAGGCGGGGACGGTATATGATGGCGAAGAGGTATTTTAACGCGATGTTGAATGAAGGAATTGTGCCCACTCGTCATACGTACAATTTGATGATTTGGGGATTCTTTTTGTCGTTGAGGTTGGAGACGGCAAAAAGGTTTTATGAGGAAATGAAGAGTAGAGGTATTTCGCCAGATGTGGTCACTTATAATACTATGATTAATGGGTATAATCGGTTTAAGATGATGGAGGAGGCGGAGAAGTTATTTACAGAGATGAAGGGGAGGAACATAGCTCCTACAGTTATAAGTTATACTACCATGGTAAAAGGGTATGTATCGGTTGGGCGAGTTGATGATGGGCTGAGATTGTTGGATGAGATGAAGTCTTATGGTATTAAGCCTAATGCTGTTACGTATACGACTTTGTTGCCTGGGCTTTGTGATGCGGAGAAAATGTCTGAGGCTCGAAGTATGTTGAAGGAGATGGTTGAGAAGCATATTGCTCCCAAGGACAATTCTATCTTTATGAAACTGTTAACATGCCAGTGCAAGTCCGGTGACTTGGATGCAGCTTCAGATGTGCTTAAGGCGATGATTCGGTTGAGCATTCCCACTGAGGCTGGTCATTATGGTGTCTTAATTGAGAACTTTTGCAAGGCTGAGGTGTATGATCGAGCCATTCATCTGTTGGATAAGCTTATGGAGAAGGAAATCATCTTGAGGCCACAGGGTTCTTTGGAGATAGAGCCTAGTGCTTATAACCCAATGATTCAATATCTATGCAACCATGGGCTGACAGGGAAAGCAGAAACCTTTTTCCGGCAGTTGATGAAAAAGGGTGTTTTGGATTCGGTTGCTTTTAACAATTTGCTCTGCGGGCATTCTAGAGAAGGGAATCCTGAATCAGCTTTTGAAATTCTAAAGATCATGGGTAGGAGAGGGGTCTCTAGAGATGCAGAGTCGTACAAATTGCTTAATCAAGAGCTACTTGAACAGGGGCGAACCGGCTGATGCCAAAACAGCATTGGATAGTATGATTGAAGCTGGGTATCTTCCAGATTCATCACTATTCAGGTCAGTGATGGAGAGCTTATTTGAAGATGGGAGGGTTCAAACTGCAAGCAGGGTGATGAAGAGTATGGTGGAGAAGGGGGTGAAGGAAAATATGGACTTGGTTGCTAAGGTCTTGGAAGCCCTCCTCCTGAGAGGTCATGTTGAGGAAGCCTTGGGACGCATTGATCTATTTATGCATAATGGATGCTCACCTGATTTTGATAGTCTTTTATCTGTTCTTTGTGAGAAAGGGAAGACAATTGCTGCTCTTAAGCTGTTAGATTTTGCTTTGGAGAGAGACTGTACAGTAGACTTTTCAAGCTATGAAAAGGTGTTGGATGCTCTCTTGTCAGCTGGGAAGACCCTCAATGCATATTCAATTTTGTGTAAAATAATGGAGAAAGGAGGGTCCACTGATTGGAGTAGTTGTGAGGATCTGATCAGGAGCCTGAATCAGGAGGGCAACACAAAGCAAGCAGATATTCTCTCTAGAATGATTAAGGGTGGAGAGAAATCCCATGTGAGCAAAAAAGGGAAAAAACATGCTACTGTTGCTGCCTAATTTGCTGCGTCTCCATTTTTCTTTTGCTGTTTTGAGGTGAGAATTCAGGCTTGAACTTTTTTTTTTTAAATGATGAGAAAAGTTTCTTTCTCAGGGGAATAAGTCATTTGAATTGAAATATAATCTGTTAGTACCTTTGTATCGATTCCAGGGTTGTGATTCCTCTTGACAAATTTCATGTTTCTGACCTTTTGTCCAAAATTTTGTTATTAGTTACATCAAACTTCTTGAGGGTTCTTTTTCTTTTTTCTTTTTTTAATTAGTTTATCTGGTTGGTCTAGTGCCATCATATAGGATCCCTTGGTCTTTTGCAGTCATAATTTTGGTCAAGATGACTTGCTGCTTACTCAGTCTGCTAGAGTTTGCGGTTTATCAGTGGAAAGACTACCATGCTTCCAATTTGAGCTCGAGTTCCATGCTATGATGCGAAGGAAATCAACTGGGAGAAAAAAAACAGCAAGGCATATGGCCATTGCTTGAGCCATGATGCCCTTGCCTGCAGGTCATTAGATTATGCCAATGTAGAATGCAGAATGATAGCTTTTTTTTTTTTTGATAAAAAGATTGATTATTGTTATAGTTAATCTTATGATTGTTATTAATGTAATTGTTGGCAATCTTCCAATTGAATTGATACTCAACTCAGCTCAGTGAAGCCTTATATCCCAAATTCGTTTGTTCATGAACATGGATCTGATTACTGCTCATTATTGAAGTTGAAATTTTTCTTCTTTTTATCATTTGTTTATATTAGACTTACCTCTTCTTTTTGCTAGCTGATGCAAGGCCCAAACTGTGGTTCCTTCACCTTGTAGAAAATGTTGCAAGTTTGTTATAATATGTATTGTGAATGTAGATTAAGTTGTGAAATAGCAGCAGTTATGATGTTGACAATTACATAGTGATCACTTTATCCTAATTAATTATCAGTGACTCAACGTGTAAAGAAATGAATACATCATGATATATGCTAGTACAGTTTGAAGGCAATGAGGCTGCTTGTAAAATTTTGAGTCAATGTGGATTCAGGATTGAACCCAAAGTGGCTGAATCTCAGCAGTTTGTGGGCATCATCTTGAGCATGGCTAACTTTGCCATGAGCTTCAGGGCGAGTCAGGTTCTTTTTTGAATGGAAAACACATAATATTACCTTGAAGGATGGATGAGTTAGACGAGGAGTTCATAGTTCGTCCCAGTGCGAACTTGGGATTGGGCTTTTCCAGAAATAAGACTTGAATTTATGGTTGAGTTTCACTGTCGCAAACTAGGCCTGAAACTTAGTTTAAAAATCTGACCAAGCTTTGCTTTGTACAAAAATCAATGAACGCCTTTTAACTTCTGTGACTTGATCACTTGTTACTATGCAATAAACCTACAAGCCTTGCTAAGAATCGATTGGGCTGCAAGCTGAAGCCATTTAGCCCATTTGGGCAGAAGCCATAGGCCCATATGCTCTGATCATCTTCCTTTCCATAAGATGTTAATCCATATATCCATTTGTCAGTAAAATGTCTGGAATTTAACTTATAATTTTACAATGAATTAGTTAATGCTCAAGTTTGCAGGCAATATGTGGTATTGTAAGAAGCATGGCAGAGCCTTTATTTGCAGAGTACATTGGCAAGTTTAAAATAAAGTCAGTAGAGTTTAAGAGCCTGAGTCTTGGGAATACCCCCACTTCAATTCATGGTAAGTATATCTCCAAATGAATTGAATTTTCAAGGAACTTAATTCACAGTATTTTAGTCTTTGCAACTTGTACCAGAACCATGCATCTAATTTAAAATTTATCTTATTCTTTTATTTTATTTTGGGATTGTATTCATCGACTGGCAGGTATCAAACTGCTCGAAACTAAGGAGAATGAACTAGTCTTTGAAGCCGCAGTTAGATGGGCTGGAAATCCCAACATAACTCTGGTGTTGAAATTATTCTCACTTCGGATTACATTACTGGTGAGAATATCTTTCAAACCATATCAAACATATCCTAACAATACTTTACGTGGGTGTTAGGGAACTTGATTAAAATATGACATACTTCCATTGTGATTATAATAGCATCTGGCATGTCCCCTTTCTTTTCGTAGACTGCTTTAGTCAACTTGTTTTTTTATCATTTGAAAACAATGAGGTCAGTTCAATATCTTACTTATTGACCTTCTGTTAGTTCATTTTCTTGATGACAATACTTTAGTTGATGAAGCATTAAAATGGGATTGAAATTAGTTCTAAATGATACCATTATGTTGTGGGTTAAAATGACAAATTATTGGTTATGATATGTAAGACAATATTCAAAAGTTGTTCATGCTTGTTCTGTCAGCTGGTGGATATACAAATATTTGCAGCATCACGCATAGTTTTGAAACCTCTTGTGCCAACATTCCCATGTTTTGCGAGCATAGTAGTGTCTTTGGAGAAGGTAAGTGATACATGAAAAGTTGAGAGTCAGTAGAGTTCTAGTTGTAATGATGTGAATCTGAGTTTTTTCAGTCATGAGTCTCATGTACTCAAGTGACAAGTACGTTTTATATGGCAGCCACACTTAGACTTTGGACTGAATTTACTGGGAGGGGATATAATGGCAATTCCTGGTTTATATCAATATGTTCAGGTGCTCTCTTTTGGGTTTGAAATCAGCCATCTGCTTTAAAGCTTATTTGCCATCTCACTTTCATCTGTCTTTGCTAGTTCCTTAGCTGAATTTATATCAATATAAACATTGGTTCGGCTTTTATTATTGTTGCCAATGTTTCTTCTGTGGTGGGTACTTTTATTAAAGTCTAAAAAGTCTTGTCCCACATTGCTCAAGTTTTCTTGGGTTGTGCAATTTATAAGCCATAGGCATCCCTCATTTCCTTGGATGAAATTCATAAAATTACTTTTCTATCTAAACTCAGTTCAATAAATGGGTTCATCAAGAATTCCGTCATTAGAGCCAGTGATGTAAATAAAGTGTAACTTCCTATAAGAATCTGGTAGGCTTTGGTGCCCTGGCAGAACTGTGCTGAAAATCTTGAGCCATCTATTTAAAGTATATTTTATACTGCAAAGTATATTTAAAGTGGTTTGGGTATAACTGTGTGATATAAAACCCTTGAAAATAAGTTCCCTATATTAGCATTTTAAAATGTATTCGGCAGAACTGCTCCTACTTTTGCCTTTATTTGGGTATTGGACACTAAAGCCTCTGGTCATGTCCACGTCCTATTGAATTAGAGGCTACTTTGTTATCACGCCTGTTTTGTTACATGAGTTGTGACGGAACATTTTGCTATGCTAAGTGTAATGTTTTGATGTATCAATTAAGATTATTGCTATTTAATGAATGTGTTGCCAATAGAGGATCATCACAGTTAATGAAATGGTTTCTTCTACAACCAGCTAAGGTGACTTTGGCCTTGCCAAGCGGAAGACAAGCGATGATCCTGTGCATACATGGATACTTGGCACATTAGGGTGAGAACTTGTATAAGCTTTCCACTATTTTGCAGGATTAAACATTATGCAAGTTTTATCTTAGTTTTTCTAAATAAACAATCATAAGCAGGCTTTTGGTTCATGTAGATATCTTGCTGCAGAGTATGAGGAGGAAGGTCTTGTTTCTGTACGAACAGTGACATTGTTCTCTTTTAACTGATATCAGGACGCACGGTGGTTATTTTAAATACAATGGAGTAACAACAATCTCTGCAAAATTGGGTGTGTTGGTCTTCTAGCTATTTATTCATCAATAGAACGATTAAATATCTATTGTTTGACAGAAAATTAGAAATTTCGTTTCACTTTAAAGTATATGCTTATACGGTTTTTTTTGATAAATATATGCTTATACGGTTATGCCTATACCATCTTAATACACACAAATACATAACTTTTTATGCTCTCTCTCTCTCTCTCTTATTATTACATATTATGTCAGTTGGAAAAATAAAGAATGAGACAACTATCCCTATTACAGTTTCTTAACTCTTAAGAATCTTTACAAAAAAAAAAATCTTAGAATCTCTATATATAAAAGGAAATACAGAATACAATAATGTTATGCTATCATTGTTATGGCCACCACCACTAGTAGACTAACAATATCACTGTATAGTTCTCGTCATCAGCAACAGCGCCAAACGCAACCCCAAGGAGTGGCTTGAATTCAATGGACATGTTAGGCATTGTCACTGTCAAAATTTGACATGTTCAGTTAGAGGTACAAGGAAAAGCTAAACAAACACTTTAAACGGCTCATCGCATATACGCACGGAACCCACCAAAATCTTTACTTTTGACCATCTGAATTTAAAAGGTTCATGCTTGCTTTATAGTGTATGGAGTGAGCCAAAACCCTGATGATTCCCCCCATAAATATTTACCAGTTGTGGTTGTGGTGGGCACTGTTGTATGGTCCAACTTAAAGAATAAATATGCCTATTTGACACTGGCTTTTGGAGTTTAGTTCATACATCCATGTATGCACCTACAAGCACTGTACTAGGGGTCACACTTAGGTCCGTAATCCGTTAAGGGATTGGTGTTGATTTTGGTAAAAATATGTATGTTTTATGATAAATGTTGTGTCCGTAATGATAAATTGTATTTATTGTTGTAAAAATAAAATATGTGAATTCCGGTAAAATGAGTAATAATTGTGATAAATTTAACTTTATTATAAATTACACACATTTTACCAAAACTGACACATTTTATCAAAAAACACACATATTACCAATTTTGACACTTCTGACGAGACGGTCCCGCTAGCAGGACCTAAGCATTTTCACTAGACTAGTCCTACACATATATGTCAAGTTATGAATAAAAAATAGAAAAATGATGTCAATAATAAATCCAGATGAAAACTAATAAAAATTTATCAATTCAATTATTATAAAAAATATTGTGAAAATTATTATGCTTGTCCCATCCTCATTCGTGTTGTCCTCGTGAAATGACTAAACAACAAACTCCAAGTTTGGTGGCACGCCAACAAGATGAAGTGGAGGTCGCTGCAACATCAATGGTGACTGTGCATGCCTGGAATCTTGAATGCATTCTTGATCATGCTAAGACAATAATTGCCTTAGCCTTATTCAAATGGACTTGGATTGCAAGACACTGTTTCCATAATTAACATCATTCCACTTCTCAAAAGTCCGCATCATCATGCTTTAGAAGGCTTGAAATTTTAACTCTTACTAAATGGTGCGTTCGAACTAATGCTATTGAAATTTGAAGAATATTTTGTCATCATTTATGCGGATCATGTTGAGGGGTAATGGCCAAGGAGAAAAGCCTTTAGAAGATATTTGAAAGAATACCTACCGTTGAAGATGACATGATATATTAGTAAAAAAATCCAAAAGCCTGTGAAAGTGAAACAATCTTTCTAAACCCAAATTGAATTGGACAGGTTTGTTACATGTATGCCCACATGGAAAGATAACAGATGGGTCAGAAGCTGAGTTTTGAGAAGGACCCCAAGTGGATGCCTAGTCTTTTTAGTTTTGATCGACTAGTCTTAGAATCACTGCCAATCTTTGAGATTATTATTATTTTTTCTAAGGTAGAAATTATATTTTAAACACAGAGTGTATGAGGGAGGATGGGGTTTGAACCCATGCCCAATTGGATGGGGAATGAAAAGTGCACCACTGAACCAAATACCTAATAAACAATTATTGGGATTCTAATAATTTTAACAAACTTTAACTTAAACTAGGAACTTTTTTTTTTGTCTCGAACTAGAAATATAAGTTCAAAGATGGTACCTAATTTTAACCATTCCTTGTGGCGTCACTCAATGACAAATAAATTGGGAACATTTGGTTGGGTTTTTAGGGGGCAATATGTCCCATGATATTTTGCATCCATCAAAAGTGATGCAGGTAAGAATCAGTGGCGGAGGAAGAAAATTTTTCCAAGGGAGGTCAATAAGTGAATTTTCATGTAACTTATAATTTTTCCCATAATAATACAATACTTCTAATGGAAACATCGCTCCTCTTAATTTGTGCAACAATGGTTGGTTTTATATAGGAAATCATTAGGTCAATTTGTCTAGCCTTCAAAGTTGGTTTATTATTTGCTGTAATTTCACTTGAACAAGTGTCAAGCACACTCTTGAGTACAATACAATAGTACCTAACTTCAAACGGTCATATTCCACTCATTTCAAATCCAAATTAAATCAAATTTGTGTCTGTTTTGAATCCTTGAATGTCTACTTTCCAGTGAAACAAGTTTCACTCAAAAATGCGTTATGATGTAAAAGATATAGGCAAAAGATCATCAACTCATCATCTTTTAGCATATCAAAAGCTTGTTGTCTTTGAGCAACTTCTGACCCAGACTCAACCCTAACACAATTCTTTTGATACAAACCAAATTTGATTAAATTATGAGTTTTTATAACCCTTAAAACACTTTGTTCTGATATAAGAATTGAGCCAACAATCTAAAACCTAACAGATTTACTATAAAATATTGACATATAATATAGGAATTAGGAGCTATGCATATTTTAATGTCTACAAAAATTAGGGGAATGAAGCTGCTTTCAGATCTGCCTAAATATAAAAAGGACATTTATTCTTAGATAAGGCATGTAAAAGAGAAACTCACCATTTCTCGAAACCATTCTCAAACATTTAAGGTTCAAATCAATATAAACAGTGAGTGTCTCCTTTGTCCAAAACCAGGACAAACAAAAACAGTGACCCAAACTAAAACAAAAAGAAAAGAGAAAAGTAGATAACAAGCTATGAGTATCGGCAAGAAAAACAGAATAAGCAATACCATATGTAACATAAAAATAAAGCATCATCCCCTTCTTCATTTTGTATAATGAGGTATAGACTGTTCTGCTAAGTGGTGGAAATGGTCATTTTCTGCTTCGAGATAGCGTACAACCTGTGGTAAGAATCCATCAGAATGTAAAAGCAACAGAAACAGAAACAGCAATTAAATTACTTGCTATAAACGGTAATTAACATTTATTGTTAAAAGAAATGTGCTGAGGTTATATAACCAAGAATAACCTATGACCCATGAAACAATATTTCCCTCCGTTATATAACCAACAAGAGTGAGTATCATAGTTACAAAAAGGACATGCAAGAGCATCTTTGGTATTCCAACCTGACAAATCACCATATGCAGGAAAGTCATTTATGGTCCACATCACTGCTGCATGCATTTGAAAGATGGTTTTAGTAGACACATCATACGTTTCTACTCCAACATCCCATAATTCTTTCAGTTCTTCTACTAAGGGTTGTAAATACACATCTATATCGTTCCCAGGCGAGGATGGACCAGGAATCAGCAATGATAACATAAAAGATGACCTTTTCATGCACATCCAAGGGGGAAAATTGTAAGGGACCAAAATGACAGGCCATGTACTATGACTAATACTCATAAGTCTAAATGAGTTGAATCTATCAGCTGCTAAGCTAAGTCTAACATTACGAGGCATGGATGAGAACTCACCGTATTTAGAGTCAAATGTTTTCCAAGCAGGAGAGTCAGCAGGATGCCTCATTAACCCATCATCTGTACGACCATTAGCATGCCATTTCATATGACTAGCTGTTTTGGAAGACATAAATAGCTATTGCAATCTTGGCTTTAAAGGGAACCATCGTAAGATCTTTGCAGCTTTTTTCTTATACTATTTATATACTAAATTTTATGAAGATAAGGGCATATCTATTGAGGCGGTTTAATTAAACCGCCTCTATCTAATAATACTGTTGAGGTAGTTTAATAAAACCGCCTCTACAGATTAAAAAGTATAAGGGCGGTCAATAAAACCACCTCAATAGATGTTTGTAGAGGTGTTTTACTAAACCGCCTCTAGAAAAACCACTCCAACAAGTCACATTTTTTGTAGTGACACCATTAAAATAGAAACTCCTCCTCAATGAGAAATCCACAAGAAATCCTCCTATGAAGATGTCACTATAATGTTAATATGACGAAATCCTTTGCTATAAAGCATGATACTAGGAGTGAAAATTGTATAGGTAAAATTACCAATTTGCATGAAGAAATGATAATATTTCCAATTAAAATTAAAAATAGGAAGAAATAAGAGGGGTAGATAATTAAGGATGATTGATATGGTGATTATATTAGAAATCACCAAGAAGAGAAAAAATCACATGAGTGAAGAGATTCAAGCAAGGCCCAATTTACCCACCATGATACCATGTAGAAATTTGTGATAAAGAGAAGAAAGAAGACATAGGAGTTTAAGTGATTCGACCTTATGTCCTACATCCATGGGACAAGAGCTCAAAGGATTTCTCATACACTTCTCTTAACAGTACATTAAAATCGAATCAATATTTATAATGAAGATTACATCCAAATGTCAATGATATATATTTTGAATTTGCATAACATATTTATTACCTCAATCCCTCAATTTTTTGTAGTAATCAATTTCTTGATTCATTAATCAATCCCATGATTTTTTCTGATATTAATCCATGTTTTGATTTTCTCTTCAATCAAATGGAAAGTGAATTATACTTTCCTAGAAAGGGTTAGTGTCAATTGGTGTAGGGTTAGAATCTGGTAATAAAAGAATTTTTTTATTTTTTATTTTTTATGCAATATAACTGTTGGGAATATTTGCCAATATTCCTAGAATCCGTGGGAGCGAAAAAAAAAAAAAAAAAATATTGGTGTAGAACACGTCAAGAAAAAATTAACACGCATAGTACAAAGAGAATTTACGTGGTTCGGCAACATGCCTACATCCACCAAAGACTTTAGGGAGAAAGTTTCACAATAATAGGGAGATTACAATGTTTGGCTTAAAAGCACTCTCTCTAAGCCCAAACACCATGTACACCCAAGTGCACTCTCATACATAAAGAATAAAACATTGAGAACGTTATCTCTTTTTATTCTTCTTCTTGTGTGGCACTCCCACTGGAAAATCTTTGCTGCTTGCAGTTGCTCACAGCTGCTCTCTGCAGCACTTCTGTGCTGCACACAATTGCAGCACTCTCCCTCCAACGTAGCTCTCTCTTTGAACTACATTTTTGTTCTCCTTGGCTAGAGAAAACTCTCTCTTCTTTCTCTTATCTCTTTGCACTTAACTCTCTCTTCTTCTTACTACAACTTACTTACACCTCTCTACATACATGCACAAGAATTCCTTTTATAGAGAAATATTTCCAACAAGCTAACCAACTCTTTCTTCTCATGGGAGACAAGCAAATCTTATCACTTTGTATTAGTGCTCCAATACCTTGCGTGCAATCACTTAATTTGTATTAGTGCTCCAATACCTTGAGTGCAATCACTTTGTGTTAGTGCTCCAATACCTTGAGTGCAATCTTATCACTTTGTATTAGTGCTCCAATACCTTGAGTGCAATCACTTTGTGTTAGTGCTCCAATACCTTGAGTGCAATCACTTTGTATTAGTGCTCCAATAGCATATCATATGCACCATTCATGTGGCCAAATACAAGCCACACCAAAAAGACCCAACAATCACCACCTTGGCTTGAATTTGGTCAAGTGTTTCTTAACCAAGATTCCTCCAACGGTAACCGGCTTCATCAACATATCAGCTGCATTCCTCAAGCTGTGAGGCTCCTCCTCTGGCTGAGTACAATTTCTCAAGCTCCACCTGCACTGCTGATCTACTATTGTTATTACTGCACTCCAGTTTCAACCACATTCTCATGGTTGAAATCTTCTCCATGACGTCAAGCATGACATCATCTGCAAGTAATAGTCGGATTGAACTCACTGCCACCAACAGATCTTTCAAATATTGTGGCAAAAATAAGCCACCAACCAACAAATCTCCACCTTGGTATGATACCAATTTTGAGATAACACCTTGGGAAAACTCCATGTGGGACTTCCACTCACGCGTGTGAGTCATTGCCTCTTTCTGGGCTTCGAGACCTCTCTCCTTGGGTCACGAACAAGTCCTCCTAGTTTCCCTTTGCCTATGGGTCTTTTTTTTCTTCTTGTAGTGCATTATCCTTGGATCTCTCGTACGCCATCCATGGGAACCTCGTACATGCACATCCATGGGAACCACGTGCTAACCTCGCATGCTCATCCATGAAAACTTGAACATCCACGTCCATGTGATCCTCGTATTCGCCATCCATGGGAACTGCGTGCTAACCTTGCACACTCATCCATGAAAAACCTGTACATGCACATCCGTGGGAACCACGTGCTAACCTCGCACGCTCATCCATGAAAAAACCTATACATGCACATCCATGGGAACCACGTGCTAACCTTGCACGCTCATCCATGAAAACCTGTACATGCACATCCATGAGAACCACGTGCTAAACCTCACACGCTCATCCATGAAAACCTGTACATGCACATCCATGGGAACCACGTGCTAACCTCGCACACTCATCCAAGAAAACCTATACATGCACATCCATGGAACCACGTGCTAACCTTGCACGCTCATCCATGAAAACTATACATCTATATCCAAGGGAACCTCGCACTGCGTCAACCATTGGCAACTCTTTTGTTGGGCATTTTTCAAAATCTTTTGTGTGGGTTTTATGGACTTGCCTTGTGCGATGTACACTTGTGTGAATTCAAAGTACACACACTCCATCCTTGCTCCAATTGCGAAAGGGACCGTCCCTGCGCTATCTGCAAAAGGCACCTTGATAATCGTGTAACCTTGCTGCACATCATCATGAGCTTTTGTACACCATCCATAGGAAGTGCGTGCCTGACCTCACATGCTCATCCATGGGAACCTTGTACATCCTCCTCTATAGGAACATTGTGCTGCATCATGCATCTGTGATCTAGATAACTTTGCCTCACACAACCATGGGCTTTGACTCTAGCACATCTTCCATGGGCCTCTTGTACGTCATCCACGAATCAAGTGACTGACACTGCACGACTATTCATGGGAACCTCGTACGTCTACCTCTATGCGAACCTTGCACTACGTCATTCTTCTAGATCTAGACACTCCAATATCTGAAGTTTGTACCATCAAACTTCTTAATCTTGACGCCTTTACTTCTTCTCTAGGTCATTGCTCCCACTCGAACCAAAGCTCTAATACCAGTTGTTGGGAATATTAGCCAATATTCCTAGAATCCGTGGGAGTGAAAAAAAAAAAGAAGAAGATATTTGGTGGAGAAGAACACGTCAATAAAAAATTAACATACATAGCACAACACAGAGAATTTACATGGTTCGGCAACATGCCTACATCCACCAGAGACTTCAGGGAGAAAGTTTCACAATAATAGGGAGATTACAATGTTTGACTTAAAAGCACTCTCTCTAAACCCAAACCCCATGTACACCCAAGTGCACTCTCACACATAAAGAATAAAACACTGAAGAACGTTATCTCTTTTTATTCTTCTTCTTGTGTGGCACTCCCACTAGAAAATCTTTGCTGCTCACAGCTGCTCTTTGCAGCACTTCTGTGCTGCACACAATTGCGGCACTCTCCCTCCAACGTAGCTCTCTCTTTGAACTACATTTTTGCTCTCCTTGGCTAGAGAAAACTCTCTCTTCCTTCTCTTATCTCTTTGCACTTAACTCTCTCTTCTTCTTGGTACAACTTACTTACACCTCTCTACATACATGCACAAGAATTCCTTTTATAGAGAAATATTTCCAACAAGCTAGCCAACTCTTTCTTCTCATGTTAGACAAGCAAATCTTATCACTTTGTATTAGTGCTCCAATACCTTGAATGCAATCACTTTGTATTAGTGCTCCAATACCTTGAGTGCAATCACTTTGTGTTAGTGCTCCAATACCTTGAGTGCAATCTTATCACTTTGTATTAGTGCTCCAATACCTTGAGTGCAATCACTTTGTGTTAGTGCTCCAATACCTTTTGTGCAATCTTATCACTTTGTATTAGTGCTCCAATACCTTAAGTGCAATCACTTTGTGTTAGTGCTCCAATACCTTGAGTGCAATCACTTTGTATTAGTGCTCCAATAGCATATCATATGCACCATTCATGTGGCCAAATACAAGCCACACCAAAAAAACCCAACAATAACATCCCAAGAAGCGAACAAATTAACACACCAGAGAGCTCAGGGATCAAATTTTTGAAGAATTTGATATGAAACAAGAGAGGGTTGGTGTCAATTGGTTTAGGGTTAGAATCTAGTAATATTTGATATGAACCAAGAAAGGGTTCGTGTCAATTGGTGTAGGGTTGGAATCTGGTAATAAAGGAAAATTGTTTTCATGGAATATAACATCTCAAGATGTGAACAAACACACCAGTGAGCTTGAGGGTCAAATTGTTTAATAGTTTGATATGAAACAATTATTTTTTGTATCACGTCCGATCTTAATCACACACACACGTGTCACGTGTCCAAGTGCGCCTCATAGCGCGCCACACGCCATGCGCGCATGTGCGAGTACTAGAGTCACATGTCCATAGCACCACTTAATGATTTGATTGGTGTTTGTGCCACCTTATAAACTCATACAAAACTAAGATAATAACAATTTTAGACCATCCAATTATCTACTTGTAGGCCTACTCAATGCACGGAAAAATTTCAATTATATATATTCTTTAAGATGTACACATTGAAATATTTTGCTAGAACAATTTTGTTTCTATTTCAATTATTATAAACCTACAAGAACCTCGTGCCAAAAAACATGATCTGAATTGCATTACCCCACGGTGAAACAAGATTAATGTGGTCGGTCTATCAATCAAAGGAAAGGTTTAAGTGATTTTATTTGATAAGAAGCATGCGTGACCTCTATCCGTGTTTTCTTGGTATGCAGGAATTCTTGCCATGTTTTTTTCTTTGAAAAGTACGTGACCTCTATCCACTCTTTCATTACATGGCCAAAGTACGTTTTTTATTTTTATTTTTTGGCTCAGACATTACAATGCCAAAGTTACATCCATAAAAATGTAGGAATCCTTTTTTTTAGGTTTCTTTGAACTATTTTGAAATTTTACGCTTAGTCATTTGAGTGTTCATGAAGTTACATCTTTAGCTCCTTAATTTAGCTAAGAACTTCTAAACAGGAACATCAGATGGGTAGTCTTGCGGATATCTCCTAATGGTTTCTCTTAGTTTTTCCTCTTGCTCTTCAAGGTTAGACGGCAGATGATCATAGACATCAGAGAACAATCCTCCAAGTGGAGGCTTTTCTGTCTTCTCTGCAATTTGAATTGCTTGCAGTAGCTGTATTTTATGAGAAAAGAATGGTAAGAGAGCTTTAATTAATAATGGATATTGAACAAAAGTCATATGAACATGTATTCACCTGCTTTTTGATGCTGCTTCGATGCTCAGATTCATCTTTGTCACTCCACCACCCGTTCCTTTCTACCCATTTTCTAAATCTATTTACAGGGCTTCGTTCCGTTTTCCAGTATTCGATTTCATTCAATGGCCGATACTTGGAGGAATCATCAGAGGTGGAATGATGTCCTACTCTATATGTAAGGGCCTGAAAGTTCAAATAAACATCACAGAAAATTAATCACGGTTTGGAATACACAACTACACCAGCATCGCCTATTAAACAATGCCACTGATAAGAAGGGCTAAAGGGACACACTTGTTTAGTCCCACCTCAACTAAAATTGGTCTTTGTTCACTTATAGCCATTTCACGAGCAGTGTGAATTGCACTAAATACGGCAAGAGCATCATTCCCATCCACTCTGATGCTTCGAATTCCATAAGCCTGACCCCTAACAACAATCCCATCACCTACCAATATGGAAAATTAAGAAAAGAATGAGAGGTAAATATGATATGATACATATAAGAGTGTTGGCTAAATATGGAACTTGTAGATAGGTGATGAAGAGTACTTCGAAATTGCTCTTCTACAGGAGTACTAATAGCCCAACCATTGTTTCGACAAATAAAAATGACAGGGGCTTCAAGAACTGCTGCAAAATTTAAAGCAGCATGGAAATCTCCCTGAAACATAAGTGAAGACACTAATGAGGATATGAACATTGATAATCTAATCTTTTCAGAGGGGGAGGTGGAAGGGATTATTGTGCAGTCACCTCACTAGTGCCACCATCTCCAATATATGTGGCTACACATGCATTCTTTCCCTCCATTTTAAGAGAATAAGCGACACCCGCAGCTTGAGGAAGTTGTGTGCTGAAAAGCATAAAGATAAAGAATTATAGTACTATTAGCTATATACATCATACATGAAGGTTGATCAACAATAAGAAACCTTAAAATGACAAGGACTAATAAGTGGAAAAAGGAGGTGTAGATATCTCACGCCATAGGCGATGACACAGCGAAGTAGTTGAGTTTCTTAGAGACATAATGGATAGGCATCTGTCTGGCTTTTCCAGAGTCAGCCTTGTTTCCGAAGCACTGGTTCGCAAAGTCTTGTAGTGTGAATCCACGCCACAAGAGAACTCCAGGCTCCCGGTACTGCCATTACAAATCAGACATCCACTTGCATCAGCTTCCCAATGGGAATATGAAGGCCAAAAAATTAGATTAGTATGATTGATACGATTCAAAAATCGTACTCTAATGAGTTTGGATGATTAAGCAGCCTTCATGTGTCTATTATACATATCATCTTGTCCTAGAACAGTGATTTTTATGTATAAATGAACATAGGTTATATGATATAATAAGTTTACCTGAGGCAAGACAAGATCATCTGCAGAAAGTGCAGCAGCTGATGCAATGTTAATTGCTTCTTCCCCTAATGTGGTCAAGTAAAAAGAGATTCTTCCCTGCCTTTGTGCTTCATAGAATATGGTGTCCATCATTTGAAGGGTGACCATGTCACTATACATCTTTACAGCAACTTCCTTACTTACCTTTTCAATGTGATATAGCCAGGACAATTGAACAATTAGTGCTGTTAATTTAAAACCAAACTTTTAAACTTTGATGAATCTTGAAAATTTACAAATGATCCGTTTTATTTCAGACCCTTTTAATACTGACATTATTGGATTAGGAAGTACTTTTTTGTTCTTTTTATCTGAAAATTTTGTGTGTTTGTTCATGTTTGACCTGCAGATTCAAAATTCATATGAAAAACCTTGTTGAACCCAGAAGCTCAAAACAAGGAAAAGGCATAGTACTCTGCTTGAACCAATTTGAGAGATACCTGTACAAAATTATTGGACACGAATGGCTCTCCGTTGTCATCAAGAACACGATAACAAGGAATCCTTTCATTGGCAGACTCGGGAATGAAATTCATTTCTGAAGTAAATGCAACCTTTCCTCCAGGAAAATCCAATGCCTGCCCTTTCAAACATACTCAAAGTGTGAGTATTGAAATTCATATGGGCTGGAAATTCAAAATCAAAGCAATTCACAAAAAGAAAATCTCATATTAAAAGTAATTAAGCAAAGAATGAATTAATAATGAACTTTAAACATCTGAAACAGGTAACCGTTACAGAACTTATGACATAAAGAAATGCCTGAAGCCATCCTTACATGATTTGAAATGAAAATGATAATAGAAAGTCTGTGAACAAAACAAAATCTCACGATATTTTAACAAGAAGTTGAAGTGGTTTGTTGTAAGTTGTAGTGGGTCCAATGTAATCTTTTTTTCTTTCTTTCTTTTTTGAGTTGTGGTGGGCTTATACTTCAGCTTGTGAAAATGTAGTGGAATTTGTTGTGTTCGTATAAGAACTCTAATAATATTGAAGGCAACAACATCTAATCATTATTATTTCTTCTTTCTATTTGGTATAACTTGAACTTTAACCCATATTTTCTAACGTTACAACTAAGAAGCATAGACTCCACACGACACGAGAAACGACAATTCTTGAAAAAATATTACATAACATGTTAGAGGTACAACAATTAATTAATTATTATCTTTAGATATGTTTTATTTATTTATAGACATATTTTATGTTTATTTTAAGTTTCCAAAATAAATAATAACTATCAAAATATACTATTAAAAGAACTATCAAAATCTTAAAATTATATCTAAAATCACAAAAATTTATTTTTAAATAGAAAAAATAAAAATAAAAATAAAAAAAATCATCTCAACATAGTGAGGACACACATACAAGATAAAAAGAGTGTCCACGGTGTGTCCGACACAGACATACTAGGGATTTTCGAGTATATGAGCTTCTTAGTGTTGTAGTCTAGAGTTAAAGTTGGTAACTCCTTCTCCATCATACTCTTTTTTTTTTTTCTTGGGATGAGATACAATCTATATAAGAAGCAATTTAAGAAAAAGTAAGAGAAATTCACATCTTCATGCTCTCGAGTGAGAAGGGAATTATGAAATGAGCAATGATAGGGATACAAACAAATTTCACAATCTTTTTTATAATTGCTAACATGAAAAAATTGTGATTGGAGCAATATCACTTCCCAGTTAACACCACTTTTATTACACCAATTATAACATGTCATTTCAATAGTAACCAAAAACTTTTGAAAAAAATTGTCTTTTTTACCTTAAATTTTCATTCTATTGGCATTAATGACCATGATTTCTTTTCTTCTTTTTTTCTTTTCATGGCAAATTAACTCACACATCGGAAATTTAAAATTTTGTAACCTTAACTGCTATTTCATAATTATTGTATGAATTTACCATTTTCCGTAAGGTAGTTGGCATCATCATTTCTAAGTCACATTATAATGGGTCTAGATAGGTTGATGTGTGTGTGAGATGAAAAGACTACACAAACCTAAGTGAATAATTAAGTGTTTGAATAACACTGGACACTAAAAAAAGAATGACTAATGCACAGTGGTATTCAAATCAGGAGATAACGTTTAATCCTACGCTATTATTATTATTATATTTTTGGATAATTCGACAGTTACAACAAATATAGGGAGTGGAATTTGAAGTCTGATTCTTCATGTAAATGAAACTAGTTAATACTATTGAACTACAAAACTCTTGGCCGTTAATCGAAAGTTAGACTTTGGAGTTATAATCGTATATGTAATAACCAAAGAATATAATGGTGGTATAGAAGTGTGGATCAAGGATCGTTATCTGGCTCTTTGAGATAGAATCATTATATTGGATACTTTCTTAATAGGAAGATTGTATCTTGTGTATTCAATGCATGCATGGAAATCTTGCATATAGTTGTAGATTTTACTAGCTGTGAGACATCAATGTATAAGCAATAAAATTAGAAATACAATATTCTCACAAAAATTTAAGAACAATTTTATTGAGGTGTAAAGTTATAAATGAAGAACAATAAAATGATGTCAGTAGTGGATTCATATAAAAAATTAAAAACCAATAGTAACTTAACACATATACAATGTTGTGAAAACGTTGTGGCTATAATCCTCTATTTGTAAAATGAAACTTATTGGCAAACGGGCAGATTTATAATTTGTGGGTCCTATAATAATACTTGGTGGGATCTTGGGCAAAACGATTACAAATTTTTGCCTTTTGGAGCTCCAAAAAGGAACGCCACTGGCCACTCCTGGGTCTCGACTCTTCACTTCATTGAACAACGTTGTCATTACTTCCTTGAATTCTAAAGTTCTTTCATTGTTTAATCAAAAGGGCTAAACAGGGGAAGAGGATTTTTATTTTATTTTTTATTTTTGAAAA
Organism: Fagus sylvatica; assembly: GCA_907173295.1. NCBI lineage: Eukaryota > Viridiplantae > Streptophyta > Magnoliopsida > Fagales > Fagaceae > Fagus > Fagus sylvatica. The sequence goes on from OU015763.1 coordinate 27,257,562, forward strand.
TACCCCAACTTGAATTTTTTTTTTACTTAATAATTAAAGAACAATATTAAAAATCATAGAACAATTTTACCGAAAGGCCTCTTTCAATATATTGTTATTAAAAAGATACAAAATATATTGTTGAAAGGCCTCTTACAACAATAGAAAGGAAGTCACCTCCTAATGTTACTTTTGAAAAAGAAACAAATAAGTAAGGTATTTGAAAGAACATTTATAAATTCTATGAATATTGTCAGGGATGAATAAATTAAAAAGAAAGGTTTCGTTAAAATGAAGAAAGTAAACATTGTTATAATAAAAGATGGTTGTCACAGATAATAAGTACAAAGTGATATTCAATTTGTTACCCCTTAATTTATAAACTAAGTTAGCTTATTTCTTGTGTACAATTTTTTAAAACTTTTTTTTTTTATAAAAATAAAACTTAATCTTATACAATTAATCTTTTTTTTCAACAAAATAAGCTATAATCTAATTTTGATTTTTCATTTATCGGTCTAATGTCTAATCTCCTCCTCTGTCTAGTGTCTACCCTATTTCTTTTTTCATGAAACGATCACTTCTATTAGGCCAAAAAGAGGGAAGGGAACGGCCCATGGTGCTCAGAACATACTGCAGGAGATTTTAGATCACTGAGATGGGCATGGTCCCTTCAAGCCCCAAAAAAATATATAAAAGAAAAGAGAGAGATGGTCCCCATCTCTCAAACAAACATATACTTTTTATAAAAATAAAAAAAAAATAAAAAAACACAAACATATACTGATAACGTAACCAAATTTGGCTTCCCTCAGTAGTCAGTCCCTCATCCTTGAATTTTCCTCTAATATCTTCCATTTTTTACCTATAATAATTGGCATGATAATTTGATCTAAAAGAAGCATGGAGAAAAGGATTGGCTAGCCCAATACCCTTTTTTTCTTCTTTCTTCTTTTGTTTTATTAGCCAGCTTTTGGCCCCAAGTGAGACGATAATGTAACTAACGCCAAATCCTAATAGTGAACAGCCATATTGATAAGAGATGGAGGTCACAACTCACAACTTCATGAAGCGTGTGCTTTACGATCAATAATTCAATTGTGCTACACTGCTACTTTTAAATATAATATAATTTTCATAGTCATCGTCTATCCCGAAAAGGATTAAAAAAACAAAAATGAAAATATAAGATAAGAACATTACCACTATGCTTGTTTTCTTTTTCTTTTTCTCTTTTTTTTTTCAAAAAAAAAATCCGTTTTAAGCTTGATGTAGAATTTGGCACTAGATGGATGATTTTCACCAATCGTATATAGCTGAACCTTTGCAAACTAATGAATAATTTTCACCAATCGTATATGGTATTTACCAATGCAAGATTTATAGTGTCTCAAAGTCTCACACACCAGCATAAAAAATCAGGAAAACAAAAGCAGCATATAAGAAATACCTGATCACCTCCACCCTGGTTAATGTACTTCGTATCTAACCCTCTTTCAGCTTCAGTGGATTTAAAACGCGGAACGGGGAAATGGGTAGCTGAGTCACCAAAAAATGCATGTGGCATTGTTGAAGAACTAGATTGAAAGGAAGAAGTAGTACTGCTCCAAGAACTCAAATTGAGAACTCCCAACAAACCCATCTTTTTGCTTAGATGATGGGCAATTGTTCTTGACCTTATCACCCAAATCGCCATAGAATAATATGGAGATTTTTTGAAAACTATGTTTCTTAATTAAAAAGTGAAACTTGATGAGAAGGAAGAAACAATACAAAGACTTTATGAGGTGAAAAGTTGATGAAAAATAAGACAAAGAAGATGGGTTATATTGACACTAAATTGGAATTAAAAAAGGTGATCAATTTGGAATCCACTAAAATTAATGGAAGGTGGGTGGAGTAAGTTGAATTCTATATTCACACGCCTTTTAATCCATTGATTCTTGCCCTGTCCAAGGATAAGATGATATGGAGCTTTGCTGGACGTGTCCTTCAATTACAACATTTTGTTCTAATCCCATGTACGTGGGACCAGGTCAACATGACCCTAATGTTTGGTCCATTGTGTCAAGACTTTATTGCTTATGATAATTGCAACTCCCTTGGAGCATTTTTCATGTGGGAAAACTGACCGCATGTCATTATTACGACTAGATGGCAAAAGTTGCAACATTAGAGGAAAGCAAATAAATTATTGTTCGAGCGGGTAGTGGGTTGTGGGTACCGATCATAAAATTATTACCCTACGGTTTTGCCCTTTTCGGAGCCTCTATGATCATCAAGAAAAGTATAACCACAAATTTTACAATTATATAAGTTTCTATCTTCCTTGTCAATTTTACAATTAAGTTTTTATCTTCCTTGTCAATTTTACAATTAAGTTTCTCTCTTCCTTGTCAATACGAGTAGGAGTGATTATTTCATAGTATAAATAAATGTTTACTTTCTTTTCTCACAAAGTAATGGATCCTATCATTTAATAAAAATTAAATTTTACTATTCTTGACATTAAAATATAACATGACATACTTAAATATTAGATGTATAATCTTGCTATACATGAATAGATTAAAGTTTATATAAGAAAATTTTCATATATATCTTCGAAGTTAAACAATAAAATAATTAATAAAAATAAAAGAAAATTGTATTAAGTTATATGAAGGAAATCTACCGTGTAAAACCAATATTTTATAAAAATAAAAATTTATGATAGAGAACTGAAATAATTTATAACAAATTTTATATTTTCTTTAAAATATTTCAAACTTTTAATAATATAATTTTAATTGAAATGGTAATTTAATTTTGTAATTTGGTAATAAAGCTTCGTAAATTACGATTAGCTATAATATATATAATATATTATATATATATATATATATATATATATATATATATATATATATATATATATATATATATATATATATATATATATATATATATATATATATATATATATATGAAATGGGTTCAAGTTATACCTGATGTTACACTTTTTCTAAACCATTGATTTCCAATAATTTATTACTCTCCAAGTCAACTAACCTAATCTATAACATTATTTTACTCTCTCTCTCTTCATTTATTTCTCTCTATCTCGTCCATGTTTATCTCCTCTCCCCTCACATTTTCTCTCTCACATCCATGCAGGGCCGGTTGGGGGGTAAGCCCCACAAGCCCTTGGGCTTGGGCAACCCCCCTTAGGGGCAACCAAAAAAAAAATTAATATATACATAAAAAAAAAAATATATATATATATATATATATAATATATATATTATATACATAAAAAAAAAAAAAAAATTCTATTATAATAATATATATATATATATATATATATATATTATATATATAAATATATATATATATATATATATATATATATTATATATATATATATATATAATATATTATTCATTTGGCAACTTACCAACAAATTTAGATATAGACTAATAGATAACAAACTATTAAACTGTTAGGTGCATTAAACAAAGTTCATACTTTATTTGTAGCAGTTGGCGTGTAGGAGTAGGAACTAGGAAGTGGGGTTATTGAGTTTGTTTCCAATTTTAATTTTATTTTGTTACTACTCAGAATTATTCAGTGTCTTTTATGTTAGTCTTTGATTAATGAGTTTTATTCTTTAGGAGTAGTAGTCCTAGTGGTCCACTTTATTTATTTTAGTAGTTTGATTATTTGTGTATTCAGTTAGTAGGTAAGATTTTTAAGTGATATAAATATATCTAAAAAATGAAAATAATTGTCCATTGTTTTTAGCATAGTGGAGTTCTATTTTATTGCTTTAGAACGTTAGATGGAATTGTATAAATTTTCCTTCAATTCTCCAAAAATAAAATCATTTGAAAAATATTTGTATTTTTCAAAAAAAAAAAAAATTTGTAGTCTTTTAGACTTTTGGGAAGTTGGGTTTTTTTGAAAAAACTATACCTAGAGATCAGGATTTTCTCAATTAAATCCATCTGTTATTCAATAATCAATTCTATTTCTTTGAGTCGAATCATGCTAATTTTAAAGCACCATAATCGGGATTACATTTTACTTCATTTTATTTTATTTTTATGTAATTCAAGCTAAAAACACAAAATAACATTGATTTTGCATTAAAAAAATTAAATATTGGACTTTTATATTTTTTTTAATATTTAATAGTAAGTAGGCAATCAAAATTGGGACGGGTTTGGGCAACCCAAAGCTCAGAACTGACCCTGCATCCATGTCAACTAACGTAAAAAAAAATAAAAAAAAAATAAAAATAATAATAATAATAAAATAAAAAAATAATAATAATTAATTAAAAAAAAAAAAAAACTTGCTACCTAAGGAGTTAATGTTCTTCCTACTTATATATGGGTGAAATCCTTGGAAATATTGGGATTAAACTTCCAAATCTTTAAGTTATCAATATCTGCTTTAATAAATTCATAGGAAAAATTCTATATCCAGTGTCCACTATTCAATTCCCAATGAACCTTATTAGTTATTACCTTAACTACTTGCATCAACGTGATTCTCCTCCACCATTTGATAACAGATGCACGACCAACAATGAGATGGACTTCATCGCCGAGAAAAAGACAATGACAACAAGCATGCTTCTACCGACCCATGATAATAAAAAACACTTAGATGGTCCCATATATAAGTTTTTTCAATCATTCTTCACTGTATTACATTTTTCTCAAAATAATTGAACGAATTGAATTTATTTTGTTTTATTGACTGGTTTGAATCTTCTTACTACCAACGAGGGACTAATCCATGGAAGAATGGTGAGATTTTTTCTATCTCAATACGTATAGAGAATTCTAACCAACAAGGAAAGAGGAGTGATTTTTTTAGGAAAAGGAGAGGGGAGAGATAATGACAATAAATGCTTTGAATTAATTTAATTAATTTGGCAAGCAAATAAATCTATACTATAATGTAAAACCGAAACTTTTTGACTTTTGGTTGACCTCATAATATTGCGTCACATAAGCTTTTGAGTTCTCACAATTTTACACCTCATTATTTTAATATATATTTTCTAATTGAATTTAAATTTTATTCTATAATTAAACATTCTATTAAAATCTTGACACATCATATTTTCTTTAATAGAAAGAATATATTATTCCATATATATAAACACAAACATAATAAATGTTATTCTATAATTAAACATTCCATTAGAATCTTGATACATCATATTTTCTTTAATAGAAAGAATATATTGTTTCATATATATAAACACAATCATAATAAATGTCTTTTAATAAATATCACGATTATCAATTTTTATTTTTAGACAAAAAATAAAAGAGAAAAAAAAAATCATATTATGTTAAACTTTTATGTGCGTTGCACGAGTTACCGACTAGTTTATTAATTATGACATGAGCAGTTTGATTTTTTTTAACCGTTAGATCTTTTAAAAATCTATGGTTTAAAAAATGTGTAACTCTTATTAAATTTAATCTCTCTCTATATATAAAAGTATATAATCCTCTAATTAAAACGTGTCAGATTATTGTTCTCAAAATTTTGAAGTAAGGACCTATCCTATACCAAGACTCTAAACATAAACCAATATATAAGTGTGGTACAACCTATTATCAAAAAATATATATATATAAGCGTACAACCTATTTTCAAAAGAAAAATATAAGCGTACAACCATACTTTTATAATCACAAAAATAAACCAATATATAAGTAGGCCTTATATATCTATGTAATATATAAAAACAGAGGATTTGAGCGTTAAAATTCAAGAATGTTTTACATCATGACAAGTGGCATATCTATCTATCATTTAAATTTACCAAGTGATACGTTGTTTAAATAACTTGACTTAGTACAATTTATTTATCAAACGGTAAACACCCAATATTTTTTTAAAAAAAGTACTAAACAAGTGTATTTTTTTTTTGTATTTTTTATTAATTTTAATTCATGCCAAAAACCTTTTAAATAAAAACAGATAATTAACAAATTCTTTAAAATAAATTTCCTACTACTAAAAGACATCTTAATAAAATATACTTATCTAAGATTATTCTTTAAAAAAAAGATAATTAGTTCAATTTAACGATCAACACCAATTTTTTTTTAAAAAAAAAAAAAAAAAAAAAAAAAAGACTAAACAACGTGTAAAATAATTCTCCTTTCATGTCAAACTTTTTTTTTTTTTTTTTTTTTTTTTTAATAATTCAATAATAAACAATGATAGTTCTTACTAAAAAGACATCTTAATAAAATATCATAATAAAAAGCTTTTAAATAAAAAAAGATAATAACAAAATCTTTAAAAGAAGTCTCCTACTACTAAAAGACATTTAATAAAATATCATAATAAAAAGCTTAAAATAAGTCTCCTTACTTAAAAGACATCTTAATAAAATATTATAATAAAAAGTTTAAATTGGTCTCCAACACAAAGTTATGAAAGTACCGTTTCAATAATAAACACAATTAAAAATGATGACATTACATAATTAAAAAACGTTATGATAGATTTTTTTTATTTTTTTTTAAAAAATTAAAATGACTTTAATACTTTATTTATAAAAAAACTCCAATAAAAAAAAGAAAAAAAATACTAACAACGTGTACTTTTTGTTATTATGTTTTGATTAATTTTTTTTTTTTTTTTTTTTTTTTTTTTTTTTTTAATATCAAACGGTAAACACCAATTTTTATTTAAAAAAAAACAGATAATAAAAATATCTTTAAAAGACTTCTTAACAAAATTAACCAACATTTTGTTTCACATAATTGATAAGCCTCTATTTTATTATGTGAAACACAACCTGATCTAGTTGAAAGATCCTGAAAACTTTATTGCTTTACTATTGTTTGATAAGGCACATATAACCGTATCTATAACATTTTGTTGGTGATTTACTATTTACAATTCTGTAAACAATGAAATCAAGAATCTGTTTGATATATATATATATATATATTTCTTGCAAATCCAAAGAACAGTATAATATATACACGAATACATTTCATTAATATATAATATTACTATACTTCAAAAACAAACTGTTTGAAATAATGAACAATTTAAATAATAGTATGTTAAACCAAATGAAACAATCTATTATATATATCAAATCATGATATATATAACACTGATAATATTACAACAGTAATATTGTTACAATGCCTCTGTTTTATTATGTGAAACGCCTTCTTTATTTTATTTACTCATTTTCTTCCCTTGCGAAGCAGTTACAAAAATAAGATTAGGTTTTTCTGCAAACAAATTTACTAAATGAAGCAAGATCTTCATTTTTCTGCAGAGTCACAAGAGTTACCCAAGAAAATTTGAAAGGTCAAGAAAACTTTATTGATAATTGATATATTCTTTTTTTTTTTTTTTTTTCAAAAGTTGAAATTATGCTTATAATTCCAGTGTGAAATTCCTTGGTATATGAATGTAGTTAAAATAAATAGTTAAGGAAAAAGTTAAAATAAGTGCTGAAATTTTAAGTTCAATTGATGTCAAACATCTTTTCTAATAAATAAAAAACGTCAAAACCAATTTTTTTAAAAATAAGACGCAAACTTCTTGATAAAAAAAAAATTCTATCATTGACACATTTTATAAAAAAAATTCTTAAATAAATCTCCTACTAAAAAGACATCTTAATAAAATACACTTCTCTAAGAGATAAAAAAAAAATGTTAAAACCAATTTTTTAAAAAAGAAGTCGCAAACTCTTGAAAAAAAATTGAAAAAATTTTAAAAAAAAAAAAAAATCATAAATAAATCTCCTACTTACTAAAAGACATTTTAATAAAATATAATTCTTAATAAATTTAAACAATAACATAGGACTTTAATAAAATATACTCTAAGAAATATTAAAACAATTAGTTCAATTTAATGATTAACACCAATATTTTTTATAAAAAATAAAATAAATCTCCTACTAAAAGACATATTTTATTACTTTCTTAAGTGACACAACTTTAGAGATATGGTTTAAGATTATCAGACATATGAGAAAGTTTAGCTCAAGGACCAAAATGAAAACTGGTTGAAAAACTCAAGGACTAAATTGAAATTGGTTGAAAAACTCAAGGACTAAATTGAAAATTTTCAAAATACAAGGACTAAAATAAAAATACCTTCAATTCAAAATATAAAGATCAAAAATGTATTTTTGCCAACGCGTATCATGCAGCGTGCTTTATTTGACTGACAAGTGGCAACACGCAGGGCGAGTATCTTTTAGTTTACCAATTCGACTTAAATGTATGGCCTTTGCTTTCTTTCTTCCGTTCTATTTTTTTTTTTTAAAGGTCAATATTCTTGTCTAAATCTAATTTTTGTGATCTATCTTCTAGTTCAGTAAATCTTAAATTGTCTAGTCTGTCTACACTATGTCTTAAATCATCATCTACTCTTGAATTTTCTTGTGATTTAAATTTACTAAAACTACATCTTGGAGGAGAAACTGTTTTTTCTATGTAAGGATTACTATATCTAGCAGAACAACTACTTGTAGATTTTCTATAGGGTAGGAAATTTATACTAACCGTACCATCTGGACGTTGTTCTATATAATCTAAATCTTCTTCTAAAGTATTTTGAACTGGAATTGATTCAGCAACATTTTTTAATAACCATCTATTGGGTAATTTTACATCTTTCCATTCAATTTGTGTGGGGACTTTAACATGGGAATCACTTGTACTAGCTTGTAATAATAAAGTCTTGCCTTTTTGACTTTCCATTAAAGCTTGAGGTTCTAACGTAGTTTTCATCAACTTGTAATATATTCTATAAACAATTACTAAAGGTTGTGCACCTTCGTGCATATTATAACCGTAAGTTTCTACATCTAATTCTAAAGTTTTTGACACAGTTTTATCTTTTAAAGACACAGAAAAATTTGGATAACAATCAAAATAAATTGGACCATTATAAAGAGAAGATTCTACCATTCCTAATAAAGCATCTTGATAAACCGTAAATCTACCATCTCTTAATCCTAAGAAAACACTTGTATTCAATCCTTGTCTTGTTAGAGGTTTGACGGCAACTTGAACTAAACCAATATGAATAAAAGCAAAGTTGTTTATATTTTTGTCTATTTCTTGACGGCTAATAATTGAATTGTTTCAAAACTTTGTTTTAAAGAGAAAGTTCTTTCTACAGTTTTTATTGTATAATTTGAAAGAAATGAAAGTTTTGAGAAAGTTGTTTTCTTGTAGATTTTATCTTGTGGAACTAAAGGTAATTTCCAATCCTGCCAATTTTTCTCTGCACTAACATTTACTAGGCTAACTTCTTCTTTATTAACTGTATTATCACTCATGGAGGACATCTGAGATCTAGAGCTAGAACTTCTAAGGTTTTCCATTTTTAAACTTACCAATTCTAAAGATTCCTGAGCTATTGTAGGGATTGTGAGACTCTCTTTCGTCCTAAAGGCTCTACGGGACCACGACCTGGAACACCCTCAAACGCCTATCCACGGCTAACACGGGCTTACCAACGGCTTTACGCTGACCAACGCAGACGGCTCTCGGACTTAAGACTTGCACACAGTCACTACTCTAGCACAAAGAAGCTTAGAACAGGCAAATCTAACAATGAACATACCTACGAAGACACATGGCTCTGATACCATAATGACACCCAGGCACAGATTAACAGTATGATAAAGATGAAATTGCTAGAAATGGACAGAGTAAAGGCAGTATGGAATAAATATGCTGCAAATAAAATTACAGTAACAATAATAAAATCTTGGAAAGAAGCAATGATTTAAACAACTGAAATATATTTGATAAACTTTGAAAACAAACTTACAGATGACTTTGAGATAACTTGGGAAATACAAGAGAAGGTTTTGTTTGCTGGAAAGGAAGGAAAGTGTTTACAAGGGATTTGCTTTGAGAAACTGAGTTAAGTTGTAAATTGAGACGTGAAATTGAGTCGTGCCTTCTACAAGCCAGAAGGGTAGCTTAAATAGAGCTTGAAAAGTAAAGAAACAGTAACTTGAACAATAATTTGACTGGGGTATTTGAACAGTGGTCTTGGTAACTTGAAAAGTGAAATCTTGAAGAAATCTTGAATTTGGAATCTGACGGATTTTCTTGTCAAAAGCAGCTTGCTTTGTTAGGAATCTTGTCTTTAAGCTTTAAACTTGTCTGGGTACCTTTATTTGAACTTTCTGACAGTGAATTTGTCTGAACTTGCACGCGCCGAAAGGAAATTTGTCTTTAAACTTTGGACTTGTCAAAAGGAGTCAAAAGAAAACTTTGTCAGGAATATCTTGAAAACTTGAGAACGATCTTACTTTTGTCTTTGTTCTGGAGAGAATCTTGACTAAGGAACTTTGCACTTGCAGTTGTCTATCAGGAACTAAACTTTGCACTTGCACTTGTCACCAATAATTTGCACTTGTCTAGCAGGAACCTTTTGAGGCATGAGAATTGCTAAATAATGAAACATATCTTATAGGAGGGAATCTTGAAATCTTGACTTGTCGAGAACTGGTTTATTTCCTTTTACATTGTCTTGACATTAACACTTATCTTGCTAAACTAGAATTCATACGGATCTTGAGAGTCTTGAAATAAATGAGGATTCTTTGCCATTGCTACTCGGACTTCTTCATCATCAGAATCATCAGAAATTTGAGAGAGGGCATCTTGTAGCTGCTTTTTCAGTTCTTTTTTGGATTTGTGAGACTTGAATGGGGATTTAGTTGGTGTGTCTGATTTGTATGGACTAAGAAGAAATGGGGTATTGGTTTGTGGGTCTAGGAGATTGCAATCAGAAATCATTTTTGGGTAATCACTTGTATTAACTATATATTTTTCCCACCATCTAACATAAATTTGTCTGATAAGGAATTTTGGGGAGGAAGAAGAAAAAGCAAAATCCCATCCCATAATCCAGGAAAGGTTATATCTTGTATAAAAAACTAACAGTTTGGGAAACTTGCAAAGGGCTGGAGGAGATTGGAATTTTTCATAAATTTGGGGGAGAGAAAAAGGAAAGTGAATTTGGTCATTTGAATAACCTCTTTCGATTTGTTTTGGAGTTCTTGAATCTATTCTTGCTGGAGGTAAAATAGGTGGTTCTGGACCAAATTGGTCCCACCATTGAAGAAACCAAGCAGGAAGATTTTGAATATTTAGGTATTTATCAAAATAGAAAAACCAAGAGTGCTGGAACCTATCATTTTGAGAATAAAGGGCATTGTACCAAGCATTTTGATAATCATAATAATTATATTCTTGAGGAGTAAATTTTTTACTAAATGATCTTGTATTGCATGGATGACCATTCCATTGGAAAGGACTGATAACTTGTTTAATGAGACACTTTGAGTAAGCAGTTCGGGATCCTGTAGTATCAAATGAGCATTTACAATGTGTAAGGAGAATAGAATTTGTGTCAACTAAAATGAATTCATAAAAAGTTTGTGACTTGTGAGGATGTTCTGGCTGGAAGTTCCATCCTGGGGGAAACATGTGAGATACTACTTGTCTTGGATTTTGGATATGCTCAATTTGTTGGTCTATTGGAAAGAGATTAATTTCAGGGGACTTGTTAATTTGAAGGGAATCTGCGGAGTGAGGGGATGGAAAGGCTCGAGACAGAGAAATTTGTGATGAAGAACTTGTTTGGGTTTGAGAGCTTGATGAGGACTCATGTGATTTTGATTGTGGTTTCAAGCTGCTTGATGCAGTAAGCTTTTGAGCATAAGTAGGTAATTGAGAGGGGAGAGGAGGAAATTCTGCTAAATGGGTAAATTTATTAGACAATGGAATATTTGTGGAGGTTTGTGTTTTTGGACTTGGAGGTTTTGGAGGAGTATTTGTTTTTGTTTTTGGGGGTGACTTATTAGCATAATCTGAAGCATTTTGGATTTTAGACCTATCTGAATGGCTTGTTAACTTGTAATTTTGATATGGAGAAGTCATGTTCCCTGTAAAAATTCACGAGTTAAAAAATCAGGAATAGAATTTGACTCACCTTTGATGTATTCAATGTTAAAATCAAAAATACTTAAAATAGCTTGCCATCGTGCAAATATTTGTTTAGAAGCAAGATTTTCAACATCTTTAAATAAAACATCTTTTGCACTTTTGCAATCAACTCGGACTAAAAACTTTTGATTTAAAAGATCATCTTGAAATTTTGAAATACATAAGACTATTGATAAAATCTCTTTTTTGATTGTGCTGTAATTTTGTTGTGCAGCATTCCATACACCAGAATAAAAACGGACAATTTGCTCATGACTTGACTCTAAGACTTTTTGCTTGAGAATACCTCCATAACCCAGTTCAGAGGCATCAGTTTCTACTATCTTGAAAGAATCAGGAGAAGGGAGACCTAAACAGGGGAGAGTCTTGACATGTTTTTTAATTTGTCTAACAATTTGAGTATGAGTGTCAGTCCATGGTGGTGGATTTTTTTGTAATCTTTGAAAAAGAGGACGACATATTTTCCTAAGATCTTGATAATATTCTGAGACATAATTTAGGCTTCCTAAAAATCTTTGAAGTTGATTCTTGTCTTTTATTTCATCCGGAAACTTGTCAGCAAATTGTATGGCTCTATCTATAGGTGTTATTTTCCCTTGATAAATATTATGTCCTAGAAACCTGATTTTATCTTGGAATAACTTTATTTTTGTAGGAGAAACTACTAATCCATTGTATTGAACAATTTTAATAAAAGTTTCTAAGTGTTTCCAATGCTGTTCTATGGTATTTGAAAATATTAAAACATCATCGATATAAACAATTGAAAAACTTGTATAAGGATTAAAAATATCATTCATAATATTTTGAAATTCACTTGGTGCATTCTTTAAACCAAAGGGCATTACATTCCATTCATAATGTCCAAAAGGGACAGTAAAAGCAGTTTTGTATTTATCTTTTTCATCAATTTGAATTTGCCAAAATCCACTTTTCATATCAAATTTTGAAAAAACCTTAGCATTGTGAACTCTTGCTAATAAATCTTTTTTATTGGGTATAGGGTACCTAATCCATTTTAAAGCAGTATTTAAAGGCTTGTAATTTATGACTAATCTAGGAGCACCTCTTTCAATTTCAGCATTCTTTTGAACATAAAAAGCAGAACAACTCCAAGGAGATTTACTTTTCCTAATTAAACCTTTATCTAATAATTCTTGAATTTCCTTCTTGCAATATTCTAACAGTTCTTGATTCATTTGTATAGGCCTAGCTTTTGTAGGAATATTTCTTTCATTGAAATCTGACTCATAGGGTAAACTAATAATATGCTGTTTTCTATGCCAAAAGGCATTAGGTAAATTTGCACAAATTTCATTTTTTATTTTATTCTCAAAATTCTCAATTCTTTGTTTTAATAAAGGAGATTCTAATTGTTCTTCAATTCTTTTATATTCTAAATCTTGTTTTAAAAACATAAGATGTTTTTCTTTTCTTGCAATCTTGGACTTGTAAATTAAATTAATTTCTTTACAAAATGTCATTTGGTTTAACATATTTATATCTCTTGTCATAGGCGGTAATATAAAAGGGAAAGTAATCTTTTGTCCTAAAATTTGTGTTGTAAGTCCTTTTTCTGAAATTTGTTTTATAGGATATAATAAAGCTATAAAAGGATTTCCTAATATTACTTTTGAGGTTATATCTCTAACTAAAATAAAAGTAGTCTTGATACAAACACCTTCTCTACAGACATGAGCATTTGAAAGTTTGAATTCTATATTTAAACTAGTACCACTTGCCTGTGAAAGTTTCTCTGATGTTTTCTTCATAATATTTTGTAGGAATTAAACCTTCTTGGATACAATTTGAATCAGCACCTGTGTCTAATAAAGCAACAGTTTTAAAAATATATTCTTTGTCTATTACTATTTTTACTTCAGTGTACCATTTTTGAAAAATCATCTTGTCAATTGTATTTAGAAAAGTTTCTTTAAAAGTTGGTTGGGATATTAATTGAACAATTTGTTTGCAATTTTCTTCTGGTTCAACCTCATTTTCTATACTTGAATTTTGTGAGTGATTATTATTTATTTTTAATGTTACCATTTCTTGTGCTAATTGTTCTTCTGTAATTTGAAAACTTGAATTTTTAATTTCTTGTATTTCATGTTTTAATGTATTTATTTCCGAATGTAATTCTGGAATATTTAATTTAGACTTGTTTTTAGGGGGCTTACAGTTATTTTGATAATGACCAAATCTATTGCATTTGTAACATAAGACTCTATTCTTGACTTTCTCTTTAGGAATTTCTGTTAGTGGACCTGGACCTATCGCATCATTTTTGAATTCTTCTTTGTTTTTACTATTTCTTGTCGGTGATTCTACTTGTGGCAGTGAACCTACGTCTTGTTTTTCTTGCTTTGTTTCTTTTTTTGACTTTTTCTTATCTTTGTAATTATTGTCTTTTTTATTCTTCTTTATAGTGTTTATCTGACCATATTGGCTTAGGATAGTTTGTTTTTTATCTAAATATGTGTATTGTTGTTGAATTGATAATTTGAAGTCAAAGGTGTCATTCTATGTTTGTCTTGTTGGGTTGTCCATTGTAGCAATATGAATATTACCGGATGATATACTAGAACTATTTGCATGAATTCTATTATTTGTATGCTTTTTGGTCAATGTTTGACTGTTTGGTGAGTTTTCTTGGCTATGGCTATAGTTATATATATAAGGTGGTAGAGAAATTTTTACGTCTTCTTTTTGAAAGTTTTCTTTTTGCAGGGTATGACTTGTTGTCACTTTGTTGTTAGAGAATTTTGAGTTTTGTTTTGTTAGGCATCCATTTGTATTGTCGGTGAATAATTGTAGTGTATTATTGTGCCTATAGCTAGTATCATATGTGGACTTGTGTTTTATGATAGTGTCTTGACTATTTTGTGTGACTTCTTTTTGTCGGAGAGAATTGAGAGAATTATTGGTGTTGCTACCGGCTAAAAGTTTTGGCTTAAAATAATGATCAAACCATGCAAAGAAATTAACTTCAGTTTGTATATCATTCATAAACTCATAATACTTGTCTCTTATATAACTTCTTAAGAACTCTGAAAAGGTTGCAAAAAATTCTTTTCTTCTATTTTCATATTTTGGGGAATTAAAATCTTGTCTTAATTTTTCTTTGTTTAATACAAAAGGTTTCCTAATCATATTAATTTGTGGGTCATACATATTAGGTGGATAAAATCCCATATCAGAATTTGTGGGGGAATTTGGTCTTTGTTGAGGAGGTTGAGAATACGTGGAGTGATAAGTGGGAGGAACTTGAGAGACTTGTGAAGCTGGGGAGTAAAAAGGAGTATTTATTACATTACCCTTAATTATTCCATCTAAATTTGGATTTGTATAATTTGAGTTATTACTTGATTTTCTAATTCTTGTCTAAATCTAATTTTTGTGATCTATCTTCTAGTTCTTCTTTTGTCTAGTCTAGAAATCATCATCTACTCTTGTATTTAAATTTACTAAAACTACATCTTGTGACTGTGTGCAAGTCTTAAGTCCGAGAGCCGTCTGCGTTGGTCAGCGTAAAGCCGTTGGTAAGCCCGTGTTAGCCGTGGATAGGCGTTTGAGGGTGTTCCAGGTCGTGGTCCCGTAGAGCCTTTAGGACGTTTTTAAAGAGAGTCTCACAATCCCTACAATAGTTCAGGAATCTTTAGAATTGGTAAGTTTAAACAATGGAAAACCTTAGAAGTTCTAGCTCTAGATCTCAGATGTCCTCCATGAGTGATAACACAGTTAATAAAGAAGAAGTTAGCCTAGTAAATGTTAGCTGCAGAGAAAAATTGGCAGGATTGGAAATTACCTTTAGTTCCACAAGATAAAATCTACAAGAAAACAACTTTCTCAAAACTTTCATTTCTTTCAAATTATACAATAAAAACTGTAGAAAGAACTTTCACTTTAAAACAAAGTTTTGAAACAATTCAATTATTGGCGTCAAGAAATAGACAAAAATATAAACAACTTTGCTTTTATTCATATTGGTTTAGTTCAAGTTGCCGTCAAACCTCTAACAAGACAAGGATTAAATACAAGTGTTTTCTTAGGATTAAGAGATGGTAGATTTACAGTTTATCAAGATGCTTTATTAGGAATGGTAGAATCTTCTCTTTATAATGGTCCAATTTATTTTGATTGTTATCCAAATTTTTCTGTGTCTTTAAAAGATAAAACTGTGTCAAAAACTTTAGAATTAGATGTAGAAACTTACGGTTATAATATGCATGAAGGTGCACAACCTTTAGTAATTGTTTATAGAATATATTACAAGTTGATGAAAACTACGTTAGAACCTCAAGCTTTAATGGAAAGTCAAAAAGGCAAGACTTTATTATTACAAGCTAGTACAAGTGATTCCCATGTTAAAGTCCCCACACAAATTGAATGGAAAGATGTAAAATTACCCAATAGATGGTTATTAAAAAATGTTACTGAATCAATTCCAGTTCAAAATACTTTAGAAGAAGATTTAGATTATATAGAGCAACGTCCAGATGGTACTGTTAGTATAAATTTCCTACCCTATAGAAAATCTACAAGTAGTTGTTCTGCTAGATATAGTAATCCTTACATAGAAAAAACAATTTCTCCACCAAGATGTAGTTTTAATAAATTTAAATCACAAGAAAATTCAAGAGTAGATGATGATTTAAGACATAGTGTAGACAGATTAGACAATTTAAGATTTACTGAATTAGAAGATAGATCACAAAAATTAGATTTAGACAAGATTAGAAAATCAAGTAATAACTCAAATTATACAAATCCAAATTTAGATGGAATAATTAAGGGTAATGTAATAAATACTCCTTTTTACTCCCCAGCTTCACAAGTCTCTCTCAAGTTCCTCCCACTTATCACTCCACGTATTCTCCAACCTCCTCAACAAAGACCAAATTCCCCCACAAATTCTGATATGGGATTTTATCCACCTAATATGTATGACCCACAAATTAATATGATTAGGAAACCTTTTGTATTAAACAAAGAAAAATTAAGACAAGATTTTAATTCCCCAAAATATGAAAATAGAAGAAAAGAATTTTTTGCAACCTTTTTAGAGTTCTTAAGAAGTTATATAAGAGACAAGTATTATGAATTTATGAATGATATACAAACTGAAGTCAATTTCTTTGCATGGTTTGATCATTATTTTAAGCCAAAACTTTTAGCCGGTAGCAACACCAATAATTCTCTCGATTTTCTCCGACAAAAAGAAGTCACACATAATAGTCAAGACAATATCATAAAACACAAGTCCACATATGATACTAGCTATAGGCACAATAATACACTACAATTATCCACCGACAATACAAATGGATGCCTAACAAAACAAAACTCAAAATTCTCTAACAACAAAGTGACAACAAGTCATACCCTGCAAAAAGAAAACTTTCAAAAAGAAGACGTAAAAATTTCTCTACCACCTTATATATATAACTATAGCCATAGCCAAGAAAACTCACCAAACAGTCAAACATTGACCAAAAAGCATACAAATAATAGAATTCATGCAAATAGTTCTAGTATATCATCCGGTAACATTCCTTTTGCTACAACACTACCTCTCATGGTCATCAATAATACAACCCAACAAGACAATAAAGATTCAAATAAAAAACAAATGCAAACTATTAATAGAACAACACAAAATTGGTTAAAAGTTGAAAATAAAGAAGTTGTTCATGAAGAATTTCCCCCATATGAATCTATTGTTGTAAGCCACAGAAATCACCAACTAGTTGCCTCCCCCATAAAAAAGGTAAGTTTAAGTGATGAAGCTAAAAATTTTGAGAAGAATTATTGAACAAAATAATTATTCAAATACATATTTAAAAGTAATAGGTGCCAAACTTGATAGAATAGAAAATAAAATTAACCCTATCAAACCAAATACAAAATTAGATATTGAAAAACCTTTGTTTACACCACATGAAATACCCCCAAAGTTACGAGTCTCCTTTAAGAAAGATAATACTGACTTATTAGAAGAAATCTCTAAAAGACTCCAAAATTTAGATATGACAAGCCTAGCCTCATCATCACAAAATAATCAAGTTAAAATAGTCAATACCATAGAAAAGAAAAAACAAGAACGTTCAACAGTTGAAGAATACATTGAAAATTTGCAAAATCAATTCAAAGATTTAAACATTAATAGAATTGCAAATGAAAGAGATTTTCATGGTAAACCTTTAAGAAGTCGTATTGCAAGAACAAGATACCCTGGAAATGTTTCAATTACAAGAAATTTTTATTCTAGACCAACTCCTCCAGATTTACAATTTGAAGAAAGAGAATTAACCGTTAGAAATGCTTATAATGCTGAATCCTTATATGAATGGAATATTGATGGTATGTCACAATATGAAATTTTAAATGAATTACATGAAATGCTTATGGTTTCAAATGTATACAAGGGTAATAATAAAACTGATCACCAAATTGCAAGTATAATTATTACAGGTTTTACTGGCCAATTGAAAGGATGGTGGGATAATACTTTAACTGATACTGATAGAAATTGGTTAACTTATGCTTATAAAAGAACTCATAATGGAACTCCCATAGTAGATGAAAATGGTTTACAAATTCAGGATGCTGTTAATGCTTTAGTTTTTGCCATAACAAAACATTTTGTAGGAGATCCAGCAGATTATAGAGAAAGTGCTTATGATAGTTTAGAAAATTTAAAATGCTATACTTTGTCAGATTTTAGATGGTATAAAGATGTTTTCCTTTCAAAAGTCTTAATTAGACCTGATAATGCTGAAGCTTTTTGGAAAGAAAAATTTATAAGTGGATTACCTCATTATTTTGCTTACAAGGTTAGAGAAAAATTATTTGAAAAAGGTCACACAGATTATGCACAAACTACTTATGGAGAAATTATTTGCACAATTCAAAAAGTAGGATTAAATTTATGCAATGATTTAAGAATGACTCATCAATTAGAAAAAGAGAAAAAATATGCAAAATTAGAATTAGGAAATTTTTGTGAACAATTTGGTTATTCTCCGTTAAAAACTATTGCTCCATCTAGACAAAGAAGAAAACAACAAAAGCTTTACAAGAATAGTTATAAAAATTACAATAGTAATAAAAGAAATAAACCTTACAAGTTTTATAATAATAAAGCCTACAAGAATTCTAATTTTAGGACACAAGCTAAAAATGTTGGCAAACAAAAAGATAGAACTCCTGTTTGCTACAGGTGTGGAAAAACTGGTCATTTTCAAAAGAATTGCAAAGTCAAGAAAGAAATTAATAAGATAGATATTAGCAAATATAGTACAGAACAATTAAAAGACAAGTTTTTACAAATCTTACAAACTGATTCAGAAAATGAATCAAATGACTCTTTAGTAGATAATGCCTCAGACAATGAAATTTTCCAAATTGAAAATTCCTCCGAGAGTTCTTGTTCAGAAAATTCTAGTGAAGAAGGAATAGAATTATGTCATTGTAATAACAAAGATTTTTGTTCATGTAAGAAAACTATAAATGTCTTAAGCAAGTCAGAACAAATTATTTTTGAATTAATTGATAAAATAGAAGATCCACAAATTAAAATTTGAATATTTAAAGAAAATTTCCCAAATAGATCATCAAGATACCCCATTAGCAAAACCAGATAAAACGAAATATAATTATACTAATATTTCAGATATGTTTAAGAAACAAAAAGCTCAAGTTACAATTCAAGATCTTCAATTAGAAATAAATTCCATAAAACAAGAAATTAGAGAAATTAAGGTAAATTCTCAAACTACTTATGAACAATTCAGTCAAGAAATATCTGCTTTGAAATTAGGAAATAATAAACAAGTCCAAATTCCCAGTAGTTCAGAAATAGAAGACAAGTTGCAAGACAATGATGATATAGAATACTTACCTAAATCAAGTTCCACTGATCTTTTCATAAATTTAATAGAAAGAGTGATATTTCAAAAATGGTATACTGAAGTTCAAATTGTAGTAAACAAAGAATATTATTTTACTATTGTTGCTTTGTTAGATTCAGGCGCTGATTCAAACTGCATTCAAGAAGGATTAATTCCAGCAAAATATTACGAAAAAACCACTGAAGGATTATCCCAAGCTAGTGGAACAAGTTTAAGTATAGATTTTGGATTACCAAATGCACATGTTCATAGAGATGGTATTTTTATCCAGACAACTTTTACCTTAGTCAAGAACATAACAAACAAAGTAATATTAGGAAACCCTTTTATAACTTTATTATATCCCATTAGAGAAATTTCAGAAAAGGGTCTTACCACACAAATTTTAGATCAAGAAGTTATTTTCCCTTTTGTCATGCCATCTATGACACAAGATATAAATTTGTTAAAAGAAATCTCATTTTCAAAAGAATTAAATTCAATTTCAGAAATTTAGAATAATTATTCTTTCTAATTGTCATCAAGTACTAACAAATTTTATTTTTCAGGATGAAGAAGATAGAGTTCGGAAAAGTCAGTCTCCCTCTCTATCCAAAAGGAACAAATTTTAAATTCAGAGTACTTAAAAATTTAGCCAGCTCCATCAACGAGGAACAGCAGTGTCTTTTAGATGCTATCTGGAATACTCGTAATGATGGAAGACCATTTTTAGACAGCCTTAATGCTTTAACATATTACTTTAGCCAGCTAAATAATTCAGTAGACAGCAGTGAATTTTCCTCTTTTGCAGGTGTCCAATCTACTTTTCAAGACTCGAGTAGTTCTACTCAAATGGCAAAATTATTAGAGATGCCCCCACTGGGCCGAGAGGCTTTTACCCCACTGGTAAAAGACAAAGGTGAGCAGTGTGAGTTGATAAGCTTGTCTCTTGATAGACAGCCTTTATCCCCACTGGATAAAGAAAAAAGCGTAGAAGCAAAAATTCTTAGTTTACCACAAGATCTTAAAGATAAGATTTTCCAATCTGCTGAAAATAGATCCCAAGGTTTATTGATCAAATTGCAACAATACTTTTTTAATAATAAAGTTTCTATTCCAGGATTCTCTTCCCATATTTCTGATAGGTACTTAGATAGTCAACAAAGTCTACTATTCCAGTTTGTCCAAGTCGGTATCAATCTAGACATTTGCCCAAACCCTTTACCAATTCCTGTTGAAAGTATGACTCCAATTTCAGTAGAACTTCTTTTAGACTATGGCATGATTTCACAACTTTGGGTCTCAGACAAAACTAAACTTGCAAATTTTCCGTACAAACTCAAAAGATCCTGTGAATTAAATATGCTTCTTAACAAGTCTCTTTATTTAGATATTGACTCAATTCCTCCTGAATGGGTCAATAAAAATAGTTATTCTTATAAACTCCTTCCAAGTTACCATTTTATTTGTTTACAACCTTCCTCTTTTAATGACAATGAAAGATTTTATCCTCAAATCGAACCGACAAATTACAAGTTTTCTATTACAGACATCCAAAAATATAAAGCCCACATGTACAATATAATCCAAATGAGATTCCAAGATGATCTTATCCCTAAAATTATAGCACAAACTCCCCATATGACAATCTGTTCAGAAATTAGAAGCACAATTTTCTCTTGCCCAGAACCCCAAATATGGAACAGTCCAATAACAAAAGAATATATTGCATACTGGAAGCTCCATGCAAGTGAAATCTTAGAAGATGAAGATTACGCTTATTATGAAGAATATGATGAAGATTATGACTTTGATGAAGAAGCTATTCATAATCTCAACACCTAGAGATTCCCTAGAGATGTAAAGAAGATAATTCAGTCAATTCAAGATTTCCTTTAGCAAAAATACAAGATGTGTTCCAAGATTCTCAAGTTTCAAGATATTTCTGACAAAGCTTTCTTTTGACCCCTTTTGACAAGTTTAAAGACAAATTTACTTTCGGCGCGTGCAAGTTCAGCAAAATCCAAATCCGCTGTCGGACAAGTTCAAAGAAAGGTACCAAGACAAGATAATTGACAAGTTTAAAGTGACAAGATTCCTGACAAAGCAAGCTTCTTTTGACAAGAAAATCCGTCAGATTCCAAATTCAAGATTTCTTCAAGATTTTACTTTTCAAGTTACCAAGACTACTGTTCAAATACCCCAGTCAAGTTACTGTTTCTTTACTTTTCAAGCTCTATTTAAGCTACCCTTCTGGCTTGTAGAAGGCACGTCTCAATTTTACGACTCAATTTCACGTCTCAATTTACACTCTTTAGTCTCTTAGCAAATCTCAAAGCAAATCCCCTGTAAACACTTTCCTTCCTTTCCAGCAAACAAAACCTTCTCTTGTATTTCCCAAGCTTATCTCAAAGTCATCTGTAAGTTTGTTTTCAAAGTTTATCAAATATATTTCAGTTGTTTAAATCATTGCTTCTTTCCAAGATTTTATTATTGTTACTGTAATTTTATTTGCAGCATATTTATTCCATACTGCCTTTACTCTGTCCATTTCTAGCAATTTCATCTTTATCATACTGTTAATCTTTAACGTGATAAAATATCATTAAAACGAATACAAGTGTTTAAAATAATATACTTGCATAGTTGCATACCTATTTTAAATTTTGCATCTTGCCCAAACCCTTGGCATATTTAAAAAAACAAAAATAATTAATAAATATGTCTATCATCAATCAGTATACAAATTACACAAACAAATATTTTTCATATAGGATATGTTCCCAAAATTCAAAACTTAGACATAACTTTCACTATATTTGTATTTGGAAAACATCATCAATATCAAGATGTTCTTCATTTCAAAGAAATTGACATGATCTTTTTTTTTTTTGATGATGAGGAACCTCATCAAGGTAAGGCCCTTCGGAGTTTGAACCCATCCTTAGGTAATAAACCTTTTATGCATGACTCCATCCACCAGAATTGTGTATCAAATAATCCAGTTGAAACTTCTATTGGGGATTGAACTTGATATATCTTAAAAAGTTGACATGATCTATTTGATCGTCAAAATTTAATTTTCACAAATTAAGATGCCATATCATTTAAAATTCTACCCACTTAATTTTAATTTTTCTCCCCTTCTCCCTTCTTCCCTCCCTCACTCTCGTCAGTTCCCCTTATTTGGATGTTTTAAAAATTAAGTAAGGGGCATGGAAATAGATATCTTTCTGTTTTGTTTGGATGTGATAAGGGGACTAGAGGGGAGAAAAATGATCATATAAATTGATATCATTAGGGTATAATTGACAATTTATTTATTTATTTTTTTTCTAATATAAGTGGAACCACTTTCTCTCTCAAAACTCCCCTAATTTGGGGGAATTAAAAATGAGGGGTTTGGAGGGGTATCTTATCCTTCTAATCCCCTCAAATCCTTCCCCCTCCCACTTAAAAAAAAAACATTCTAAAATAATGTTCATTAAACCTCCCCCATCCCCTTCCCTCTACTCCCGCTCATCCCCCTTCCTCATCCAAACATAGCATAAGATTCATAAAAGCAACTTACAATCATTATCAAAACAAAAACGACAAGTTACAATAATGTGCATGTCATATAATTTTTGCCTTTAAAATATTTATTCAATTCTATATATTTAAAGCCTTTTTTAGGATAATGTCTTCTTTGCAGGGTTTAACGAGCACCAGTCAATCCTTTTCTAGTTGGCTTAGCAGTGCTAGTGAGGGTGGGCAGAGAAAGCCAATGGATTTCAATTCAATCTTCTAGAAGTACAAACTGAATTGAGATCTCATGTAATAGTTAAAAAATATCACTGAGATGAAAAGTTGTAACTATTCAAAAAGAAACTTTTTATCACGATTGTGGGTTCAAATATTATTAACAAAATATTGAAAATGGTCCATAAAAAACATTGCAATTAAAAGGTAGGAAAGTTCATATTTCTTAAAAACCCTCACCATTCGTTTATAATTGGACGGGGTCTGTCTGATTATATCATCATGGTCATCCGATTATATGTTTCAACGATCATGGATGCTACACAAAAATGTATGTAAAAAACAATTTTGAAAAAATTGCACATCCTCCTTTTATGGCCCAAAACAGTCGTGTGGAGAGCATAGAGCAATGGATTCTTGCCTCTTGGTTTGTCCGGGTACAGCCAATAATGTACAAAACATTGTCATACAATTATCAATGTTCATTTTTATTTTTATTTTTCTGCTAAATACAATTATAAATCTTCATCTATAATCAGTGAATCTTCTCCTCTCATGTGTACGAGCAACATGCATCTCTGAGTGTCACTGTTAATGGTGCAAAACCCCTCAAAATGTTGCCACAGCTTTAGTGGTGCAAGACCCACATCATAACGAAAAACTCTACAGATACCCGTTCTCACATCCAATTTCACAATTTGCTGAAATGGCATTTGTGATTGGTGATTTTTTTTTTTTTTTTTGTTTGAAAAAGCTAGTTTCAAGTTCTAACAATGGACCCATGTGATAATGATCTTTTATCACTCATAACTTGCCACTTTAGCATGTTGTGAAATTGGGTGTGTCCGTAGACGGATTGCATCACAATATAAACCCCACAATCAACCATTGGTAAAACGTGAAGTTATCAAAATTCGTGATAGCAACCTATCACCCTGAAGGACTTATGATCTCTACCACATTCCAAAATCCAAATACTTATGTAGTTATGTAAGATTTATACTACAAGGAAATATTACAAAAACACTCTAACAAAGTTTGCATAATTAATGTTAAGAGTCTTGTAACTCAGTGACATTGTCTAGGTTACGCTTTACTACCAAAGACTACTTAGAAAGGGACGCTTTGTGTGCGCTCTCCGGGCTCCACCATTGTTGTAACTTGTAACTATCAAATTATAAAATAAATAAGATTACATAATTAATGATGTGTAGACTCTATTATTAGCATACATACAACACACGGCTCCACCCCCATTCTGAACCACCACATAATCTTTATAGACTTTTAATATAATTCTTTCGTATGTGTAGCATTGCTCTACACAATAATCTAATTACCTAAAACTTTTCTTTTTATCATATATAGATCCAGGTTAGACAGTGTATTATTGAGTCTAGATCCATCACAAGAATCATATCAACAGGCTCTCCATGGATTTAGTGAAAGAAATCTCAAGCTTTACCAGAGCTGCAAATAAAACAAAGATTTTTTTTTTTTTTTATTATTTCTTCTGGTAACAAAATTATTATGAAGAGGACAGGTTCCTAACCTTTAAGCTGTCAGAATCAATTATTAAACCTTCTTTAGTTCTTTACTTCTTTTTTTTCAATAAGTATCTTCTTTAGTTCTTTATTTGAAATGCTTTGCAAGTCAAGCCTTACAGAACCCACTATCCTCTTAAATTAAGATTATAATAACACGTTTCAAGTCTAAAATTTCATATTTTCTTTGTTTAAAAAACTTAATGCATATATAATAAGATTTCAAAATCCAGGAGTAAACTAGTAGTTACTACACGGATTAAAATGAGAACAAAATGAAAATGTAAAAGAAAATCCACCAGCACCTGTCTTGATTAGGGTTTTATAATGCCAAAAATCATCCTAGTTGGATTATTGAATATTTTTTTATACAAGAAAGTAAACTAAGATAGATCAAATAATCCAACGATGTAACTTTAGCATGTGTTATATGGAATGCATTGATTGTTACATTCTTAATTCTAACCTTCAAATTGCCTTCTCTACAAGATATACAAGGCCTTTCAGCACTCAGATTCCAGATATTCTCTTATCAAAAACACTAAGTCATGATCCTAGATCATTTGAATGAAGAATATTTGTGTGATTGATCTCATATTATGTCATTTTTCTGAAATTCAGAATATCAGATAATCTTATTGGTAATAGTCACAAACTGTTAATGGCAGGACCACAAATGGGAGAAGTTCAGAAAATGGAGGCTTATAAATCTATACCAACAAAAGACAAGTACAATACAGGAAACTTGGCGATAGCTAATAAAGCACTTACCCTTTTCGGTTTGTTACATTTTTCTAGGTGTAAGACAAACCGCAACATGAAAGACAAAGCTGCACATTCCATAGAAAACTTGATTATGACTAGAGCTTAACAGATTTAGATGGCACCAAATCTTCACATCTTTAGCAATGACTAGAATGGTTCATATTCACCAGACTGATACCAAAATCAGTGGTAAATTAGTTTAAAATGTTTTATTTGAAACGGAACACTTGATTATTTGCCGTGAGAACACTCTTATCATGCACAGCATTAATGAATTTAGGGCTTCAGTAGAAGGTATTCATCAACATGAAGGTGTCATCTGATAATGCAATCAAATGGAAGATACCATATGCAGTGAATTCAAATAATTACCTCTTTTGTTGTGAGATTGCTTGTATTCAAGGATGATTCAGGGCTTACTATGAAGACAAGAATCGGTTGGAGCCAAACAAAAGTATCAAATCATTTAAATTCCAATGTTGAGTATCTTTCTTGCCTCTATGAATGATTCCAACTTCCAAATTTTGCAAGTCCTGCCCTGACTATTGTTGTTACTATTCATTCAAGGGATAGACTCACAACTTCTTTGTATACTGAGAAACAGAAGAATTTAACATAGGTCTAAACCAGAGTCAGGCCCCTTTTAGAATTTTTCCACTTCAATTGTGAAATATCTTCTTTCAAACTATAGCTAAAATTCAAGCATTTTAGCAATGATTATCAGAAGCTCAAGGCTTGACACCAAAAGATGAATAAAACAAATTGTTATTCTTCCATTTATCTCTATCAATATAAGTCAATTGGATGACAAAATAAGATGTTAATGTATTAGGATAAACAGCATCAGAAGCAATTTCAACTATATAGACAGTTCTAGAAACTGACCTTTGGTTAGTTTATATGATGTAAGAAAAATAATTCCACAATGCAGCTGTACAAATTGATCTTCTAAAATCTGGCATTCCACAATTATTGGCAACACTATATTAGGTAATGATTACATGAAGATGGGAATAATCTTTATCCTCCATCTCCCCAATCAATAATCTCAACACCAAATAAATGTCTTTGCCTCCATGATGCTGTACTTGGTCTGCCTTAAACATATATATGTGGTTTTTTATCCCAATCCAACTGCAGCCAGTGACTTTCTTGACAACTTTATGTTTCATGGACTTTCTTACCCGAACCATGCTCTCCCATCTGCCCCTCATCTCATATGCCCGAGACAATACCAAATAAGGTAGAGATGACTGTGGTTCCAACTCCATCATCCTCTCTGCAACTCTTTCAGTGAGTTTCAAGTCTCCATGAATCACGCTAGCACCAAGAATTGATCCCCATATGATAAAACTAGGTTCATAAGGCATTGCATCTATAATATCCATTGCTTCTTTAAACTTACCAGCTCGACTCAACAACTCCACAATGCGAGCATAATGCTCATCCCCAGGTAGAACTCCATATTCGTTCTCCATTGATGAAAAAATGGTCAATCCATCATCAACAAAACTCCCATAATTGCAAGCCAATAGCACTCCAGCCAGAGTTGTTCGATCTGGCTTTGGACCTCCCTGAACTAGTTCCTTAAAAATGTCCAGTGTCTCATACACTCTACCATTGTTAGTCAAACCCAAAATCAAGGTGTTCCAAGATATCAGGTCTCGTACACCCATTTCAGTAAATATTTTCATGGCAAAATCAATCAAGCCAATCTTAGCATAATTTTCCACAAGTGAATTAGCAACAACTGCATCTGACTCAAAACCCAATTTAACAACCAAAGCATGAATTTGACTCCCCTGCTCTGCTGGGAGGAAAGTGGAAACAGTACTTAGAACACTGCTTAACGTGAACTCAGTTGGCCTGAGGTTCTCCCTCATGGTCAGCACAAAGAGTTGCAAAGCATCCTCCATAAAACCATGCCCTACATAGCTTGAAATCATGGAATTGCAAAGTGCTGAATCCCATTGATCTAGTCCTTCAAAGAGCTGGACTGAATCCTCCAATCTGTTGCATTTAGAAAACAGATCAATAACAGCACTTGATACAATGCTATTAGAAATAAATCCCACCTTGATGCAGAGAGCGAAAATTTGCTTACCCTTTTCCAAATCTTGCAAGTTCGAACAGATACTAATGACTGTAGACATAGTAAACTGATCGGCTGAATTCCCTGTGGTTCTCATCAAATAGAACTGGTCTAGTGCCAATTCTCTGTACCCAGACCTATGACAACTCAAAATCAAGGTATTCCAGGAGATTACATCCAACTCCTCCATGGTAAAAAACACACCAAAAGCATAATCAAGAAGACCAAGCTTCCCATACATATCAATTAATGAATTCCCAAGCACCAAATTGGATAAATTCAGACATCTACGAATTATGCAACCATGGATTTGCTTACCATGACGAGCACACGACACAAGCGACATCAAAATCGACAACGTGAACCCACTTGGTCTCACACCAGCATTTTGCATCTCCATAAAAACTCCCAACGCATAATCAACAAACCCACACGAAACATAACCCGAAATCATCGTGTTCCAGCTAACAACATCTCTCACAGGCATTTCATCAAACAAACAACCTGCCCTTTCAACATGGCCATATCTAAACAACCCCTTCAAACAAATATTCCAAGATATACAATTCTTGTCAGGAATACCATCAAACACTTTCAAGGCATCATTAACGGTGCCAAACTGAGAGTATAGGTCAAGACAGCGATTACCAAGAAAAGTATGGCTATCAAACCCCACTTTTATCAACTGGGCATGAATGGTTTTCACAAAAGTTAAAGACTTTAGTGACAAACAGTGATCAATGAGGTTAGAGTAATAGGAGAGCGAAATTCTGTGAGGACCATGAACTTGCTTTAGAAATGGGTACATGCAAATGCTGTTTGTTGCTTCTAAAAACCATTGAATGAAGAGATTAAACCATACCCATATACTACGGGTATATACGTGCACATAATAAACGATTTTGACTTTGGCTCTGCTTCTTCTTGTTTCATTTGCCGCAGGCCCGCAACAACCAAATAGGAACTACTTCTTCAACGGTATTTCCCTCCACTGCAAGCAAATGGACTAGATTTTTTAAGTTAGACGCAAGACTTTGCCTTGGATCGATGACCCTGAGGGGACTCGAACTAGTAACTATTGAAGAGCACACCCAAGACCGGATCAGTTGAGCTACCACTCAGTTATGAACTAGAGTTTAATTTAATTGGGTAATTGAAGTCAATATTTTATTTGATTTTAAACCTATGTTATAAATAAAAAAAAATGTCACATCAATTTAAAAATCATCCACAAGGAATCAAACCTGAAACTTAGATAAACGTTAAGGACGAATAATATATTTAACCCAATGGACTATTACCTCTAGTTTTGCTTTTTATCGCTATGGTCAAGTGGCCAATATATACTCACCATGTCAACACAAACCCGAGTGTATATAATTTTAGTTTATGGTATTCATTGGTTAAGTCAAAACAATTATTGGATTTTTAATCTTAATCCAACTTTCTTGCAGCATTTACAAAGCTAGATGTTGCAAGAAAGTTGTACAAACTACAAAGTTCGATGATTTATTTTTAACTAGTCTGTAACTCATGCAACGCACGAGAAAGTTTAACATAATATGATTTTTTTTGTTTTATCTTTTGTCTAAATATAAAAATTGATAATCGTGATATTTATTAAAACACATTTATTATTATTGTGTTTATATATATAATATATTATGATATTAGACATTTATTATGATTGTGTTTATATATATAGAATAATATATTCTTTCAGGTCTTCTCAATCCAAGCCTCACTGAATCAAATAGTAACTCTAGTAGTAGTATGATGCTTTTTTTTTCTTTGGCTACAATATAAAAATATATTAGACAGTTTAGATTTTTTTTTTTTTAATTGGTAATAATAAAATTTTATTAAAAAGAAGAGAGAAAACAACAAAAAGACCCCAAGCACACAGGATGTGTGCTAAAAGGAAAGAAAAGTAAATCAAGGTACAAGAATCTAGAAACTCCTCAAAATAGGAGGGACTATAGTTGCTACTACAATGCAGCCAATCAAAAAGAGTACGCAGCAAAATAAGCTTTAGATCCAACACTGTCCTCTCCTGCCCTTCAAAGACTCGGAGATTCCTCTTGCGCCAAAGAACCCACATAACACATAACGGAACTGTCCCGCACACCTCCGCATGATGGGATTTACAAAAAGACCCCATCTAGCTAGCCATTAACTCCACCACACTACTAGGCATTACCCAAACAACCCCGAACAGGCAGAACACCATGGACCACAAACTCTGAGCTATCTCACAATGAAGAAGTAAATGGTTAGGAGATTCCCCATTGTGCTTACACATATAACACCAATCCACAATGCAAATTTGACGTTTACGCAAATTATTCATTGTGAGAATCTTCCCATGAGCGGATGTCCACACAAAGAAGGCAACACGGGGAGGAGCTCCTGCCTTCCAAATACTTTTCCAAGGAAACACCATGGAAGTGCTCAAAGATAAAATCCGATAATAAGATTTCACCTCAAAAGTACCACTCCTAGAAGGACCCCAGCACACCCGATCCTCTTGATTTTGATGAACCTTTGTAGAGTATAAAAGACCAATCAGAGCTTGGAAAGGTTCCACTTCCCAATCATGTAATAACCTAGTGAAACGGACGTCCCAGTGCGGAACCCCATTTTGCCAACACAGATAATTAGCAACCCTGGCTTCTCTATTCTGAGCAATACGAAAAAGCAACAGAAAAGCCCTGCTAAGCGTATTCTCCCCACACCAAATGTCCAACCAGAAGCGGATGCGCAAACCACAACCCAGAACAAAATTAAGATGAAGAGAAAAGCGATCCCACCCCTATCTAATATGCTACCAGAAAGACATACCATAAGGACCAATAACAATCCCCGGGCTCCAACTCCTTGTCTCATAACCATATTTAGTAACTACTACCTGTTTTCATAAAGAATCATGCTCCATCATGAAGCACCACAACCACTTGCCTAGAAGAGCCTGATTCAAAACAGCATGGTTCTTAACACCCAAACCCCCACAATACAAGGCTTGACACACCGTCTTCCAGTTAACCAAAGGGAACTTCACAACATCCCCCATACCACCCCAAAGGAACTCACGCTGCAACTTCTCTATCCGACGATTCACACTAGTCGAGATAGGAAACAAAGAGAAGAAATAGACAGGGAGACTAGAAATCGTACTCTTAACCAAAGTGAGTTGAGCACCCTTCAAGAGATAGAGCTTCTTCCATCCTGCCAATTTGCACCCCATCTTCTCCAACACCAGATCCCAAAGAGCTTTTGACTTATACCGAGCACCCAATGGAAGACCCAAATAATTCATCGGTAAAGCAGAAATTCTACAATCCAACATGGCAGCTAACTCCTGGATATTGGGGACATCCCTAATGGGAACCATTTCGGACTTGCCAAGATTCACCTTTAATCCAGAAATCGCTTCAAAACAGAGCAGGGTACATTTCAAATCCCCAATCTGATCTAAATCAGCATCACAAAATATTAGGGTGTCATCTACGAACAAAAGATTGGAGATCATCAACGAATTGTTGCTCCTCCCTCGAACCTCAAAGCCCCTCAAGAATTGCCCTTCTTCGGCCCTCAAAAGCAGCTTGTTCAGAGCTTCCATCACAACCATAAAAAGCAAAGGCAATAGAGAATCTCCTTGGCGCAAACCCCAAGAGCTCTCAAAGAAACCACAAGAACTACCATTAATCAGAATAGAAAAACGCACTGTGGAGATACAAAAATGAATCCACTTCTGCCAAATCTCCGGAAACCCACATCTATGCAACAGAGACAACAGAAAATCCCAACTAACATGGTCATAGGCCTTCTCGAGATCCAGTTTACACAAGATTCCAGGAGTCCCTTCCCTTAACCTGCTATCAACACACTCACTAGCAATTAACACTGAATCCAAAATCTGTCTACCCTAGATGAAAGCATTTTGGGACTGGGAAAGAAGACCCCCAACACTCCCCTCAACCAATTCGTCAAAACCTTTGAAATAATTTTGTACGTGCTTCCCACTAGGCTAATTGGTCTAAAATTCTTAACCTCAGTAGCCCCTGCCTTTTTCGGGATCAAAACCACAAAAGTTACATTCAGGCTTTTAGCAAAAGTACCATAGTGGTGAAAGTAGTGCATGACCCTCATCACATCCTCTTTAACCACACTCCAACAAGCCTAGTAAAATGCCATAGTAAACCTGTCCGAACCCGGGGCCTTATCTCCTGACATACCCCGAACAGCGTCCAACACTTCATCCTCCCCAAAAAGGAGAACCAAGTTGTTCGCCTCCTCACTTTCCAGGGCCTTGAAATGGAGACTAGTCAACGCTGGGCACCACTGAGTGGATTTACAGTACAACTGCCTATAGTATTGGATTATACCTTCCTCTACCTCCTTAGGATCCGACGTCACTGTCCCCTCAATATTCAAGCACCCAATAAAATTATTCCGATAGTGGGAGTTAGCCATACGATGAAAAAACTTCGTATTCCTATCCTCTTCCTTAAGCCATAACACACGAGACTTTTGATGCCAACTAATCTCGTCCAAATCCATGACTTTATGAAGCTCTCCCCAGCGATCCTCACGATAGTTCCTTTCATCTACCGTTAAAGATCGGGACTCCTCCAAGGCATCCAACTGCTGAATCTCCCTCATCAACTCACCCTTACGGACCCCCACATCATCAAAAACTTCCTTATCCACTGCTTCAAATCAGCCTTTAGGGCCATAAGCTTTTGAGACAACACATGACTTGGAGAGCCATCAAAACAATACGAAGCCCACCAATGTTTTACCCAATCCACAAAGCCTTCTGATCTCAACTACATGTTCTCAAACTTAAAAGGATATTTCCCACCCCGATTACGACCACAATCAAGAAGGATGGGAAAATGATCCGAGAGAGTTCGCGGAAGAAGACTTTGGACAACTGATGAAAACTGATCATCCCACTCCGGAGACACCAAGAACCTGTCCAGTCTAGACATAGAAGGATTTTCTTGATTAGACGACCAAGTGAAACGACGCCCCCACTAATGGTAAGTCTAGAAGGCCCTGCTCAGAGATAAACTCGGAAAAGTCTCACATAGCCGAAGATATACCACCACCTGCCCCCCGCTCATTAGGAAATCTCACAACATTAAAATCCCCCCCAACACACCAAGGGAGAGACCACTAGCTCCCAATACCCGCCAATTCTTCCCACAGTAGATTCCTGTCTGAATCCCTATTAGGACCATAGACCCCTGAAAACATCCATTCCAGATCAGACTCCACACATTTAAATTTACACGACAGTGTAAATACCCCCTTGGCAACATCAAGCTGCTCCACCACCCTTTTATCCCACATTAACAGCATACCACCAGAAGCCCCCTCAGCTACTTGGAAATCCCAACCAACAAAAGGGCTACCCCAAATGCTTCGAACCACCCCTGTACTAATAGACTCCATCTTAGTCTTCTGAAGACACATCACATCTCCTTTCCACATTCTCAACGAATTGTAAACCTGCCTACGTTTCTCCCAATCCTTCAAACCTCTAACATTCCACGATATAATGTGTAAATTCATTGTAAAACAATCAAAGCCCTATCTGCCATTCCACTTCTTCTTTCTCCACCCTTGCACGAATCATAATTAATTGAGGTTGTCAAGTTCTTCAACTCGCGCATCCCTTTCTTCACTGATCCAGCTGTTTTCTTAAGAACTTCAAAGGGCCCTTCCTTTGCCCTCCATCGCGCTTCAATTTCCATAAATAGACACATCGCTTCCTCCTCATGGTTAGTAATATCCACCCTCATAAATTTGCTAAATTTTTTTATCCAATCCATAACCCATTCAGAAGGATCCAGAGTTTTATTCTTTCCCTCCTCAATCAGACCAAAGACCATACGTAACGGAGTAACCTCAAGAATGTCATCTCCACCATGATCAACCATGGCCCAAGCATCCTCACGTAGCGGTGATGACCCATCCCAACCCAATCGCCACCCCTCAATAACTATTCTTTTCTCACTAGTGCTACTCTCTCCCTCATCAAAACCTAAAACCTCACCATCATCTTTCCAGGCTCCACAATCGGCACCATCTTCTAGGCCCATAACCCCCCCAATCTTAACCCTAGGACCATCTCTAGTCGCGGCGCCACCTAGGGGTGAAAGAGGAACCGTCGGAACCGATAGCACCGACGGAACCGAGCCGCGCCGCACCTCTTCCACCGGCAACCGCAGATGCCGGTCCTCGTCATCGGCAAAGAGGACTACGAAATCGACTGGTACGGTGCGGCCTGCGGCGTTGGAGTTCTCAACCCGCCGGAGAACCGAACCAAAACCGCCAGGTACTTTTATTTTTTGAAATTTCCCCTTTTACCCCCAACACAACCCCCATTAAGGAAACTGAAGGATCTAGAATCCAATCAGTGCACGATTTCCCTAAATCCCCAATTCGCACGACTCTGTCTAAGCCCTAGAAATTGAATCAAATGGTAATAGTGTTTTTTTTTCTATTTTTCTTTTTTCACTTTTCTCACCCTCAGCCATCCGGCCTCTCTCTCTCTCGATCTTGGTCTCTCTCACTCCCAATCTGAGTTTGGGCTCTGCTGCACCGCACCAGCACACCTCACCCCATGTCCCCACTGCAGCAAGCCAGCAATAGCCATCAACCTCCAACAGTTAAAAAAAAAAGGTACCTACAAACATATAATAAGCTATATATATATAATATGTTAATGTGGTAACTTAAGAGATAATGAGATTTTTTTTTGGTTCTGTTGTTGTGAATTGTGATGTTGAGGATTTTGTAGTTGTTCTTTTGATTCTATTATTTATTTGTGTTGTTGAGAATTTTTTTGTTGTTCTGTTGTTGTGCTGTTGAGGATTTTGTAGTTGTTCTTTTCATTCTATTAATTGTATTTGGCATTCCACAATGTTGTATATCCCTGTGATGAACTGATGATGTTGTAAATTTTTTTTTATAAGAAACCATTCTTTTGCAATACATATCATCTGTGACCATCTAAACTGTGTTTGTAACCTGCACACTATTGCAATTCATTAGCAGTCACCATTTTTTTCTTTATTTTATTATTTGAAATTTCTAGGCTTTGACTGCTATGAATTATGATTGTGACTTTGTGTTTGTTTTTTTTTTTTTCAATGACCTTGCCCCTAGATGGATGCTTCATCAAATCCTAATCCAAATGAACCAAATCCACCTACACCGACTGACCCTATTATTATACCAGATGAACCAACTCTCCCCACAGAATCACAACCTGTTCCAAGTAATACGAAACAATTTAAAGAGCTAACATCAAAGGTTTGGGAGCATTTTACTAAGCTAGTTGGAGGTAATCCAGAAGAGCCTAGGGCAACATGTAACTATTGCAAAAAACCATACAAGTGTCATTCTAGAAAGAATGGGACCTCGACCTTGTGGGGACATGTCAACAAGTGTAAGAAGAATCTGAAGAATAAAAACTATGACAAGAATCAACCAAAAATTGCTTATCATTACAAAAAGGCTGCTGTTGAGAGGAGAGAATGATACTAAAGAAATTGAAGTACACCAATTTTTCATTAAGAAAATAAGGTTGGCTCTTGCTAGGATGATCATCGTAGATGAACTACCATTCAGATTTGTGGAGCATGAAGGTTTTATTTATTATATGAACGTGGTTGAGCCTAGGTTTCCCATTCCCTCTCGTGTCACAGTAGCAAAAGATTGCATGAAACTTTATCTTGATGAGAGGAAAAAATTGAAAGATGTTTTGAGTATGAAGGGGCAAAAGGTTTGTTTGACTACTGATACTTGGACTTCCGTGCAAAACCTTAACTACCTTTGTTTGACATGCCATTTTATTGATAGTGATTGGAAGTATCAAAAGAGAATTTTGAACTTTTTTTTAGTTCCTAATCATAAGGGGGAAACAATTGGGAAAGTGGTTGAGAAGTGTTTGAGGGAGTGAGATATAGATATTGTCTTAACAATTACAGTTGATAATACAAGCTCCAATGATGTGGTTATTGATTATTTGAGGAGGAAGATGAAATTGAAGGAGAGTTGCATTGTGGGATGTGAGTTCTTGCACATGAGATGTTGTGCACATATATTGAATCTAATTGTGCAAGATGGATTGAAAGACATCCATGAGTCTATTGCTAAGGTGAGAAATGTAGTGCAGTATGCGAAATCATCTTCAAAAAGGTTTGAAAAATTCTTAGAAGCTGTTAAAGATGAAAACATTCAGAGTAAGAGTTTGCTTTCACTGGATGTTCCTACCAAGTGGAATTCCACTTATCTTATGCTAGAAGTGGCTGAGAAGTTTGAGAGAGCTTTTGATAGGTTGATCATTGATGATGAGCAATACATGGATTATTTCGAAGAACCTAATGGAAATGGGAAAAAGCCCAAAGGTCCTCCCCGCTCTCTTGATTGGGAAAATGCTCGGTTGCTTTGTAAGTTTCTTAGACTTTTTTATGAAGCAACTTTACGTTTCTCTAGGATCATTAATTGTCACTTCTAATTCTTATTTTCATGAGCTTGTGGGTATTCAAAATGAATTGTATAAATTGTGCAATCTTGATTGTGATTCTCTCTTGAAGAGTATGGCTGAAGGTATGAAGATGAAATATGAGAAATATTGGGGAAATATTGAGAAGATGAATTTGTTGTTGTTTGTAGCTGTTGTACTTGATCCAAGATACAAGATGAAATATATTGTTTATTGGTTCAATAAGTGGTATGCTAAACCAAAGGCAGAGAGTATGGTTGAGAAGGTGAGAGGAGCTATAGATAGGTTGTA
Organism: Fagus sylvatica; assembly: GCA_907173295.1. Classification (NCBI taxonomy): domain Eukaryota; kingdom Viridiplantae; phylum Streptophyta; class Magnoliopsida; order Fagales; family Fagaceae; genus Fagus; species Fagus sylvatica. The sequence goes on from OU015763.1 coordinate 27,294,416, forward strand.
TGCCCTTTATGCAACTGAATTTGAAACAACATCCTCAAGTGCTAATGGCAGTAGTAGTTGTGTGACTTCTGATGTTGCTTCAAGCTCTATGTCAAGTGCTAGTGATACACATGATCCATGGAAGTCAGCTGTTGAGGAGTTCCAACACCACTTGGCTCAAGAGGATAGTGGTGAATGCAAAACTGAGGTGGACCAATATCTTTCAGAAGCAAGTGAGCTACCATGTGCTTTGGGTTTTGATATTTTAGGTTGGTGGAGGGTGAATTCCACCAAATATAAAATCCTTTCCCATGTAGCATGAGATGTCATGGCAGTTCCGATGTCTACTGTTGCATCTGAGTCGGCCCTTAGCACAAGGGGTCGTGTTTTGGATTCTTTTAGGAGTTCATTGTCTCCTTTAACTGTTGAGGCTCTTATTTGTTGTCAAAATTGGTTAAGAAGCACATCTTCACCAATCAAGCTTCGGGAAGCCATGGACGAAGTGCAAAGTATTGATGAAGAGCTTGAATCGGGTAATTTATTTATACTATATCTATATCTGCAATTCTCTATGAGTTTATTTTTTACTTGTTTATTTATTTACTAACATTTCTTTTTTTCTTTTTCTTTTTTCCTAGAATTACCTAAGGTTAATACTGATGTTTGAATGAAGTTGGGAGCCTTGGAGTTGGAGATTGAATGGAATGTGCTTGACTGCTTGCTACAAGAATAAAGGATACGACATGTTATCTTAGTTTTTGTTATTTTTTTGGAAGTATACCATTTTTTATTGGGTTGTTATTTAAACTTTAAAGTAGTAGACATTTTTTTTTTGTGGAAGACTTGAGATTGGAAATTATGATTTATGCAATTGAGATATGCATGTTATATTTTTTTTTTTTCTTTTTAAATATTCAAGTTGAGATTGAAAACATTTATATTTGTATGCTGTAGCCTGTAGACTATAGTTAGCCAAATTTTTTAGTTGTAAAAATGGATTTTTTAGATTAAAATTGACATTTGAGTTGGCCCAATCCGGCCCAAATGAGTCCAACCCAAACCGCAAGACCGTACCTACACCGCACCGCACTAAACTGCACTGCACCATGCCAAAACCGATCTTAGTAGGAGCAAGTGCAAGTGCGTGTAATAGGAAAACCGCACTATAAGATGTAGGTGCAAAAATCTGGAGAAAACCGCACCGCACTTCACCGATTACACCCCTAGCGCCACCAACCATCCCCAACAATCGAGCCCCAAACCCCTCTCGTTCAAACTGAAGACAAGAGAAAATCGGAGCTGTAAAAAAGCATACCTTAATGGGAACATCGGAGGGCCCCCACCGCGATGCCCAGAAGATCACGTCGACGGAGACCCAGTCCAGTTGAGGCGCTGCCGTGCTCCTGTGCTCCATCGCTGTATCAGCATAACCGAGAGTCTCAAGGGACCTCGTGGCGTGACTTATCCCCGTTGACCCAACCTTAGCTTGATAACCCAGACCCTATGGGTCAAGCCCGACCGCCTCCAACTCAACTATATTACCGTGAGGCCCAGGCTCCTTATTTCCCCCACTAGAAGACCCCACTTCAAAAGTCGAATTGTAACCAAAGCCCAATATATCTTCATAATTGGCCCGTGCCTCAATTATTTTCAAAAAGAACTTTTTTCTTTTCTTTTCAGATTCCAAAATACTTCAAACACAGCAAAATTGGCATGCTCCTGCTGCTATCAGATCATGGTAGTCAGAAGGGCAAGTGGCAAATAAGAAAAGATATATCCTTAATTATTAACCCACCTTGAAAATTTTAGTCTAATACTAACTGCCATTGCTAATTCAAGCAAAATCCAGTACAGAACTACCAATTAGATATCAATAATTGCAGGTTTGCAAAATACAAGTTAAGAAAGCAACTTTGGAGTTACCTACTTCCATTTAGATTTCCGCTTACCAATTCTGGTAGAATTTTGAATTTCCTATCTTATTTAGCCAAACTCATAATTTATGACTAGCCTCTTCACACGCGCTCTTCCTTTTTATAATAATAAATAAAAAAAATTATCATGTACTTAGATAATTTTCATTTTTTAATTTCATTAAACCGTATAAATAAGGTTGTTTAAAAAAAGTTTAAGATATTTTTTAATTTTAAATAGTAGATTACATGGAGATCAATGTTGGTCAGTTTTATTTTAAGTTTCAATTCAAACAGGGATAGGTGTGTAACAATCTCAATTATTAAAACTACATTCACTTCTATGATATCTCTCCTTTGTTTTTATACCATCTTAATCCCATCTTAATTGGATTGCTCCAATTAAAGGGGAAAAAAAACCTAAATTAGAGTGGAATAGGTGTGCCGTGTTAGAGACTTAGCCTATGTTTGGATCCTCTATTTTGGGAATGCATTCTAGAGAATGCATTCCTGCTAGAATACATTATCGAAAATGCATTATTTATAATGCATTTTACTAAAAATAGTACGTTTGGTAAAATATTGAAATTATTTATAAGAAGTGATTATGCTGAAAGGAATTGTGTTTGGTTGGTATTTTAAAGAATGCATTTTTCCTATTAAATAATATATTATTAGTATACATTATGTAATTAACATTTTTTTTTTTTTAAATATCTCAATACAAGGCTAAAAATACATTTACTACCAATACAAAATTAACAATGTAATAAAGAAATAAAATATTATGTTGTGATTTAAATTAATGTCTACTAATAAAAAAATAGGTCATGATTTGTGCACATCTCCTTGCACACATTTTTATAAAATTTGAACAATGTAATAAAAAAATATAGAAAAATGAGTTAGTCATGATTTGTACACATCTCCCTGGTTCTTTGATACAAAATGAGAATACTTTTTCAAAGATAAAAGAAAGAAAGAGAAAAAATAGGGAACACATAAAAAAAAGAGAATAAGTAGGGAACAAAAGAGAGGGAAGGAAAATAAAAGAAAGAAAGAGAAAAATTAAGAGAGGGAAAAAAGAGTTGTTCGAGTAATAAACTGTTGTAAGTGGGTCCCATTTACTTTAGCAAAAATTAAAAGTAGAAGCTAGAATTAGAATCCAAAATATTTTAGATTCTGACTTCTGCTCTAAAAATGAGAATTTGCAAAATGCATTCTGCCTAGAATGCATTTTGTATTTTCCAAAATCTCAACCAAACACCTCAGATTTTTTGCAGAATGCATTCTATGCATAAAAATCTGTGAAATCAGTTTTAAGTAGAGGATCCAAACACAGGCTTAGAGTATCTTATTGGTAGTGGTTATTGGTAGTGGGTATAGTGTTTTCTTTGGGCATTTTAAGCTTTTTTATATTTTAATTTTTATTAAATATATGTTTTGTTTTGTTTTTTGCTAACTATATAATAAGGATAATTGACACTACAAAAAGCAGACACCAATGATAAGATCTAATAATGGGATTAAAAAAATATATATATTCCAAATAAGCATAAATTGTAGTAACATTTAAAAAAGAAAAAACACAAAACAATATTTTTTCTTCAAATATCTACATCTAGACTCTTAATTGTAGTAGAAGTCTTTGTAATCTATTTTTATTTTTATTGTTGTTTGCTGATAATTCCCAAAAAAGAAAAAGAAAAAGAAAGAAACCCTTTGCACATTGTACATTTGTTTTTCCATTCAAATATGTGTAGAGTCCTAATTCAAATAGAATGCTTTAATTATTGTATAAATTAGATATACGTGTTGAAATTTAATTTCAAATAATGAGATCAAATAAGAAGACTCATATATTCTGAATAAACATAAATTTTAGGTAACATTTAAAATAAAAGGCACGATATAAAACAACAACTAAGTTTCAAGTATCCAAAAAAAAAAAATTATATAACAACATAAAAATATACATAAATGTACTTTTGTATATTAGTGTTACACTTGTTTTAGGACTCCAAGTTTGTCTACATCAAGTTGCTGTCACCTATTAAATCACATTTTATTTTTAAGTAATTGAATAAATAAATAAAAACACCGTTCTTCAAAATACAGTTGATAAAGTGTAACAGAGAAAACCCACACACAAACCCAACCCATCATGGCTTCCCATTCATAGTCACCTTGAGGAAGAGCTTTAGCTTTGAGCCGTCCTTTGCCAGCAATGGTAGAAGTAATGGTGTGAAGGTCCGCGAATTGAAGTTTTGGCGGAGGCGATGCTCCTTTGACAAAGAATCGGTAAAAAAAAATTAATAAGTTTCTTTCTTTTTGGAAAATAATAGAACAAAAAGTACAAAGAATAATGTGGGTGTGCAAAACATTTGTTAAATTTCTAGACATTGATTAAAAGAATTGCAGAGGTTTTCAAATAATCTATAAAAGTTTTATAGATTTGGCACTTACAGTTTGTATATCCAAAATGAAAACTTAATTTTTGTTCCTAAATATGTTTGTTTATGGTTCATTTAGAGAAAAAAATTTACAAAACAGAGACATACCTTTTTAATATTAAGCTTGCCGCCATACACAACGTTGGGGAGACCTTATTGCTGGCATTGAGAGTAATGTGTGAGTTGAATTTGGATATTCATGACACAACTAATTATCTCCGCCTTTTAAGATCTGCAAAAAGGAAATGGATTTTCTTCTTCTTCTTTTGGAACGAATTTAGAATTGGGTTGATTTGCAATTGAGAAAGGATCGGAGTATAAGAGACGATAAAAGTGAAACAACCTATATATACTATCACTATCATACACCCCCTTTCAAATAAATTTGAACATTTGGTTACTTTAGTAGTTAGAGGGGTCCGAATCTATTGGCATATTTTAATTGTACAATTGCATGTTGTTGTGGGAAGAGTTTTATCTGGATAGAGTTTTTGAGTTATAGCAATGATTTTATGAAGTTTTGTATTTGAAAAGTTACTTATTCATTTACGTAGTTTTTTTTTTCTTAAGCAATTATTTGAAAAGTGGGCAGTTATAAAGATAAGGATTATAAAAATAAAAATGAAAAAAATAAGGATAAGGGAGATGCCAGAGAAAAAAAAAAAATAGAGATGTGAGAGAAAATTGATAGTTATAAAGATAAGGGAAATTGTGAGAGAAAATAAAGGGAGAGACAAATTTGAACGTGGGTTAGTAGGAAGGTTGTTTTTTTAAATTTATTTATTTATTTTGAGGGAATGAGAGATGAGGTAGGATTATTTTGGATAATGATAAAAGTTGAGTAAATGAGGAGTTGTGAAGTTAGTGGGAAGTTGAAAATTAGAAAGTGGAGTAGATAAGGGAGATGTAAGAGAGAAAAAAACAGGGAGACTTAAAAATAAATAAATAAATAAATAATTGTAAAACATTAACGTGGAAATGTGAACATTTTAACTTTTGAATTTGAGCACATCAGTAGATTACTCTTTTAACCTTTATTTTTTATTTTAAAACAAATCAATTGATTTTAAATATGAGGTATTTTAGTCCGTGGACTAAAGTGGACAATTTTCTATATAGGGATACGACTAATATACCCTTTTTGCTAACACACATTATTATTTGAAGTCATTGATTAAATTAGGAATATAAGAAGATGTGAGGGGTACTTTTGACAGTACATTAAAGTGGACATGAGGGCATCAATCCTCTTAATAGTATTAGATTAAGGGAATTTAAAATATTGGCTTCACCCCATATTCCGGAAAATGCCGCATCCAACAGAACATAATAGATTTGGTCATCTCTGATGTAACTGACATCATCAAAAAAATAAAAAGAACTTTACCCACAATGTACACAATATAGGAGGGTGCACACCTATTAATTGATAAAAGACTCATAAATAAATAAAATTAAAGAAATGCAGTTTCTCTGACCTAGGGATTGACTCTGTCAAACCCTAGCCGTCAGTAGAATTATAGTCCTTGTCGGCGTACAAGCCTTGTTCCTCACGTAGGACTCTTAGTTTGTGTGCTTTTTGTCCTCTTTCTCATAGTTTATCTCAGATCTCTAGTTTCTAGTTTCAAACCAATGGAATCTCTTGAGGGGTTATGGGAGAAATTCTCTTTGTCTGAACATGAAAGCCAAAAGGTGGACCTTGTCTCCACGACAACTCCACCAAAAAGCTTCCTGGCGGCAAAGTTTCTCACACGTAGGGCTCTCAATGTGGAGGCAGTGGCTCGCACTTTCAAACCTTTATGGAGAACCGACCATGGATTCTCGATACGTGACATGAATGAAAACAAGCTAGTTTTTGTTTTTGATGATGAAGCCGATAGGGAGAGAGTCATGCTAGGCGAACCATGGGCGTACGACAAATACCTAGTCATCCTTCAACGGATAGAAGAGGATGAAGCCATTGAAGAGGTGACTTTCACAGATACCTCGTTCTGGGTACAACTCCACGGCATACCAGTCCGCAGAATGAACCATGAAGTTGCTGCAATACTGGGCTCCTCCCTGGGAAAGATTGCACGGGTTACTGGGGGTGATAAATCAGTTGATGACGGCCAAGCGATGCGAATACGGGTAAGTATCGATATTACTAAGCCTTTATGCAGGGGGAGAAAAGCAAAGCTGGAGAGGGGCAGAGAAACTTGGATCTCTTTCAAGTACGAAAGACTTCCTAATTTTTGCTACTGGTGTGGACTCGTCACACACAGTGACAAAGACTGCCCACATTGGTTGAGGAACCAAGAGACATTGTGCCTGGAGGACCAACAATTTGGATCATGGCTGAGAGCATCAAACGAAAGACCTTGGAGAAAAATGGAGATAAAAATTGATGGTATAATCCGTCCACCACATCCCAAGCAACCAACCAAACCACCACCATCACATGTTAGCCCCATTCCAACCCACACACAGTCCTATACCGAACCTCCCCCTACCAATACTATCATTCCACCCTCTACATCCCACCAAACTCCATTGCATCACCACTTCACCAATCCACCACCATTAAATAACACCACCACCCCTACACCACCAACAGTTGCCCCGGTAGCTTATTCCTCACCAACCCACGATGATTACCCAACCCACATGGAATTGGAGGAAAATCCGGGTGAGATACCAATTTTCCCGGAAAGAATTAGACAATTGCAAGATTTTGAGAGCCAATTAAGGGATATTGATAATGCCATTAATTATTCCCCTCCTAGCATGGAAAGCTTTCCGAAACCTATACCCTCCTCAAAGTCCACTCTAAATTCCCCACAACAAACTCCACGTGTGGCTCTGGGTGATGTCACCAATAAAGCTAACGCTCATTTGGGGGACCAGCAGTTGCACTCGGGTAAAAAGGCCTGGAAAAAGCTAGCTAGAACTCACTTTAACTCAGAGTACAACCCACTAGAACCAGTCCACATCAAGAGACCTTCACACACACTTGATGAACACAATCCCGAATCTTTGTTCTCTAAGAAGCAATGCGGTACCAAAAATAGCTCAGGATCGGCGGAGGCTGTGGTGCAGCCCTGCCGCCAGCCATGAATTGCCTAGCTTGGAACTGTCGTGGGCTTGGGAACCCACGCACAGTTCAGGATATTGCACGTTTGACACGTGCACCAAGATCCCTCTGTCATGTTCTTGATAGAGACATGGCAGGATGAAGGTCCGTTGGAGAAACTACGCTGTCAATTGCAGTTCGACAGTAAATTCATAGTTAATAGAAGAAATAAAGGAGGAGGTCTTTGCCTATTTTGGAAGAAAGATGTGAAGCTTAGTGTTCAAAGTTTTTCACACTCCCATATCGATGCATTGGTGAATGATAATCAGCCTGATACGTGGAGATTTACAGGCTTTTATGGGGCCCCTGAAACTCACAAAAGGGAAGAATCATGGGATTTGCTCCGAAGACTCAATGCTCAACTTAAGTTACCATGGTGCTGCATGGGGGATTTCAATGAGTTAGTGAGAATTGAAGAGAAGCAGGGGAGACATACCAGATCGGAGAGTCAAATGCAGTTGTTCCGTGACGTCTTAGATGAGTGCGGTTTTGTGGACCTTGGCTTCACGGGACCAAAGTTCACCTGGACGAATAATAGGCCGGGGGACATGACGTGGGAAAGACTAGATAGAGTTGTAGCAACTCCCGATTGGCTCTTGAGATTCCCATCTGCCCGAGTCTCTCACTTGGAGGGGCGGTGGTCAGACCACAAACCCATTTGGGTGAGTACAGAGACAGCAGTGATACCAAAGAGGAAACCTTTCCGTTTTGAAGAGGTCTGGACCTCAGATCAGGGGTGTGAAGCAGTCATAGAAGATTCGTGGAAACAAGACTTGACTGGAGTCCCCATGTATACGGTGTGGCAGAAGATACATGCATGCAGGCGTGGTCTCCGATTATGGAGTCGCACCACTTTTGGCAACATCACATCCCGAATTAAGGAAGTGGAAAGGTTACTGAAAATCGCTGAGGAGAATTCGATGCAAGGAAGAGACCACCACCGAGTTAACCAACTAAAAAGAGAGCTCCATTCTTTGCTGGCAAAGGAAGAAAGGTTATGGAGACAACGATCCCGAGCAGAATGGTTACATGCAGGGGACCGTAATACACGATACTTTCACTGCCGTGCAACTCAAAGGAAGCGAAAAAACCATGTGACTCGGTTACTGACTCAGGATGGTCAGTGGACTGCAACTCAGGCACAGGTACCGCCATTATTTGTTGAGTATTATAAATCCTTATTCCAGACTGCTAATCCTGATCAGGTTGAACAAGTGGTGGAAGATATACAATGTGTGGTCACTGCAGAGATGAATAGCCAGCTTATAAGTGAGTTTACAGCAGTAGAAGTTGAGATAGCCTTGAAGCAAATGGCACCCCTCAAGGCCCCGGGTCCTGACAGCTTACCACCCATATTCTATCAGAAGTATTGGCATCTAATTGGGCGGGATGTAACAGCAGCTGTACTCACCTGTCTCAATTCGGGGCAGATTTTAAAAGCCATCAACCACACCCATATCACCCTTATCCCGAAAGTTCAAAACCCCGAGGAAGTGGTGGAGTTTAGGCCTATAAGTCTGTGCAATGTCATTTACAAACTCATCTCAAAGGTCCTAGCTAATAGACTGAAAATCCTATTGCCCTCTATTGTTTTTGAATCTCAAAGTGCTTTCATTCCGGGAAGACTTATAACTGACAATATTTTAGTGGCTTTTGAGACTTTGCATCATATGCAACATCAGAAGACTGGAAAGACGGGCTCTATGGCACTAAAACTCGATATGAGTAAGGCGTATGACAGAGTGGAGTGGCAGTATTTGAAGGGAGTCATGGAGAAAATGGGTTTTCATAATAAATGGGTAACTCTTATGATGGAATGCATATCTACTGTATCATATTCAATTCTTGTTAATGGTGAGCCACATGGTTATATAAAACCTTCAAGGGGCCTCCGTCAAGGAGACCCCTTATCACCTTACCTGTTTCTATTGTGTGCAGAAGGCCTACACTCTTTAATCCAAAAAGAAAAAATTTCAGGTGCACTTAAGGGGGTCTCAATAAGCAGAAGTGGGCCAAAAATCACCCATCTTTTCTTTGCAGATGACTCTTTACTCTTTTGCAAGGCCACAACAGATGATGTCATCAGAATTCAAGGCATTCTTTCACAATATGAGCAAGCCTCAGGACAGCAAGTAAACAGACAAAAGACCACCCTCTTCTTCAGTAAATCCACCCCACTTGCAGCTCAACTCGACATCCAAAATATGCTAGGAGTACCTGCTATAAAACAGTATGAGCGTTATTTGGGTCTCCCTTCCTTTGTTGGCAGAGCAAAGTATTCTAGTTTTGCTCAAATCAAGGAAAGAGTGTGGAGCAAATTAAAAGGCTGGAAAGAAAAATTAATCTCTCAAGCAGGAAGAGAGATCCTTATCAAATCAGTGGCTCAAGCAATTCCAGCCTATGCAATGAGCTGTTTTCGGCTTCCAACTCGTTTAATAAAGGAAATTGAAGTCCTAATTCGAAGATTTTGGTGGGGTCAAGGAGGAGATAAGGGGAAGATGCACTGGCTGCCTTGGCGTACTCTATGTAAATCTAAAAGAAATGGCGGAATGGGTTTGAGAGACCTAGGCTTTTTTAATGAAGCATTGCTTGCAAAACAGGTATGGAGACTTTTACATAACCCATCATCACTTTTCTCTAAGGTTTTTAAGGCCAAATATTTCCCCCATTGCTCAATTTTAGAAGCCCAGCAAAGATCACAGGGGTCCTATGCATGGAAGAGTATCATGAGTGCAAGGGATCTCATTGTTAAGGGCTCGGTTTGGAGAGTGGGTACCGGCTCTCATATTCGCATTTGGAGGGATAAGTGGCTGCCTGATGCTCATTCCCACTGTATTGTATCGCCACCCCCACCGAGCATATCAATATCTCATGTGCAGCACCTCATTGACTCGGAATTGCGAAGCTGGAAAGCTGAGTTAGTCAAGAGAATTTTCTTGCCACATGAAGCTTCAGTTATCCTGGGCATCCCCCTTAGTATTCGAGATCCCATTGACTCCTTAGTCTGGAAAGCAACAAAAAATGGAGCATATACGGTTAGAAGTGGATATCACCTCCTGTTGAACGAGTGCCACCAAGATGAACCCAGCTCTTCTGATACAACAAAAATGACTCAGCTTTGGAATGCCATCTGGTCCCTACATGTCCCTCCAAAAATACGCCACTTTCTCTGGCGTGCATGCCATAATTCTCTCCCAACCCGAAGCAATCTCCATCACAGGCATATTCTTGCTGATCCTAGCTGTAGTAGCTGTACAAATCAGATTGAGTCCACTATTCATGCTCTGTGGCAGTGTAAGGAGATCAAACCAGTGTGGCAATCAATCCCATGGGGCCGTAAGCTAAGGGAGATATCATACGCAGGTTTTATTGATCTGATGTATCAGTGTTTTCAAACACTCCCCACCAATGAATTGCAGCTCTTTTCAATGACCAGTTGGGGTATATGGCATCGTCGAAATCGTCTCAGACTTCAGCAACCAGTGGATAACCTCTCCCAGCTCATCCCACGAGCTCTCGACACTCTACTGGAATTTCAGACAGCACAAAATAGTGACCCACAACCCTCACCGAAGCCAAACCACACAAAGAGCACCACATGGAAGCCACCGGAGGAAGGAAGATATAAGGTGAACTATGATGGGGCGGTATTCAGTGAGCGAAATGAAGCAGGGGTGGGAGTTATTATAAGAAATTACAGAGGTGAAGTGATGGGATCTTTAAGTCACAGAATTCCTTATCCACACTCCGTGGAGGCCGTGGAAGCATCAGCTGCAAGCTGTGCTATTCAATTTGCTAAGGATTTGGGTTTTATGCTGGTTGATCTGGAGGGGGATTCAAAAATAATAGTGGATGCTCTTCTTCTCAAAGCACCCTGTACCACTATATATGGCAACGTTATTGAAGACATAAAACAAAGTGCTCAGAATCTACAATCTGTTCATTTTTTGCATATTAATCGGGAAGGCAATGCTATGGCCCACTTGCTCGCCAAAAGAGCTCGTTTAAATAAGCCTTTTGAAGTCTGGATGGAGTCTGTTCCACCAGAGCTAATTTCCAACCTTTGTACTGATTTCCATTTTCAATAGAAACATTACTCTTCTTTCTCAAAAAAAAAAAAAAGGAGGGTGCACACCTAGAGATAAAAATTAGGATAACTCGTTACACCATTTTTTTAAAATAAAGAGGTGTGAATGTAATTTACCCTTAAAATTAAGTTTATTTGTTGCCCACACCTACAAGAATACTCTGATCTGCATTAGTTGGATCAACGAATGTACATATTTATTAAAAATAATAATAATAATAATAATTTAATCAGTATCAATAATCATCACATATTTTAAAACAGTTTTTACAAGGCAATAGTGAAATTAGAATAACATGGTTTTGATAAGACTCATTCAATTCCATGAATCTAAAACATAATACTGAGTTCTAACATCCATGGTACAAACCTACAATTTAAGCCATTTGTTTCGAAAATCAAGATAAAATAATACCATTTAATAAAAATATTAGTAAAAGATGAATACTCTGTTTTTTCTTTGGATACTTGATATTCACAGATACAATTATAATATAGTTTCTGATTTTACTGAAAAATGAAGCCACTGCGCCATTTTTTATTTTTTATTTTTTTGATAAGAAAGCAGAAAGTACACTAGACAAGATGAATAAAACAATTAAGCTCTAAAAGAACTACAATCTAAAAATTCTAGAAAATTAGAGAAAGAAAACAATCCTGTCGTGAACTTCCAGTCAAACAGTGATCTGAGGAACTGCAGTTTCAGATGTAGAACATTCTAAATGTAACAGAAAAGGAACTTTCCTTCTAACTTCTTTCACATAAATTCTCCAATGGTGGGAAGTAGCGAGCAGTTCTTTTCAATTTCGATCCAACTAGATCCAGGCATTTTTTTAACATCCCTAGTTTCCATTAATTCTCTCAGCATCCCCACACCATCCCAATCGCTCAAACCAGCAAACAAGTTAGATAACACTACATAGGTTGATGGGTCTTTTTTGTCTAGATGTAGTACCTGCTCTGCTGCACGCTTCCCGATTTCCATATTACCAAAAACATGACAAGCACCGAGCAAAGTTTTCCAAACCAGCACACCTGGTTGAACTGGCATTCTTAAGATTAATTCCTCAGCTTCTTCAATTCTTCCAGCTCGACCAAGAAGATTTACCATACAGGCATAGTGATCTTCTTGAGGGAAGATTCCATAATCACGGGTCATGGAGAAGAATAACTCCCACCCTTCATCAATAAACCCTCCTTGACCACATGCATAGAGCACACAAATGAAGGTTATGTAGTTTGGCTGAATACCCTTTAGCCTCATCTCATCATAAATCTTAAGAGCTTTCCTAGCTTGGCTGTTTATTGCGCATGCCATGATCATTGTTGTCCATGAGACAATAGAATGATCATTCATTGATCGGAAAACTACCCATGCACTATCCACACATCCACATTTTGCGTACATATCTAGTAAAGCATTATCTACACAGACATCAATATCATTCCCCAGCTTAATTCTCAAGACATGAACTTTCTTCCCTTCCTCCAAGGAAGCCAAATTGGCACAGGCATTTAGTGCAGCCGCAAGGGTAAGCTTGTTTGGCTTTACACCCATCTTCTTCATCTCTGCAATGAGTTCAAGTGCTTTGCTTGGCTCCCCATACTGTACGCATCCAGCGGCCATCTGGGTCCAAGAGCACACATCTCTCACTGCCATTTCATCAAAAGCTTTGAACCCTTCTAACAACTTCTGATTTTTAATATACAAATCTGCCAAAGAGTTCCCTACGCAAATCTCAACATCATAACCACATTTGACTACCTGAGCATGAACCTGCAATCCCAATTTAAGTTCCGAAAGGGCAGCTAACCCAGTAAGAACACTTGCAAACGTGAAGTTATCGGGCTTCACTCC